>PVLA01000304.1:0-624775 GCA_004027455.1 Hydrochoerus hydrochaeris | reverse complement strand
AAAATTATTTTATTTACAAAGTATTTTTAAGTTCTAATATAGTAGTCATATCTTTCACTTATCTCATATTATGTATCAAATAATTTCTTTTAATTTTTATTTAACTATATTATCTTAAGAATGGTTTATGAATTTCTTAAATGCCTTTTGGGAATTTATATATAATCAAATATTACCCTTTTTTAAATGATCTCTATGATTTATTTAATTTATTTTCTTCTATATTTTTTAGTTTTACCATTTATTAACCTTTTGGAAGCTTCTGCTATTTGCCACTAAGAATACTATATGCTTTATACCTAATTACCCCCTAAATGCACTCTTAATTCTTTCATATATTGTACTTTATGATTGAACACATCTTCTCTCTCATGTTAACAATTGGAAAAAGGATT
Organism: Hydrochoerus hydrochaeris; assembly: GCA_004027455.1. Lineage (NCBI taxonomy): Eukaryota > Metazoa > Chordata > Mammalia > Rodentia > Hydrochaeridae > Hydrochoerus > Hydrochoerus hydrochaeris. The sequence goes on along the minus strand of PVLA01000304.1, from coordinate 624,380 downwards.
CTTCATGATATTAAATTTTCCATCCAAGGGCACACTTATCTTTAAATAACATAGTAATATAGATATAGAGATAGATAGAGATATAGACAGATATAAACATAGATATAGATAGATGTAGATGTGTGTATATGATGTTTTAGCTGTTTAAAGTGAGTTATTTTCTCCTCCAGCTACTTTATTCTCTATTTTCCCGTCTACCTGCAAGCAATATTCGATGTTATTTATTTGACCACTTATTTGACAATTCCCTGGAACTATCAACTTCTAGAGAAAACCTGTTGATTAGAGGCATCTCAAGAGAAGTGAAAAGTCCAGACATATCTGATCCATGGATGAAAGCACAGATGTACCCAATATCCCATTATTCTGGTGAGGTATAGAAACATAGCCACTGTGTTCTCTGTTCTGTCCTTAATTTTCACTTAAAACCACCCTTTCTCACATGTATAAGGAGAAGACAGCACACATTTACTACGATCTGTGATTTTCACCTACTGTGGCCTACAAGTCTTAGTGGAATAACCGTGGACTATGACTGTCCACTAGTTCCTAGGCTTTCTTTTGACTTAAGTAAAAAACTGTTTATGTATTTCCTCACCCATGACACTGTGAAAGAAACTGAATCTTGCCAATGCTCTCCAGACCTTGAATTTTGGCTTGGCTCAGTTTTACCAAGCAAGTAGCATGTTCAAGTCAAACAGATTCTTTTTAAGGTTTAATCCTGGAAACAATAACATATAATGGAATGTGGGCTGTTTCTGAGTACAGTTATGAACCTTTATCTCTTCTTCCCTAGTTATGAGGTAGTGATTAAATGTATTACTGCTTTGTGATCACATGTTATTAGTTATCATATTATATATGCAGAATTTTAACAATTATGCCCTTATGTGCACAATTTTCAAACAACTTGAGAGAAAATGCCTTATTTTTTCTTTAAAAATAATGGTCTGGACAGGAAATTTAGCTCAGTGGCATAAGCGGCTGCCTGACAAGCGCAAGGTCATGAGTTTGATCACTAGTACCAAATAATAATGATGATGTTAATAATAATAATAATAATAATTTTCAGTTTCTTCTCACATGTATCTCATTATTCAATATCACCTTCTTATTGCATACTTTAAAATATTTGCCACAATAAGATTATTGATACCAATTATCTTAAGTCCCATCATAATCTAGTATTATAAAATTTATAATAATAGTTAAAACCAATGACAAACTAATCACTTAGCAGACATTATAACAAAAACTATCACAGATAAAATGTACACTAACTTTTCTGTTTCAATATGCACTTAAAGATGAGAAGTAAAAAATTAAAAATATTAAGGAATTCCTAATCACAGAACCAATAATTTTGCAGTCTTAAAAGCTAGTTGTAGGATATCTATTCTTACCTACCATATAGACATACAAAGTGTTACCATTCCTTTTTATAGTTCACAAAATTACTGAAATATTTTAAATTATTTACTCATAAACACTCAGCAAATGAAGAGGGAAGGAAAGGATATCAAGTATGTCTCTTTATATACATATTTATTTTCAAAGACAATGTTTAATATAACCTGTGGTAACTGATCAATATACAATCAGTAGGATCCATTTAGAAATATTATAATACCATTTAATCTATCCATGGATAAACTTAAAAATTTTACACAGATTTCTTACATTCTGGAATATAACAATTTTATTCATTGTTGTTACTTGTACTGCTGTTATAGACTAACCTTATTATGGCCATTACTTTTTTGTTTCATTACGAAAATTTATCTAATTTTTTCGCATAGATTTTGACAACTCTTAAAATGTAAATTCAGTTTGAAAGCTTTTGTAAAATGAAAGCTGATTTTTGCTGTTATAAAGAAACTTTCAACAGAAAAGAAATTGAAATAAATTCAAAATTTTCTAATTGAATCAAGTTGCAGAAATGTGATTTCATTCTAGTCAGTGAATATTCACTGAGTCCTCACAACATGCTGGTCACTTTGCTAGGCACAGCTGGGGAGAAAGTATTCGTGGGAGCAGTCACTGCCTTTAGGGGGCTCTGATTCAAAGGGAGAAACAGGTATGTACCCAGAAAATCTTAATATTAGCCAGACTATTATAAATGATGTAACAAAGGGACTTGGAAAATGCAGTAGGGATATAAAGCAAAGATATTAACTCCAACTGGGCGAACTTGAGCAAACAAATAAACACCACAGCTGGTGCAATAAAATGTGATTTCAGGAAAAGAATACTTTAGTTTTAATTGCTTTCAGTGTTATTAGGCAAGCTGCCAAGAAGTGTTTTCTTCAGTATCAAGTTATATCTCAGGAATATCACTTTAAGATGTTGAAGTCTTCTTCTGAGATTTTTTAATATAATTCCCATCATGGATATTACTTGAGTGACTAATTTTTAGACCCTGTTGGTTTTCCAGTGATGCAAACTAACCTTCCGGACAAAGTAGCTTTCCAAAAGTACAAGAGGAAAGATTTATGAGTAGTTAAAATTAAAACACAAGACCCTCACTTGCAGCTGAACCCATCTTGTTTTCACTGGATTCCTCTTCTCCAGTCTTTCTTCCTTGATTCACGTGTCCTTCTTCTGAACAAATATGCGTAGGCTTTTTTCTTTGCACCACTCTCTAGATACCTGCACAATTGGAATCAGGGTGAGATTTTTTTTCTGAATGCATGAGGGGTCACATAAAAATACACTCAACATTTCATAAAAATACACCACTCAACATTCAATCAACAAGCATCACAAGGTTCTGTCTTTTGTATATTTATTTCATGAGGACATGGTAAGGGACATGCATTTGGGAAAGTGAAATTTTCCACCTTCGAACTTTATTACAAAAATGTTAGAGCTTCAGCTCACTACAGAATCTGCAGGATAATAATACTATTACATGCTCTTAGACAAATGACACCGGAGCTAGGAGAAGGTATCTAAATCACATAAGAGACACACAGAATAATTCAGCTTTTTTTCAGGTTTTCTGCTGCAGGAATTCTGTCATATTTCTTATTTCCTAATAATTTGAAAATTATTAATTTTAATTCTAGAAATATAGTGACCTTCAAATTATTGCCTATAGAAACATAAGTTGGACTTAAAATAAAAATAAGTACTTCAAACATATGGCCCTCAGTCATACTTCATGACCTTAGTTATTGGTTCGCCTCATTCTCTATGACTTACCCATACTAATCATTCTCTCTTTTCTGATCTTTGAATAGGTCATGCTCCATTTGAGCTTCTAGCCCGTGCACACGGCTTCCTCGTGGGCCACTTTGATCTTGCCCATATTTTATACACAGAAATAGATGCTTTTTCCTGCCTTTGGCCATCTGGTTCCTAAATTTTTTTTCCAACTTTAACATCAAATTTTCCAGACCACTTTCCCTGACTCCCACACTGTCCAGTGTGAATAGTCTTTTTCTTTGTTCCACATTGATAGTACTTATCAAGTTTGATAGCACTTATCAAGTGTAATAGTGCTTAACAAGCTGTACTATCATTGACTAAGTGGCTGTATCTCTTACTCAATTATAAAATGCTCCTTGAGCATTGGGCATGAGCACATTGTATTACTCTTTTAATTCTATGCCTAACTCAGTTGGCCTTGGTTGTTCTTTAATAAATGTTTGGAAACTGGAAGAATGAGTGAATGAATAAATTGAAAACTATGTTAGTCATTATACTGCATACATAATCTACACTAAAATCTCACTCATTTGCAAGAGCAACAAGTAAAACTGGTAGGAGTCAAATAACTATACATTTTTAAATGATTAAAAAATAACAACTGGCATGGATAAATCACTCTTTTAGAAGTCTGGTCTCAGAGGTAAGTCCATTTGTGAGTTGGAACATTCGTTTCTTTCACATTTGCTTACCTCAAACAAGCTAGGTGCTGAAATGCCATGATTAGGACAGATCCTGCATTCAGAGATTTGTACATAATTCATCGTTTAAATTTGGCAAGTTTGCATAATAAATAGTTTAAATACTATAGCAAAAGTGCTGGAGAGGAAATTAGGATTCTGAATGAAAAAGTTAATTATACCTCCAAGGAATTTTTTTTTGCCACACATTAAAAACAAGCTTAGAAGAAGATAATTTAGACTAAAAAGAGATAGAAATGCAGGAGATTATGGCAGTGGTGATAACTGACAAGTTATCTTATTAAGTGGGGGTAATTAAACTAAATTAATTTTAAAATTGTAGTAGTGAATTGTAGATCAACAGTAGCATAAATAATTTCCAGAGCTGATGGTCTTACAGCTGGAGACATTTCTGTTAAAAGGAGACTCTGCTCTTAACATTATTAGCATTTGTTTTTGCTGTAGCCATTCAAGTCAGATAATCCAGGTATAGTTTAAAATTTAAATCCGCACCCTTTTAGCTAGGCTCTAAAGTATAATTTAATAAGGAATAGTGGATTTTATTTAAAATATATTATGTAATATTTCTTTACTCTTCTGTATGTCTACTTATCCAGCCAGCCAGGATACAGATTTTATCACTCCTCCTCCTACCTAAAATTAATATGAATATCAACGTTGTACTGAGAATATCACTTCCATTATCTTGTTTACTTGAAATAATAGTTTATTGAAATTTGCTCAAATATCAATTTCATTACCAAGAGCTCAGAGCAAGTCAGTGCCTGTCCCGAGAACACATAATTAACAATCAGCATATGTGTGACATGAACTCTACCCACAGTTCACATTCAAAAGAACTGGAAGACACGGGTATCACATCCAAAGCCATTTCACCTGTATTAGTCTTGTGCTGGCATCCAGAAGAAGAGTCATTAATTGGAGGTTTTATAATTCATAAAACAAAGATGCAAGAGGGAACAGATTCCATCTATCTGGATGAATATTGGAGTCTACTGAAGAAAGATCGGTAAAGGAGGGCACAAGCCTTGATTACATTTCAACCATGGCGTAGCTCTGTAAATGTAACCACTCTAGTGACTATACTCCAATCTGTAAAATGGAGTAGAAAACTTTTAAGTTAGTAAGGCATTGTGTTTTTAATGGTGACAACTTACCCCCATTTATGGGAATGCCTCTGGTGCATTCTAGATGAAATTATCCCTCTCCATAACCCCCGATGAATGGAGAACTTCCAAAATCTGGACTCCAGCATATCACAGGTTCACACAAGGCCCTCAGGCTTGGTTGCCAGAGGTGTTTTTGTGGAACGGCCACTTCAGAGCCAAACGCCTAACTGTTGAAATGTGTTCTAAGAATTCCCTTCAAATCTGGCAATTAATAGCTTGATTTTCCTCTACCAAACTACAACCAATTTTTCACCAACAACTGGTATCTCTGACTTCAATTCAAGCCATTTATTATATCTTCTTCATTGTAGCCATCTGTATCACTTGTTTGAATTATGGCACTTTTTTCTGCCCTTGTCTCAGGTAGATTTATTTTTAATGTGAGAGCTAGAATAGAGCTCTTCTATTCAGTAGCTTTCTATTCCACTCAAAGTAAAGCAAAGTATTTCACAGAGCTCCTAAGGCTCTATGTGATTGAAGAGACTGGATTGCATCTTTCTATGACTGCTTCTAATACTCAACTCATTCCTGCCATTCTGGGCTTCCTGTTCCTTGATATTCCCAACAAGTCATTTAATATAAAGACCTCCACAATGATGTCATTTTCCATGTTTTCTCAAATATCTGTGTGACTCAATGCCTCATTTCCCAAAGGTCCTTTATCAAACATCTCTTTCTCTGTAAGAAATTTTCTGATAGCTCTGAAAAATTAAAAGGGCTCAAGTCCCACTTACGTCACTTCTCAGCTCTGGCCACTGCCTATTTTGTTTTCACTGTGCAGATATTCTTCTGTTCTAACAGGGTATTTACTGTCTGTATCTCCTACCATAAACAGGTTTTATCATCTATGGCCTGTTATCTCAGCAGTACTGAAACATCATCGTCACATGTTGAGTAAGTGAAGGAATAAATGAATGAGAGGTGCAAATAAAAGCTGAAAGATAACCAACAAGAGTGTTATCTAGTCATAGAGTTATGTAAACTAAATCCTACAGGCAGAATCTATGGATGCAAGGAATATGCCTAAAAGACATCCACCTTACTTATGATTTTTTAACTCTCACAATTTATATGCCTACATTTAACAGTTTATCTCCTCAAAGTATGTAATTTTCTATGTTAATGTTTTGATGGAATCCCAAAGCTAAGCAAGGATAAATATCATTGTTTCCCTCTTTTGTCTTCAAAGATGCCATTTTGCTTATCTGTCTCCCCCCACTCCCATCCTTTCCCGTGCATACCAATGTGGTCAAATATGGGGGGAAATATGTTAGAATGCTCAGGAGACAATTACCAAGGTAGAAACAGGCACCTGACAGGCAAGAGCATCCTTCTAGTTTTGAGGACAGTTGATTAGCAAATAAAGGTATGATTTATGGCTTATAGGAAAGGTACCTACCTGCTTCATGACCACACACATCTCTATTCATATAAAATACATCTTTCAAAAATTGATGAATCACAGGGAAACTTCCCGGAATGTTCTCATTCTTCATTCTTGGATAAGATAATGTAAATGGCTTGCTCAAGGGCACATAGATAATCAAAACTCCATGTTTCCTAATATACTCAATTGTTCTATACTAAACAGTATTTTGCCTCTCTGTTTTTGAAGACAAAATTCAAAATATTAGACTTATTTTTAAGACTCTCAGTGGTCTGAACGGCTTCCCACTCATACCGTCTCTTCATCCCTGGTTAAAGGACACTTCTCTCATGAAGCCTTCTCTTTCCTTTATCCCCCACAATTAATTTTTCACTTTTGCTAGTTTCTTTTGCATTGCAGTATGTCATTAAAGCAATCCTCACATCTGGAGGGTATAATTATGACAATGTTCCTCTGACTTCCTGATTCCTGGTGGAAGAAGCCAAAACTATACAAGAACATTTAAGAAGAAAAATCAGATTCTAAGCATATTTAAACTCTCAGGATATGTTGAACATTAAACATATAAAATAAGATTCTCACTACAAATAATTTGCCCTGAAACTTACCCTAGTGACATTGACCCTAAAGTAACCAATAGAGATAAATAGATAGATAAATGCCTATCTTGGCTACTTTCTCCTTGCTGGGACAAAATACATGGCACTAGTAAGTTCAAAGAAGAAATATTCACCTTCACTCATAGTTTATAGAGGTTTCAACCCATAGTCAGGTGATTGCAAGGCAGGGCAGCGTGGCAGAGGGGTACAGCATGGCAGGAAACAGGAAATTCTCCAGGAAGGAAGGAATATATATAAATATTTTTTTCCTAGATGTAAGTCACAATATATCCTTTATAAACTTTTAAGTGTCCAGTCAATCAATCTCCAGTAAGTTTGTATTCTTGGTCACTAGAATTAGATTAGATCAACCAACCTTGATTGGCTTGGATGAATCCATAGCCTTTGTGATTGTTCCTGATGAACCTTGTTTTCTTCTGCTAAACCATCCTCTTAATAGTAGGTATCATAGCTCAGTCACTATTCTATAGGGAAACATGTGAGCCACAATTTTGAACCTTCGTTCTTGTTTGCCCAAGACATAATTAACTTCTTCAGAGTCGATGCCCATTTCAGCAGAGACCTCGAGTGCAGTGTACATATGAGCATGGTTTAGACTGTCCCCTTCTCTGTTTCACTAAACTGACGTCATTTAGTGGCCTAGAGCATACCTCTGCTCCATTTTCTAGTTTCTGTGTTACTGTCTTTCAACATGGACTTTCCCAGAAATGGTGTTAAGAACTTGAGCTGTGGCAGCTTACAGCTTCCTTGGCTGGTGTTATAAGATCAAAATCATGACTTAGCTTTCCTCTTGCTAGGACACAATACCTGAAACCTGTAATTTAAATAAGTAGAAGTTTATTTGGCTCATAGTTAAAGGGTGTTCAGTCTATGGTTGGGAAACAAGACAGAAATGGGCTGCTTAAAGAACATGACAGATGAAGGATTATTACACAGTACAGCCAGGAAGCAGAGATAGGAGAGAGGAGCCTGGGACAAGGACACACCCCTCAAGGTTACAGTCCACCAACCCACCTCTTTCAAATAATCCTATCCCAGAACACATGAGACTTTTGGGGAACATTTGATATTCAAACCACAACATCCTGTCCCTGGCCCCAAAATGCTTCATGTCCACCTAATTATGTAAATGCATTTGGTTCTTCTCTAAGAGTCACCAAAGTCTTGGCAGCTCCAACCTTCAAGTACATGATTACTCCTGAAACAGTGTAATCTTCTAGCTGTGAGCCCTTGTGAAATTCAAAGTGAATTAAATATTTGTATCATACAATAGCACAGAGTAAATATTTCCATTCCTAGAGTGAGTAATAGCAGAATAGAAAGTAATGAGCCAAAGCAAGAACAAAACCCGGGCAAACATTAAATCTTGGCCAGAACCTGGGGCAGATTGTAAGGAGATGAGTTCCAAAGAACTGTCATGGACTCAACCCTTTGCACTGGCTTGTCACAGTCACATAGCATCTCTCTTGGGCTCTATTTCCTGCCTGTGTTTTTCTTCAACTGTCATTCTACATTCCTGCTATCTCAAACACCACTGGAGTCTCCATTGGACCTTGAGCTGCACTCTGATAGCTTCCTGCATTGCCCTCTGAGAGGAACATTGTTTAGCCTCATAGACTTACCTCAGAAATACATACCGAAGCTTTCCTGAACCCATAACTCTTACATTCTGTATATCTGAAAAATCAGCACTATGTGGGGTAATATTACATCTGCCACAGGATGGAATAGTAGTGCTCTACCCACTCTAGATCATGGCTTCTGTGGCCTCTGAATGTGAGGTGAGTATTTTACTGGATCTTGGGAAGCTTTTCTTCCCACAATTGTAGTCTATGTGAACTTTTCACTAATTTAGAGGGAAATTAATATTTACAGCAAAATAGGCTTCTGTCTATCTTCTGTCTGTCTAGAAACATGTAAGAGATATGTGAGATATATACACATAAATAACTTGGAAACACCATAATAAAAAAGCATTTTTCAAACATTTGCCTAACGACATTCAGTCATTATCTCTCGTATCATTAAAGCAATAACTAGTATCCTGACTTTCGTGTTCATGTGGGGTTTTTTTGCAGATTCAATGTACAGTTTTATAACACATGGCCACAAACCTCTAAACATATGTAGTTTTTCTGATGGTGAAGCTTCTTAAAAATGTTATCTTAGGCAGTCTTCTGAAACTTCATTTTGTTTTGACTAAGTATGTTACACATTGCAGTACATGTATTATAGCTGCAATGCATTCATTTTCTCTACCGTATAACATCTCATTTTAAAGTATTGTGTTAAGAATATCCATGGACTTAAGAGGACACATTTGGTTTCTTTATCTCACCCAATTTGTGCAATGTGTCACATCTTATAATTCGTTTCTTCTAGATACCTGCAGTTCTAAAAGAACTTGCACAATAAGGACCAGAGTTCTCTTCTGGATTACATATCAGAGCATCTTACTAACATTTTCTTACTTTCAAATGTCAGTGGTTTCTTCTTTCAACTTAAATCTGATTTCTTAAGCCATCCATCTTTGTCCATGAATGACCTAGGCCAATATTATCTTCTAGTTTATTCTCCAACTCTAAAATGTTTCCATCTCAACTCCTTTGACCAGTGCTTTCTCTTTTCACACATTCTGTATTAGTATCATTCTCTGAAAGCACCTGCAATTCTGTGCATTTTCCAATGAAATCTCCATTTCACAAAATGTCTTCTTTTTCTTTGTTGGAAGAACGAAATAGAAAATATTAATTATTCAACACTTAACTTTGTCACCAAGAACCTTACAAGAGAAAATTAATTTGTTCTATATTGCATACCCATAATAATTACTGATATTTCCTTATGCTTATTAGTTTCTGCTTTTTTCATAGTTGTAAAGAGGCACAGCATCTGTTGTTTATAGAATTTCAACAAGTCAAGGACCATCTTCCTTTTGCTCTTGCATCTTTCCACCACCCCATTACTACACCATCTATTGCCCCCATCTCTGTAATAAGTTCAGGTCTTGGTCCATTATTAACATAAGTCAAAAGACAACTGCCAAAAAGATTGAAGCACAGAGACCTGAAACTCCCTCTCAGAGGCTCTGTTCAGAAATCACTACTATATTTTCTGATGACTGCATAGAAAATTGGATTTACCTTTTCAATTTTGCATTATTCTTGTGTTATTGGGATTATGATGAATAATAAGACAATAACGGCAATTAGCCTCTGGATGACTAATGGTCCTTTAAATTGATTTTGAACAATCAATTTCAACATCTTCCTATGGCCAAATTAGAATAAGGAGGGACAGAGAGTTTCCATAAACATCCCTGAGAATTAAAATGATAAAAAAAATTATGTTCCCTGAGTTCTGTATACCACATCCGCAGGGTTTAGAAATGGGACAAGGGATAATTGAACATATTAAACTTTTCCTGGCAAAAAACACTTGAAGAATTAAAGGAGAATGTTCAGTTTTACATTGACTATTTCAAACAATGATATTTACAATGTGAAATGCATATTGTACAAGTATTATGCTTTCAGTTATTCCTAGTTCACCATATCTTTTGAACTTGTAGAGAACCTGAAGTATATATTTACTTTTGGCTATGTATTTATTTAGGAGAAATGTATATTTTTACCTCCACATGGATAAAATTTTCCCACAGCAGAGGCATTTGGATCTCCTTTCTGACTGCTTCATCATCATACACGGAGGTCTTGCTAACTCCACATTACTGGAAAAGGAACTGGTGTGGGGTTAGAGCTCCAGCACTTGTGGTAGGAGGAGTGATAAAGGCCAGCCAAGGGAAGGGGCCGTCATTTAGGTGGAGAGAACTGAAATTCTGCTTCCTGGCAGTAAAATCTCCACTTTGTCTTTAGAGTTCATACATTTTAGTGAGTCTTTCTTTTTGTTCTGCAAATATTGGAGAATCATAATATTCTTTGGCAGTTTTTACGATCTCCTGCTATATTATTTTTTTTCTTTAGTCCTAGGCCAATCCAGAGGTTTGAAATCATTTCTTAAGGAGCAAGGGAAACATAGTATTACAATTATATTTAATTCAGACTACAATATATGCAGATAGGTTCTGAAGAAATATTAAAAAATAAGAATAGCATTAAGGATCAAGTTAGAGAGAAAGATAGTCATTAACATCAAAGTCTGCCATAACTTATGAATACAAACATATAAAAAAGTCATAAGAAATAACTAGTTTTTCTGGAATGTGATTTGAAGAGTTTTATAGAGGAGAAGGTATTTTGATCTGGAGTATGGGCACTATCGATCTCAGATATTCAATGAAATTTCTTGATCCTTGAGATCTTTATAAAATTGACTTACCCTAAATACTGCTGCCCAGGAAAGCTTTTGAGCAGGGATATATTTTTATGGTATGAAGTGACTTCTTTCCCACTTATGAATCATATCAACATCATATGAATGGTACCTCCAGCCAAGAGATTGTGCTGAACTGTCAAATGACCATTTGTCTTTTCACTGCTTTTACTTACACACATACATCATAGACAGAGAGACAGAAGACAGACAGACACACACACACACAAACACACACACACACAGGCCCCAATCATACATATCCATTTTTTTTTTGAAATAGAGTCCCACTACATAGTTCAGACTGGCTTTAAATTTGTTTATGCAATCCAGTTTAGCCTAGAAATTGCAGTGATCCTCTTGCCTCAGCTTCTCAAGTGAGTTCTGGTATTACAGGCATCTGCCATCACACATGACTATATATCAATTTTTACACACAGAATATTCTAGGAAAATATTTGAATTAAAAAAAAAATTCCAGGGAACAATAATTAAAGCCAACCAAAAATGAATACTAAATGTTTTTGGCCATGAAAGTCCTTTTGTTGCCTGATGGAGAACTTTTCATGGTTGTCTTAGTCTCTACATATACAGATTTTACATTATGTTGGGACCTTCTCACTTCTTTTCCATAATTTTTTCTGTCTCTATGCTGCCTGTATGCCTTCAGAGAAATCAGAATCACATCTATTCTATTTGCAAGATAATTCAACTCTTCCCAACTTCTGTGTCTGTTTTAATACCATATCCACCTTTGGCTATTCAAATTCATCAAATAAGAACTATACTAATTGGAATAAATTTATGATTCATGGGGTGGTTTTCATTTCAACTGTTTTGCCAAAGATTTTCAAATATACTTAATTGGTGTGCATGTTCCTGTGTGTGTGTGTGTGTGTGTGTGTGTGTGTGTGTGTTACTGGGGATTGAACCCGGGGCTTTTGCAGTGAGCTCAGTACTCAGCACTTTTTGTAGTTTGCTCTGAGACAGGGTCTTGCTAAATTGCTAAGTTGTCCAGGATGACCTCATACTTCTGATTCTTTTGCTTTAGCATCCTGCTAGAGTGCTGGGATTTCAAGCACGTGCTACTGTGCCTGACAAATGTGTTTTTAAACTTATGAAATTTGGACTCTGATCCAACCTCGCCCATCATATACTCCTAAATATGTCTATTTTTGCATTGAGTGGTACTATATTTACAAAAAAAGGTGTTGAGAGATTCTGAACTAAGAAAAAAGTAAAAATGAGCATGTGTAGTCACTACTTCCCATTTACACACAGCCACCCATGACTAGATTTGATTCTACTTTGGAAAGGAACCAAAAGAAAATACTTTGAAACAAGACATAAAAAAGCAGATTTTGCTTTTGAGGCTGAGATTCAACACTTTCCACCCGTTCGGGGGGGTGATGTAGATCAAGACCACCCCAGTCTCCACATGTCACTAGGAAGGTAACACAGGTAAACTTTGGGGTAGTACAGGGAGGTAGCTGTTTCTTGCTCTGAGATCTTTGCACACACCTGCACAGAAACTCACTTGCACATGCACACCTATGCACTGGTGTTTATGAATTATCTTTCAATAGCAATATGATATAAACTTCAAGGAAAGTTCTTAAGATTGTCAATAGTCAGGGCCATGATTAAATGATGTGGAGGAAAAACCAAAGGTTTTTCTTGTGATCTGAAGGTGTGTTACCAAGCCAAAATAGCTTATGGGGTAAAGTAATGTTGGGACCACTCCTCCATTTTATATGAGATGAGGGAGTTGGGGCAAGAAAAATTCAAGAAGCTAATTGAGAGTCACTTCTTGCACCTGTGGTCCAGAAAGCAACCTGTGAACCTGCTGTCTAGAACTGAAGGATGCAGACGTATTTCCTTGTTGGACTGGGGAATGGGAGATCTCTGGCTGCTGATTTTTACTCTAGGATGAGGATGGTAGCATCCATCCGCAGCATTATTTTACACATGGAAGAGCTGAAGTTTCAAGGGAAGAATAACACTATGTTACTTTCCTTTTGTCTGCCAGTATTTCTATCAACCTCATCACATATTCATTTTTCTCAGAAAGATTTAGTTTACTGGTTGGCTATCTGAATTGTTCCAGAAAAGGCCACATGATTTAAGTGGCATTTTTCTATGCCTTTGTTGACCTTCATGTTGACCACAGAATATTGATATTATATTCCCATTTTTCAGATTACCAGACAAAAAGCAGTTTCAAGATATAAATTGACTTGCTTAAGGTCACAGAAGTAATAAATGTCAAAATCTTAATTTAAGCCTGGTCTTCTGAGCCTAAGTTCATGATTCTTTCCACGGTAACTACATATTCATAAAACGTTAGGTTTAAAATGGATGTTAGAGTTTACTTTGCCCATGACCAAAAGACATATTCTAAATAATGTGCCAATTCTCATCACTCAGGCTTGTCTAGAGAGTTTGCTCAGAACATAGGAATCCACTGATGGCTTCATGGAGAAAACAATCGTGACTGACTCTTGATGACTACCTCAGCATCTATGCCCACTGCTCTTACAGCTTAGCTTAATTCGGTTCTTCACCCTTATTGGTGAGAAAACTAACAAGGGGATATTTTAAACAAAGTCAAGAGCTTGAAATCTGGTATTGTCAGAACCACAGTTTAGGTCTCCCCCTCACCTGCACCGATAGTTGTCACTTTTGGTATCATCCTAGTCCTTCGTTCTGAGTTCTCATCAGAAAACTATCAAATAATTAATTTCTCAGAATCTCATTGTGACCTAGTGTCTCTCTCTTACATGAGATACACACATCATCTGAACTAAGTGCTTTGAAGAGGCATCTTGGGAAACTCTAGTTTGCTACATTTGTAAGACTCCTTGGTCAAGATATTTGTTGAGAAAGAGAGAGATGGACATGCAAGTAATTGATGGACCCTATGCACTGGTGTTTAGTTTGGATGAGCAGAAACAGAGAGATCAGAGAATAATCATATCCAGTCTAGGCTTTGGAAGATAGTGGAGGCTACATTTGGCTGAGTTGGTTTGTTCTGGTCAAATAAAGGCATTGTGGAATGCTTCATGGGTACTGAGAACATGACTAAGGCATCACTTTGAAATTAGGAGACATAGTTTGAATAACATTCACCAAAGCAGCATTCAGGTAATGCTACAGAGGATGCTGTTCTGGAGTATGGTAGATATGCAAGTCCCTTGGATTTTTCACAGCTTGGAACTCTACAGGTTGACATTAAATTTGAAGATTTTCTTAATTGCGCTTTGGTTGCTTTGTGATCAGAGTGTGGAGATGAAACTTCTGATACTGATGCAGTCTTCCAAATAGAATAGAATTTCCAAAACTCTGTGGACTGAATGGGTAATATTTCCATATGAAGCTATTTGGTTATCTCTAAACTCATCTCTTACTAAATGCAATCCTATATACTAATAGTTACACAGTTTTGAATACTGATGTCACATGTTTACATGCATTGGGTTCATTAAAATAAATCAGCAACTCACTTTAGAAGACTATAACTCTTATATAAAAGGAGGCATGGAAGTTCAAACTAATTGATGTAAGATAAATGCAACATTATATCCCATATTGTAATGTGCATCCTTACTCCCTGTGGCAAAAATCATTAGATAGTTGTTATGGTTTATCTAAAATGTCCCTTAAGTGTCTCACAGTTGAAGGTGAGGCCAAGTCAGTGGGTTGTGACCCAGAAGGGTATAATTTTCTCCCTGGTTCTCCTCATCACTCCATCCTGGTTTCCTGAATGGCTTGTAGTGAAGAATTTTCTTCAGCCATGCTCTTCTGCCATGCTATTTCCTCCTTGGAACCAGTTCTGTATAGACTAAACCCACTGAAACCATAATCCAAAATAGAGACTCCTTCTTTACATTTTGGATGTTGTGCATGTGGTCCCAATGATGAGAAAGGGATGCCAATAAGTGAAAGAGAAGCAGACTAGAATTTAATCTTCATTTCTTCTTCTAGATCTAAGTGCATCTGCCAGATCCTTTGATTTGCTGAATGTTCAGTGCTTCATTTTTAAATGGGAAAGTGGAGCATTCTTTATTTTCCAAAACTTCTTATGAGCATCAACATGATATGAAACATGTGAATGAAATCTGGTGCATAAATCATGATGCAAAAATCAACTATGCAATCAAAAATTTATTCTGTAGTCATTCTGGATGCAAATATTATTGTGTGGGATGGTGTGCTGAGACTTTGTCTGTCTTAGTTGAGATTATAATCTGTTAAAGAGGAGATAAGACACAAAAATAAATAAGTGAAATAGCATAGCATTAGGAATTCATACTACAATGACAACTCCAGCAAAAGTAGGTTGGAAGACAGAAGATGTGCAGAGAAGATAATTCTTTTTTTTGTTGTTGTTGTTGTTTGTTTGTTTGTTTTCATCTTTTTGAGACAGGGTTTCACTATATAGTGCATGCTGGCCTTGAACTTTCAGTGATCCTTTTGCTTCAGCCTCTGGAGTTCTGGGATTCAAGGTGTGCACCTCTATGCCCAGTGTATGATAATGAGGTCTTAAGGATGATGATGTCTGAATGAGAAGAGATCAGATCATAAGATCGAAGAAGGCAAAGAAGCAAGTGCTTGAAGTGTTCACAACAATGATCCTCTAGGTTTAAATAATAAATAAGTGAAATGGTACATTCACATGTCCCAAGGCAAGAATATTTCAGGTGTGCTGCAGAATGGGAAGAACATGAATATGGCTGAATTAGCGTAAGTATGAGGGTCCTAAAGATAATACCAGAGATGGTGGAAAAGAGCGAAAGACGCTGTAAGTTGCTGTATTTTCTTCCTTTCCATAAGGTCAGCACCCTTTGACTTACCTCTGAAAAGGGATACTCAGATACTGTGTGCATAGCTTGCTATATTTGGGACCAGAGTGGTAGGAGAAGATACTACAGTGGTCAAAGGGTACTTTCAAGGATATGGGAATACTGTAATGATAAACTGAATACAATTTGTGGTCTGATTATATGAGTAATACAAGAAAGAGTCCAAGGACTTTTGAATTGAATAACTGAAAAGACAACGTTTGCATATGTAAAGTTGAGTAAAGCTGTAGACAGTAGGTCTGGTGGGGACAAGTCAGATTCGTTTATTTTTTGCCCTGTTGGACATACATGTGGATGTGCTTGGTGAAATTCGATACAAGTAGCCAAAGCTCAGGAGAGATATCTTGACAGAAGATTTAAATTTTGAAATTAATTAGTGTAAAATGGTGTGAAATAAAACCCTTATCTTTGGCTGAGAGAGTGATTGTAGATAGAGAGAAGAAGGCTTTGGGATAGCTACTGTCTAGGAATAAGGCAAAGGGATCCAGAAAAAAGACATTATGAGATTCCATGATACAAGAAAAAAATAAACCCATGGATCTTGAAATCAAGTTAAACAAACCGATTTCAACAGTGATGCAATGAATCAAGTAACAGTTTCTTATTAAGTCAATAACGAGGAGGTGAATAACAAATGAAAATTTGGATTTAGCAACAGGGAGGTTAAAGACATCTTGGGAAAATTGATCATGACATGATTATTGATTTAAGCAGAGGAAGGAAAGCTGAATTTGGGGTCATGAAGTTTAGTTTAAGGTGAAATACATAAGTAAGTAAATGAAGGTGCTTCTTAGCTTTCCTCAAAAGGTGATTATGGTGATAAAATGATATAATGAAGCTAAATATACTCTGTGGAACATGAAGAGATATGCAAATTTCAACTTAAAAGGATCAAGGTCACAGGGCATGTGTGATATTTAAGTATCTACAAGTTCTTTTATGCTTTCAAAGTCTGTTAACTCCTTAGCAACCTCTAGTCTCTCTCTGTTTCTCTCTCTCTGTTTTTTTCTCTCTCTCATACACACACATGCACACATACACACACACACACGTGCACACACACACACTCACAGATTCTCTCAATAGTACTAGATCCTGAATATCTACTACGAAGCTTCAGCAGGTTTAGGAAATAAGCCAGGCTATTGCAGCTCTAGTGCTGCTGACATTACCAGACAGCATTAATTTAATTCCACTCAGTTATGCTTTTAAATTTGATTTGAGAAATGTGTCATAAAATGCTATTGAGGAGTGCAATGCTGCATTCGTAAGCAGGTTGGGAGTCTGTGTCAATTCTGGGAATCTTTGCAAGAAACATCCTGAAATCACGTCATGCCTGGGGACCTTAGTGAGGGTGCTTTCCTAGGTCTGACCATAGCAATTTGCTGATCCTGGATTACTCATTGTTGAAAGAACATCAGAAGTGCAAAGCACACATCGCTAGGTAATAAGAGAAGAGATTACAAAGTACAAATGAAGGCATGTGAAATATAACTTCACAAGTAGTAGTGATGATGTAAATTTACTTTTAAACCCATTAGCTCACTTGTTTTAGATTCATTTACTTTTTATTGTCACTTTTGACCCGATTTTCTCTAGGCTAAATCCATTTTTTCTCAAAGAGAGAGAGAAAGAGAGAGAGAAAGAGAAAGAGAGAGAGAGAGAGAGAGAGAGAGAGAGAGAGAGAGAGAGAGAGAGAGAGAGTCACATTCTAAGTTAATCAGAATGATCCATTAAGATATGGAAAGAAAACTCTGGGAATTTTCCTATTGTATTTAAGCATGAGTTTTAAAATGTTTATAACACATGTTTGTGCATGCACATACACGCACACACATTTTTTTTGAGATAAGGTATCATTAAGTTACTAACTTTCTCAGACTGGAATTGAACTTGAGATTTTCCTGCCTTCACCTAGGAGAGTACTAGGATTACAGGTGTTGGACATTAACCGTGGCTATGTTTGCATATTTGATAAAGCACATAATGTAAAGAACAAGTAGATAAATAAATCAGGCTGCACTGAATATGTATTCTCTCAATATACTCATGACTACTCTTATTGGTGAGTAATTGATTGATTTATGTACTCTGATACATAGGTGTAATCAAAATAATCTACAGAGAACTTGCCTGATTGATCTCTTGTTTTCATAGCTCTATTTGTTTTAATGATTTTGTGACCTTGAAGCTAGTTATTGTAATCACTGTGATTATGTTTTTAAAAAGTAAATTAGAATTTTGACTTAAACTGCTCAGCTTTTAGCTTTCTTATGATTAAAGGAAAAAAATAACTTTTCACTGTTAGTTGCCAGGAATTTAGTGAAGGCACTAAGAGCTCTCTATTTCTGTATTTCAGAATATACTCAGTGACAACTTCCATGAGCAGAATCATAGCAAATAACTTCAGCTTAGCTCAGGATGTCTGTGTCATCATCCTAGCATTGACATTATTGGCTCTGGGGCATTAGACTGGCTACAATGACCCTCTAGGTGTCACGATCCTGTCTTATACTCTGCCTGGAATTCCCTTCAGCAGAGCTCATGTCCAAGCAGGCTTCCTGAGACCATTAATTCTTCATCATCTGCATTACTTTATTTTCTTCATATAGTATGTCCATAGACTATATGGACATATACACATACATATACACATGCTTATATACACATACACATATAATCCCAAATCTTTGGAAGACGGAAGCGGAAAGACTGAAAGTTCAAACCTTACCCAGGCAACTTAGTGACTTAGAAACTCTCTATCTCAAAATTAAAAAGAGAAAAATTGCAGCAGGGGGACATGTGGATGTAGCTCAGTGCAAAAGCTCTGGGATCAATCACTAGTATTAAAAATAATAACAATAAAAATTTGAATTTCATGAAATGTTTATAAATATTACTTAAAGTTCCATACAAGTTTTCCCAAAATTATACTGATTCAACATGTCATTAATAGTTTTCAACAAATTGTGTATCTACACTTATCTTTTCTCAAATTGTCTATTAGAAAATATCTAGTTGGAAGAAACATTAAATTAACATTCTGCTTTATCTATAGAAAATTGTTTAACACACCATAATATGTAGGATATCAAAAACCCCTAGATAAAATGTAAGTGAAATTAAATATATTTTCTATGGAAAAACACACTGTATCTTCTGTTTATTTTTGGAAATGTTTGTTCTAATTTCAATACTGTTAGATGAACATTGTGATTTGCTTTCTTGACTTTGCTGATTTTAAATAAAGGTGACTTTCACAGTTAAATTTTTATTATTGTCATATCCATTTTAAGAGGATTCCCTAATTTATATAATCAGCAGTTCCTACTAAACACAAGTTCACTCTGGTTCAAACTTTTGTTTGAACATATTCCCAGGCTTTAGGATAAGGACAGAATGAACAAATGCTTGGAGAAATCACGAAATATTCTCAAAGAATTCCCTTTCTGTTTGATTTGCTGTTTCTTTAGAGAACTCTTTGATAGAAACTTTGACCTTTGCTTTCTCAGAGGTCACTAAGAACACCCCTGAAGAAATCTGTTCCTGGTGAGGATTATAGAGTCCACCTTAACAAGCACCCCAGTGCACTCATAGGCTGTGATTTAAGACCTTCTGCAGTAGACCCTGCAGCCTCCCCATGGCCCTTGTGCACCTGGCATCTTCTCTTGCTTGTCTGAGCTTATTTTGTCTGAGCTTATTGGCTGAGGTATAGATTCAGGATTCTGAGGAGATAGCACATCTTTAAGGACCTGACTTCCAAAAAAAGGTCACACATAACTTCTCTGTATTCATGATAGCAACCCCATCCATGAAAGTGACCCAACCTCACGGATTCTGACTAGCCTCTATGTCTCATAAAACACAAATCCTAGGTTTGTTGCCCTGATTTGATAGTCTTGATATACCATATAAATATATTCTGCACTGGTATTGGTATTTGGTGCTTCTCTTAGATCATCCATAAGGATATGTTGTGTCACTCATTTTTAAGAAAAACAACAAAAATTGAAGCAAACCAAAACATTATATACCAAGCCTGAAAATCAAGATTCTTTTTAACCTGGCTGTAGCTACCTGTCCTTCTGGACTTCAATTTACAAGATAATGATAAGGATGATAAAGCCATTGCACCATCATGATATCGTTCGGGCTTGCTGGACCTGGGACATTTCACAGATAGGTTAAGAATAATAGTTATATATGATAATTCTCAGACCTCCACGTAATAAAGATTATATATATATATATATATATATATATATATATTTTCTCCTTTCATAGCACATTTGAAAACATATGTATATATATATATATATATATAATATATATATATATATATATTATATATGTTATATATACATATGTTATAATCCTTTAGGGTACCAGTTAATTCCCTTGGTTTGTGTTCTAACCACAGCAATTAGAAAAAGATACTGAACTGCATACAAGATTTATTTATTGAGTATTTATTGAATCAAATCTGTGGTTACTCAGGCACAGTTTCAAGTATATCTGTTAAGAGTTAGCAAAAATACTGTTTATACCTAATGCAATGCTTCCAGAGAAGTGAGTGGCAATGAGTGAATGGTCGTTACTATATATTAGAGAGGGCCAGGCATGGTGGTACAACTTGTAATTCCAGCACTTGAGTAGCTGAGCTGGGAAGCAGAGTCAAAAAGATCACTGTGAATTAGAGCCAGCCTGAATAATATAGCAAGACTCTGTTTCAAAAAATATCATATATTAGAGATATTTTCAGTCAGATTAAGTGGCACATGTCTCAATCAACCTTCGAGGATGAGGCAAGAGATCACAAAAGCCATGGAGAATTTAGCAAGATCTTGTCACAATTTTTTTTCTCTTTTAGAAACAGGGTCTTGGTATGTTGTTCGGATTGGCCTTAGGCTAATTTTGTAGCCCAGCCTGGGACAAATAGAATATTTAAAGGTGACGTGGGATGTAACTTAGCAGTGAAGTACTTCCTACTAGTCACAAAGTCCTGGATTCAATCCCCAGTATCACATATACAAAAAAGAAAGTTGCTGCTATTTTCATCACTTCAAGTCTCTCCCAATATACATATGTCATGTTTTATGTCAGTGGTCCCCAAGCCTCATGCCTTTGCATTATGCATTTGCAATTGGTTCATTGTCTAGCACTTGGATTGGGGGTGTGAGTGCCACACTGGCCTAGGGGTGGAGCCAGGATGTGTTGTAATGGCTGGAAGATGTGTCTCTCTCTCTGTCTTGCAGGTTTCTGCCTTGCTGTTTGCAGCCACCATGAACTGTGGCCTTGCTATGCCACCTTGCCTTGAAGCTAACTGAGTATGGACTGAAACCTCCAAAAACTGTAAGAAATAAACCTTCCTTTCCCAACTTTGGGCATCAAGCATTTTGTTTCAGTGACTAGTAAAAAGTAACTAAGAACATAGTAATAGTAATAGTAAAATAATAATAAACCTATATAGTATTTTCTTTGAGATAGGCATTACACTAAGTGTTTTTTAAGGATATTATCTTAAAATGGAAGAATTTCTTGCCTCTATTTTAAAGGTGAAATCAAACACTTAATGTCATCCAGTTAATACGCAGCAGAGTCAAAATTTGGATACCATTTTGACTAGTTTTAAAGCCAGTATTCCTTATGACTATGTCACAAATTGTTTTTCATCTAATCAAAAATATCAGAGCACTTTATGATTTTAATTTTTTCTTTTCTTTCTCTTCTTGAAAAAATATCTGATTTTTTTGTATGCAGAAGATATTGTCCCCATTGGACTCTCTGAAAACTAGTTAAGGATTCTCAGCAGTTAATTTTTATTTTCATCTCTCTGTCCATCTCCATACTTCTGATACCAGCAATGTTACATCTTTCTTGCAATTTTCAGTCTCAAGTACCACAGAGTAAGGTTCTCGTCTCCACAGGCCGACAAACTAACCTTGGTATAATGAATGACCTGCAGCTTCGAGATGCTTCTAAAATGTCAAACGGCCACAGCTCTGCGCTTCTAGAATGTACAATGGCCCCAGCATTAGCCAGATGATCCACAGCTGCATGCCAGTGGAATGAGAAATAGATTCTAACTCCTAGAACACCAAGTGTCTTCTCAAGAAAAAAGACAAGGTGAAAAGCAGAGGATAAGCCTTTTTACTGGAGAAGGAGAACAGGTTGTGATTGACTTTGGAACTGTGAGATAATTCTGTTAAAACTGAGGACACCTGTATCTGAGTGGGACACTCTTTTTGAACTGCCCGCTGGAAAAAAACCCCATGCTTCCCAAACTACATAAACAGATCAATCCCCATGCTGACAAATGCACTTCCTTCAGTTCCTGCTTCCTGTGCTCTCACTGACAGAAACTGAATCTTTGTTTCCAAATTCATTTTCCCAGTGCATTTATTTGGACTTACAAAGCTTTATAATCTTTTTGGACAGTTGTAGGCAGCTACAAAGTGCTGTGCAGAGAGTACAGTTCTCTGTTAGGAAATCTGAACCTATCACAAAATTCACCTACAAAGGAAAAAATGGTATAGGGATATTTGCATCAATCATAGGGTCTTAATGAATCTTACTTCCTTTTATTTCTTCATCTTTTTCTCCACAGCCTTGTTCCTCTGTGACTATTTCTCCCCTACCCCCTCCTTTCCACTGCATTTCAATGCATTAGTTTTAAAAAGGAGATTTGCAATCTGAGTATTAAAACTCCAGGGCACTACATCTCCAAAATCTATAAGACGGTAAGAAGATAAGAGGCCAACCCCTCTGAAAGCTTCTCTCCAGGTGTCTGAGGAATTTGTAGGCTTGCCTACAATACCCCCAAGCCAAAGCAATCTGCCTACCTCCCCCAACCCTGTCTGCATAACGCAAGCAGATAAACTTAGCATTAAAATTCCCTACACTTTGGCAAATGAGTACCCAGGAGGCTGCTGACTCAATCAGGGCTTGTTTTACTTACAGTGTGATACTGAGAAAGCCTATAAACTCCAGCCTGACATATCCATAATGCTCATTTCAACATGCTTTCCCTGTGTGCGGGCTTGCTGATGAACTTTCGTATTCGGCCAACAAAATATAACAAACATATTAACGACATGTGGTAAATCACTACTGGATATGCTGGGTCTTGATGATGGAAATAGTTGTGGATAAATTATATTGTCTGGCTGCCTGATACCACTTTGGGGACCCAGAATGATGTGCTATCTCAGGGGAATTCTGGCCCTGCAGGAAGGGGCAGAGGAAGTAGAGAGACACAGGGCACCTGGAAATCTGAGACCATTGAATTTTTGAGCAAGAAGAGATGGTAGATGCCTTTTTATTGAGCTTATATAATCTTGTGTATATTAAAATCAGGATTTAGGGAAGATGTGAAATGCCAAGTGCTGAATAGCAAGTACATGATTCCTAAGTAAACAATCGAGTGCCCATCTGGATGGTGTATTTAATTTGTACCTGAAACTGTCAGGGAAGTTGGGTTGAAAGAAGGAAAGGAATCTTCCTGTGCCTCAAATCAGGTGTGTATCACTGCAGCCATCAGTAGCACAATGCATCTCTGGGCTGCAGCCTTCACAATGCCTGCGTTTGCATTTTGCTCTGGCTGTAGTAGTTGGTTTTTCTATTGGGTTCATTAAGGATAAATTTGTAAGATAAATTATGTGAGCAGGTAGTATATTTTCTTTGACACAAACCAAAAGGACAAATATAAGTTCCTGAACATTATAATAGACTGCTGCTAATGACCCACTATCAATATAAAGTACAGAGATACTTTGCTTTATAGTAACTATGACCGATAAGGCTATACATGGGAAGACTTCAATGTATTCACTTACAAAGAAATTCTAACTAAGCTGGGTATACATCAGGAATTCATTCATTTCCTCTTGCCTGCTTTTCCCCATTCTGTCTTTCTTTCTTCCTTTCCTTCAATAATACTTCTTTCTTTCTTCCTCCTTTTCTTCATTGTATTTCCTTCTTTTCAACAAATATCTTCTTACACAGAGGCACTCTGCAAGCCCTGGAAGTACAAAACAAAACAAAACCCAAAAACATGTGATTTTAAACCTTTTCTTCAGTATAGTGAATTAATTGTAACACAGTGTGAAATATCCAGTGATAGGGAAGTCAAGGTCATGACGGCATCCCAGGAGAGACTATCTAGTACAGTCTAGGAGGACAGGAAAACAAAGTAAGCTTATCCAAGGAAATGACTTCTAAAAGGGATGTGAAGAAGAGGCAGAAACAAACCATACTGAGGGCTACAGTGGGGATAGGAGAAGGTAGGCTAAGAAGAAAGTACCAGCATGAGAAAAGCAAAGGAATACAGTGAACATCAATAGTGGATTTGAACTAAGGAGATGTCTAGAAGATCAGAGAGTTACAAGAAATGGGGAAAGGTATAAGAGGAATTCCTATAAAGAACTGTGAGCAAAGGCAATTGAGAAACATTGAGGGAAGTAGCAGGGAAGACTTTAATCTCTTGGTGAAAAAAATGATCTGAACACAAATAATAGATGTTGAAATGCACAATGCCTAATTTATTTGTATTTAAAGATAAATGCATAGGCAAATTGAACTATAGAAAACAAAATAGCTTCTGCAATTTTGGCGTGATGGCATTAAGCCTCAAAACCCAAAATATATCTTCTCCGTGTCAGTAAGGAGAGTGTTGTGTGCACAGTAAAACATAAGAAATGATTTCATGAGAATCATTTTTCACACAGTAGTTTCATAACATGTATCTGGGATCACGGATATTCACTTTGCACCAATTAAACACTAAATGCAGAACTTTGTGCTATCCCTAATCTCTTACTTCATAAAGTTTTTATCTCCCAAGAAATAAATAATTAATAAGAACTCCAGAGAAAGAAGTGTAAATGATATACATTTTCAGCACAGCCAAAATGACCCAGAAACCTACAGAGACAAAGAATGCCTTGTTAATATCTAAATTGTGAGTAATGTAAATCTTTAAAATAGCCAGAAATGTTTGGATGGATGTGAAATCTCAGGACAAAATGAAAGAGCTGGATCATTAACTGGACTAGCAAGTATCCACTATCCACTTAAGTAATAAGAATGAGTGATATATAGTGCTATTCATTTAGAAATAAGCATTTTATAAATGTTACAATTCTTCCAAAGTTTGGCATTAAGCTAGCCTCATTGGCTGGTATTAGTTCAAGTCTGAGTTTAGCTCCAATGTGAACAGAGGAAGTTAAAAGAGTAATACAATGCTGGATTGGAAATGAGTACAAAATAAGAAACCATTCTGTAAATAACACATAGTTGGTAAAAAGCTTATTTTATGATTACTTTTCAAATATAAGTGGGTTTACTGATGGCATTTGTATCAATTATTGACTCAGTCTCATTTCTCAAATTGAGCATGTTTGCTAGTCACCTAGTATGTGATTGATATGTAAATTTAGGTCTAAACATAAATAACATTCTCAGTTTCTTGGATTTTTCAACCTAATGAAATAGACAAATGATAAAAGTATGTAGCAAATCATAATGATATGGCACTGTCCATATCATTATGGACAGTGCCAAGAAGATGTGTGTGAGAGAGATAGAGATGATAGAGAGAGAGAGAGAGAGAGAGAGAGAGAGAGAGAGAGAGAAACAGAAAGACAAAGAGAGAGAGAGACAGAGCTAGAATTAAGATGGAAGGTAGAGAGTGGATATGTGACAGAAACAAAAACACAAATTTCATATGTCTAAACAGGTGGAGTTTCTGTGCTCTGAGGACATGACTACATTTATGCTGAAGCCCTTTTCCCAAGAGCTGTTCCCACTCAGTAACTGAACTTGATCAGGATTACAAGGCAGTCCCAGTCTTAAGAGATGTCTGAATATGCTGAAACATGCCTTTGGGCTGAAGAATTGCCTGGCCCTTCAGAACTTTGTGACACATTATAAGAAGCTTTTTCCTAATTTGTTCCCTCCTTTTTTCTCCAGGCTCAGAACTATATGGTTCTTGTTCTATAGCTTTCCAACTTCTTCCTCATTTTCTCTCCTATGCATTTTCCCAGTGTATAAATCCCTTTCCTGTTGCTGTGACCCAATGCATGACACAAACATCTCAAAGGAAAATAGAGTTAATTTTGCTCACAGTTTCAGAGGAATCAATTGGTGCAAACCCTTCTCCTTGGAGTCAAGATGTCTGTTCATGTGTATTCTAAGCGATGAATTTCTAAAATCTAGGAATCATAAATCTCAACCAAATGAATGATAAATGAGAAATGATAAGAACACTTGCAGTAAAGAGGCTGTGGTCAAGTTTGAGGTGGGAACTCCTGAAGGCAGCTGGAGGGAGTCCCGGGGTGTTTTACATTCATCATCTCTCTCCTGACCATCCACATCCTTCTATTCATTAATTGCGAAGCCCAGTTTCATCTCTGAGGTTGTAATTCTCCAGCTAGGACCTGAATCGAGCTGTCCTACTCCATCCACCACAGACTGTCATTTATTTAGCCTTTGACTAATACCAGCAATCAGAGGCTGGCACAATCATAAGTAGAAGCTATAATTTCCAAGACTCTATGTACATCACAATGTAGATAAATAAGCAGGAAATCTGTTTCCTCTTCTGCATGTTTCGGGTGTTGATTGAGCATCAGATGTGTGTGCTGGAGGATCAGTCAGGGAAATGAAGTGCAATAGGATATGTGTCTGCAAATCTATATTTGCATATACTCAAGACTATATTTTTGCAGCAGAAGAACATCTTCCATGTTTTATATTCAAGGCTGGGTGACTGCTTTTATGGAATGAAGCAGTCATGCCAGACACACTTGTCTCAAAACAGAGTTTTGGAGAAGGTTTGTGGAGTTTAAATAAGAAATTAAATATCAAATGATCTCTACCTCTCCTGCCTAAGGTCACAAGACACATCTATCCTTTCTCACTCATTGTGATACTTATTCCTGCCCATAGTTGAATTTTGTCTTTGCTATTCCCTTTTTTTTTTTTTTGTGGTACTAATCCTAGTGTCACTGTGAATTTGGATTCACTGAATTCATAGTATCATAATGAATTTGGATTTCCATGGACTAAAATTTATCTAGAGCAGGTAGTAGAAGGACTGTGATAAGAAGAAAATAGTTTCCATGGGTACTAGAAAAAAAGATTTTCACTTTGACTTTCTTTATGGTCCACCAAGAAATATTTTATATTCTATACTTATTTATTATTGCTGTCCTGGATTTCTTTGAATGGAATGCTATGTTACAATTATATCATTTCAATTCATGTTTTATAGGTTATGTATAAAAGTACAGAATAGGTGGTGACTTATTTCATAGTATAAGAATAATAGTCATTACTATGTTAGGGAGTTAGTATGTTTGATGGTAAACTTCAATTTCAGAGATAACAAATTTAAATCCATTTTTAACCATTTTGGGGGGGCTACATCAATCACTTAATCATTTTTATTCTCATGGAAGAATAAATGATATATAATAACAATGATATAAGTTTGTTATGAGCATCAGATGATATTTTATGAGTTTCTTGGATTTGATTTATGTATATAGATAGAACTTTTGGCTTATACTTACACTTGTGAATTTCCTTATAGAATAAAGGTGTATGTGACAGTTTCAGTTTTTACCTCCTTCTCTTGTTCATTTAGGATTTGCGCTAAGTGATCAGAATTTACACACACTCTTATCTGTGCCCCGCCATCTCATGTCTGAAGTTTTTCACTTGGAAGACACTACAAAGGAAGTTATTCAAGCTCACGTTTTAATTTTCTAGGGGGTACCAGAAACTAAATGTTGATTCAGAAGTTTGGAAGAAAGAATCTATCCCCATCTCTGTCATTCAACATTAAATCTTCACTCATCACTATATTAAATTTTGTCAGTGTCACAAGGGTGGGTATACTTTGGTATACTTAGGGGCACGTCCACCCCACTTTTGGCAGGGCATTAGCACCATGTCTTGGAAGATGACAGTAGAACACAAGGATTCCCCTCATGTAGCTAGGGAGAGGGACAACAACAGAGCTTGAAAAGGACAGAAAGACCATGGAAAATGACAGAGGGGGTCAGCATCTCCTGGATGGCTCTGTGTACACATGTGAGTCATTACTTTAAGCCTCATTTTTAGACTGTGGTTGTAATACTATAGAACAGGGGCGTAGCTCAGCAATAGAGCCTCTAGGGTCAATCCTTATCACTTCAAAAATTAAAGAAAAAAACAAGAATACAAAAGAAAAACAAGAAAAAAATCACTATGGTGATATTTATCAGTTGCACAGAATCCAAGGCTAAACTAAAATACAACAGAAATGAGAATTTCTATGCATAGCAGAGAGAAACACAGAGGGATTTATGGATGGAGGATGAAGAAACTGAGTAAACCACGGAAGTTGAAAAAAACAAGAAATAAAGTGGAGATGGTGGTTGTAATAACTCAGCATTAGCGAGCAACGGGCCCTGCTTGAAGTTTATACATGTACACAAGGATGCACATGCATATGAAGAGACATCCTTAATGCATGCTCAACATCCATTCATAATATCTTATTTCTCAGAGTATCTTGGAGGTAGTTAAACTAGTACCCTCACGATATTCTACTTCATCAAACTGAGGCAAAGAAAATCTAGCAACTTTTGCATAGGTCACTGATAAGGAAGAGAGGAGCCGGCATTTGGAGCTCAGGTGAGGTTCACATAAATAATCATTGTGTTCTTGTAAATGCTAAGACCTTCACTGAGCACTGAAATTGTTATGAGCAGAACAGTGGAGGTGGTCTTACCAATACTGATAATAGGATGGAGGAAAATGATGCTAAATGATTGTTTATACAAGATTGTTTCTTACCTCCCGAAAGGATTATTATCCAAGTCTAAAGGGCTGCCATGTTACTTGTTTATAGAGCAGCAGAAATTTCACTAACCAAAATTTTTGTCAGTTCTGATTTTAATTGCAAATAATGAATTTGGAAGCCTTGGGAACTTGCAGCAGAAATAGTCTCTGAAATTATAACTTCTCACATTTGAATTCCCCACAGCAGTAGATCGGCAGTACCCAGACTGTGAAGGTACCTCCCAAAGTCCAGTGTTTCCTTAGAGATTGAAGTCTTATCTAACAGGACCTTTCTTCTGTTTGGTGCTTTGAGAATTTCCTGTAATCATCTGTCCTTGATTGGAGGTTGAATCTTTCCTCTGTCTTATTTTTTAAACACAGGACTTAGGACTCTGAGTCAATATGACAACATGTGAGTCACCAAGGTTCCAAATGGTTCCTCTCTGTGGATTTCTAGTTCTTACACTTTCTGGGCAGAACATGTCTCTCCTGTGCAAGGGCAGCAGCCAAGGACTCGATTTTATTCCAACTCAGTTAACCATCACTTACCGTTCATTTAGTGAATACAGAATTCCAAATGAATTGCACTAGAAGAAAAAAAATGAAAATTTTAAAAATATCTGTAGAAAGACAGCAACAAGGTGAAAATCATTTACTGAACAAATTTAGGAGAGTTATAATTCAAGAGGATGAAAATTCTGGATGATTTATTATATTTTATTATAATTCTGCATCATTTTTAATGACAGGCCTAAAGGGAATTATGACAACAAATGGTTCCTGAAATCTGTTTTAGTGTAGGAAACATCCAACAAAGAATAACCAAAGCCAAGAACAAAATACGTCCTGGAATAAAAGCAATGCAGTCGTAATGAGAGCAAGTACCTGAAATACTTTCCTGAACTACGCACAAAGGTAATCTGCTCTTATCATCCATGATTCATACCACATACTTCATAGCTTTGATGCAAACAGTTGAGAAAAAACATATCTTTACATTAATTAAAATTAGAAAGGCTTGTAGGAGTTGAAAATATTTTGTGAGTTGTTTGTATAGAATGTATATATGTAGAGGAGGGTAGTGTATAAATATGTAAGTATATCAAGAGAAGCTTTTTGGGAAAAGTATGTCTGAAGCTCCTTCTTGTAAGTAGTAAATGATATATAATAATCCAAAGATGAGAGGATATTCCAGGAAACATTCCAGGAAAACTTGGATTCCCTACAGACTGATTTGGCTTCATAGAGGGGATAGCAAATTTAAAAATGTGGGCAGTACAATTTACATCTAAAAGATGCGTAATTAGCAGATGAAGGAAAATGCTGAATGTTTGGGTATTTTCCAATTAATAATATTTATAAAATTAAATTTTTATTCAGAAATTGACACTGATTCCAAAGTGATTTTGAAAGACAAAGTAAAATTTGTTTAATACATATGAATTATTCTGATCTCCTCTGAGGAAAACGTTAGGGAGAAGAAACAAAAAGAGTGTTAAAGAACAAAGTTGTTTTAAGATAATGACAAAAAAATGTTATTTTTATGTTGAAACTGAGAGAGAGAACCTAGTGAAAAAGGAGAAATGCATGAAACAACAGAGTGAAAGAAACAAATTGAAAAGAAGAAATAGAAGACCCAAGTGAAAAGACATGGGGAGGTGAGATGGGACAGAGTTAAGGCCACATAGAAAAATGTCTTGAAAAAGTCTCTTGTTGCACAGAATTGAGAGACGATCCTAGCTCTCTCCCTAGAGAAGTTTTATGTGGCAGGTATTTTGGACATGTTGGAAAGCATCACAGAAGCTTTGAAACTGAAGGGCTAGAGTCAGACACACACACATTATTTCTCTATCAAGCTTCGCTTTCAAGTGATCCATTTTTCCTTTGGTCAAGAGGATGATTGGGAGGAAGCGGTGGTGTAGTGGTATTAGAAGAATCCTCCAGCAGAAAGATCCAAGACAAAAAGAGTCTCAGGAGCAAATGTCTGGTTAGGTCATCATCATGATTTAACCTTTTTTAACTTCATGCATCATGTGCTCGATCTTGGAAGGCAACAGGAACCAGAACCAAATTCCTGATCTTATGATGTGCAGGCATCATAAAATTAAACTCAGTAAGAAGATAAGATGAAAGTTCTTCTAGAGGGTAGCTGAAGAGTATTACAGACTGCTCATCAGAGACAAGGGGCACAAGGTCTGCCTCCCATCACAGTGTAGGAGAGGACCGATACGGAGAGATTTGCAGGGTCCTTGGCAGCCCCTTCCTTGCTCTAGTCAGTCTCCATCAGTATGCTACCTTCTAACTATCTGAATCTGTTCTACCTCAATTGCTGAAATACCTTTCCTTATCCAGACCATTATCATCCACATAGATCACGATTGCCTCCTTTCTCGTCCTTTAATTTCTAAAATTAAATCCCGTCACAAAATTAGCTTCTAATCTCTGATTCCTTACAGAACATGAAGATGGTCATGTTCTTTCTTGCTCAGTTACTACATCCAATTGCCTCCATTGCTCTCCACTCTAAACTTCTAGTATTTTATAGTAGAGTCTCAGTGTGTCAGCCCTTGGTGAAGTCTACTGTCTTAATGGTAAGAGTCTACCCTTCCCCTCATAGTCAATACTCAAGCCTTGTTCACCCTACTTTTTCATGAATATATAACTCTTTGTTTCCCTTTTAAACAATCCATTCCATTTTCTTCAACCATATTTCTTCTCCAGCCATCTTTGTCTTGACCCTCTTAATCTCAGTCACTTACTTCCAAAAATCTCCCTGGCCCCAGGGCTGGTTTAAATGTCCCTGAAAGTTTCACATTCACTCCTGTCATCTTTCTGGTGGCTTTGATTCTATGTTTTGTACAGGCTCACATCCTTCACTGAGTTCTACAGTGGCAGATTATGTTTGCCTTATTTATCATTATTTGTCAGAATTTAGCCTATAAATTAACACTTTGAATGAATTGTACACATTTCAACCAACCATTTAAGAATGAAATCTTCCAACTTTATGACCTATAGATATACAAGAACATTGTGTGCAGATCAGCATTTAGTTTAATTGATGTCTCATAAGATAAGAACTCTCTAAGAAAAAAAAAATGTAGCCCTAAATTGCAAAAGTCCTTGCAAGCCATGGTGGCTTTAGACATGTCCTGCATAGATGACATTATTATCTTAGAGAGTTAAGGAGTTGTGTTTTACGGCATAGTTAAAATATCATGTTATTTTTGAGGATGGATGAAATACCAACATAAAAATGTAGGAACAAGTATCAGTTGATTCATTTATCTCATTACTGTAAGAGTAAATGAGAAAAAAATAGAAATGTGTAGGGAGTGACTTGAGAATCACTCAAGCTCTGGATGAAAACCTATGCTTGAGATGTTGTTTTTGAAAACCTTCAGCTGTGTTTAAATTTGAGCAGTTTCAGTTTCCTATATGTAGACAGGAAGGAAAATAATTAGAGAAAACATCTCTTATCACCTATAATTACACTTCTCTTGGAGAAGTTTTAAAGCCAATGTGTGTTCTACATGGGGCTGTGTTGAGTCGATAGAACAGCTTGCTTTTTCTGCAACACATTTTTATCAAGTTTGTGTTTTGCAATAGCCACTTAACTAGACTTCAATACAAAAGTCACTGTGTGATTCCATGCTCAAGAAGCACAAGCTAAAAGAAATGGCAAAAAGAAAAGGCTGCCTAGTATCATGAAGCACTGGGTATTACAGTGTGTCAGTAGGTAGAAAATGTTCGGAGAAAAAGTAGAAACTCAATGATGGTGAACGTTGTCCTGAAAATGGAGCTATGGATGTACTGTGTCCTGGTAGTTGTGGGAGAGATGGATACATGCATTCTAGAGAATAGTTCAGTTTTATATGGTCAAATCAAGTCAAATCAATAGTACTGTTCTAGTGGTCTTCTCTAAGCATAGATGCAAAAAGATATTTAAATATGAACATTAATAAATGTGTGGAAAAAGTTCATAACACAGTCAGTGGAACGAGCATAGGAGCCCTCTTCAGAGTTCTCAGAGGTAACGTGTCAGCTGTGCATCATGGTATCAAGAGATTCTGAGACATTACATGCAAGGAATGTGCAAAGCATTATGGGTAGATCTAGAAATCAGGAGAAACAATAAAAAACAACACATTTTCATCATGTAAATTAAAAATACATTAACTGCAAAATAATAGCATATAAATAATTACTCATGAACAAAGGCGACTCACTAAATAGAATTATTACCTATGATATGGTGAGAAAAATGGTGATACATGGGAATAAATTAAATAGAACATAAGCAAACTTCTATAAGAATGAATCATAAAGCTTGTCATGGACTGAAAGCTATGAGCTAGCCAACCTTGTTCACTGAGGTGGAAAAAGGTGATTTAAAAAAACCAATTTTTCCTAGGCTAAAAGGGAAATACCATCAGACAACATTCATTCAATGACTAAACATTTATTTTATGCTTACAGTGTGCCCAGAACTATTTGCTAAGGAAAAACAAACAAAATTGTCCAAGTTCCTGAACCCAACGGAGGCTGGGTTTTATTACTAAGAAAGCAATCTACAAAGAGCTAAATAAACTGACATACGCCACAATGTCATGTGGCAGAAATGTCATTACTAAAGATAAACCAGTAAGAGATGAGTTCATGGAAGACCAGGGGACGCTCACAGTGATGAGCCTGTAGTAGTCCCATCTCTACAGGTGAAATTTGAACAGAAATAACAATAAAGACAGGGACAGACACATGGAAAATTCTATGTTTAGAAAACAAAATACAAGCAGTGAATGAGCTCATGGTCTTGAAGAAGAAAGAAGTGAAATGGCTAAAGTAAGAGAGCAAAAAGAACAGTGTGGAAGAGGAGGTCAAATGAGAGTCATAAGCCAGGCCATGTGGGATACTGCAGGGCAAAGTATTGGGTCAGTCATGGATTCAAGCTGGGCAGTAGCATGATTTAACTCCCTAGAAATATTAGTTTAGACGCTTGTGGGACATCTTTTAGTGGAGGGCAGAGGAAAAGTAGAAACGGAAAACTCAAGTGGGAGACTCGAGACAGGAGAGTAAGGCACAACAGCCTGGAGGTGATCAGAGCTTCAGAGAAATGCTCACTTTTTCCCAGAAGGCCAAGCTCAGACATAATGGGAAAAAAAGGAACATTGTTCAGCAGTACAAATAATTTAAAGAATAGGGAAAATGAGACGGGGGAGGCAATACGAAAAATAATACATGGACCAGACCAGGAAGGCCTGAACTGACAGATTTAGAGAGATCTGACCTCTTTCCTACAAAATGTGGGACTCCATTGTGAAGAGCCTGATATAGTCTTGGCTTTCATATTTTTGAGAGATTTGTAATTCATGGTTTGGAAAAGAGAGAACATTAGAGGTGAACAAAACTTAAGTTATAATCATAGCAACTCTCAAGGATAAGAAAAGACATGTTCATGTAATTAAGTCTGTAAGGTACTTAAAGTTATGCATAATGGATATGATAATTATACTTACTGCACTGGTTTCTTGGAATATTAAATGAATTAGCACAGAAGAGTGCTTGGAATAGGATCAAACATGTGAAAATCCCTTAATAAATATTGGCTATTATTTATAAATTACAAATACTTAAAATGCATTAATATTTCCTGTCCTATGTTTTGTGTGATTTCTATGAATTAGAACTGCAGGAACTAAGCAGAAGCATTTGTAAATGTCAATCATTTGGTTGGTAAAGAAATTACTGGAAAAGCTAACATCCTTCTGGAATTCTCAGCTGACCCTCAAGCTGTGATAGTGATACATATTACATGCATGGTGCTTTGGAGGAGGGTAATCTGGATAGACAGAGGGAGAGAGAGAGAGAGAGAGAGAGAGAGAGAGAGAGAGAGAGAGAGAGAGAGAGAGAGAGAATATGAAACTTGTAGAATGATTTATTTTGCAGGATGCATACAGGATATGGTGGGAACATAATGAAACCATGAGGGGGTATGATATCAAGTTGAAAACATGAAATTTGAAATCTAACATATTGAATCCTGGCTGTGCCATGTCTGAGCTTCATGGATTTTGGCATTCTTCTCCTCTGAACATCATTTCTTTTCTCCTAGAAATAATATTGAAAACCTTAGTTACTTCATGACACTTCCATGATAGAAAGTTAAGATACTTTCTGTACTTTCAGATGAAATCGTCTACATGGTATAACCATAAGAAATATCCCATAATTCAATTACAAATTTTGCTCATTGTATGATTCAGCTAACTCATGTAGAGCAAATTTCCACCCACTAATTTCTGTCTTCTTTTAAATGCTGTCTCTTGCCCTGACATTTGCATTTTGTTTCCTAGTTGTCCCCCGCTTTGTTGCAATAGCAAGGAAATGCACTTTTCAAATTAAAGAGAGATGTAACTTTCTGAAGCATAGCTGCCCCTCCTTGCCTTAGACATATGGCATTTCAGTACGATTTGTACAGATGTCCAGAGAGGAAGATGCTTACAGTTTGCCCAACACACAGACTAACGTGGCAGTGAATTAGTGTGCATGTTTGAAATTTCAGTGCTCAGGTATTTCTGAGCAGCATAAAGTGAAGTGGAGACTTGGTTTAAGGTCACAAAATCAGGTTACTTGCTCATTCTCCTCTACTCTTTCTCACATAAAGACCACACATTCAGAGCCCTTAGGAGGAAAGGAAGATTAACCTGTGACTATATAAAGGGATCATTAAAACTCTAGATATTATGTACATGTACCAACTCCACAAAAGGAATGTAAACGTTAGGAAATGCAAACACATAGCAATGTAAAAATAAATAGGTATGAACACAAAAAGTTAGGGCGCTTTAAATATTTAGTTCAACTGTGAACTGCATCTTTAACCCTTGAAGTATTTATTTTTTTGTGAAACTCATGTCCCATTTTAGACTAGCTTGGACTGCTTAAAATTGTTATTTTTTTAATTTGATCTATGCAACACAAAATATATCTGTCTGTAGGCTGTCTCTATTTGGTGAGGTCTAGAGTTCTAATACTCTCACTTTAGTTGCTCAAATATTTTAAAAGGCTCAGAATGTTGTCCTGAATTGGACATGCCTAAGATTTCTTTCTTGACTTCTCTTAATAAAAAATCTTGCTATCCTTCTCTGAAATTCACAATTGCTATTGTGTTTGGGCTCTTACTGTGACACAAAACTAAGTGATTCTCTAGTGCTACCTCGTCACTTCTTTTATTTACTGTGAGTAGATAACAAAATATAAACAGATAAGGCAACTAGTCTAAGCTTACTCTAAGCTGTATAAGCTAATAATAAGCAGTATATAAGGACTTCTAACCCCCATCTGTCACTAGAATATATGCTGTGGCAATTGTTCTTCTCTGACTTTTCAGAATCTTCTTGTGCAGACTCAAAATAGAATTCCTGTGGCATGAATGGTATTATTCTTACTGTTATGGTTGATAAGAACACATCAATTTAATAAGACTAACTCATCTAATTTCTTGACTTTATTAACTATATTATTGGCAACCTGAGGTAAATTTTCACATTACAGGTGACATGAGATAGAAAGATTAACTCTCCAAAGTAGCGACTAGCAGATATGTAATTCAAAGCCAGAAATTCCATCTCAAGAAACCTTGCTTTGAACTCTGTTGCTGTCATGCCGTAGTTCCAAATCGTCATGTTGTATCTTTCAATACACCTAAATTAACAAGCATTTCTTTCAGCAACATCTCACTTGAAATAGCAATGAGATTTTATATGTCTGAGTATGGACATGTGTGTGCATTTTGGGTTTTTTTTTTTTTTTTTGGTAAGAAAATGCCCAATGTTCTTAAGCTCCATGTTACCTATTTAATAAATGAAATTGTTTTGGAGGCCAAACATTCATCCCTATTGAAGGTTAGACTTAGAAATTCAGTTTGTTTACTCATCTTGATGACAATTTTTTGCTACAGCACTTGGATCATTCCCTACCCACACTGCAAATTTTGACTCAATTACAAAGATGATAATCACTTCTAGTTTTCATTTAAGTAATTAACAAAATATTTTGTATGGAATGGAACTTAGACATTTATGGGCAAGTTATCCTTAAACTTTAGGAGCTTAATTGTCAAATATTAATCAAATATTCATTCAGTAACTGCTACGTATCAAATATTGCAGGAAAGCAAAGGTAAAAGGAACTTTTAACAAGCATAGACTCCATTTTTTTCATAGAATTCCTATTTAAAAGTCAGAGAAATATATTAATAACATTCAAATACAAATTAATAGTGAGTACTCTAAAAGGCCTATGCAGGGTAAAAATATTCCTTGAAGAAATACTGAAGAAAGATGAGCTGGATTAACAACAACAGCAACAAAATAACAACAACAACATCAAAGAGTTTTAAAAATCTTGTGAGTCTCTGAAATAAACAAACCAGAACTACAACTACCTTGTCTTGGTCTAGCCATTCTCTTCATAAGATGCAAAGCTGATGAAGACACAGACTTAGTGTTAGGGAAAACATGAGCAGTATTAAAATTCACAATTACCCAAATTTGGTGATTTGTGGGTTTGGGGATATGTTATAAATTTAATAGTGCCTTGGTTTAAAAATGTTACTGAAAAAAAAAATTGGATAATTCCAAGGTAATCAAATTCAAGGTAGTTTCCTAGCTACAAAATCTTCCCTTCCTTTATAACATTTAAACATAATGTGAATGTCTGAGAAGTTTAAGAATATATATTTTCCTAAATTTATTTGAATGTTATTCTTTTTTTTTTTCAGTGCCACAGCTCTTAATTTGCCCTCTACTTTCCAGACTGTAGTTTGAAAAATATTTCATTTAGTGTAATCCAATCACTCAGATTTCAAGTCTCTAAAACAATTCTATGAAATTGTGCCCTTTTATCAATTGCTTCAAAGAAAGATAAACCTAAACTTTTAATAAATAAAATATTTAAGACTACCGAAATCTCTAAGTCTTGTGAATTTATCTCAGTTGAGGTGGCTTACCCATACTATTTAGAAACATCAAAGTGGTAATTGTATTTTGTGAATCGCAAAAAAAATTGTATATTATAAAATTTAGCACTATATTGGAATAGAACTATATGATAGAGCCTGGATTAGTCATGTATTTTTGTAAGAAAGGCTCTTTATGCTCCACAAGAACCATTTTCTAAACTTCATTAATAAATGAAAAATAAAGAACCTGCATATGAATAAATTATGAAAGTGCTCCCCTTGGTAATTTTTTTAGGTTTCTAAAAATAGTTTCTGTATTCGTCTCCAAATGTAATGCAGTGAGAAGAACCATCGAGAATGTTATCATGGTGCATGTTTATTGGTCGAAGTGGGGAGACAGATGGAAACACAGTGACTCGAGGTGTAAGACACCTTTGAGCAGATCATTCAGTCAGTGTTCATTATTTACAGTGTTTTTCTTGACTGCTGTAGATGGTGTAATGTCAACATGGGGCAAAATTTATAGACAAAATGCAGAGGAGTCAGATGGCCTTCTAGAGTGGAGCTGATCACTTTAATATGCTAAGATATCATCACTGTTTCTAGGCTCTGCTTCCACTATTACTCGTATATCACCTTAAGTTGTTTACATGTCTGTCTCAATACTAACCCGTGAGCTGTTTTTCTTCAGGTTCCATTTGACTCATGTCTGATTTAACTTATTTTCCTTAACACTTGCTGTACCTCCTGATACAAAGTATAATATAGAGAGTAAAGAGGTTTTTTTTTAACTTTTCATTGGAAAAAATATCATATTCCAAGAGTTTTACCTGTAAGACACAATAGAATTATACACATGAAAATCCAATCCTAAGCTTCTGTGGAACCACCCTTCATATTGCTACAAGCTGCATAGTGGTTAAAATGCGCTATTGCCAGTATTTACACCTAGGAGTTTAGCGAGCCTGATCAATCACTACTCCCTCCATACTAGTTGTTAAACATTTATCACCACAACACCTCCTGTGTTTTCTACATTTGCTACCCCAACTTCTTTTCCTTTCCTTTGTTCTCTGGTGTGACTAGCTGGAGGACCTTTGGGTGTAGAATTTTCCTCTTTTACCTTGGCTGATTTTATGTTTGACCTTTAAAAACTTTTTTTTTTTTTAATTCTACCTGGTTGGGCTTTTAGTATGTAGTGTTTCTTGCTCTGCCTTCCAAATGGCAGCAAAGTTTACTCAGATTTAGGCTTTAACTGAAGGAAATCAATTTTGGTTAGAATCTTATAATTAAAGACAATAGCAAAGGGAAAAGCAAGAAGTTCAAAACTAGAATTGACATCCCCACTTGATCACTTAGCTCTGTGTCTTTGAAGGAGTTACTTAACCTTGCTAACCCTCTATCCTATAATCTGTAAAGGATACAATGAAACCAATGACAGGAGTTTGCCTTGAGGATTATGTGAGATTGTGAATCTAAAATATCTAACTGAGTTCCGAGTACAGAATGGGTAGACAATAAATATAGCTGTCGTATTATGTGCTGCTTTTTTTTTTTTAGGATTAGAATCAGACATTTACTGTCAGCAGCACTTTTGTGTATAAACACGAATCTGAGAGAAAGGACTTGGAAGAAAGGCCAGGTTTTGCTACTTAAAGGTTACATGTCCTGGGCAGAATTTGCTGAATCTGTTTTTCCACTTCTAAAAGAGAATAAATACAACTTGCATACTTTCCTCAGAGTATGATATAAAATATTTCACATACAGAAAAAATGTTGAAAAAAATATAAAAACATATACCAACAGAGAGCTGAAATATAAATGCATTTTTAACAAACAATTCCACTGCTTTTACTGGAACTGACTCTTGGAAGTGAGTATATACAGAATATGTATAACATAGATACAGGTAGTAGTATAATTTATAAGAAAATAGAAAATAAATTAAATACTCAATTACAGAGAAGTAAATAGATTAAAATATATTCCTACAGTATAATGGCCTAAAGGTATAAAAATCATTCTATAGTAAATCTAAAAGAATAAATCTCATATTTTGATAGTGAGGGTTAGAATTTTTAGAGATTTTTCTCTTCACTTCTGTATATATTTGAATTACTTCTTAATTAATATAGACAATATAATTATTGTATAATAAAAGAAGCAAATGTTTTACAAAGTATTTTTCAATTATAGGTAGAAATAAACAATAAATTTGAAAAGACAGTACAGAAAGTATGAAGAATATAACAGCAATTCCATCATGTTAACAGAAATAGATGTGAATAAGTTTTGTGTCTGTGAGCACTGTTTTTTTCTAAAATTTTTACAGTGAGCATATGATACTGTCATTATTAGAAGAATAGACAAAATACATCAGTGAAATATGAAGGACCAATATTTAGGTATCAACATTTTTGTCATCCCATCAAGAGTATTAACACTTCAGGTAAATACATTTTTCTAATTACTTGTAGTTGACTCTAAAAGAATCAGCAGCTGATCTCTGGAAGCTTTTAGACCAAAGAGTTTACTGTATACCATGAAAATTATCTACCACAAGTTAGTGTTTGTTTTCCTTATTACACTAATTTGGTCTTCAGGGGAGTAATTCAGTAAAAATTAGAACTTTTAAGTCCAATGAGGTCTTACATTTACATTGGGTACCGTTATTCCTATTTATTAAATGCAGTGATGAAGGAGAGCAGTCTATGATACTGCAGAAGTATGTGGAGTCAAGTGAAACATGAAACTTATATGGCTGCAGAAAGATAGTATTCTCAAAATGCATGTCATAAACTACCTTTTCCTCTTTTGAGGTCACTTATTCAGAGTGGATAGACCCCAGCATTTTTGCTTCCACTGATATAAACATGTCTTGGAATAGTAGGTCAAATTGTGAACACACATTTTCTATGTACCTTGATAATTTAGTCATGGTATTGGCTGTGCCCTAAAAGAAACTGTAAGAGTATCAATTTTTGAGGCACCTTGACCTGTCTTGGCTCTTGATTACTAAGTGTAGAATTGTTCCATCTGTTTTCCATGTTATGACATGTCTCATTTTTGCTTTAATGTTATTCCCACTTTTATATATTTGCCCAAAGGCTCCTGTTGCTTAAAACAAAAAGAGGTGAACTGATAGAAAAATGTGTCTCTAAAAAAAGAAAAAGCCATCAGTTGGATGAAGTTGATATTACCCACCTTCATGTTAACTATGTCACTGAAAATGATATTGGACATACCCCAAAACTGTCTTTAAGAAATTTAAGAAGGAGTAAAGACACCAAGAATGGAAAATAACACTGAATTTGAAAGTGAATTACCCAAAACTGCCTGTTAATGAATTGCTGGAGTAGAGGTTATGTCAGAGACATCCAAGCTGCACTGAGTATGAATCATGTGTTGAGAATAGGCAGTCAAGTCAATAAGAAAATATCCTGGCTAGAGAAAAGCATAGATTAGCACCTGAAGTCTTTTTATTACAGCCAAGCAGAG
Organism: Hydrochoerus hydrochaeris; assembly: GCA_004027455.1. NCBI lineage: Eukaryota > Metazoa > Chordata > Mammalia > Rodentia > Hydrochaeridae > Hydrochoerus > Hydrochoerus hydrochaeris. The sequence continues at coordinate 582,810 of PVLA01000304.1, read as the reverse complement.
AGGAAAAATTATGTTTTGGGGCTGGCAGTAAATATATAAGAACCAATAACTCTCCTTAAAGAAGCTATGAAGGTTAGAAATTATACTTGCAGGGTGACAAAAATATCAGTTAACATTATTATAATATTTTCATGTCCTGCACAGATGTTATTTCTATGCTTAATCTAATGTCTATACCCATGATTTCCATCCTGATTTTTGAATAGCCAAGACATCCTCAGTTATCTCAAGATACAGTGAGAATTTATCAAAGATTCTTGAAAGAGAGCTAAATGTCGTACCTGCTAATTATAAAACTAAATGCAGGTACAAGATAGCTTATGTCACTGAATTAAATGGATGGATTTTAAATGCTGCCTGTTCAAGGTTTGGAACTGCTGATTTGGGAACTGCAGAGTGAGTCAAATACATCAAAAGATGCAGGCAGAGAAAGCTGTGCTTGTGATAGGGAGAGATTGAGAGCTGGTGACAAAAGCTGTTGAGTCGCGGAACACCTTGCCACTTATTATAGTTAGGATAGCTTGCCTTGCCTTGGGCTCTTTATTTTAATGTAGATGTCTAAGAGTGAGTGGGTGATTGAGAGAAGCAGAGAGAGGTCATGCGTCTTCACAGGGTAAGATGGCAATTGAGTGACTACCAGCGCCACCCCCATGATGCTAATGTATGCACTCATGGTTCCACCCTCTTTTCTAGTAATGGTAAACAACATTTGTCACTTGCAATAGACTGCTTTTCTCTTCCCCACTGATAGTGAGCAGACATTTGTATTTCAGGCACCAAAGCCTAGACTGCAGGAGCAAGAGGCCTAGAAAAGACGTAGGCAGTGGGTGGAAATAGAGAACCGGACAAGGTTCGCATGTACAAATCAGCAAATCATTCTTGCATCTGGCCTCCATGACGGGAGATGGCCTAATGCCTCATTAATTCCCACAGAGAGACTGTGATGTATCACCCCCTTTCATCCTGAAACTAAGTAATGTATTAAAAAAACTAATTTGCACATGTTTAATATGTTCATTAAGCTATTATAGTCTTTCAACAAGAGACTTAATAGTAAATTAACATGTCTTTAAATAAAAAAAAATCACCCCTGAATCCCCAGTTATTACAATTATTTTGTGTTTTGAGTGCAGTGGAACAACATGAGAAAGCATTTGGCACAAGAGAGAGTGAGATGACGATGGTAGATCTTTCCATTTATTATACAGTCAGTCATCTCATGGCCATTGTTTTCTCCCCACAATAAATCTTTCTGGGGAACAAAGGAACCCTTTGAAAAAGTCAAAGACAAAAGCTGCAAAACACCAAATTTTGTGAATTGGTCAAGATGAACTGAGAAAAAGTTTAATAGGTTTCTGAAACAAAGAAAATTAACTTCAGTTCACATTCGAATATCAGTATTTGCCTAATTTTCATTTAGTTCACATGTTAGATGAAAGGTCTTGCCCTAGTATAAATTACTGTACAATTGTGGCAATGGTCTAATGTGGTAGAAGGCCAAGGCAGGAACGCTTACCACTTCCTTCTTCTTCTTTAGCCCTAATGGCACCTCCCCTTCCTGTTTGTGTGCACAGAGAATTCCAATCAGTTCCTCACACATCATCAATATCCACCCCAAGTGCTACTTTCATACAGACAGAGGTCATATAACCCTCTGCCTCTCTGTATCTGGTCAAAGGAGACAGCCCAACCACCAAGGGTTGTGTGCTCCTTTCCATGTCTTTAATAAACCTGTTCTTTTTGTTTCATACTTTTTGCTTCTCTGCTGCACCAGGTTAAATGTTGTAAATTTGATATAATATTAACACAAGAAAACAATAATAGACATGTATTTTTGCCTATGACAGGGTTTAATATCTACTTTATGATATGCATCATGTTGAATAAAATGAATAAATCATAGCCCATTTTCTTCAAGAAGTTATAGATGATTGGAGAAGATAAGCATCAGAGTGGAAAATCCATATAAAATTTACTAAATCTTTTTCTTTACATCCAGGAGCAGATTTATTACTAACTTGATTTGACATGGACAGTTAAAGGACCATTTCACTCACAATTAATTCTTTAAAGTTTTTAAACATCACATTATAGATGTGCATTATCTGAAATCCAAGAAGGCATGTAAATAGGTAAAATACTGCTACACATCTTGGAGCAGACAGAAGAGAATTACTGAATCAGGCCATGGAGTAGTACATACTTTTTGACCCTACATCTTGGGCAAGAAAGGAAATCATACTACAGATACTATTGACTAGTGAATCATGGGTGATTGGTCCTTGTTATAAATGGTAAAAATGGACTCATATTTATTACTCTGTGAAGGCCTTGTAACTGACCTTCTTTTTCTGTCATTTGAAGACTATCAATCAGTATATCGGCAATCTACCCACTTATTCCAAATGGGATCACAGATGAGAATTTAACAAGCTCATGATGGGGTTGCAGTAGTGATTCTAATTCGAATTTTTTCCTCCTGCTGACTTGAACCACCACTGATACATCATGACTGTAGTACAGCTAATTGTAATATAGTTAACCTGTGGAACAGCAGTTGTAAATGCAGATTATACACACCAGCATTGGGGTACTTGCAAGATTTCCATGTTAAAAGTTAGAGACTTAATGATAAAATATTAACCTGTGAAGAGATCCCATGGGCACAAATTACTCACAAAAACATTCATGTTATAGACATTTAAGATCAGAAATAAATTCACACAAGTGATATTGAGAATGTCATAGGAAGTCGTCGTGGAAAAAAAGGGTCCTGCAATGGCCACAGAAAGGCCTCTTTGCACAAATCAGTATGCTTGGGCATGAAATGTTTTAAAGAAATTCACAAAAAATACATTTTTTTTAATTTAATGAAGTAACTGTGCTGATTAGTATAAAAATTTTTATTTGATAGTAATAGTACTAATATTTGTATTTGAGCAGTAATTACTCAAATTCAAGCAACTAACTAGATTTGGTCTGTTTATGTACTTTTTACTAACTTTAGTAGTAAAAGTAACTATAAAAGTCATTAGACATGTTTTTATCACCAGTGGTACAAGCCACCAGATAGAACAGTCATGCAGGTACCACTGGAAACTCATAATAGCTACAGCATGTTAAACTGCTTCAAAAAAATAGATAAACAGGAATGTTTGAACAATATCCAACATTGGTCTGTAACTGACTTCAGATAATGTGAAAATATACATTTGGAACATAATTCATTGGTTTCAGAAAAAATGACAAGATAAGTAACTCATACTTATAGGAAAGCATATTTGTGGTAGGACAGCTGGGTCCCAGGTGAATGGTTATCACCAATTCTAGCTTCTGTGCCATTTTCAAAGGGCCATCTTGGACTGAGGAGATAGCTCAGGACACAGCACCTACCTGGCAAGCATGAGGTCATGAGTTCAGTCCCCATTAACAACAACAACAAAAAAACATTCTTCTCAAGGGGCCATCTTTTCATTCTGGTAATCAGTTTATCCTAAGGACACACCAAAGTCACTTGTACCTCAAGTCCGCAGGAATTCTAACACAACAGAGAAAAAAGGAGGGACCTTCCCAAGAGCACAGAAATCTTCATTTTACCATACCTCAAGATACCAACAGCCACAAAGTAAAGAAATAGCCCAATATACTAAATTATAGGAAGATATGAAAGGCCTCAAGGGAAAATAAGAAGGAAGCTTTAATTTCAATTTGGAGACAGCTTTGTGTATAGGGTGAAGGCAAGATTGGAACTTTTAACAGTGGAACACACTGAGCATTCAGCTATGAGTGGAAGGCTATTCCAATACACTGACATCATGACAAAAATGTGCACAATCAACTCATGTAATGATACCTCTGCATTCATCATTAATTGGTTCTAGTTGACAGAAGCACAAATACCTAAAACGATGAATATCAGACAAATTGCTATGGCTGGAAAAGGTTGTGAGTCACAAGGCAGCTGATAGCTACCAATCTTGTGTGACTATTAAGTACCAGACTATGACCAGACTATGTAGTACCAGACTACAGGAATGGAATATTGACATAAAAGTGTATCAAGTTTCCAATTTCACTAGACTCAAAATAGCAGAGTCCCAAGGTATGGGTAAATGAGAAAGATAAAAACAAAAGCTTTTGCTTGGTTTCTGTCTTCATTTCGGCTGCTTTAACAGAATATCATATAGTGGATAGCATAAATAACAGACATTTATTTCATATAGTTCTGGAGACTAGGGATTCCAAGATGAAGGTGCAAATGAATATGATGTCTGGCAAAGGCCCACTGTGTTGGTCAGCTTTTTGTTGAAGTGACAAAATACCCGAGACTATCAAATTAAGAGGAGGACAGATATGATATGGATCATGGTTGCAGAAATCTCAGTGCGTTGCCATTCGGCTCCATTGTTTCTGAGTGTGTGATGAGGCTGAGGCACATGAAGTAGAACTGCTCACCTCATGGTGGTCAGAAACCAGAGAGAGAAAAAGCAAGGGGAGAACTTTCTGGGAAAGAGATACACTCTTCAAGGACATCACTCTAATGGCCTACCTCTTTCAACTAGATGCCAAATTCTAAACTTGCTGCTAGTTCACAATAGTCCAATAAACTATGAATCCATCACTGGATAAATCCACTGATGAGAGCAGAGTCCTCATGATCTAGTCATTTCCTGAAGGTCCCTCCTCTGGTCACTGCTGTGCTAACAAGCAAGACTTCAACACAGGAACTTTCGACTGATGTTTCAAATCCAAACCACTGCATCTTTCTCGTCTCCAGAAAAACATCTGTCCCCTGTGCCCTCACCCAGCAGAAAGACAAGAGCTGCATAGGCACTCTTTTATAAGAGAATTAACCCATTTAGAATAGCTTTACTCTCAAAACCTAATTCTCTACCAGAGGTCTCACCTTCTACTTCTGTCACATTTAGAGGTTACAATGTCCAGGGGTGAATTTTGTGGAGACAAATTCAGTCTATAACAGCCATTCTTCTAGACATTATTCATAGTGTTTTCTCACTGGACTTTAAAGCATTTTATATATTTGAATTTAGTTATATTTTATAGGAGCAGAAGAAATAAGGAGATCACATTTATTGATTAGTGTCCACAATGAAATTTATATAGCATTATAATTAGCAATATAAATATAATGTTCCTAAGAGATGAAAAACTTTTCTCTTGGAGTAGTCAGGTATCTGATTGTGAAACAAAATCCAGTGCATTATAATGCAAAAAGTGTGAGAATTTCATACCAATTTAAATTGGTATATCTCAAGGTCTTTGCCTTATAATCCATTCCCATCCTCACTACTTGTTTATATCACTCATAGTACCTTATGTGCTTTCTCTAACATTAGATGATTATATTGTCTGCATGCTTCCCTTAAGTATATGCCTTCAAAATAAACCTAAAATACTGTTTTGTTAGTAAATTATTCTTAAAAATGAAATGTAGAGTAAAAATGGCTTTGTTGGCCAATGTATTAATAGCAGCCTGGATTATACTATTGTTTTCATATATGCATACATATTTTTAATTTAAAGATTATTAAATTATTAATAAGAGGAGTCTATGCTGATTGACAATGGCACAATGCCAGTGTTTAATGCTCTTCTATGTATGATGGATTACTCCAACTATGATATATTTTGCAAGATCCTGGGGTGAACTTTGATTTGTCACCTTGGGAACCAAAGAAAGAAGAAATAAATCTTTAAAAAAGCTGAAACATCCATCTTCTTGGAAAAGAGTAAAGAATCAAATGAGTAAATAACATCTACATCAGTATTCGATGTCTACCAGCACACCCAAACTTTGAAGAACATCTGTCTTCTTGCCACTAATGATTTTGCTCCAGATGTAATACAAATATGTTTGAAAATGGGGAGCAGAGGGGTTAGTACAATTTACTTTGCAAGCAGTTGGTGGTTATCATAGCTATGTTTTGTTTCTTTTAAAAATACATACATTTCAAGATATAGTAGAAATGATATGTTTGCAATGACAGTAAAATAGATCTAAAATTGCCTTTGGCTCTACTCTGATGTTCATCTTCTTAAAAATAGAGACAATATGGTATAATGGCAAGGATGTAGGTCTAGGATTCAGGCATGAATCTGACACCTGGCTGATCAGCATAAACTACATGGTCCTGAAGAAAGGTCATTGTTTTTAATAATAAGAAAAATAGTTCAGTGTTCCTTATTATATATCAGGGGCTGTTCTAACTTTTTTAAATTGAGTTATTCTTTTGTGATCTTCGTATCTTCCTTGTAAGTTTTGTGCTATTAATATTCCAAATTTTAGGAGCAAGAAAACTGAGAAAAACTGAGATAACTCGATCTGCCCAAAGGCTCAGAAATAAAATGGGAAAATGTCTAACATTAGTTAAAGCTTCACTTCAGAGCAGTTACATTCTATAGTCTTTGCCTCTGCAATCTTCCACAGATACACAGATGCAAGCACCAGTAATCAGCAGTGGTGCTTACTATGTATCTGATACTGTTCTGAAATTATGATGATTTGAATCTAAAATTCACACTATAAGCCTACAAGGTAGGTCCTGTCACAGATAAGGGAAAGGAGGTTAAAAAAAAAAATATATATATATATATATATATATATATATATATATATATATATATACTGTTTAACTCTCAATTACTAAAGAGTAAAGTGAAAACCTGAATTCAGAAATCCCAAATCCAGATATCCATTTTTTTCTGTTGTTTTTTTGGCCCCATTGCATATCTTAAATACTTAAGAGTTGAATAAATTCTTCCTTAATAGTCTTAATTCATCTTTGCAAGAAAAAAGGCTTCAAATAATAATAGTCCCCAATTCATTCAAACATAAAGATAATAATAAATTTGTGAATGTTCCCATTTTATGAGGTCACTGAGGCTAGAAAAATGTCCCGTAGTCTCACCAATTTATTTAGGGAAGGGTTGAATAGTGATTTACACATGGTTTTGGAAACTAAATGTTCTGCTCCTCACCTATCCTATGCTGTCTTATCTGCAGTATGAATGGTCATGTTGAAAGATTCCTCTGTCTTAGATGTTTTGTGATTACAGACACATATTACCTAGATCACATATTCCTTAATTTATTGTAACAACTTGGCAATAAATATATTCAATATAGTGTGAGGAAAAGGGACAAGGTAGAAAGCTGAGTCACTGGAATGTTCAAAAGATTTCTGAAAGCCATTTACAGTGTGAGACATGGAAAGCACTGGAAGAGACTTGACACATTAAAATTCAAATGTATCTTTCTGGCAGCAAACTATCTCCCAGTCCTAGGAAGTCTGAGTCTCGGTGAGCCGAAGAGTAATGAAGCCCTGCGTCTCATGTCATTGATTTTGGCATTTCAAACACCACATTCATAACAGTAGACGCAAATGGCTGGGTCCTTCTCCACTTCACTAAATTGAAATCGTTCCGCAGGGGAATATGGCAACAGGGATGAAAGAAAAATAACATTCTTTTTTCCATTGTAAAAGCAGAAGGTGCTGATGATAGTAATTCACAATAGTAACATCTGGAAATAGTGCTGGGACATGGTGACATTATGCTACCCATACTTCTTTAAAGACTGTATCTTAGTGCAGGCGCATATTATTTAGATGTGTGTGTCTGTGTGTGTGTGCATGTGGAAGGGATGATGAAATTTAAAACGACTAAGGAGATTCTCCTATTTTATTAATTCTCATTGATTATTTGTATAGACTTTTGGTTGACTGGCAAATGATAAATGATGAGTTTGATACTTAGTATTAAAAAAAGATAACTGAGGCAAATTAATAAATTAAAAAGGTTGAAGGAATTCTTCTATATAAAATCCAAGGGACCTGTATTTTGACAAGATAGGTAATAAGCATACACACATTATAATGAGAATCCACAATTTCCCTCCCACTTTTCTCTTTCTGCCTGGTCAGTTTCAATTCTACTATCTTAGATTTTTTTTTTTATTGTCCTGTGGTCATAACACTTCTTCCAATATCTCCTAGATTTTACTCCTTTCTTAGCTCCTATTGTCAGAGAAAAGGAATAATTCTGCTTTCCTGATAGCTTTAAGAATTCTCGTAATTTAGTCTCTGGTTGACTTGAATTGGCATATGTAGCTACTCCTAAAAATCTTGCCAGGAGAAAAGAATCTTTTGATTTCTTAAGCCATCCATAGAAGTATAGGTATACTTACCTCCAGTAGAACATGTATATTGGGAGTAAAGGAGAGAAACCACCATTCGGATGATATGTGAGATTTTTCCAGAAGGAAAATGAATGAATGCTGGGTAACAAAAATAAATTCTGTGCAATGCACCTGTATTTCTATTAGTCACTAAAGGTATAACAACTAATTAAATTTGAATCAATCTCAGGACAAAAAACCAACTAGATCTCATCATCGAGCCCATAGATTGCACATTCATGGTACAAGCACTTGATTTATTCCAAAGATGTGTTTTGATAACACTTACATAGATTGATTCTAGTATAACTTAATAAAGCTTTTTTAAGAGATTAGATTTTAAGTTTTTCCTGATAAACTGAAGTTTCAGCCACCTCTGAGCAAATATTCTGGCTTAGCAATTATTAATAGGAGATGAGCAATAGCTTTATTCTGGCTTAATAATTATTAGTTGGAGATGAATGATTGCTTTATCTGTTAGCCAAATATGCATGTTTCACTTTACTATAGTCTGAATTATATTTATATTGTTCTTTATGTTATCATTTAGATCTAAAATGTCCTTTAAAAGTTTCATGCTCAGAGCAGAGGCTTTGGAAGGTGATCACAACTGTGATGTTAGGAATTGGGGCCAAGTCAGAAAAGACAGATCTCAGAGCCATCACCTCAAAGGATATTATTTTGTTCCAACTGAATTCTTTTCTTCCTATTTCCTGGTCATTTTGAGTGAACAGCTTTTTAATACCATGTCTTTCTGCCATGATGTTTCTTCTTGGAACATCCAATCATGGACTGAATCCACTGACACTGTGAGCCAAAACAAACCTCTCCTCCTTTAAATTTAGGGTATTTGATATTTTGTTGCATTGATAAGGCAGCAATTAAGGTAAGACAGTGATTTGGAGAGTCATTTCGTTGCTGAGACTATATTTAACTATGTGGTTCAAAAGCCATTGGAATTGTTTAGAGTTGCTTGTAAAAATTGTTGGGTTGTTTGTAAAAGTTTGGAGAAGTGGACTGGAGAAGATGTGGAGTGCTATAAGCTGGCTTGATGTTTGATTTAGTCAGAGCTCAGAAAGCCAGCATGCTGCTAGGAATGTGAAAAGTAAAAGTGTAGTTCAAGAGGTTTCTGCGGGGTACAAGCATGTAATTATTAGTTAGAGCAAATTTGTCTACATTTTGCCTGAGAATTTACAGAGGACTAAGACTAAGGGCAGTTGTCTGATTCATCTGGGAAAAGAAACTTCATGGCATCCCAATGTTCAGTCTATAACACAGATATTTTTGTGTGCATTTAGTCAGATCTACAGTGAAAACTTTGGGCAAAAGATAGATACAAATGATTTAAAAATTTGCAATTTCATCAGAAAGGAAATGAAAGCAAAATTGGAGAAAAATAAATCATGCTAGGTGAAAATACTGTCATTAAAAAGAGTACTTTGCATCAGAACAATAAGAAAAAGGACTTGAAGGCATCATAGTAATTGGTTAGACATTACCCTGCAGACTCAATGATACAAAAGTGAAAATTTTTCATCTGACAAAAGAGGTCCTGTGGCCACTTCTTGACAAGAGCTCCCAAGGGAACTGATTCCCTCCAATTTATTGCCAACTGAAGCCATCCTGACACTCCAGATCCAAGTTGTCATCAGGTATTAGCACCCTCCATGTAGAACTGGTTTTTCTGTCATGCAGAATATAAGAGCTATGTGGTCATAGGGGCTTCCTCCTAGATTTCAAAAGAAGATCTAGAGGCCAGCCACAGTGTATGACAATGGCATGGTCCCTTTCAGATATTCTAGAAGATATGTGAAACTGGAGATGTAATAGAAAGCTGAGAAAGTTGGATTTGATAGGAATGTGGAACACCTGCTGAGGAAATCTGAAGATGGTGAGCAGAGCATGGCAAAATAGTGGCCCTGTGGGCTGCAACCAGCACTGTCATAAAGGTGGGACTACCAAAGCCTTTTAGTGTCACATCTCACCACAACCTCCCTTTTATGTTACACATAAAGTTTCAAAATTTAATGTTTTCTCTGTGGGTTTTCACTCTTGCTTTAATCCCACTAGTTTCTGCCCCCTATTTCTTCCTTTTGGGATTGACATTGTTTACCACATGCCATGTGTATTTGAAGTATTCATCATTTCATTTAAATAGGAGCTCACAGCTAAGAAATTGCTTTGTGTCTCAAAGAGACATTGGACATGGACTTTTAAGCAATACTGAAACTGTTAAGACTTTGTTGACTCTTAAAGATGGACTAAATCCACCACATAAAATAAGACAGACATGAGATTTTGAGCTCAGTGGTAGAATACTACAATTTAGGTATAAAATGTCACACCAAAGTTTCAACTTACAGGTCAAGCTTTAGAAGGTGATTGTATTTTGGGGGCGCTATACTCTATGATGTTTGGAGGTATAAAACAGGTAGTTGGGCACAGATGCAGTCTAAGCTTCTCTAGGTTCCATTTCTTTCTTTCTGCCTACTGGCTACAAAGAGATTTACAGTCCTTCTCTTCCAAGTCTTTCTGCCATACCATTATGTCTTGAAGCTAGACAAATAAGAAATGAATACCCACAATTATGAGCCCAAATTACCCTCTCCTACTTTAAGTTATAGATGTCAGATACATTGCTCCAGCAATGTAAAAACATCTAGTTCTTTTTTCAACAATAAATTCCAGTCTAAGTCAACAGAATTCACTATATTTACCCAATGGCATGTTTAAGTGACGAGCTGTTTATTAAAAAGGGAAAATGTATAGAATAAAACCTTCATGTGAATCAAGAAAACTGAAGCAGATACCTTGTTTTCAGAAATAAAAATATACATTAAAAGTTCAGTAAGAAAATATAAGATGTTCATTTTTTTAATTTAGAAAAAATTACTTTTTAATTTTAGACTACATCCATTGAATTTATCATAACTTTTTCAGATAGTGAAACCAAGGTTAAAGAAGGTGGAATATTACTGAAGGTGGAATATTGTTTTGTTCCTCTCAATAACCTCCTGACACATATATACCACAAAAAAAATTGTATGAGGAAAGAGAGACACTTTGTTTTTACTTGTTTGGACTGTAAAAGTGAGATATATACCTGCTGAAAAATAATATCTCACATGTAATCTGATCAATACTAAAACCAAATGATTATTTTTCTTTCCTGTCATTCTTATTACTGTTTTAATCAGACAGTATTTGAAAAATACATCCTGATACATCGAGTAGTGTCATAAGCATTTTTATTTTAATATAGTATTCACCACCATCAAATGTATAAGTAGCATCCTAAGAACCACATGGTCAGGTATGGTCACAATGACAAATCTGCTTCTCTGGTAGTAAACTCATCTTAATCACTTTCTTGTCATTGGGACACAATACACAATACCTCCAATTTAAAAAGGAAAATTATTTTAGCTCATGTTTTCAGTTCATGAGTGGTTGGCTGCAAGGGAGGAGGGGCATGGAAGAAGATCCTTGGCAAAATGAAGATGTCCACATCATGATGGCCAGGAGGGAGACGGGGAAGGATTAAGCCAAGAAGGAGCACAAAAGGGAGACACATTCTTCTAGGTCACGCTGCTGGTGACCCATCTATTTTGACCAGCTCCCACCTTCAACAGCACACTGAGCTCTGTGATCATCCGTGGATGAATTCACTGATGAATATAGCACTCCTATGAACTAATTGTCTCTTGAATGCTCTATCTCAGAATGCATGAGGCTTGGGAGATAAATATCCAAACCTTAACAAGTAGGTAACATACTTTGCATTACCACACATCCATACAAAAGACAGGCACATTCAGTCCCATTCAGAGGAAAATGTAATTAGACAACACTGCAGTAAGTAGAAAGAGGACTAACTTCCAAGAGATATGACAGAGCTATAGCAGGATTGCATAATACTGGCCGCATTTTTCAGTTTCGAGTTCTCATAATGAGGCAAATTGTGAAATTGAGATTTTTATGTACAAATAAACTTTAGCAAAAAGAAATCAATGAAGAGAGATTATTGGATATGTTCCACTTAGAGAACACAGCCTACAGACACACAAACAGCAGAGAAGGGCATGGCAGTATTAATTTACTGAAAAAATGTCCCTTATGATGAGATGGGAAACTCTGAAAAGAGTGATGAGAGACACTAAAAGGGAAAGTTTTTGAAGGTCTAGCCATGTTTAATAGTTTCAATTATCTACCAAGAAGTGATACATGGAATTCCAGACACTCAGTACCTTTAATTGTACCATTATTAGGAAGTAGAGCATTGTAGATGTGATTAATGATGTTGAAGTGAAACAGGCCTAAAGCAGATCCTTAATCCAATATGGCTGATCTCCCGAGAGGAAGATGCCCACCTGAAGACAGAGATGCAGGAAGAATGCCATTCAATGATGGACGTTATAAAGAATCCATCTACCATCCAAAAATTGCCACAAATCACTGACAAACAAGTAGCATGTAAGAAGAGAACAGAAAATATTTCTCTACAGTTTTTAGAGGTCACAAGACCTTCAATACCTTAATACCCTCCAGAATTGTGAAAACATAAATTTCTTTTGCTAAGAGACTCAGTTTGTGGTACTTTTTTATGGCATTCATAGGCAGTGAATATAAACAATGACGGTCATCCCAGAAGAAAAGGAGGGCCAGTGAAAAATCTTAGCAGGAAGACAGAGAGATTGATGATAACTATTGGGAGGCCAAAGAGATAATTTAAATGTTGGATTCTAGGACACAAAATTGAGAATAGACAACAGAACAGATGTGAGATGTTTAGTCCAACAAACCTCAGAACTCAGCCAGGAGAATAATAACAACATGAGGATGAGAGAATGAAACCACATATTTATTGAGCAGTGATTTTTGTTTACAGTGAGACAAACTCTTTATCCAGAATTACATATTTCATTAAATACAGCCAAAATGCAACTACTATTTTTAAAATTATCTACCAAGAAGTAATACATGGAATTCCAGATTCCAGGTAATGGCACCTCCAATTGTATCATTATTAGGAATAAAAGAAGAAAATTATCCAAGGACAAATGGAGGCTAGTTGTTCAAAATAACATTGTAAAGAACATTACTCCATAATCTGTGCTCTGCGCCACTTGCTTTCTACTTTAATCAATATCTGGATGAAAAGTTGAAACAAGGAAGATATTTAGATGAACAAATCACAAATTCCTTAAAGATCAGCTCAGATAAAGGAGGAATTAATGCCATTGTCCCCACAAACAGGAATACTGAAGTTTGGAGCAGGCATACACCCAAAGAAAAGGAAGCTTCATTTCTTCCTATGGGGACAGAAGTTTGCGTCATGTCCCAAAATCAAATAAGCTTGGTCATTGCCTCAAAGTTCTGCCCTTTTCCTGTCTAAGCCATTCCATGAATGACACACAGCTACACTCCCTCCCCATGCTCCAGGAAAGCATCTGGAAATAAGCATCACTTACAAGACAAAGGCATTGTTTCCTTAATAACACATCTCTTCAGAAACCATCTCCAGACCTGCTTCAGAAGCCAGGCTTTTCTGCCCCTGACATGATGTAGCTTCCTGAATTCTGCTGGGACAAGAGTTTAAGGGGATTTGATGGATGCCTAAAGAGAAAGGGAAAAAGGACTTAGAGTTGACTTTGGGGAGAGATTCTTAGAATTCAACAGACAGGGATTTATTTAAGAAAATAATTGGAAGGACTCACAATTAATTTAATACACTGTGTGTGTGTGTGTGTGTGTGTGTGTAGCATATTATCTGAAAACCCAGAAGTGAAATATTACTCAACCAATGTAATAATGTCTTTACATTCAGTTGATAGCCACTGGTATTTATGTTCTACAAGTGACAGTGGAGGGCAGTACAAGAGGATACCATTTTTGAGTACTGAATATAACAAAGCAGAGGTATGTGAAATAAACATCAATTTTTGTTCTTGATTCCATAGTCAATGAGCCAGTTCAGCACTTATACTTGGTCAGTGGTCTAATCCATGTGTTGGTAGCCAGCAGTATTTCGGTCAGGCAGCTGTAGCCTTTAGGAGGATGCCCTCTCATGCCCAGAACCTTTCCCGAAGACACAAGGCCGATTCAACTGTGCCCCACTTGCTTTGTTCTCTAGCAGACTGTATAAGACAGGTTCTTACAGGGAAATAAGTGATCTGATATTAGAATCTCTGCTGGTGTCACATTTGTTGCTTTTCTGTTGATCCAAGACAGCAACAGTCAAATCAGCAGTAAAAATGGGAGACGACAGCAAAGTGCACGGATCCACAAATCTTTTTTATGGGGTTCACTGTTGAAATCAAGATACCAGTAAAATACTTTTCTAGTTAATCCTCATAAGTATTCTATGACAATTTTAAAATAAGAAGCTTAAAAATCATTAAGCATCACACTTTATTTAGCATCACATTTGAATTTAGAGAGCTAGTACTTGAAGTCAAGATAACTTTTGTCTGTGTATTTGATGTCTCTTTCTGTTGCATGACGGGGACCAGGATCTGATGGAATGAGGACAGAGATTCATGAAAGCAAGGAATACCAAACCTGTTTGCTGACCTGTTGCCCATGTGCTGGTTATACCAGATTGTGTTAAATCTCTTTACATACTCTGAAATGCTTCCAAAGTTCACAGCAATTCTCCATAGCATTCTTCATATTTGTTTCATTACTAGTCTTTCCTCTAGAGCAAGAGTTGGCCATTTTTTTCTAGATAAGGCCAGATAATACCTATTATGGGATTTGTGGTTTATTTTCTCTATTTTTTACAACAAAAACAGCACTCAAAATATGAAAACATTTAGATATATCAGTGTTATAATGCAATTTGATTCATTAAGCATATGATCGTCTACATAGACTCCTGAGCCATGGTTTGCTGATCCTCTTCCCAAGGTGGATGTGAATAGCAATTTTGGTCCATTTTTCACTTTTTAGTATCTGCAAGCAGTATGGTAGGGGCACAAAGTATATAAACAGTAAATATTTTTTCAGTGGATCAAAGAATAAAGTTTTACAACCTGGACAATCTATGACAATGGAGGTGGAATGTTTATGCTTTGGAGAGGTGAGAACTTGAATTGAAGTCTGAAATCACAGCTTCACCACATGGTACAGTCAAATCTGCAGAATCATGGCTCACAGGTTTATTCACAAAGCAGAGTCAACCTAGTGCTCTATTCTGTGCTCATCCAAAGGTCAATGTATCTAGTGAGAAAGCAAATGGAAAGTGAGATGGGATATAATGTAGAACTTCACTAGTATGTTCAACCAATCACGTTTATTAGATTTCTATGCTTTCCATGAAAACTACCATAAACTTGAGAGTTTAAAATAAAACAAATGTGTTGTTCTATCATATTATGTTTAGGAAATCTGACACTATTCACCCTAGTGTCAGCAAATCTGCATTCCTTTATGAATGCTCCAAAAAAATCTGTTTTCCTTTTTCCTACCTTCTAGAGGTCAGCTGCATTCCTTTGGTCCTGGCTCCCTTCTTTTATCTTTGAATCTTGCAATTTTGCATGTCTCTAACCATCCTTCATTGCTCACATAGGTTAGCTTCCTGGTGAGGAACTATTATATGTGATGGGATTGGAACCATCCAGATAAGAATCTGATATTCAATTAAGGGGCGTGGTTTAAAAGATTTTTATAACTGCCTTATCACAAAAATCCTTTCTTTCTAAGAAGGGATTCAATTGTATGTGAGTGTCCTCTACTACTCATCTTTTTTGGTAAATATTAGTCTTAAACTAGAGAATGAAAGATTATTTACTTCTCTGTTATTTCTCAAGAGAGCCCCTGCCATTTCCTTGCCTTAGAAAGGCAAACCAGATATGGGATTGCAGTACTAACAGTGTTGGGCATAAGAAGAAAGAATAACTAGAATTTGTATCTTTCAAAATACAAAGTTGAAATATTTGGGGTTAGTCAGCTGGACCTGGTCTCTGTTGGTCTTATTATGCTTTATATGAAGACTGTGGGTGTCAAATATGCCTAGTGCCTTTCTTCATGAAAAACTAATCATAGAAGAGTCTCTATCACTGTGAATTTAAATAAACAAAAATAGCAATTAAGTAGTTTCCTAAAATTGCCTACAGTGAGCAAGAAATATTGAATGAGAAGAGACTGTAGTGATTTACTACGCTTAGTCCTGAATTTAATCTAGAAGTCAGTGAGATTTATTGGAATAACAGCAGAAAAATATCACTTTGAACTTAACTCCTAATAAAATTAGAGTATTTCTGAACCAGAAAAAAATTCAATGAAATCTCTGTAAATACTTTTATTATGATCATTGTAAAATTATCATTACCATCTTCTGTATGTCTTAATTCTTCCAACTATACAATAAAATGCTACCAATGCTTCATTTATTTACTGTGGAAATTATAGAACTCCTCTTAAGTGTACACTATCCAATAAATATTGGCCACTTTAATTACACAGTAGCTGAATGACACATCACCCCAGATTAGTACATGAGTGCAAAGCCACTGGACATCCAAGTTTCCCATGAGCAGCTTGAGGTTCTTGCATTAGTAAGAAAAGGCACAGGAGGAAAAAATTCTGTGGAAGTTAAGCACAATGATAAATAGTTCTAGGTGAAAGCAATTTCTGCCTCTGGACCCTTAGGCTATCTTCTGTCTCTTTGGGTAACTGTCAAACTCCAGAGATGTCCCCTCGTACCAACAGACTTAAAGACAAATTATGCTTTGGGTAAGGTAGAGTTTTCTTTAACTACACTGGAAATCAAGGTATGTCAACTTGCTGTCAGTATAAAGATCAAGAAAGCTTGATAAATCTAAAGCAAATGACAAATAGTATTTTGCTCGTGTGTGTGTGTGTGTGTGTGTGAATGCACGTGCATGTGTGCCTGTGTGTACATGTGTGCACTCAATTCAAGTAAAACAGGTTCATCTATGTAAAATAAATACTGTCCTATATTTTCATTTTGCCAACCAGACATTTATTAAGCCAACCAGACATTTTCCAAGTCACCTCATTCACCACTGCCCATTTATTCCATTTATTGAATCCTTGCAAGGGGGTCTCCAGAACGCAGCCACCAGTTGTGCCGATCATGCTTAGGGTTGCACAACTGTCTATTAAGAACCTGATAGCATAAGCTCTCTTCAGATTTATTATGAGGCACCTCTTTCTTCTCAATGGCTTCTAATGGTAACTGGCTTGAACAAACAACCCAGAAGGGGCATTAGCCAATTTGTGACATTTAAAATTGAAACAATAAAAAAAATGAAGAAAGCTAAGAAACAAACAAACAAAACAGACCTATTCCTGAGTTAAAATAATAGGCTTTTGGCATACACTAACAATTTATCAAACCAATTAACACAATTTTTATAACAGTTCTTTCAATTTCATGGTATTTCACACACAGACATAAACCAAAGAAAAAGAAAAATAACCCTGACTTTAGATAGTACAAATTTACATATATAAATTTATAATATATAATTTTATTATGATCATTTTAAAATTATCATTACCATCTTCCATAGGTCTTAATTATATATATATAATATATATTTTATATATATTATATATAATATATATTATATATAGTAGTTATGGTTTATATATATATATATATATATATATATATATATATATATTAACCATAACTTTTATGACTGCCATGTGACTAAAAGTCTAAGAATTCAATCCAAAAGATTTTGGTTCTAAAAAGAAGCCCTTAATTATTTTATTAACTAATATGAATAATTATAAAAGAGAGTTTTATCAATGGTTCTCAATCTTTCATAAGTTTATATAAAATATATACATTTGCTTTTCTCATTTTCATATTGTTTATATAGAACAGGGAGTTAGTGCCTGGGAACCAAGGATGCTAAATTTGTGGCACCAAATGGATATTTCAGTACAACCTGAAACTCCCCTGTTAATCTTGGCCAAATTTCTCTCATTGAAAATCGCTGAAAGCAAAATCCTTCCCTGTCTTTTTCCTTAGGCTTTATTAAGTCTATGAAACTTAAAAAAAGTAATTTGGAGTACTGATAAATACTTGACTTGAGCAGTTACCTCCAAAAATAGTGAAAGGTCCTCTGATAAAATTAAGACCATAAGATACAATAAAAAGTCAGTTTGCCATGTACAGAGAAGATTCCTACTCACTGTGCCCCCAGACTTAGAGAAGATACGGATGATAAGGTCCACACCTTTCAATTCCCACATATTAACACTTTTAAGTGTAAATTATCACATCCAGATTTAATCAGACTGTTGCTAGCTATGTTTCTCTGGAGTTTTGTTACTTTGGTGAGTGTGTGTGTGTGTGTGTGTGTGTGTAGAAATAAACAATTAGTAAAGTAGCTGGCAGTGGTAGAAAAGTATTCAAATCCTCATCATGCTCCTATTAAAATGTCACGGGAGCTCTCTGTTACTATAACTTCATGGAATAACTAAGCACCACGGTCTTCATGGTGGGAAGCACTGAGTGGAAAGAGTGACTTCAGGCTTGTTAACACAAATGAGAGGTGACAAGCCTGCTGTATATGCGACAGTCTCTCCACAAAATTTAGACAAGGCAAAGATGTTTCTCTTCTCTCTGCCATTCTCTCTGTGTATCCAGCAGATGACTATTTCATAGTGGAATAATTTGAAGTGAAAGAACCCATGGGTAATGCAGCAACAGTCATCAAACATTCCTTAAGCCATTTGATCTCACTGGAGCATCCATATGCCTTATCTGCCCTTTTGCAGACAAATTGCATGCATTCAATTGGATTTAAATCTTTCTCTCCATTCTGTCTTTCTCTGTCTCTAGATCCAGATAGGATTATCTAGCATTGGGAAAAGTACTAGCATAAGTTTTAAAATAGTCTTTTTCATAGTGTGCATCAGTGCTCAAGTCTCAGCCTGATTAGTTCCACACTCAGAATTCCATATCCCTTCATTCATCTATGTATAAATATCTGTATATGGAATGATGGGTGCTGTATATAAATGCCTCTTGCACAGAAGTTTACATTAAAAAATTAGTATCTTCATGTATATTAAACTTGAAAAAGTACCTCCAAAATACAATGTATGACACTGTATATATTAGGTCTTTGACAAATGCTTTCATATCTTTAAAGTAAATAAAATTACTTTGAAATTTGTTTTGGTTGACCAGTAAATCTAACATGACCTAATCTTGGAACTCAAATTAGGAAGAGAACTTTTAACATCCAATACTTATGAAAAAAAATATTTAGCTCAAACAATGAAAATCAAACATATCTGTTTGTATTACTTTAAAAGTTTCCAATTACAGAGAGAAAACAATGAAGAAAATTGTCCCATACGTTATAATGCAATGGCATATATTTTACTTTTAATCTATATGCATTCGGCTTTCTGTGACTCATTGCAGACAGGCGCATGTGATTTGTAGAAAGCAAATTCTGTTTGGGTTCTTGCACAAGCCATTAATGCCTTGCCATACTCACAGAAAATCACATTCAGCACCACGGACAGAGCCGACTCGCTCTTTTCTGAACTACAGCTGTTTCCTGAGTTTTCTTTTTTTCTTTTTTTTCCCCCTTCTTTCTCCTAAAACATCCACACACACGTCTGTCTCTTAATTACAGAAGGGGTTGTTAGAAGACATCTTGAATTTTAACAACCTATTTTAAAGTAAAGAAAATGCATTGAAAAGTAGACTACAGGAGCATTAAGTACTTTTACAGGCTCAAAATTAATACCTCAGAAAATATGTGAAGATTGTCGGGGAAAATATTAATATTGTAAAACTGAAAAAATAATATTGGTAATAATCAATAATTAAGGCATTTAAAATAAAAGATGATGTACTCAGACAATTATCAGAGAGTGGGAAGATGACACTTAAGAGTTGTGATTGTAAATGCACCAAGGTACACTGAGGTAAAAGAATTTACATTTGGTGGGTCAGAGAGTTTGAATATTTTAGTCTTATTAGTATAAAATAAATTAGCATAGTAATTCAATATAAAGGTGGTAAAAATAGCAGAACTGTGATCCTGTCCTAATTTATTGGAAATATAAAAAACTACATAGTGTGTTTTTAAAAGCATGAGCCCCTTTGAAAATATTTATTATAATATTTTGCAGATTAGCTGAGGGTAACATTAAAAACCTGTTTACAAATTATGTAATGTTCACCTATTTCTATTACTCCTTATAAGTAAGTCACTTGTTTTACTTATTTATTTTGTAGTGCTGGAGATCGAACCCAAGGCCTTGTGTATGCAATGTAAGAATTCTACTACTGAGCCACATCCCCAGACTCAGTCACTTGTTTTAGATATTTGCTCACATTTTCATGAACACACACATTTGTCAATTATTGCAAAATGTACTACATTTTTAGAATCATTGACAACTAAGTCCACTGAAATGCCTCAGACACAGTAAGAACTCACAGCTTCTGGAAAATTCACCTGTTCTACCATGTTCCTCTCCATCCAGAAGCAGCTGGATTAATAAAAGTAAAATGGATTTTGAAGATGCAGTTACAGCATCAGCTAAGTTGCAATACCTTGTAGGACTGGGACAAGATTGTCTAGGGGGCTTTATGTGTTTTGATTTAGTGTCTGCTATATAGTAGTGTTTCTCTCATAGCCTGAATTCATAGGGCCAAGTATTATGGGGTTGAATTGAGAGTGATACAACTTATCATTATCCTTAGTGATTAACTTACAAATGTCTTTCTTCCTGTTCAACAATCTTGTTTCCTGACACAGGAATATTACTTCACAGGCTGGGGGCACATCAGGAAGCACAGCGATGGTTCCATTGATCTGAAAGCTGAGACTTTTCACTGGTTGTCTAGTGCTCCTCATGTCTCTAAGTAAACAAGCTAAAAAGAGATTTAAGGTGTTTGCAGGGGTGATTGATCCAGACTGCCAAGGGAAATTGGACTATTACTCCTCACTGGAGGAAAGAAAGAATGTATTTGAGTGCCAGAGATACCTTAGGGCAAGTCCTAGAATTATCATGCACTGTTATTAAGGTCAATGGAAAAATACAGCCCAATCCCAGCAGGATGACAAAAAGCATGGAACCTTCAGAAATAAATGTATGGGTCACACCATGAGATAAAGAACCAAGATTAGCTGAAGTGCTTGCTGAAGGACAAGGTACTGCAGTATGAATAACAGAAAAATGTAGTTATGCACCCTGGCTATAACCATGTGATCAGTTACACAACTAAGGACTGTGATTTTTCTGTACTATTTTGTTAAAAAGTGTGTCAAGCCTGGGGATTTAGCTCAGTGGCCTAAGCATCTGCCTGGCAGATGTGAGGTCATGGGTTCAATTCCTGGTACAGAAAAAAAAGTCCCTGTCTATACTATTTTGCTGGGGATTTAGCTCAGCAGAATAAGCACCAGCCTGGCAAGTTTGAGGTCATGAGTTTGATCCTCAGTACAAAAATAAGTGTGTCAATACATATGTAAAAAAAAAATTAAGCCATTTTAATTTTCCTCCTTGCAACATAATATTGATAGATTTGGTATCAGTACTTAATAATTGTTAAATCTATATTACAATATTTATAACATGATATTGCTATGGTTTGTGTCTAGCTGTCACCCCACCCCTCAAGCCTCATGTGATCATAAGGATTTTTCAGAGGTGAATGAATCTAGAGTGTGTGGTGGTGGAATTAAGGATATGTGATTAGTAAGTCACTAAACTGTTTGGTTTGGCATAATTCTGGTTAGGATTAAGGGTGTGAATATTACACTCTCCCCCTAGGGTATGTGGCTTGCACACAATATAAGGGACAGAAGGTCTTGTCTCTTCATACCCTTCTTATTTCTTTTGCTTTTATTTGCTGGGGTGAACTGTTGTTCCTCTGCCATGTCTCACCCTGCCTTGGAGCCAGCCAATTACAGACTGAAACCTCTACAAACTGTGAGGTAAGTAAACATTTTCCCCTTAAATTTGTGTGTCAATTATTTTGTGTCAGCAACAAGAAAATTAACTAAGACAGAATAATTAAAGCAAGCATTATCCAAAGAAAAACTCTGCCTTTTATTGTGGGAGGGAATCAGTGAACTATGTCTACACTGGATAGTTGTATCATGTTAGTCATAATTCTGAACTTGCTATTACATTTGAAGATTAAGTTTAAGAAAATTTACCTGTTTGTCAAGTTGACTGGGGGTAAATTGTGCAGTTAATTGTGATGTCAACTTAAATAAGAAATGCCTGGTGCATTAGGGAGTACAGTTCTGTATACTTCTAGATGATTGGGTTATAGACACAAACTGAAGAGGAAAAACTTCTGGATATTAAACACATAAGCAAAAATCAGACAAAATATGACAAATATCTTTACCAAGGAAACTATAACCTACTAAAAATAAAATATAAAATATACTATAAGCTATAACCTGCTAATAAATAAAATATAAAATAAAATTACCATTTTTATAGATAAAATAACAATACTGTCAACATATTGGTTTTAAAAAACTTCATATAGAGTCAATAAAATTACTTTTGAGTTCCAAGTAAATTATTAAACTGATCATAAATTTTATATTAGGCAAAAGGCTCAGGATTACCAACATGTTATTGAAAGTGAAGAATAAACTTGGAAGACTGATACTGGCTAGTTTCAACTCATTACAAAGTTACTTTGGTGATCATGATATAACATTGGAAAAACACTGGAAAATAGATAAGAACATGAAAAAAGATATTTCAGACCCACGTAAATATCATCATCTGTTTCTTAACAAAGAAGCAAAAGCAAAATACGTAAGTAAAGAGAGTACTCCCTACAAATATTACAGGAGCAGCTAGACATCCTTATGATAAATAAACAACAAAACAAGCACACTACATTTAAACAAGGAATTTATATGTTCCAAAAAATTAATTCCAAATGGAATATATATCTAAGTGTAAAATCACAACTAGAAAACTCTTAGAAGATGACATAAGAGATAGATGACCTTGGGTATGGTATATATATATATATATATATATATATATATATATATATATATAATTAAAGACATCATACATGAAAGAAATAATTGAGTCTATGTATTTCATTAACATTTTAAAAAATATTACACAAAAGATATAATGAGTAGGAAAACCACAAACTAATAGAGTACTTACAAATCACAAATTTGATAAAGCATTTTTATCCAAATTATACAATGAAATCTTAAAACTCATCAATCATAAAATGATGAATTCATTAAAAACTGAGATAAATATAACAGATACTTCACCAACACAGATGACAAGTAAGCATATAAAAACACTCCATGTCATTGATAATTAGAGAAATATAAATTAAAGCAGCAACGTGTTATTATTGTAGTAGAATGCTCTAGTAGAATGCTCAATGTTCAGAACTCTGACAATGCCAAGAGCTGGTGAGACTGTGAAACAAAAGGAGGTCTCATCCATTGCTGGTGGGAATGCAAAAAGATATAATCACATTAAAAAAAATCTTGGAAATTTTCTACTAACCTAAACATACTTTTAGTATAAAATCCAACAATTGTGTTCTTGGTTTCTACCCAAAGGAGCTGAAAAGAAGACCACACAAAATTCTATACATAGATAAGTATAGATGCTTTTTATGTAAAACTGAAAAATCTTTGGAGCAACGAAGATATTCTTCAGTAGGAGGACAGATTAATATACTGTTACTCTTAAGAGATTTTTATGAATATTTTAAAATTATATTTTTCTATTTATCAAGCATTAATTTAAGTAATTACAAGATGCAAATTTGCATATTTTGTTCACATTTTTGTTATATACAATTTAAAGATATAGAAATGAAAGCATCATAAGGATGATTTAACTTTATAAGACTACATATACATTAAATGATGGACCTGAGATCCTGTTGTAGCTTAGATCAGAAATGTCCCCCAAAGTCTCAATTATTCAGAGATTATTGGATTATCCTTGTGTTGCACCTATGAATGGCATTAAGGAGTTTATGGTTAAATGTCTGCTAGGAGATGAGGTCTGTTTTGAGGTGGGTTATTGAAAGTATGACTTGAGGAATGTATTTAAAAGATAAAAGATATTGAAGAAGAATTTGAAAACTTGAATTTGGCTATGATAGACTGTAAACCAGGGACTAAAGGAAGTTTGGTTGACAGAGTAATACTATTTAAAGGAAACCAAGGACTTTATTGAGGAACAAGAAGAAAGAAGCAAGATCTCATCTATGGTAGGCTCAAGGATGCACAAATGTTAAAATTTTCTTTTATATGACAGTCCTTAGGATTCCTGCTTAAGAAGAGACTTCTGGAGATTTAATTTTTGGGGATTCTTGTCATGACACAGGCACTCAGAGGCTGTTTCAGCTGTGATCCAAGTGGGCCTGGCTGCTGCTTGACCTGGCCTTATGCACATGGTGCCAATTTTGGTAGCCATGCAAAATGCAAGACTTTGACCAAGATTTTAGAAGAAAGTTTGAGAATTTAGGCAAAAATATGTGACAGGGTAATTCTTTATAACAGAATCCTCCTCATTGAACTTCATTTTCTTTTTAAAAATTATTTGATAGAATGTTTCTGTGAATGTTGTTTAATTTATTTTTATGGTATTCAAATACATCAGTCACTTACAAATAAACATGTACATTCACAGTATCACTACATTTTAAATATGCTTACACTATATTTTTGCTTGCCAGTTCTATTTAATTTTTTATTACTTTATAAATTTAAAGTAATATGTGAGGTTTTGGTGTACATGTACCTGGTAAAAAGATCACTGGAGATAATTAATTGAGCAAATATATCATTGTCAGTTCCTTTTGTGTGTGCATGTGGTAGGAGTATGTGAAATCTAAACTCTTAAGCAGTATTAGTGTTTCTGAAACCACCTGTTTTTTTTTTATTTTTTGATACCTCAAATTTCTTTCTCACTTCATAGTCTCTGATGTGATACCACCATATTATAATTTTCCTGTGTCATAAGAACAAGCCTTTCCCATACTTTTATATTTGAATAAAATGAAAACGCTTATTTGAGCTTTGCAGTCTGTAATTTTACATTTTATTGATGCACGATTCCATTTAATGCCATCTGTAAGTAATTGATCCACTCCTCCCCAACAATATTAAGTAATATTTGATCCTCAGTTACTAATATATTGTTTCACAGAATCTGCATAGATACCTTACTAGAACCCTTGAGCTCCAAGTCCCATTTACTATCCATTATGATTATCATATATTGAACCTAGTTAATTGCACATACTTTGCTGAAATGGATTTTTGTCTTTCTCTGAACTCCCCTTGCCTCCTTCAACCTTACTATCATACTACACTCAACATTTTTGCTCTTGAATCTCACAGAGTTCAAAGTGTCTCCTCAGGCAACCCACAAAGAAGCATATATTTACCCAACAGAAGCAATTTCTAGTAGTAGTTATCGATATCTAATTGTATAAGGGAGGTACAAAACTAGCATTTCCTGATACAGTAAGAAAAACATAGCTCTAAACAACTTTCATCCATTAATTCAGTCTTTCCCATGATGTCCAGTATTTTTTTCTATTTTAATGAAGAAATTAAGCATAGTCTGATTAAGTCACCTGTTCAATTTAGGTATGTGTCTATAAAATGGAAGTTGGTATTTAATGCTAGAAAATATGTCTGAGTTCATGTTCTCCACTAAGTCACTGTGGTGTGAGATTTGATTTCCAGCCTGGTGACTAATAAGAAATTCAGGTAAGTGGAGAAGTTAATCATTCTAGGTGAATAAACAATCCAATCATTATTCAGTTAGTTGTATAGTACTTTTCTTAATACAGAACCTAAAACATAGAAAGCAATTTTAAAGATCATTTATCTTTCATTTGATATTCTTCAAGGTTACTCAATATAATTATTATTCAGGAAAAGGAGGTGATCGGTGACTATTTAGACTTTGAAGTGTAGATTCAAGATGTTTTGAAATTTTAGATGAGCATATTTTAGAATTAAACTGTGTGTCATAATATACACACTATGAAGTATCTATGCAAGAGTGAAATTTCTCATCCAAGCCCTATTTGTTGAGTATCAAAAATGCTGAGATTGTTTCCTTTGACAAAATCTGAACAGCTCTTAAATCACGATTCTTGAAGAAAAATGAAAGAGCAAGGATGCTTTGGAAGCATAGAAGGAAAATATCATTTTGAGAGACAGATCTCCAGGGAAATTGGGTTATTCTTCTAAAATGAATCCATTGGCCCTTTGTGATGTCCACTTTGTCAACACCATGTACTGCTTACTGTGTTCTTTTATTCTCTGCCCACGATAGGAAATTTCATATTGTGCTTGCCTTTCGAGTGATTTTAGAACTTCTACTCACTACCCACCCTTAACTGCTCTGCCTACAACTGCCTGATCTGTCAGCCCTAAACAGCACTTTAGCTGGTACATTTTTTTTTCCACAAAGACTCTCGAAGATCCCAGAATATCTAAAGAACACAAAATTACATAGCTTGGCACTAAAAGCTCTGTAAAATTGAAGATTACATATTTCTCAGTTGCTTCAATATTACAGAATACAAATATACCATAGCAATTTGACTTGTTTTTATTTTTCCCCATTTGTTTAATGAAATTACTGAAGCCTAAAGACTTTCTTGTTTTTTCTACTAATCCTCTTTTTCTAAGTAAAAATAACTCTCTTGACATCTCTTAAATATGAAAAACTGATACTTTCAGCCTAGAATTATACTGCATATTGAGAACCATTTATGCCACCAACTTACATTTTCACTTCCATGATCCATTGTCTTTGACCTAACTGGCTATTTCAATTCTCTTTGCCTTGGTTTTCTCTCTTTTCAAATGAAGATACTGCTTATCTCTTAAGCAGTGAGTTGTTTTGAAGATTTAAAAAGCCAGAGACTATAACATGCAATGAAGAATGTCTAACATGTAGTGAGCACCACACTTAACTGCAGTACTTAACTATCACCAATGAAGTATGCAAGTACTATTTTTTACAGAGTCTTCCCTATATAATTGATTAATGCTCTAGAGTAATGTCTCTGACCCACAATTGGACACTATCTTTATTTTTTTCATTTTCTTCTTGTATTTAATTTATCATAAACTCTTGTTTATGATAATTTAGAAAAATTCTCAAGTATGTGTACTCCTTTCTTTGATCATTTCCATCATCAGATAAAAACCATCATTACCTTTCACATGGACTGTTGCAGTGCATTTACTGATAAGTTATGCAGGGACCAGGTTATGTAGGAATTGTCTAAACAGTCATGAATTTAGGACTGTATCCTAAGCTCAACTAAAACATTTTAGTTTTAAGCAGGAGGTGTGGAGAAAGGGAACCCAAACAAAATTTCTATGGTTAGAATCTATTGTTTTGTGCAATGGGACTGTTACAGAATTTAAGGTGTGAGGTAATAATTTTGTAACCTAGACAAATGGAGTTGAATCTTGGAAAAAGTGAATGGAAGATAAAGAGACTGTATCATACAGATAGAGGGAATTCATACATTTCCCAGAGGAAATTGTACTCTAATTGAAACATACTTGGTATGAAGAATGCCATGCTGATACGTTCTTAGGAAGATTTAGAGCCAATTGGTCGCTTTCCTGTTTGTTTGTTTTCACTCTGTTGCATTCCTGAATCAGTCTAAAGGATTTTCTTCTGCAAATATCACAGATGGTTATACCTTTCCCTGCCCTCCAGAAGCCATTCCTGCGTGCTTCTCCTATGTTTTCCTCCAGGTGTCAGCATATGTGGTGAATGAGGAGCAAGTCAAGCTAGATGCTTCCCAGAGAAAGGAATAATCACAGGAGAAATGTGGGTTGTTTGCTTTAGCCTTCACCTGCTTTGAGTGGTACAGTTAATTAGCAATGTGAGCACGAACTGACAGCCTCAGCAAGGAGTAATAATGCAGTGGGAGGTGAGGGGAAGCAGTCTTGCTGAGGAAGTTGCTCTTAATTTATAAATACACCTGATTATTATGATAGCGTCCACTTGTGATTTTATAGTTAAAAGGTCTGTCAGTTCTCTTCTTGCAAAACCCTTGTTTTCACAGATTTCTAACACAATTCACCCCTGAACCAGATTCAGCATACAAATCTAGCTTTGTTTTCCAGCATTAAAATAAACCTGTTAGAATCAGAAGGACATTTAGTGGAATGAGTTTACCTAAAGATTATTTATATGTTTTGGGTTATTTATTTGCTTTTAATCATAGACCACAAAATAACTTAACCAGAATTGATGGTAAAGATCAATTGCTTCAGTTCTATTTTTAAAAGATGGTAATAGTGAGGCTCACTAATGAGATTTTAGAAAATGCTTTCATTCATTTTTATATTCATCAAAAAGTAATTTATTGGATGCTTTATTTACTACTAGGCACTGGACCAGGAAAAGTTGAGATAGAAAGAAAAATAAGGCAAAGTTGTCATTTTCACAAACCTTATAATGTGACTAGACATAAAATTAATCATTACATCTGTGTACTAATGAAAAAAGTCTGCAATTATATGAAATATTATGAGAATGCAAGGAGAAATATACCATGTTACTGAGAGAAAGAGAGACAGACAGAGAGAGAGACAGAGACAGAGAGAAAGAATAAAGACAAGAAAGGTTATCCATTGCTTTCTTTTTAAAAAATGGGTAATGAAAACAAAAAACCTACATTTAAAATCTAAAAGATGGAGATGGGGGTTTAGCTCAGTGGCACAAGCACCTGCTTGGCAAGTGTGAGGCTGTGAGTTCGAGCCCCTGTACCAACAAAACAAAACAAAGTAAAATCTAAAAGATTAATCAACTTCTATTTCTATGTTACTGAGCCCTAAGTAATAATAGTGACACATTGAAGGAGATTTTGAATTTTCAGCCTGAGTTAAAAATCTGAGGGGAAAAGTTTGGGACCATCTATCCCAGTGGCTGTGTGACTCCTAGCCCCCTAAGACACTGGACTAGGCTCCAGAGGTTCCATAGGCTTGAGTGGACCATGCCCAGTGACCTTCATTCAACTAGGGGAGCCAGGCACACCTAAAGAGGAGCCAGGCCCACACCATGGCCACAAGGTGAGTTGCAGCTCCCCAGGGCAGGCCTGGGAAAAGTTTGGGACCATCAATCCCAGCATCTGGGTGCCCACCCAGCCCCCTATTACACTGGACTATGGACCAGAGGTTCCACAGGCTTGAGTAGACCCAGCGACCTTCTTGCAACCAGGGAAACCAGGCACATCACGCGAGGGGAGCCAAAGCCACGGGAGTCCCAGTAGCGGAGGGCACAGGAGGTGATTTTCAACATATCCAGGGAAAGCCTTGGAACATTGCTGGAAACATGGATATATAGGAAAATGAAAACACGAAAGACCAAAATGCAATCTCAAACATCCAGCCCATCCCAAGAAAGCCTAGGAGCCATGTACATAGAAGAAAATACTAGCCAGATACCTGAAATGCCTGAAATGATGTCAACTGAAAGAAGCAAGTACAGGAAGCTATGAGGGAACTCAAATCAGAAATAATCTCCCTGGGAAAAGAAAAAAAGATAAAAGTAGTGAAAGAAATACTGACTGCATCCAATGAAGACACAAATAAAAAATTAGAGGAACAAAGCAAAATGATAGAATCCCTGAATGAACAGTTTAAGAAACAAACAGCATACATGAAGCAGATTCATATAAAGGAAATCAAAAATTCTATTGAAAATTGCAAAAACTGCCTCAATGAAAGTGAAGATAGAATCTCAGACCTCGAAGATAAGATAGCAGCTAGTGAACAGGAAAGGAAAGATCTTCTAAAAATAACAAGAAATCAGGAAATAACAATTCAACAGCTGCAAGATGATGCAAAGAAAAACAACATAAGATTAATAGGGATAAATGAAAAAGGAGGCAACACAAATGACATTAAGAGGCTATTTACAGAAGCAATAACTGAAAACTTCCCAAACATGACTATGGAAACTGACATACAGATTAGAGAAGCATATAGAACTCCAAATAGCCATAACCAAAACAAAACTATACCCAGACATACAATAATCACCATCCCAGAAATCTAACATAAGAACAGAATATTAAAAGCTGTTAGAGGGAAAAAACAGATCACCTACAAAGGAAAACCTTTGTAGGAAAACCTACAAAGGAAAATCACAGCAGACTTCTCAACACAAACAATGAAGTCAAGAAGAACATGGAGTGAAGTGTATACTAAAGGAAAATGACTTCCAACCCAGACTGATGTGCTCTGCAAAACTGTCCTTAAAAATGGATGGAGAAATAAGATACTTCCATGACAAAGAACAGCTGAAGAAATTCATGATCACCAAACCAACCCTGCAAAGAATACTGAAAGACATTCTAGATACACGTAGGAAAGACATTCTAAATACACTAAGCAAGACAGAGAGTTAAAAACAATGGAAAGTAAACATACAACATCAGAAAGATAATATGTCAACAGTAAACCAATATATGACAGCTATAACCATTAATGTAAATGGCCTCAATTCACCAATTAAAGAAACAGACTGGCAGAATGGATCAAGAAACAACATCCAACCATATGCTTTCTGCAAGAAACCCATCTAACCCAAAAGGAAACTCATAGACTGAAAGTCAAAGGATGGAAAACAATGCTCCATGAAACATGAACTCAAAAAAAAAAAAAAAACAGGGGTAGCAATTCTGTTTGCAGACCATGGTAACTTCAACTCAATAATGGTCTGAAGACATAAAGAAGGTCACTATATGCTAGTTAGGGGAAAACTGCAAGAGGAAGAGATAATAATCTTAAATATATATGCACCAAATTCCAGAGCACCCATCTACACAAAGCAAGTATTAACAGAAATGAGAAATCAAATAGGCAATAAAAAATTATAACAGGAGACCTTAATAAGCCATTGACACAAAGGTATAGATCAACAAGACAGAAAATCAGCAAAGAAATAACATAAATGAATCACAAATGGATTTGATAGACCTATACAGAGTGTTCCATCCAACAACATCAGAATATATATTCTTCTCAGCAGTACATGGGACATTCTCTAAATTAGACCATATACTAACCCACAGAACATATTAAAATAAATGCAAAAGATTTGAAATTATCCCATGCGTGTTTTCAGATCATACCTCCATGAAACTAGAAATTAATGATAAAAGTAACTGCAAAAACCCCACAAACACATGGGAATTAAATAATAGATGCTTGAGCAATCAGTGGGTCACAGAGGAAATTTAAAAAATGAATTAAACAATATCTACAAGCAAACAAAAATACAACTAAATGGAACCCATGGGATGAAATAAAAGCAGTCCTCAGAGGAAAATTTATTGCACTGAGTTCCCACATTAGGAAAACAGAATGAATACAAATAGGCAACCTCATATTACACCTCAAACATATAGAAGAAGAGCAAGCCAAGCCCAAAGCCAAAAGAAGGAAGGAAATTATAAAGATCAGAGCAGAAATTAATGCAATAGAGACTAAGAAAACAATATAAAGAATCAATGAATCAAAGAGTTGTTTTTTTGAAAGAGTAAATAAAATTGATAAGCCCCTAGCCAACCTAATTTAAAAAAGGAAACAAAAGACTCAAATTCATGCAATACAGAATGAAAAAGGTGAAATCACTACCGAACCTGTGGAAATACAGAAGATCATCAACAACTATTTTGAAAACCTCTACTCTCATAGGTTCGATAACACAGAAGAAATGGACAGATTCCTAGAAACATATGAACCACAAAAGCTGGATCAAGAAGATTTAAAATTGTGGAATAACCCAATTTCTATTAATGAAATTGAAAATGTAATCAAGTCCCTACCAACAAAGAAGAGCCCAGGCCCAGACGGATTCTCTGCAGAATTCTACAAGAAATACAAAGAAGACTTAATGCTGACACTCCTCAAATTCTTCAATGAAATTGAAAGGGAAGCAATTCTCCCTAAGTCATTCCTGGAAGCAAACGTCACTCTAGTACCAAAACCTGAGAAAGACCCAACTGAAAAAGAGAACTACAGACCAGTCTCCCTAATGAACATAGATGCAACAATTCTCAATAAAATATTGGCAAACAGGATGCAGCAAATCATTAAGAAGATTATAACCATGACCAAGTGGGATTCATCTCAGGCATGCAGGGATGGTTCAACATACATAAATCAATAAATGTAATCCACCATATCAATAGAGTCAAAAGTAAGAATCACATGATCATTTCTAAAGATGGAGAAAAAGCTTTTGATAAGATCCAACACCCATTCATGATAAGAACCTTACAGAGAATTGGAATAGATAGTCTTTACCTCAATATGCTAAAGTCCATCTACAACAAACCAACAGCCAGTGTCATATTAAATGGCCAAAAACTGAAAGCCTTTACTTTGAAATCAGGCCCAAGACAAGGATGTCCCTTATCACTGCTCCTATTCAACAAAGTAGTGGAAATACTATCCAGAGCAATTAGACAAGAGAGAGAAATAAAAGGAGTAAAGCTAGGAAAAGAAGATGTTAAACTAACATTATTTGCAGATGGCATGATTCTCTACATAGAAGACCTCCCAAACCTCCATTGAAAGATTCCTAGATATAATAAATAAATTCAGCAATGTAGCTGGATACAAAGTCAATACTCAAAAATCAATAGCATTCTTATACACTAACAACAACAAAATCACCAAGAGAGAAATAAGAGAAGCCACACCCTTCACACTAGCAACCAAAAAATTGAAATACTTAAGAATTAATCTAATGAAAGATGTAAAAGAGTTATACAGGAAAAAATATAATACCCTGAAAAAAGAAATCAAAGAGGACCTCAGAAAGTGGAAAGACATCTCTTGTTCATGGATAGGAAGAATAAATATTGTGAAAATGGCCATTCTCCCAAAATTGTTATACAGATTCAATGCAATCCCAATGAAAATACCACTAACATACCTCACAGATCTAGAGAAATCACTCCTAAAATTCATCTAGAACAAGAACACACCTAGAATAGCAAAGGCAATTCTAAGCAGCAAAGCCAAGGCTGAAGGCATCACAATCCCTGACTTGAAGTTATATTACAAAGCTACCATAATAAAATCAATGTGGTATTGAAATAAAAACAGACCTGAAGATCAGTGGAATAGACTAGAAGATACAACTATGAAAACACTCAGCCACCTTATCTTTGAAAAAGGGGCCAAGCATATTCACTGGAAGAATAATAGACTCTTTAATAAATGGTGCTGGAAAAACTGTCTTTCCATATGCCAAAAACTAAAACTAGACCCATGCCTGTCACCATGTACTAAACTAAAATCTAAATGGATCAAAGATCTAAATATTAAAACAGAAACACTAAATCTTTTGGAAGACAAAGTAGGTAAAAATCTTGAAGACAAAGGGTTTGGTATAGAATTCATGATCAAGAACCAAACTGTATGGGAAATACTTCCCTGAATCAATAACTGGGATCATGTCTTATTAAAGAGTTTCTGCATGTCCAAAGAAATCTCCAGCAGAGTGAAAAGAAAACCCACAAGCTGGGAAAAAATCTTAGTGAACTCTTCCTCAGACAAAGGACTTTTGTCTAGAACTTATAAAGAATTTAAAAAATCAGACACCTGAAATTCAAATACCCAATCCAAAAAATGGGCATCCAAGATGAACACACAGTTCTCAGATGAAGAAATATGAATGGCAAATAAATACATGAAAAAATGTTCATCATTATTGGTCATTAGAGAAATTAAAAGCACACTGAGATTGCATCTCACTCCAGGAAGAATGGCCAGGATCCGCAAATCTACCAACAACAAATGCTGGAGAGGCTGTGGGGAAAAAGGAACTCTTCTGCACAGTTGGTGGGAGTGTAGACTTGTGCAACCACTGTGGAGGTCAATCTGGAGATTCCTCAAAAAGCTGGGCTTTGAGGTCCCATTTGACCCAGCTATTCCACTCTTAAGCATATTCCCAGAACTGAAAACATCTTACCACAGAGATATATGTGTACCGATGTTTATAGCAGCACAATTTGTAATCGCCAGATCTTGGAAATAACATAAGTGCCCATCAACTGAGGAATAGATAAAAAAAAATTGTGGTACTTTTATACAGTGGAGTGCTACTCAGCTATAAAGAATGATCACATTGAGATATTTATAAATAAATGGATGTAACTTGAATCCATACTCATAAGTGAAATAAATCAAACTCACATGTATAAATACCATATAGTCTCTCTAGTGTAAGAAATGGTAAGAGTACAGAAGATTTTATGGTAATCATGGTTCACCATTATATTGCTTTGAAGTCTTATGTTTTCATTCATTGGTTGGAATGGTGTTATTCTGTTTTGTTTGATCTTAATATATGTGATGGTATGAATAGTTACTTTGAAGAAAAGACAATATAGCAGCCATTGTTGATTTGTTATCATCTTGCTCTGAAGTCCTACCATGCTTTTGTTTTCTATTACCATTGGTTCTATCACATTGTATCTTATTGGATTTTAATATGTATGATAGTATAAACAATTTTTATGGAAAATGAGATAATACAGTAGCCATTGTTCATCTTCAGTTATTTGGTTCAGAATGCCTTGCAATACTTTCATTCTCTTAAGTGATTTTATTCTATTTTGTTATGTTTGACATTATTGTGTGTAAATCTAAGCTCAACTATTTCAAAGAAAGAGACATTATGGTAGCTACCGTTAATATCCAATTGTCTTGCTGTGAAGTGCTGTGTTGCTTACATTGTTCTGTTCTGATCCGCTTAGATCTGTCCTCTTTTGTTTTATTTCTTTAAAATAAAAAAAATTTAAAAAGGATCTTAACTGTTTTGTAGTGTTCTAGGGTACAAATCATGGGAAGAGAAAACAGGTAAAAACTTAGTTCTGCATCACTCTAGAGAGCATGTGTCAAAGTATTTTATTATTTTCTATTAAGTGTAAGTCTCATAACCAGAAGGAGTGGGGAACCCTATAGCCATTGCCAATTATTTGAAATTGTTTTTTAGCCAAGTTGTTTCCTATGGGAATCAAAAGCAAGTTACAATTAAGAGAAAAATAAATCTATAGTTTTTTTAATTAAAGAAAGTGACTTTGATAGGGGTGGTAAGGAGAGAAAGGAATAGTCTGAAGTCTGATTATCAGGAAAGTGTTCAGAAGTGACAGACTCCTAGTGGAAACATGGTCGAGGAAGAAAGAGAGGGACCAAGAGGAAAATCTCCGGGACACCCATGGATCAAGGTCTGCAGCACAGTGAGCTCAAAGTCTTAGTCAATGGGTGGCTTGTCCTACATCCAACAATGCTGCTAACTGAAAAAAGTTGCTAGTAGAATTTCTCATATGATGAATTTGTTCAAATTGCATCAAGTATTCTTAAATATTCAACAGCCAAAAGGGAAACTCACGATCTTTCGACGTACTTTTCTATCTTCTGCATACCGTTTAAAATTATCTCTTGAGAACAACCTTAAGACAATACATCAGAGGAAAATCTCTGTGTAGCATGGGGAGGAGCTCCCACACCTGAGCTACAAAGTACTGGTGAAACTGAAGCACTGACATCCCTAAGATAATGTAGAAGATCAGAAACAGTATGGCTAATGTGAGTGAAGTTCTTATGATGTGCCAGAGACGGTGCCCATCAGTACAAGCCCCACCTTATTTCTTAGATTCCTGTGTTACCTAATGACATACTTAAGAAAACTAAGGCAAAATAGAGATAAAATTTTCTTAAGGATGCATCATACTTTGTAATAGATAAATAAAATTGACTTCTACTCAAAGGTCATTTTTTTCTGGGTTAAACTTAACCTTCACTATTTTCTACTCTCCATTCAAAAATGAGAAAATTAAGCACCTTTATGTCTTTTTCCTCTGTCTTTATTGTAAGGACATCTCTTTTCCTAGAATAGTGCTTTCCAAATGAATGTTTCTTGAAACATTGGCTCACACAGGTATTAATGGCCATTCTGTTTGAGACTGGAAAATGTAAAATGGTATTTATCATCAAAAAGCTTATGCTAATGTGAGACAGGGAATCATATTTTTGTAACTGTAGGACTCCTTCAAACCTTTAAAATTCTTAATTGAACTAAAAATGTGGAAGAAGCAGAGACTGATAGTTTAAAATGTACATTAGCAAATGTATTTTTGTAGTTTTACTCATAATTTGTGACATCTTTTGCTTTGAGATATATCCTGGGGAGTAAAAATGGAAACATCAAGACATATTAATTAAATAGCATACCCTATAACTGCTTTCACCTCTAACTTGGCCCTGAGCCTGCATCTTTTACTGAAACCTTTTACTGAACAACAACAAAAATGTGTACACATTTATGCATCCCTCCTTGTTAATTCCAAATCTCTCCAAAAGACACTCACAGGTTCTTTAAGATTTTTCGAAGCATTGATCTGTTTACATGTTTTCATGAACCTACCTCTTTCAAGAAAGCACTACCAATCTTTTTTGACCACTTTCATGACTATTATGTCTTCCAGTTTCTGTAGCTCTGTGCAAATACTTTCTTCTTGAACTCACTTCTGAGAAATTCTGACAATAAAACTTTATACTTTCCATTGCTTCGCTGTGAAATATATATATCTATATTATCTATATCAATATCTATCTACCTATATCTATGTCTACCTGTATCATCTATATCTGTGCTACCAAGCCTAAAGAAAGTGTTCACTGTGGTAGAAATTAATGGTTTTGATTAATAATTAAACTTTGGGAGATACTTCTCCCTATCTCCTCTAAACTCTGGAAAATATTTTCTACATTTACAGGCAGTAGAGTCCTAAAAATACAAGTGAAATCTAATTAGATGCTTATTTTCTCATTGCCATCAAACACAGGACTTTTTTCAATAATGCTATATCCCATCTGATATGATCATAGCTGCCCTATTCCCCAAATCTAATCCTATCCTCATAACCTTGTCCCCAGCCTAATGGCATCCTGGACATTATATAACCAAACTGGTCTCGGCCTTGTAACCCATTGGCCCATTAATATACTTCTAATCACTTCTTTATAAAACATAACCCACCCAAACAACCCTATAACCTTTTTAATGGATTCAAAACCAACCAATTACCAAACTTGATCTCATCTGCATATTTCCCATCACCTTTTAATGAGCTCCAACTGGCCCTGCAAGTTCCAGCATTAACAAGATTTTCCATTCCATTTGTGGGCTTTTATTTGACTTTTAAACATCAAATATTGTACAATTTTTAAAGTCTTTTCTTTCCAATTTATCCAATTCTCTTTTATTCTTGCTTGAGAAAATAGGAATATTTCCTAACATTTAGTTAATAATCTTTACTATAAAAATTTAAGATTTGTATCAAATGCATATGCCTGTGCATGTGTAGTTCACCTCTACATTTGCATTTCCCATTTAAATTAATGGAGGCTCTCTAACACGTGATCAAGGGCAAAGGCTAGACCATAATTTATTTTAGTAAGGGTGCTTGTAGATCTATGGGTTTTCTGCATGGTTTTGCAAAAAAATTAAATTCAGAGTATTTTGTAATAACATTACTTGTAGTAATTCAAAATATCAAACTAATTGGAAGCAACAGGAAGAAGAGAAAATACAATAAATAGGAGGAAGAGGAGGAGAAGAAGAAAGAGAAAAGAGGAAAAATAGGAGAATAAAGAGCAGCATACATATGAGGCAGGTGGCAATTTAGCAATTTTATGGAAAATTTTACTTTCCTACAATTTATATTAAACCTGATAGATCTTCACCTCTGGTGGGGGGGTGGTCTGTTCTTGTATTCATTTGATAAACATTCAATATTTGGTATCTTAATCAGTTTGTGCTTCCATAATAAAATACAATGGAGTGCATGGCTTAAACAACAGACATTTATTTCTCACAGTTCTGAGGGCAGGGAAGTGCAAGGTCCATATGCCTACAGATTTACCTCCTGTTGAGAGCTCCATCCTGGTTGGCAGATGGCTGCCTTTTCACTGTGTCTTCATGCGACAGAGAAAGCTCTGGTCTCTTCCGCTGCTTAGAAGGACACTAATCACACCATGAGGTCCTAACTTTTATGATCTTATCTACACTTAAATACTTGTCAAAAGTTTCAGTTTCAAATAGCATCACATTGGATCTTTGGGCTTCGAAATATGAAATTTGGGATTCAGACAAACATTCAGCTCATTATACAAGCTCAGGGAAGTAGGGCTACATAGATCTACATTTGATTATTGATATTTATCTACAGCCTACAGCACACTCTTGTTACTATTCCACATCTTCCCTGATCTTTGCAGTAATTTTGCAGGGGTAGGTGTGCATAGATGTAAACATTTGGTTAAAAACATGTTGATACATAATTTACACAGGCCAGTCAGGCAGCAAATATTTACCAAGGTCTGTGTACAAACTGGTACTCTGTGAAGAAGGTATTATTATATTCATCTTGGTTTAAATTGAGAAACACTGAGAGAACCTAAGAAACTTGGTCACCCATCTTAGAATTGGCTGATATAAGTGTCCCTGACAAAAATCTGGGTCTTTTTTTCTCTCATATGGCACTACCTGTCAAGTGAACTCATTTCAGAAACATTATTCTATCCTTCCCACATTCCCCACATTATAAGTGAGAAAATATGGACAGAGAATGAAAATAATTTGCCTTACTCTTTATATAAACATCTGCATTTAACCCACAGGAGAACAAAATGACACATCTGATGAAATGTATGTTTGAACTTGAAAACAGAGCATCACAGAGTTTCAGAGTAGATGTGTTGATGAACTCAAGTAAAAGAAAGTCGAGCACCTCATCATTTACTCCAGTAAATGAACCTTCTGACATTGATTCAATGAGCCATACATCTTCTGAAAGAAGAATGTAGTGTTCATCATGCTGCCTCCAGCTATATTATATTTACAGGTATGAGGCACCACATATCAAAATTAGTATTTGTGCAAATGATCACACAATTCCTTCAGGCCTTCTGTCTCTCCTTAATAGGCCCATCCTTCAATTATGAAGTGAAGACTAGTCAGCATTCTTCTAAAATACCATTCTTTTCTTGTTACACTGACAGTACTGAAAGACGTTTTTCTTTCTTTCCACTTACTGCAGGCCCAACAGCAGCAGATGGGCACTGAATCTGTAGCAGAATAGACAGATATTGTGACTCTTTGCTTATATCTTGGAAATGGGGCACCTTTGAGATGCTCATGAGTAAGAGTAACATTTATATTTAAGACTCTACCTCCTTGGGGACAGCTGAAACGTTCAATTCTAGGACCACTTGCCCTTGGTATCATAAATATGAAATATTTTCCTTAGAGGGGAATTTTGGAATTAGGCTACCTTTGCTCCCTACTTCATCTATTTTCTTTGCCACATACTTAACCATCTCCATCTTGTCTTAGGTTAAGCAGATCTCACAAAGGGGAACTCACTATCGCGCCTTTAAAGCAATGCTTTCCTTTCAAATCATTTTAAATCAATATTGCTCTCCTGAACTTTCAGTCCTTTGGCCTATCTTCTGTCCCTACCAAAAGAAGTGCAACCACTTATCCATTAAAACATACTTAAAATACTTGAAGACATGGCCCCTGCCTTGCTTTCAACTTCCACTAGACAAACAATATTTTTCTCATTTTTGTTACATGAGTTCTGCATAAGGTTTGTGACTCAGAATTTCTATAGTATGACTCACTAAAATTTGTTTATCCAAAATTAAACAAATTGAGAAAGTACCTTGTTCATAAATTTTAACTTACAAATGTTGAGAGCCCAACCCACACGTTAATATCACCCTTCTATAGCTGGATGCCATGGATAGTGCTGTAAGGAAATTGGGACCAGGCTTATCGTAGCAGTTTTAAGGTTTCCTCTATTCATTTAAAAATTTTAAATGAGAAATATAAATTATGAATAAAGAGCAAAATAAAAGATAGATAACAGAAAATAGGGAGATAGGCTTTTCTCAAATGGAAGGAAATTAAGAGAGGAAGAGGAGGGAGAGGAATAAATGAGGGATTTAAGGTGTGCTATGGTGCACGGACCAACTCCAAAATACAAATGTAAACATTACAGACTAATATGTAATACTAATATTTTTGAAATAATTTAAAACTTACAGAAAAGTTACAAAAATAGTACAAGAATATTTCTTTCTTGTTGAATTTGAGAGTGAAATCTAGAGGCATTATGTTCCAGGACTCTGGACCAGGCTAGTATGTCTTAAAATAATGGACATTTTCTAACCAAATAACAACAGCACCTCCAAAATTAGGAAACTAATAGACATGCACAACTAACACCCAATTCTATAGAATTTTACAAATACCTATAATTTCCTAACAATGTCTTTCACAGAAAGACAGTCATTTACATGATCATGTATTTGATTTAATTCTATCTTTCTAATAACCTTCTATAAGAAAGAGTTCCTTGGACATTTTGTGTCATTATTTACTCTGACATTTTTATCATAGTACGATAATATGGATTTGTTTTATGTTACCTAATGATCAGATGTAATTAATAAATTTTATGTGGGTAGCTACATTAAGACTAGGCAAACATTCTATTGATTATTTCACCAACTAAATTCAACTTCCATTGTTGTTTAATTAGATGCATTATTATTATAGTTACTGAATGGTGATTTTTCTATAACCTTTGTTCATTTCTATTTATCAGGTTCTGTTCATATCTCCCTATTTATTTACTTATTTATAACAGAATGAACTCTTGCTGCCTCTTTTAATGTGCTACATGGTACTTCCCTAACTGTTTAATTGATTTCCAGGTGTTTTTAAAGTGGGAAATCCTTCAGCATTTAAACATGTCCCTTTTATACCATTCAATCATATTTTTATCTACATATTTTCTGGTATCCTGAGAGGTGTTGGCTCATACTGTCACCTTTATTCCCACAGCACTGAAATAAGCCATCTTTTTAAAGATCTTTTGTTCCATTTTAGTAGAACAGGATATCTATAACAACAAAAATCTAGGTCTTTAACATCTTCATTGCTGTGAGGTATTTCTGCTCCCATGGCTTCCCTATAGAAAAAAATAGAATATATATAGATGCATATATAAAACAGCCACTCTACACTGAATCTTCTCCTTACCTTTCAGGACCCAGCTCACCTCTCAAGCACTTACACCTTTCCCTGGAGAATAAAACGTTGATTCCTTTATTAAATATAGTTTATTCTACATGATTTTTAGAAAATTGGTGACAGAAAAAGAGAAGGAAATGAAAATTAAAAAGAAGGAAGTTAATCCAAAGGGAAAAAGAAAGGAAAAACAGTATGCTCTTTTGTTCAAATTAAATTTTCTCTGAATGTTGTTCGTAAAGTGAAGAAATCTGAAGCATTTTTGATAAATTAAAAGTAGTGCTAAAAATGTAGTGGTGAATCATTCAAAATTAACATGAAGATCATGGGAGATTTTCATTAAGCATGGTAGGATTTTGCTTGATATCATGTGGATTTCATAGCATCTGGCCTGATACAAGGGGAACCGATTAGATGTACCTGTGATCTCGACTCTTCATGAAACAATCTTAAAACAAGACAAAGCAATACAACCCTCAAGTGGTCAATGCTACTTCTAAAATGTGCCAATACAGGCTGCATATATATATATATATATATATATATATATATATATATATTAAATGAACAATATGGTACAATTTGTGCAATTTCAACTTTACTATGGATAATTCACTTTTTCCTGACATGGGCAGATATCCTATTAACAGCTTTATGTATGTAGTAGAATACTAAAATGCAAATTTTCAATTGAGTGTATTCCAAAGTTAATTTTGAGATCAAGAAATTAATCTTACAAAATGGTGAATGAAAACTTATGTAATGATTGTTCAATCTTTTCCTCTTCTTAAGACAATAAAAGAATCATCAATCAGAGATTGAAGAAAGAACTTGGAAGATAGCTTTGTAGTAGCTCAAACAAATCTCCCAGGAGGCACCCAAAAAGCATGTCTCCCATCTCCTTCTATCAAGATATAGGGCTTTAGGGAAGTCATGTTTAATATGTGATTGCTATCTAACTTCTACGTCAGACCTGAGAAATGCAATACCATGAACCTGGCTGAAATGGACAAATGTGCTATATATTTCTCTTCCTCTTTCTCTTTCTCTTTCTCTTTCTCTTTCTCTTTCTCTTTCTCTTTCTCTTTCTCTTTCTCTTTCTCTTTCTTTCTCCTCCTCCTTCTCCTTTCTCTTTCTCTTTCTCTTTCTCTTTCTCTTTCTCTTTCTCTTTCTCTTTCTCTTTCTCTTTCTCTTTCTTTCTCTTTCTCTTTCTCTCTTTCTCACTCTGTCTCTGTCTGTCTCTCTGATTATTTTTTTAGTACATGTTTGCCGTACCTAATGATTACATTCACCGTAGGGAGTTGGTACATGTACACAACACATTTCAATTTCTTTCTTTCCCCTCCATCCTCCATCATTCCTTTAATCTTCTACCATAAGATTCATTTATTCATAAGACTTTATGAAGTTAATTGTCTTATATACAGAGTGAAAACAGATAGGGCAAAAAAATACAAAACTGATACAATTGTACTAAGGTACACTTTTAGATACATGGTCTGCACTTGGTTAGAGTACTTTTTTCCTTCTCGTTTCTCCTATTATTTCTTTTGTTTTCTTGTATCTATATCTATCTACCTACCTGCCTGCCTATTATCTCTCTCTCTCTCTCTCTCTCTCTCTCTCTCTCTCTCTCTCTCTCTGTTTAGTTTTTCATATAAAAGAAGCCATGCAGTATTTAAACTTAGGTACCTGCTATTTCACATAACATGATCTCAAGGTACATCCATTGTTTTACTTATGATTCAAATTTATCCTTTTTATGGCAGAATAGTACTCCATTGTGTATGAACATCGTATTTCTTTTTCATTCACCAGTTGATGTACATATACTATTTACAAGATTTACCTATTATTTTTAGTACTGCTATAAACAGGGATGTTATCAAAAATACCATAGCTGAGTGTGCTTGGAGTTACTTCTGTATTTTCTATCTTGTTACTTTGATCCATAAATATTTATTTGTTTTGTTCTATTTTACTTTGTTATTTTGTATGTTTGTTTGTTTTTCCAACACTATGCTGTTTTTATTATAGAAACTTTGTAGTATAACTTGAAGTCTGCTATTGTGACATTCCCTGCCTTGTTCTTGTTGTTCAGAATCGCTTTCATTATTCTAGGTCACTTCGGATTCAGTATGAATTTTAGGATTGCTTTCTACAGTTCTGTAAGGAACATTATTGTTGTTGAGTTGGATAGCATTAAATCATCCCAAGGGTCTTGGGAGTGTGACCATTTTCATATATTTGTTCAGGTTGTCTAGGAGCCATGGATATCTTTACATTTTCTGATATCCTCTTCAATCTCCTTTTCCAGAATATATTCTCAAAGCAAAGAATTATGATTTGGGAAATTACCATCCTTCCCAAGTTTAGGAAAACAAATAATATGTAGATTTTTACATAAAAAAGCCATAGGCTATACAATACAGAACACTGATTTGGAATTGTCTAATAGCATCAAACTGGGTTGCACAGAGTAGAATGAGAATGAAAATCTAGCTAAACATTGCAGACTGAGTCTATCTATATCTAGAATAGAAACACACCATAGAACTTCAGTAAGAGATATTCAGAGTGGAGGTATTCATGTCAGAAGAACCATGAAAACTGGGATAAGCATTAACCATCTGACATGCACAAAGAGAAATGTGATTGAATCAGTATATATGATAGTGCGGTAAAGACTTTTCCTGCTTGCTTTCTGTACTGTCCTCTTGAAAGCATCCCAAGTTGGGGGGTGTTTAAGAGGCAGGGTGGTGAAAGGAGTACACAGTAGCCACATACTCTGCCGTTCATATAGGCCACTACGCTGCAGCAGACGTAGCAAAGAAAAGAAAGGATCTTTACATTTTTGTCTAGTTCCAAGTCATGAAGATTGTATCAGACAGAATATATGAATTATTAAAATGAAGTAGTGTTTTATAACTGTGTTAGCTTAGAACTTGTTCTCTGGTGACCAGAGTAGATAAGGAGCTTGTCTGAGGGCAAAGAATTAACTAATCTCCTAATGTTTAGGAAGTTGCTTTATTATTACCTTTCATAAATCACACTTGTTCAATTTAAGATTATATATGCACTGTATCATTTAATATGAAGATATAATTCAAGTTTATAGATGAGACTACTGACTCTCAAAAAGGCAAATAATTTTTATTCAGAGTCACACAGCTCTTCAGTGTCAC
Organism: Hydrochoerus hydrochaeris; assembly: GCA_004027455.1. Taxonomy (NCBI): domain Eukaryota; kingdom Metazoa; phylum Chordata; class Mammalia; order Rodentia; family Hydrochaeridae; genus Hydrochoerus; species Hydrochoerus hydrochaeris. Next base: position 538,284 of record PVLA01000304.1, on the reverse strand, counting down.
AGGGATTTGAACACAAGTTTAACTGTTAGTTAAGCCTGACCTCTTGACTGCTCTGAGCTACTGCCTTAAGCATCATCCATGTGGAGCAAATATAATTTGTCCAGTTCATCAAGTTTTTAAATTAAGACTCGATACAGACATTCCTGAGCCCTGATCATAGATTTAAGCTGAGATAGGTAATTATGCCACTAACCTGTTAGTTCATCAAAAAGAAAGGTTTGTGCATTCGTCGTTTGATCTTTTTTTCATGCCTATGTCTTGTAATCTGAACAATTACATTGACAATAACAAAACACACTATAGTAACCATTGGTAATCTTTACTTTGCTTTGAGATTCTGTATCATCATTTTTCTTTCATTTATTATTATTATTATTATATTTTTTTGGTACCGGGGATCAAACTCACAACCTCATGCTTGCCAGGCAGGCGTTTATGCCACTGAGCCAAATCCCTGGCCCTGATTCTTTCATTTTAAAATAAAAATAATTTTATTTCACAATAAACACTCAAGAAATCAAAAAAATTGAGAAAATCCTCTGTTCATGTGGACATCAAATGTACAAAACTCTTTTATGAAATCATTGTAATAAGAAGATATTCACCAATTTAGGAAGTTTTAAGTTTTTCCTATGTATTGACACATTTACTACACTAAATGCATGTAACGCTGCCAATTACACTACATTAACAGTACATAGGTATGTTAACATGTATTCTCGTTTTAAATCTTAAGGTCTGTTTAAAAAATGCATCATTAAATTTCCTACATACCAGTTCCTTTTCACTCATCAATCAACTAGTAAAATTTAATTATATGCACAAATGTCAACTATAAAATTCAACTGAACATCCATTATTTATTCAAAGAAGGTGGAGTTTCTCAGCACTGCTGTTTAATCTATGTGCATAGCATAAACTTCTTTTTCTTCCTTCCCTTTTTCCTTTACTTGCTTTCTTCTTTCTTTCCATTCTTCCTTCCTCCTTCCATAACTCCCTCCATCTTTTTCTTTATTTCTTTCAATTTTCCCTCATGCCATGCAATTGTAAAAATTCATGAAATGAGAGAAAGCTCTGACATCCCATTTAGAAAAATGATGCCATAATTATTATTCAGTCAGATGATGATTATAAAATAGTAAAGCAACAGACATATGATACAGTTATCTAAAATATTTCCTATTTTCACAATGAAAGTATATATGCATACATTTAGTTCCTCATAATGTTCTTGCATACAAACACTCAGAAAATTATAACTGTTCAAAAACTTGGAGCTCCTCACATATGCATATCTATATACCTCACTGTCTTTTTTACCTTCAATGTTAAATTTAAATGTTCAACTTTCCATGGGGTTGACTGCTAAATTCCACTACATGATTGGAATCCTTCTGTTGTCTCCATCCTCATATTTTTTGGACTGGGAATTGAGAAATCACATTGTGCTACATTCTTAGCCATATTTGACATTTAAAATTTTTAAACCTTATCTCTCAGTCATTCAATTTCCCAGGCTGTGCTGGGACTTGCAGTCTTTCCTCAGCCTCCCAGAGCACTGGGATTACAGGAGTGGCCATCACTCTGAGCTCTCTCCTTCTGTATCAACATTTCAGTATTTTTCAACATTATTTTGTACTATATTATTTTAAAAACCCATAAGGATTTATAGAACGATTTTCTTAAAGCCTTTTGAGTCAACAATTTATAACCTTAGGCCAAAAGAATTAAGAAACTTTCCCCTAATCATACTAATGTAAGAGCAAAAGAGTTGCTTTGATTCATCATTAGTTTTTAATTACTTTATTGAAAGCCCCAGAAGGACATAATTTTGGCTATATCTTTTTATTGTTTTTTATTCCCTGAAGCTAATAACAGTGATGGGATCACCAAGTAGGTAGTTCATGCAGTTCTGATGAATTAAATATGACTTGTTTAACATTCATGAGATATTTCCAAATGTGTCACTGCACAATGCCTCATATGTAGCTTTGTTAAAATATATAGACTCCTACCCAATTCCCCAGAGACTCTGGGTCCTTAACTCTGGAGTACATTCCAAGAATCTGTATTTGTAACAGTTGCCACACGTGAATTAATCTTAATGATCCAAGAAGTAGTGCTTGAGAACTACTGACTAGGCTATGTACCATAATCTGGAAAATTTCCAGGAGAAAGAGACTATGATTTCACTAGTAACACACTTGGTGTCTAATAGACCTTATAGTTAAAGGGGAAAAGAAGTTCTTCATAATATTGCATCCAAATTCTCATGACTGCAATTTCCTTCCTATTACTCAGGGTGGAAATGGGTAACAGCTGGTCTTTTAATAACCCTTGAAGATTATTATTAAGTTACTCATCCGCTTTCTCTTCTTCTAGCTAAATAGTCCCAGTCTTCCTAAGATATCCTACAGGCCCTATTTGCCAAACTCTCTTTTATCCCAGGGTTGTTTAACTTTTGAAGTAAGACTAACAGCCTAACATTGTGTGGTGTTACATGAGGTGAAAGGAAAAGCCATTTAAGGATTTTAAGTGCAATGAAATTGGTGAATTTTTGGTTTGAATTGTGTTTGCTTTCTGCACACAGATTTACAGATTTCTCTAGGCAGATATTGAGGCAGTATGGTGCCAAGAATAGAATTCAGGTAGCAAGGCATGGCACCAGAGTTGCCTACTTGTGCTTCTCTCAGCTAGGTGTGTTACGTAGAGCAAGCTGTTTTCTCTTGCTCTTATTTCCTTATAAAGAAGATAATATGTGTTCTGTCTAAATTACAGCAGGTAGCAGTAAGGTCTAATCAAGGAAGCATATGAAACTTTTGAAAGAGTTAAATCGGTCAGTAGCTAGATTTTGGAATTAGATACAAAGGAGAATGATTTCATGGAGAGTTGATAAAGAGTCATCAAAGAGTTAATAGCTTGGGGATAAAAATTGCAAGATTACTCATAATGTCCAGTATCTGAGACACAATTAGGACAAACCAGCAGGACAATTCATGGCTAGTTGAGCTAAAACTCAAATGAGAGTGTTCTTCCTCCAGCAAACCAGTGATTTTCTTGGAGGGCGGATGCTACTCTGAGCTCTAACTCCTACCTCTGTCCTCTCTAGGTGGGATTTCTCAGTGTGGTTTTCCTCATGATGTCCCAGCTGTTCTACAGCTCCTGCTGTGGTATTTCCACTATAGATAGACCAAAGCCATTCTACATTGTTTCTATAATGGGTTAGATATAGAATCATAGCACAGTAACATTCATAGCTAAAGCAGAGACCAGATGAACAATGCCAGGTACGGGAGAAAAAATGATTCAGCAGCACCATTACCTACCACTCGAGTCAGTTATTATTCAATAAAAATTTCCAGCATTTACTGGGTAATATTGAATAACTGAATGACTTAGGACATGTTGATAACAACCTTATTCTAAACAATGCAATGCATTATCTCATTTAATCATCATCTAATATCATGAGTTATGCTAATAACGTTCTCATCTTACTGATGAAACAACTTAGGTGAAAAGAAGTGAAATAATCTCATGAACATCCTCTAGTCATGTGATCCTCAAAAGCAGATCACTAGATCTCCACACTAGTGCTCCAGCCCATAACTGCCAGATTAGGCTTCTATAATCAAATACGAGGGATTGACTGGCTTATAAGCAGAAATCAATTTAAGTCCGTTCTTGAGCCTGGAACTTTGAGAGGAAAGCACCAGTGCTGCCAGATTCCAGGGAGAACCCTCTCCTGGGCTGCCAAATGCAATTCTCTCATTCTATCCTCCCAAGGAGCACAGTGGGCACAATCCTGCAACGTGATCTGAGGACAGAAAAGGAGCTAAAGCTTGACAAGAAAGCAATGGTATCATTTTCATCCTGTTCAAGGAAACTTCTGTGACAACTGTATTGCTAAGGACAGAAGTTCTAACTTGCTGACTGACATATAAGCTATTCCAAGCTCCAGATCCAGACTCTTCTCACAGTTTAACGCCTTGACAGCCTCCACCATCATAGTCCAGAAACAAACAAGCCAACAAGCGAAACAGTCCATTGTTTCCTGTTTTTGCTGTAGCCTTTCTCACCTCCTAACTCTAGTCTTCACTGCTCTCTCTGACTACAGCAGTCTTTACAAAATTAGCCTGACCAAATGCTCACCTTTTCCCTACAAACAATGGCAGTGTCCCGCCTTCATTTCCTAAATCCTGACATAAACAAGCAAACATGATTCTTGGATTATAATCTTTTTATTCGTGGCATGTTCTGTCTTCTAATATTTTAGGAGAGCATCTTGTCCTTGTTAAACATTAGTGATTTCTAAGGTATGAACACTGTGGTAAAAACAATGTCACATGCTTTTCTAACCCTCACGTCGACCTCGTGGTAATGGCATCATTGTTTTGTATTATAAGGAAGGATTTAGGTTACACTGGAAACATCAGAACATAACATTTCAGTTTAAATTGAGTTATGTCTGAATGTGAAATTTTTACTCTTGATACCCATGCTTTACTAATGTTTATTGTTTGTAAAATTTTCAAAAAAACTATCTCTGCATCTTGCTTATATTTAATTACTTATAATTGCATTGGCAGACACAACTATTTTCTATTTCATTTATTTGCAGAATGGAGTTAAATTAAATTCTTACACAATGGGCTTTTATGAGGATGTATGCCTACTTCAAATACAACACAATCTGAAACTTTCTTTGAATTTGTTTATTATTGATGGTTGTTGGCTATTTATTTTAGTAACTTTAAACTGCTTTATTAACTTTTGCCTTAAATCACCTCCCGGTGCTTTTGTTGTTGTACGGCAGTCCTGCATTTCTACCTTTTGACAGGTTGCACATCCTACCTGCAGGCATTAAATTTCCTAATTGACCTTTTCCCTCCAGAAGCTATTTGCAATAAAAAATAAAGATAATGAAGAAATTACTTGACCCAGAAATATAGCTAGTGGTAACCATGGCCCATATCACTGGGCCTCACTGCCATCTGTGCCAAAGCAACAGGATAGAGCAAGAGAAAGATTGAGCAGCAGGGGCAGAAGAGAATTTTGAAGAGAAAGTGGATGATTCAGGCACAGGAAGGGAGTCATCTTCTGTAAGTCTATTTCTATGGTCCAGACATTTTATATGCATGATTCCATTAAACTCCCCAAGCAAAGCTAAGGCATAACTGGCTGGTCTTTTCATTTTTTTTCTTGTATTAAAGTATTGAAGATGAGAAGAAATAACTGAATGACTCAAAGGAATAGAGAAAGATGACAAAAATAATTATCATACCAATTTAAATATTTAAATCCAGGCATCTGTTAAACAATTGTGAGAATTTCTGTGTGTGTGTGTGTGTGTGTGTGTGTGTGTGTGTGAATGTGTGCATGTCTATGCCTGGGAAATTTTCAAGTTTCAATTTCTGTGTGCAAAATGAGAATAATACCAAATTTGATGGTTTATGAGGAGGATTAAATAAGATAATAAGCAGAAAAATGTAACTCAGTTTCAGAAACAGAACTGCTTAGACCTGATAAGTGTTCTTATTCTTATTTTCCACATTAATACTGCAATTAAATAGTGAATGAAACATTCAAATGCAATGGGGGATCAAACATTCCTGTTGAGTTCCATGTTATTTCTTCATCATGAGAAAATATCAACAAATAAAAAGAATGAGAAAAAACAGCATGAACAAAGTACAAAGAACAAAGTGCTGGATATTTTCATTTCAGCAGATTTAAGATCCGATTGGGCATAGAAAGAGCCCTGCAACCCAGACATGTATTTTCAAAATTCCAGAACCTACAATTCTCAGTTATGCCCCATATGTCTCGGTGTTGTGATGGAACTTTGCTGCCATGTACCAATTGATACCTTCATATTCCTAGTGCAATTTTATAGTAAAATTAAATCTTCATCAACACATAGAATATCATCACATCAGTGACAGGATCTAATTATTTGAGTGAGAGAAACGGAGCACTTTATACCGCTGTAAGTTCATAGATTCTAACATTTTATAGTCTCAATATGAAAATGTTATTTTTTTATAAATTGAATCTTTTGAAGCTGAAAACAAGTAGAACATAATTTGAAAAGCCTAGAAATCTGTATTCTAATTTTAAGATAGTTGTGTACCGTATGAGCCTGATCAAATTGTTCAGCCTCTGTAGTGATGTCCCCAAAGCTTTGTAAGGAGGGAAAATGAGTTTCTATATGTCTTTGTATCCTCAATAGTGATAATATGTATTTGGTCCTTTGTACAGCATGGATTGATGAATAGGAATAATTTTTAATTTCTGCTAGTTTATAAACATGACCAAGTTCATTATTCAAGCTTGTTTTGCAAAAGGTGGATATTGTTTGATTAGAATTTAATTACTATGTATGTGATTGTCATTGATTCTTGAGAAAAATGGCAATAGTGATAAATCCTCTTTTCTAACAGAACTACACATGAGTATGACACACTCACAAAGTTATGCATGAGTCTCCATTGAAGATGCAGTCTTTGTTACACACTCATATATGGGACACACTCATATAACATTCAGTCTTTCTCTACTTTCAAAGTACACAAACACAACACCAGTTTACCATTGCAAGGATTCCACTGTAAGTACACCAATTCCTTCATGTGACATCAGCTTTGCAAAATACTACTCTGTGAATTTTTGGAAAAGAGTAGGCATGATTTAACTGAGAAGCTGTAAGAAAGAAAATGATGTAGGAGAGCTTCCATGGTGTGGGTGCAAGAGGTCACTGCATGGCAGAGAGTCTCTGCTAGTGGCAGATTACTATGAACTTCCTAATGGCTTGTCACTTTCATCCATTAAAGAACAAAGTGTACTACTCAGTCCTACCCGAACCTCAACCCTGGACCATGGGCTACACAGATCAAAAAGACTCTGAACCTGGATTCCATTATTTTAACTATGTTGAATTTCAGGTTGTTCATCATGTTGCCCGCAGAGGAGATGAGTTCCCAAATTAGACGTCATCTGTACAATCTCAGAGTTGCTGGCACAGAATTGATGGTTAAAAAAAAAAATCTACTTTCCTTCTGAGAGTTCCTGAAAATTTTCTAAGAATAATTTTCCGACTTGTGTATTGCTTCATTACTCTACCGGATTTCATGGCCCTTGTTTAATGCCTGCCTTCCCTGCTATCTAATGTATATTCCAAACATGACCCAAAATATATGGAATATAGTTGCAAAAGTTGATAAATAAGTAAATTCATAAATGAAAAAGTTTTGGTAGATTCTTGATTTTTCCTTAGGATATCCCTTTCTCAGAAAGACCAATTTGCCAACATAAGATAATATTTATAGTAGGTTAAAATTAATATTTTAGCCAGGTGTGGTGGTGCACACCTGTAACCCCAGCACTCAGGAGGCCAAGGCCATAGGATCATTGCAACTTCAAGACCAGCCTGGGTTACAGAGTGAGCACAAGGCCAGCCTGAACTGTATGGTGGGATCCTGTCTCAAACAGACAAAAATAAAATAAAATAAAATTAAGTTAAATTAAATTAAATTAAATTAATTTTGTGTTCAGTCACATATTTAGTATTTTTATCCTATGAAGACATAACACAGTGACTCAGTCTTTTTGTTCTTTGATTAGCAAGGAGGTTAATTTTGGAATACTCAGAGTACCTGGCTCAAATATTGACCTTAAATTGGCATAGTTAAAACAGTGAGGAATCTCAGGCTGATCTTGAATTTGCTATGTAACCAAGGCTGGCCTCAAACACATGGTGATTCTCCTGCTTCAGCCTCCAGAGGGCTGGCATTATTTATTTAGTTATCTGTTTATTTATTTTGATACAGGATGTCACTATTAGTTCATGCTGGCCTAGAACTCAATTTGTAGTCCAGGCTGACCTAGAACTCACAGTGATCCTCCAACCCCAGATCCTGAGTGCTGGGATTGTAGGCATGTACCCCTACGGCCGGTCTCCACTCTCTTTTTAATGTCTCTTTCATTTATTATTTCAAATTTTTCTTCATCTCTTCTTTTGGAAGAAATGTTTGCTTTTCATTTTAAAACATGAAAAGAACAAAAATGATAATACAGAATTTCAAAACAACATAATAGGAAATTAGCCATGATTCATATAGTGTATATTGTTACCTTCAAAGTAGTTGCTCAGATTACAAAATGTAGGCATGAAAAATTGCATCAAATGTCTTTTTCATCTGTCTCAAGATTCCATATTTATTCACTTCTTATTCTTATTCACTTCTCACTCTTATTCACTTGTTTTTAAATTATTTTATAATTTCCTTTCTTCTTTTCTGTGAAGACATTACACGATGATGATCATGATGGTGACTATGAAATAGTGTATACTTCAGGATTCCACTTTGGTAGACACCGTTCTAAGCGTTCAGCCTAAATTATAAACTCTGTGAAACCACGTGAAGTAGATGTTCATCAATTCACAGCAGAGTCACTGAGCCCAGAAGCCTGTGGAAGCCTTTAAAATACCACAGCCACAAACCAAGGCCTTTGACCACAGGATCCAAGCTCTTGAACTATTTAGATACATTGCCTGCTGAAATCCTGTATGGCATCAAGTAGTACATTTTAGGAATCTCTGTAAAGTTTTGTGTTTTAGTGTATTTCACATACAATCAGATTTTTTTGGATTTTTCTTTGTTGCTTTTTGTACAAGTTTCTTAGAAAATTCACTTCATATTATGAATCTGAAAACAGATTTGACTAGATTGAAACTCTGAACTGTTCTTGCCTACCCAACTGTCAAAGTCAACCTGACAGCCTCCATTGTTCTTGATCTGGGGAATTATGGGAGAATCTTGAACCTGTCAAGATGCTTGACCAGGCCCCTGTCTGTTGAATGAGTGGCAGGAACAACATTTCTTTCTCTGCTTTATATTCTCTCTGGGAACAGCAAACTCTCAGAGCTTTATGCAAGACTGTTACATTGAAGGTCTCTATTAATATGCTATGTCACCAAGGAACAGTGGTCATGTGGTCAGAGAGAGAGGGCACTGGCTGGAGGTCAGCATCCCTGATCATCATCTTTCCTCAAGATGTCCATCTGGCCAACACACCTAACATCTTCAGACCTCCATTCTCCTCCTTCTTATCAAAAGAGATAGGGCAAGTACATTTTCAAGGTTCCATTCAACTGGAAAATTCTCTGAAAATAGCTTAAAACAACATGCAAAAGAAGAAAAGAAAAATAATGAACTGCCAGTTCAGGCATTTGGACCCCACAGTGGACAGCTGAAACTCTGAAACTCCAATCAGAATCTACGTGATACTACTTTCTCCCCATCTCCCAAGGATGTCCCCACTGACTAATAGAAGATGAAAACGACTAATAAGCCACAGCACATGCAGGGAAGTGAAACAAATGAAAATCAGCTCTGAAGAAAGTGAGCTGGGAGCTGAGAGGTAGCAGAGATCTGTAGGAAGTTAGCATTAAAGTAAGAACAATGAAGAAGAAAAAGAGACCTGATATGATCTGAGAGATGTAGTCAGATGCTTTACAGAGAGAGCAGGTAGTCAGAGGAGTATAACTTACCCCGGGTGTGAGGCTGGATGTGTTGTTGGATTTGGATTCTCAAACTGACTCACGCAACAGAGAGAATTTATGACCCTGTAAAGTGGAAATCCAGAAGTAGGAAGCTCTTCAAAGTTCATTTGATTCAGTGACTCGGGATGTCTAGAAGGAAGTAGCTGTATTCTATCTTTCTGCTATGCTTTTTGTTGTGCCAAATTTGGTTTCCCAACAAGGTGAGCTTCATTCTTGGGGTCAAAATTATTATTTTATTTCTTCTTTCATAATGCCCAGGAATGCAGAAGGGATGGTTTTAGAATACTCACCCAAAGGAACAAGAGAATATTTCTAAAAACGTTCTTAGGAAATCTCCTCTCAGGAATTACTGACCCAATTTTAGTCACAAAATCCACTTCTAAATCATGTCACTAATCAAGGATATGATGTCCTGTGATTGGTTTAGATCTAAATTACCTAGATTAATCACAATAGCAAATGAGAACAGATCACTTTACTGGATTAGATAAGTTACGACTCATACAAAAGTTAGGACTAACTCTGCCCTAAAACTACAGGTGCTCTACAACAGAGGAGGGAAAAGAATGGATGTCAAATGGTGCGATCCATGACAAAAAAAAGACCAAATAAACCAAACGATACCTCCAGGCTAAGACAACACATTTTTAATTGAAAACCAAATTCAGTTGACTTGAGTGAAAAAGACAGACTGTCTGAGTGACACATGTTTATGCTTCTTGACTTAGTAGAAAAATCATATTGAAAAGGGTGAAAAAAAGCACATGCTGTCCAATTTCTAAAGTCTCCTTCACTCAGAATCATAAGCAATAAAGACATTGTTAGGCAACCTGCTACAACTTGGTCCTATGCCTGATAGGATTCTGATACTATTCAAAGTTAGGTTTCATGAATAAGTTTTTCAAATACTGTGCTTTTTTTCTAGTGAACCTATGTTCACTAGAACGAATGAAAATGAAACACATTTAACATGGCAAGAGAAGGGAGACGGAGATACATTCTTTAATATATTTAAAAACTTATAGCATTAAAGAGGAAGCTACTTGGAGAAAATTCTACAGCCCATGAGCTGTCTGACCCGCTCTCCCAGTACCTGGGGGTATGAGTACAATTTGTGTTGCTGTAACAGAGTCCTGGAAGCTGAGTACTCTCTGAAGTGAAGAGACTTGATCAGATCGTGATTTTAGTAGCTGAAGGGTTCATGCTCTCTAGTGTCATGACATTGTCCTGGAGAGGGCCCCTGACTATGTCACCACATGGCAGAGACAAAGAGAAACAGCCTTGTGCAGAAGGGGACAAACACATGGACTGGCCCCACATGCTAGCAGCTCTCTCTCATGACAACTAACTCACTTCATAAGACCAGTCCCTGTCTTTGTTGGAGGTGCCCTCCTGACCGAATGACCTTCTATTGCATTCTACTCCCTAAATAATCTGCTCCTCAGCAGCACCGCCCTATAATCCGTGAGACCGTGAGAGTGGAAGTCATTCTGCACAGTTTCTCATCTCAGATCTTTTCTCATGTTATCAATCTGACTCTCTGGAGAAATCATTTATCTTGTTTCAGATCATAGCAACTAACTCTACCTAACCTTAAATGAAAAGAAACCTTATTAAAAACATAAAAGAGAGATTCATGTATCCTTGCAGCAAACAATGCAACTGGGAACATAATCCTGACTCAGATGAGAGAAACCATCTTAATTCTGTCTTAGTCTGTTTTATCTTCTGGTCCTTCCTACAGAGCTTCCTTTATTTTACTTTTCCAGTTCAGGTCAGAATGAAAGAAAAAAAAAAAAGGAAGTAGAAGATGCTGGCATCATTTTCCTTTTAGAAACCGGGCTTTTATTTCCATCTATTCAAATATAGCCCCTCACTGTCTCTGTCTCTGTCTCTGTCTCTTCTCTGTCTCTCTGTCTCTCTGTCTCTCTGTCTCTCTCTCTCTCTCTCTCTCTCTCTCTCTCTATATATATATATATATATATATATATATATATATATATATATATATTTGCGTGTGTGTCTTCTATACCCTCAGGAAAGAACTTCGATTGAGTCAGTTTTGATTAGGTGTCTCTGATTAATCCAATCAACAGTGAGAAGTGTGAGCACAGTCACATTATTCAAAGTAGCTGTCAGGACTCCCACCGTGAGTAAAAGGAGATACGCTGAAATGTTTACCACATGTGACTACATATATGTAAGAATCGCTCCTCCGTCAGGTGGAGAGACGACTGTGCTTCCACTTACCCGTAAAGGCTCAAGGTGCATCCAGAAGAGAAGCAGTGTATTCAGTTGCTCTGAGTACTTATGCAACAAACCAACATTTCGTTCTGAACAAGAATCTTCAGGCAGAGAACACAGAGCAAATACAGATCTCCATCTAAGTTCCCTTGGCGCCTGGTGACTTGCAGTGCTTCACAGTCTTTTGCTCAGGAAATGCGAGGACTGCTAAAGAAGTGGGTCAAAAAGGCTCATTTATAGTTTGTTATTTAATTCAGAGACCTAAGAGCCTGGCTGTGTGCATTGCTCTACTCTAATAAATGTAGGGTCATTGCTGTTTTAGTCATTCAGGAATCAATGTTTTATAATAAAAATGTCCCTTATGTCTGTACATTTAACAAAGCACCTCTATTACCCTGATCTCATTTGATTCTCACAGCAACAGTTTCAAATAGGAAAGATAAGAAAGGCTATTTGTTTTATTTTACACCTGAGTCCATTGAGGTTTACAGACTCGGTATCACAAGGTAGTTCGATACCATTTTGATTAGATGCCAGGTCACTATTCCCATTCCAATGTTCCTCCCTTCTGTACTGTAATTTTACTTTACAAGAGCCCTCTTCAATTTCTTCTTTTTCCTAAATTTTATTGGCCACTCCTTTATCACTCTAAATGTCTTTTTCCTTCTAGAACTCAAACTGATTTGTTATAATTAGGTGTCTCCATTTACCATCAGGCTTTCCCTTTCACTGCCCGCTGTTCTTCCACCATGGATACATTTGGGTGTATGAGATAAACATTGTACTGCTATCAGCTTTTCCACAGTGAGGAGAAGCCCCCTTGTGAGACACAAGTCCTAGTTGAAAGAGACAAGCAGCAAGAAGTTATTCACCAAAGAACGATTCTATTGGATTATTTTGGTTCTGTGCCAGAGTATTATTATCAACATTGTTTTATTTTTCTTTATCTTTAACCCTAACTTTATTTCTGTATAAACAAGTTTTGTATTTTTCTTATTCTTTTCTTTGTGGAAGTTAGATATGAAGAAGTGGCACCCAAATTTGATTGACCGGCACTGGAGAGCCTTATTTAATTTATTGTCTCACACCATTGTTACTATTTCCCAGCCTCAGGAAGGTGACTTTATTGCACAAACATTTTTATGCATGCATACTTTGGGAATTTATATGTCATGGTCTAGAAAAATAGGACAGGATTAGTGAAATCAATTGTCCAAAATATAACATAAGTATATGGGTATTAGACACATAAACCAGAGACAAAGTTTCAGTATTAACCAAGAGTAAAGTTTGGAATTTCAAATACTCAATTAACACACAATTGCAGAGTTCCTTTGGAACTGCACTTTTAAAAAAAAGTGAAGCAGAGAACCTAACTAACTGATTGTCCACCTCCAGAGCAACTTCAGTATCCAGGTCAACAGAGCTTCTAGTAAATTTTGCAGTCTCCCTTTGGTTCATGAGCTGCTGCCCCACTGTGTGGAAGTAAAGCATTCAGGGAGATTCAGTGAAATTATCTTTGGAGATTTCCAGCTGGGCAGTAACCTCCTAATACCGGGGTTAAAAGCATAGGGTGGGTGTAGAGAGCATTTCCAAAGGACAAGCTGAGTGGGTGGTAGAATAGGGGAAGAAAAAGGAGAGAGACAGAAAGAAAAGGTTTTTGTGATGAGACTTTTACTGGGAGCCAAAAGTCATCTAGTGGGGGGAGGTATTTGCTGTATATTTAATTTTGCATTCCTGTTTAAAGTAGGAGAGGGAAAATCATGGGGTGAGGAGCTTCCTTTGGGAAACAGTTTAATCTTTTCTTTCTTCTTCCTTAGCAGGAATTAAGAAGAAGGGAGAGTAGGGGGTGAGTGGGTAGGGCCTTATGCAATTGTGAAGTCAGACAGGATACAGATCTTTCTGCTGAGCAAATCATGACATTTCCTGGGCACCAACCTAAGAAATTGGGTATGAACAAGAAGGGAGTTGTGCAGTACGAAGAGCCCTTGATCTGGAATGAAAAGCTCGGGCAGGGTGTGGGGAAGGTAGGAAAGCAGACTTCAACTTAAAATGAGGGAGGGTGACATTCCATGGGTTAAATTATTACTAACAAACAATTAACATGGACAGAACCTGGTTACATGCGGGGCACTGTACCTGCCTCTTGACCTCAATTAATTTATTTAATTATCACATCATCGTTACCTGAAAAATTTATGCAATTCCTGACTTAAGCATGCACACGACTAGCAAAGTTAAAGAGTTATCAATTATCCAAAGTTAAAACTCTAGGAAAAAGAGTCCTTTCATAGTGGTCTGAGTCTGTCCCAAGGCTCAATGATAAAAACAAATAATTGTATAACTTTTGGGGGTTCAAAAGGAACAGTTTGATTTTTAGAGTCAAATTCCAAATGGTGTCTGACTCCAAGATCTGTGCTTATCAGTACTAGATCACACAAACTGCTACCCAACCACTGATTGAGAAACTCCCACTTGTCAGCAAATGGGAATCAGTCAGCAAAGAACAGTGAGATGAGAATCAAATGGAATGGTTGATGCAGAACAAAGCACTGTGGAGAAGCCAAGCAGTCAAGCTGGGAAGAAAAAGCTCAGGGTGATGACAAAGAATTCACTTTAACAAAACTGTTTTTCCGTTCTCTCCCCCAGTGGATCTGATGACAATCTCATTCTAACTAAATTCTCTTGTGTCATACATCTCTCTTTTTCCATATCATTTTTTCTCACCTATTTTATTTCCATTCCCCTAAACAATGCCTCTTCTTCCTTCCTGACCATTTCCTTGTCAGCCAGGATTGGAGATGTTCCCTAAGCAACACTCTTCTCCAAGACAGCTCGTCTTCTCACTTTGTGGGGCTACTAATAGCTTTTTGTTAATCTCCTGACAAGGGGCCTTACCTGGGTGACAAAGCAGCATAAGTGGAATGAGGTGGCGGATAAAGAAAGAAAAGGAAAGAAGTGGAAAACAGAAGAAAAGCCAAAGGATAAATAGAAGATGAAGAGGGGGATGAGAGAAAAATAGGATGAAAGGAATGGAAGGCATTACTACGAAAATGAGGGAAATCATGTAAAACAAAGAAAAGAGAATGTGTAGAAAAAATAAGAAAGATGGAAGGTGTGAGATAAAATGAAAGAAAAAGAAGAAGAAAGTGAGGGGAGAAACCTTGCAAAAATAATAAAGAAGCTAGAGGGGGCAGGTATTAAGCTGGGGTGAGAGGGGATGAAAAATGAAGTGGAGTAATCAGGAGAGTTGAAAAAGCACTGAGAGACACAGGCAGCAAAATGTAATAGAGAAAAGAACCGGAAAACAAACCCAGCGGGAAGAAGATAGATACAAGCAAAGCAAGACTGAGAGGTTCTCAGCTAAAGTGAAACGACTATTTTTTCAAGCCTGTCTTGTCCTTTGCGACTATAAACACCCCGTTTCATTTAACAACAAATGAGTGCATTAAAATGGCTGAAAAGCAAGTAATACCAGAGAGCTGTGTGTTTAGGGGATATTGTTTGGTCAGTGGTGTCTGTCAGAGGATGCCAGGGCTTCATTTCAGCTTCAGAAACTATGCAAACATCATCATAGCAGCTACTATTGACTTGGAAATGTGCTTTGTGCTCATACTGTGCCCAGCACTTTGCATATATTATTGTATGTAATCCTCACCAGTGAGCCTGTGGTGCTGTGGCTGGCCTTGTATGTGGTTACTAGGTGTGCATATCAAGGCTTAGAGAGGCAAGAGACTTGCCTGAAGTTGGATGGGATTAATTGTTTTTGTTTCTGCGATACTGAGGATTAAACCCAGAACCTTCATATCATGCTATATCCTCAGTCTTTTCCTTTTCCATTTTTTTTTTTTGAGACAGAGTCTCCTTAAATCACTGAATTGTCACATGGGCTAGAACTTTCTATCCTCCTGCCTCGATTTCCCAAAGGGTTGTGATGATAGGTGTGCACCACCACACCTAGAAGGTAGCACGTATTCAAATGCCACACTCTCATTCTGTTTCTTCTTTATTGTTGCTTTCTGTTGTTTTTGTTTTGTTTTGATGTTGTACTGTAGAATAAAATTAAGGCCTTCCCCCTGAGCTACATCCCTCTTTTTAAAATTTTGAGAGATTCTCGCTAAATTACTAAGTTTAAGTTTCCTGGGCTGGGCTCAAACTTTTGATCCTGCTTCCTCAGCCTCTCTGAATGCTGATACTACACATGTGCACCTCCACACCTGGTTTACACCCTATGCCAAGAATCGGAATCCCAGAAAAGTAATGTAACTCTGAAATGGACAAATTCAAAGACTGACTTAGTCCTGTTCCATACTCGGCACATGGTCTGGTGGTTAGAAGAGGATAGAGATAAACACAACCTGGACTCCAAGAAGGGCATGAGGCAGGCATGGGATGAAGATACATAAATGATGATTCACATTAGATAAAAGAGTATTTTCTGGGAGATGAAGGGAAAACGGAAGTTCTCAGCAAACATTTTCTAATACAAAAAAAAAAAAAACAGATAGTAAATAGTTTAGGTTTTATAGGCCAGAAAACTTTTATACTATTCAATTCTGACATCCTGTTACCAAAGTGGCTGCAGACACTAGGTAAAGAGGAAAGTCAAAATGGATGTGATATGAAGGGAAATGAAATTTGAATTTTATATTATTTTTCATATCACAAATTATTATCTTTTAAAATTATGTTTTTCATGTAAAATACTTCTAAAATGTTCATAGATGGTAAGCTATAAGGGCAGACTTTGCCCAACTGAAACCTAAGTAAAAATGAGAAAAACTATTACTAATAAAGAGACACTTGCTTAAAACCAGAGTGGCAATATATGGCCTGGAGTGTTTTGAAAGTTTGCATATCAGCCTTAGTTGACAGGGATGGGTTAGACCATGATAAAAATGGGTCTGAAAGTGTGTGTTGGGATGAATTATGAAGCATTATAAAATTCTATATAAAAAGCTTGGATTTTATGATGAGTGGAAGCCCTTGAAGTAAGTTCTGTTTCTTGCCACAGTTTTTTAAGATTTAAAAATATAAATAAATAGGGAATGATGGAAGCTTTAGCAATACTTCAGGGATGTGTTTATAAAGATGCACAGCAAAACAGAGGAAATAGATCTGAAAGTAGGGGAATTTTTGTTACTTTTTAGAAGATGACATTAACTAGTTTTGACTGTTGAATAGTTGAAGAAGAGGTAATATAAGATTTTAAAAGTCCCTAGTTGATCACTGGGCAGTTGGACTCCAAATGCAAATCAAAAGAAATGTCATAGGATATACAGTTTAAAAAAAAAAGAAAAAACGTGTACATTTGTGCATTGAGCACTTTTCTTATTGCAAAGTTAATGTATCCTTAATTTTAGTAAAATTGAGGCTAGATACTATTATAAACCAAGCATACTCCTCTTGTCCACTTCAGATTCATTGGCCTGTGCCTTTGGTTTTGGTCACATCAGCCATTATTGAACTAATTCATACCAAATTCAGCAACACTTTGGCTCAGACATGCATTAACTATCAGCTTGTTGTTCCAAAGATTTTCTGATACCTAATAAGGAACATTTAGGTGATATACTGTGTATGAGCATGTGCAAACTGTAAGAAAGAGAATCAAAGCTCTATGATTAGCTCTTGACCATTTGAGAACTAGGAGCAGAGGAAAGGATGATTTCTCTTTCTCTGCCATGAGTACCTTATTTTGAGATCAACTTATAAGACTTCTTAAAGTTCCTTGTGGGACTGAGCACCAGCTGTCTGCATTGACTTCAATTCAATTGAGATTGCTTAAATTCTCTTTTCTCCTTCCCTGAGTCATTTCATTTACCTCTCACTCTTATTCCCTGAGTCACTTTCTAAAATCTACTTGCCTAAATGTTTTCCTATAGACTGCTTTCCTAGGAAACCTCAAGCAAAAGCAGTAAATACACAGTAGAAGATGTTTTGCTCAGATAATCAGCAAACACAGGTGAATTTATCAAGCAACTTCCTCCTGATAATTCAGGTTTCTTCTGTTGTATAATTCTGAGAATTTGTTGGAACTTGCAGTGCCTGAAGAATGTCCTTTGTCTGCCTTTTAAACTATGTACAATCAATCCTTCCATGTCCCATAAGTGAAATTACACAATGTTACCTAAATTCAGAGAGTTCTGGGAAGCACCTGCCATTTTGTCTTTTCTTATCAAAGAAAATTAAAGAAAAAAGGTTGAAATCAGAGGGCGAGAAACACTGGTATCTCCTGAGATCTGAACCATGTTGGAACTTAGGGCTCCAAGAAATCAAGCAATGAGCTGGCCTCCCTGGTAAGTGGCTGTGAGCCTACTGGTGTGCAGGCTGAGAATCAAACATCCCATTCTCCCCCACCCCCCATTAGTAAATGGGAGCCAGAGGTCTGAGCAGCTCTTGGGAGGTTGACCATATGCAATGTAGTGAATAGGGGGGATTTCCTTCTACGATCTCTTTGAAGGCAAATATGGTTATCATTGTTTTGCTTTGTGCTGATTAACTGTACTGCTCTATTCAATATTCTGTTTTGATAAGTTCTATAATGTTCTGCATTTTCTTTGATTTTGTTATACCTGATTGAAAGAACAACAATTGTGAAGAAAATGAGATATACTATGGTGCCTATTACTGTTAGCCCTGTAACCTGCTGTGAAGTTCTGTACCAATTTCACTGCACTGTCTCAATTGGCTTTCTTCTGTCTTGTTCTGTTGTATTTTACTACCTTCAAAATAATAAAAAGTAAAATAAATATAACAAAATACCTCCAAAAACTTCCAACTCCACCAAAGCTGATCCATGGGGCACGGATGGGCAGAAACTCAAAAACAAAGCAACAACATTATATAAGGTGTTTAAAAAGTAAATAACAACAACAAAACAGATTAGTAAGGTACTGAGAAAGCTGAAACATGATATAACTAAACAGATAATGGACTTAAGAAGCAAAAGGAGGAAAAGAAAGTGCTCTAAAGGATATAACTGCATGTATGTTTAAGTATGTAGGATTGATAACCATATTGCTAAGTTTTTGTTGTATCGGTGAACAGATCTGTTTCAGCTTCACCGTTTGAATGTCTACTGTGTATGCTTTAATGTTGTAACTTGAACAACTATATTTAAGAAGACAATATGCAATTTTCAACTAGTTTTTTTTACTATGTTTTTCTGAAATTCTGTATTGTTTCTATCTTTTTTCTGTTTTGCTTTTTTTTTCTCTTTAAATACATGTTTTTTTAAAAAAAAAATGGTTGAAATCACTTATAACCCCATAAGATAGTTAGCCAATTCAATTTTTTATTTATTTCTGTCTAATATTTTTCTATACAGTACAGTTAGTCATATGCTTAGAAACATCACAGAAATTATAGTCTTATATTGTGCTCAGTTCACTCAATATTTTATGGTAGGTATCTCCTCATTCCATGTACATTCCTCTTGAGGTGTCAGGGAGGTTGAACCAGAGTTGGCTGAACATACATAAGGGTCTCAACTACAAATGCAGTATACATCCTATGAGGAAGAAAACCTGGGCACAAGTAAACCTACATTCTATTATATTCAGGATTATGTCATGAATTGGTGGGCTGCTAAAATATGGCCACAAAAGACTATATGTCAAATTTAGCCATTCAATCTGCTTTATTTTGTTCTTTTGAGAGTATAGTGAAAATAATTACCTTTTTTTGGTGTTTGATGTTACAGAAAAGCTAAATTTGTATTTGATGAACTTTCCAACTGTTATCACTACCAATCCAAAGTTTATACTGCATCCTTACAGAGAAAAGAAAAGAAAAGGCAATATTCCACAAACTGGTGTCTCCATGAAGGCAAATATCCGGCAGTAATGAAATTTATAAGGAGTTATCCTTTGTGTAGTTAGGGATAGGATGAAGAGAAGCATGTTGGTTTCTTGCAATAATCAAATTCCTAAAGATGAATAAACTATTTTCCTTAGATCAAGCATTTGTTTTTACCTTCTGTCTTATAAACAATATAATTTGAACATTGATACATTTTTCACTGAACTGAAACATCAATTCATCTATGTGTGTTTATATTATCTGCTATATATGTATATATATATATAAACATTATTATGAATTACATATTCAAAATTATCTCTTTGTGAACCCATAGCTTCATAGAAATTTTCACCACTGGTTTAATTGAAGAATAAAGTACCACAGATTACCTAGGAGAAAACTAAGGTTTCCATTTGGGATCTGAAGAGTGTAGACATTACCAATTAGCTTTCTAGAGGAAGCAGAAGCTACTGTGCAGGGTTACAAGTTGCGGTTAATATTTACTGAATCTGCAATAGATTTCTAAGAACTTACTCTACAGTCGGAGTCATTATTGAACATTTAAGGGAAATGCTTACCAGGCAAGTGACCTTGATGCTCACAGCATGAAATCATTGTGGAATTTCTAGGGGAAATACAAGTAATGAAGCATTTAAATTATTTTCCACAGTGTTTCCACATGAAAAAGACCCTTGATATGTTATCCAATTTTGCAAAATGCTAAATAGATGCTGTGTGACATTTGCAAAATTTCCTTAGATTCTGAGACACCTGGGGATTTAACATTTACCTTAACAAATTTTAAAGGTGTTTGACAAATTTTCTGAGGTGCAGATAGAAAAATAAAAATTCCCCAAAATTTTAGCCAATTGTGCAAAAGAGGAGCAAAAGACTGTTTCTATTAATCATGAAGTCAATATTATGATAATAAACGTGAAGGATTTTAACAGCAGTGCATATAGTAGTGGATAAGAGTGTATACTGTCTAAATAAACTATATATGGTCTTGAGTCATTTATAAGAGGAAGCTTTGTACATGATGGATTTAGTGTTACAAAGCAATGAGGGAAGGACATACTATTTAAGAGTCATCACCAAAGACTATTTAGGGGAAATTTACATGAAAACAATGCCTTGGCCATCATCAGGACCTCAGTTGCTGCTGTGCCCTACCTTGTGGACCCTGAGATTCTATTGGATCTCACTGTTTCTGGGAGCTGATTGTGACTACACCTCAGGGTCTGAGCTGTTGAGAGAGGAGCAGGAGTTGCCACTTATTCTTGACACCCAGATACAATCTGTAGCTGCAGCCCATTTCACACTGAGCTTCTGGGTCCTTCTGCAGAATCACAGGATTCAACTATGGCAACCTGTTCATTCCCACAATCATATCCCAGCAGAAACATGAGGTAATGTCTTCACAACCCCTCAACCATGAACTCCAGCTTCACAGCCACACTAAGAGCATGTGGCCTGTAAACTGTACCTTCTATAAAGCCTGGAAGTCATAGACCCTAAATGAAGAGGGATCTCTTCAAGTAGGAGTTGTCCCCACAGGGGAAAGGCAAATTGAAAGAGCTTAGAAGACTTTATCATCCAATACTACTGTCACAGATATTCACATACTGGACCATTTTGGAACTTCAAAGATTTTGACACTACTCACATCAGCTAACAGTTTCATAGAGTTCTACCTGCTGCTACTTCTAAAAACAGCTAACATACCATATCTAAACAGCACCCTTTACCAAAATTCTGGTGAGTATTGAAGCTAGTTTCTAAAATCTGGAAGAGACCACTCAAAGGCATGGACATCACTATAAGGTCAAAAGAAACATGAAAAGCCATGAAAGCACAGCATCATCGCACGAACATGACAATTACCCAAGAAACAGGCCTAAAGAAATGAAGATGTATGAAGCACCTGAAATTAATTATCTTAGGGTAAGTTCAGCAAGATGCAAGAGAATGCATAGACAAGTCAACAAAATTAGGAAAATGATACAAAAAATAAATTTAATAAGTTATAAAAATTAAACAGAAATCATGCAGTGGGGGAATACAACTAATAAAAAAATTTAAAATGCAATAATGATACTTCAACATCATATTTAAAGCAAAATAATTTGCAGATTTGAAAATAGGTCTTTTAAAATTATTCAGAGGAGAACAAAATGAGTGAAGAGTGAAGAAAATCTATGGAACTTTGGAACACACATAAGGAAAGCGGTATATGTATCATAGAAATATGTGAAAGTTTAGCAGCATACTTCTGAATAATAAATAAGTCCAAGAAGTAAATAAAAGGAAAATAAAAGTCTTGAGATAAGTGAAAATAGAAATACAGCACAGAAAAATGGGTGAGATACTACAAAAGCAATTCTAAGAGTGAGGTGCATGGTGACAGGTACCTACCTGAAAAAATCAAAGATTAGACCTATGAAAAATGTATTTTTATACCTCAAGTAAAAAACAAACTAAGCCAATATTTGACAGAATGAAAGAAAGAAAAATGATCAGAGCATAAATAGAGACCTAAAGAACAACAGGAAAAAAATCAACAAACCTAAGAATTGTTTTTAGAAAGATAAAATTGGCAACCATTTAAATAGACTCAGAATGAAAGAGGACAGTCAAATGAAAATTTAAAAATGAAAGAGAGCCTACATCTGATATCACAGAAATACAAAGGGTCATACGGCATTACATGGCAGCAAAATTAATAACCTGAAAGAAAACAGAAAATTACAGGAAAAACACAAGCTAGAAAGCATAAATTATGAAGAAACAGAATATCTGAACATATCAAATCTAGGAAAACAGAATTAATAAAAAAAATTATGCTAAAATATGAAATTCCAGGACCAGGAAGCTTTATAGGCAAATGCTATCAAAACAGAGAAGAATTAGTCTCAGTGCTTCTATTTTGTACAGCTGAACCTTTGCTAGAGTTCCCCAAGAAGGTAGCTGCAGCTGAGGTTCTGCAAAAGATTGCTTCAACCATCCTGAAGTGAGATTGGTTACAATTCCAAGGGAAGAGGCACAGACAGCCAAGGTGAACAGTCTTATTAGAGGAATTTATTCATAGCAGGTGGAAGCTGAAACATGCTCCTGTGACGAAAACTGAAATAAGAAATGTGATATCCAGTTATGTCTGCAGTAAGGGAATCAAGTAATAGATTTTTTTTTTTAAACTTTAAGAATTTTGATAGGGACAGGGCTAGTTTCTAAATAGCAAGCAGGTTGATCTTTCAGAGTTTCAGCAATAACCTAGATAAGTTTATCAGTGTGTTGGAATTTTCAAGGCTGTCATTTGACTTCGAACATGCAGAGGAGAACATGCAGTTGGTCAAGACACAGAAGTCATGTCTTCGTGTAATTCTTGGAAAGCAAAGAAAATGTAATTGTGCAAAGCAGGGGGACCTTATGACTAGTCATTTTTTCCCCAGAAAATCTGAAGTATTTCTTGCTAATTTATTTTTATGATGCCAACATTTCCCTCATATCAAAACCTAACTAAGACACTACCAAAAAGATAAATTTAGACTAATATATCTGATAAGCATGAATGCAAAATATGTTAAAAATGCTCATTAAATCGGATACAATAACATAGTCAAAGGATCATGCAACATGACTAATTGGGATTTACTCCTAAATTTAAAGTATGTTTTGACTTACAAAAATTCATAAATATGATATATAGCATTAATGGAATTAAAGTCAAGCCCATAGAATCTTAAAATATGCAGAAAAGGCATCTTTGACACAATATGACATACTATCATGGTAAAAAAAGTGACAAAATCAAATATAAGAAAGAATGGACTCATATCAACGCAGATCCCACTCTTGGGAGCACTGCTGTGTCAGGATGGACCACATTATGACGCAATAGCAGCAACAGCACCAAATACACACACTAGAATCACTGAAACAATTACAAAGGCTTCGGTAAGCATTTTGTCTTATGAACAGTGCTTTATTGAACTATTATAAGATTTATGGGTTTAAAATGAGCAATTCAGAATTGGTTGGATATTTAGAAAATTGTACAATCGTTGCCCCTTTCTAATTCTAGACCATTGCTGTGGCCCCAAGAAAGAAACTTGCTACCCCTCAGCTGTTACATCCTCTGGTTCCCTTCCTCGCCCTGGATTTTACCAAGGTATCTCACTGTTGTTTCATATTTCTACTCCTTAATGGCAAACTGGATTGAGCTGAGCTTTTAAAGTACTTTTTATATTGTGAATATGTCTTTTACCTGTTATGTGTTTAGCTTATATTTTCTTCTACTCTAGAACTTGATATCTGTTTCCCTTCATGGTATCCTTCACATAAAACTTTGAATTTTAGTAAACTTCAAACTTGGCTTATTTTACAGAAAATAAACTGCTTTTGATATTTTATCTAACAAGTATCACTAAATTCAAAGTCATATAGATTGTTTATTGTTTCCATTTAGAGATTTTAAAGTTTTACATTTGATACTTATATATAAAAACCATTGTGGGATCTACACATTCAAGAAATGATTTAAAGTGTTTGGAAAGATATGTGTGGAATTACATGCAAAGATGATAATGTTTGCATTTTTATGGCAGATGTAAGGTCTGTAACCTGGTTTACTTACTTGCATATGGATGTCAATAGTTCTAGCACAATGTATTAAAAGAGCATATTATTTCAGTTGAATGAATTTTTTTCCTTTGTAAAAAAGTCATTTGATTATATTTATGTAACTGTCTGGGCAATATATTCTGTTCTGTTGATTTGAGTATTCATTTTTCACCAGTATCAGATTCTCTTCATTCTATTAGCTTTATAATGTGACATAGTTGGAGAGCATGAGCCTTCCCCTCTAAATTCATACTTCTTTCACATTGTACTTGATATTCTAGGGTTTTTGTTTTTTATACAGTTTTTTAAAAAGTTTTGGTATTTATAAAACAGTTTGTTGAATTTCTGACTGGTTAAAACATAAATCTGTAGATAAGTTGGATGAATTGACATAATATTGAATCTTTTTATCTATGAAAATGAATATCTCCACTTATTTATAACTTCTTTCATACAGTGAATCTATTTTGTAATTTTTCACATACACATAATATATATAAATGGTTGTCAGTATCTATGGATTCCACATTTATGTATTCAACCAACTGTAAAACAAAAATACTGTGAAAAACTGTATGTATTCCAATATGTAAAGATTTTTCATGTCATTCTCTAAGAAATATAATGTAACAGATATGTACATATCATTTGCATTGTATTAGTTATTGCATTCATTTGAGAATTGATTTAAGGTGTTTGGGAAGATATGTATGGAATTAAACACCAACACAATAATGTTTGCAATAAATGACTTGATCATTCAGAGATTTGGGTATAAGTTGGCTGTTTTATTTGCTCTCTGAGATTTTGCAAGTAGACTCTCATGCCATGTGTGAACAAGGGTAATAGTTTTTCTTTTAATTTTTTATTTTTTGCTGATGTTTCTTTCAATCTTTTAGTAATTTTCTTTACATACTGATTCAGTTACAAATTGCAATCTAATAAGAAATGTGAAATAATGATCAGAAAGATGTATTTTCCTTTTTCCTGATTTTGGGGGAAATGCCAAGTTTCTGACCATAATGTATGATTTAAGCTATAATATGTGTTCACTTTTGTGGAAATTCTTTTTTCTACTTGAAGGATGTCCTCTGTAATGGATGCATATGGATCCATATGCTGAGAAGTTTTGTCATAATTCTCTGATTGTCAATTAGATAAAGTTGATTAATTATGTTTTCCAGGTCAATTAAATACTTAGTATTTTTCTGCTTATTTGATATAGCAATTACTTTTTAAAAAGTGTTGAATTTTTTATTATAGTAATGGAAACCACAGTTGCTCCTTTTACTTCTATTACTTTGCTACCTCTTATATTTCAACTCTTACAACTTAGGTTCATGTGTGAGAATTTTTATTAGGTTCATGTATTTAAGATTATTATTTCTTTTTTAAGCCTTAATCTCTTTGTTTTTATGTAATATACTTCTTTATCCATGATAATTTATTTGTTTCAAATCTACTTTTTCTGAAATGAGTATGACTAACATTTCTTGCATTGGTGAAAATTAGTATGCTATACTGTTCTTCAAATTTTTACTTTGAACTTGGGCATTGATTTGTGTGGTGGGCTTTTTATAATAATAAGACTAATTAGACCCTGCTTTTTATTTATTCTGTTAGCTAATTCATTGATATGACTATACTATTCCCATTAAAACTGATTACTGCTATTGTTGGATTGATTTATATCATGTTTTTGACAGTTTTTTGGGGGGGATTTTCTTTCCTCTTCTTGGGTTTTATTCTTTGCTTCATTAGTGGGTTTTACTCAGAAATTTTGTTTCTATAGTTGTGAAGTTTGGGCAGTCCAATATCATGGCCCCAGAATCTGATGTCTCACTAGGGAAGATCCTATCTCTACTTTCAAGACGACGTCTGGCTGTTTCCTTCTCTGGAGGAAAAATGGCAGAAGTAAAAAAAAAAAAAAAATGAATATATTAGGTCCTTTTTATAGTGATATTTTCCACTCATGAAGGTGGAGGCCTTGTGATCTTGTGTCTCACCCAAAGCATACTTCCCAATATTATTGCATGTGACATTAAATTTCAGACACATGAGTTCTGTGTACACATTGGAAGGATAGCAATTATCCTCCTGTTCATCTTGTTGCCTATTATTCTGTGAGAATTTTCAGCCTAACCATAACTTTTCAAGTATCTTTCCACTACTTCCAGCATCTGTGTCCTATTTGAGTCTGAAATGGATTTTAAATAAGACAATATTTGGATGATATTAACAAGTAGATCAGTTTTAATGTGAATTCCATGCTAATGTGGCAATATGTACAAATGTGTTTAATGATCATCACTCTATGTGACAACAGCTTCACATTTTTGTCATGTCCTTTTCAACTCTCCCATTGACTCTGGACCCTTCTCACTTCTCTTTAGAAGGAGACTGAGTGCTGTGGCCTTTCACTTGTCACGTGGCACTTTATAGAACCCCAGTGATATGGTTAGAAAGTGTGAAAGTGAGAACCTTTCTATGAGTTCATGATGAAATTTTACTTACTGAGCCTATGTTTCTGGGATGTGACTTCCTAAAGTGCTCTCTAAATCCTTCTCCTTCTTTGAAATAAGAAAGCTTACAGATACTGAAGTTGGGTGGATGTCCTTCTCCTAAATTGAATGGGGCTCCAGTGAAGTCTGACTTTGGAAAATTGACCAATTTTACAAAGAATAATTATACAATCATTACTCTTCTTTTCCACTCACAACAGCAATAATTAATTCAGTATTCTCTTTTATTATTAAAACTCATGAAGCTTGGTGGAAATTAAACTCTAAAATATGGAAAAGGGGAATCTACTCAGCCTGTGGTACCAGAAATTTCTCCATCTTACATTAGCTCAGTCTCAAACAATCAGAATTAGTTAAGTGTTTCCACAGATATAATTCCAGTTTCTTCTGCAGTTATAAATATATTACATTTACCTATGTTTCCATATTAAGAGGCTGCCTTGCCCACAACCTTTGCTCTTCGAAGAGTCCAATAATGTTATTAGTTCTCAGTTTGTTCAGATTTTTCCAGTAGTAAGGACAGATGTAATGATTTCCAACATGCATATATGTTTGAGCTAGGAAATAAACCTAAATATGTCCATGTGAAAAGCACATATCGAGTATATTAGAATGTGTTATAGATGTGACTAACTTCCCCTCATGGAGGGGCAGAATTTTCAGGAATGACTGAATATAGAATTTGTGATTGATTCATGGTCTAATGCTAGGATTAAAGGTATGAGTGTACACTTGCTCTTGGAAAGGTAGCCTGAATAATATATAGGGAGAGAAAGGATCTTTTCTGTTGCCTTCTTTTTGTTTTCGGTGTCTTCAGATGTCATGAACAGTTGTCCCTATGCCCTATGTCCCCCTGCCTTGAAGTTATGCAGTTATGGACCGAAACCTCTACAAACTGTGAGCTAAATAAACTATTCCTCTTTAACTTAGTGTTTTGTTTATTTTATTTCAGAAATATGAGACAAATAACTAAGACCGAGAGGTCGCCAGGGGCAAGATGTAGTGTGGTACATGAAGAATAGGTATGGAAAGAGGTCATGCAAAAGAATAAAACAAAATAACTCATAATATGAAAAAAGAGAGAAGAAATTTATATAGACTGGTAATGGGATGGTGTGGGATGCTGTGAACACAGGAAAATTATTCTATCTACATTTGCATCTAATGACTCAAGAACACAAGATTTGAAATGATGGTTGAAATCCAGAAAATCATTATTTTAAAAATTACATTTATCTTGAATATTTTGAAGGTGACTTATAAGCATTTGGTGCTCTGCTTTTCATGCCTGTCCTCTGTTCTCTGTATGCCATTGTCCCAGGCTTCCTTGTTGAACTCAAGTCTCCGAGTTTTCACTGAAAAAATTTGATTGTTTTATTTCTTCCTCCACTAGCCAGTGGCTGTGTTGCATTTCCTGCAGAAGCTCTGTCTCTTGGGTACCTGTCAAGAGCAGCTGATGGCAAGTCTGAAGGGGAGGGAAGGGTTCATTGGCCAGGGAAAAGCTGTTTAGGGAAGAGAAAGGCAGAGGCACTGGAAGTCCTGGAGGCCTAGAAAGAAGGAGTTTGATGGAAACACTAGGGAGGAAAGAGACATGACCATTTCTTACTGCTTGATGCCTGGACTCCTAGGGGCCTCTGGGAGAAAAGCATTTGCCAATCGCAGAGGCGAAGGAGGCAGGATCAGTGAGGGTCTATGAGGAGACACTTTAGAGATGTGAGGTCGTCAGAGTTACCTCTATGAAAGCTACTTGCCCTCAGTAGGAGGTCAACCGTCCACCACTGACTTAGCCTGTAGTCACACTTCCCTCTTCTGAGATTGAAGATGACTTTTGAGTCTCAGAGAATCTCAGAGTAAAATGAAAGCAGCAGAATTTAAAGCTGTTAAAACTGTCCCTGTGGAACTGCAGTGTGAGAAACAGTCTAACTCTTTAAAAACAGCAGCATTCTTGAGGTTGGCTGACCTGCCTTTGGGGCTGGAAGCCTCACTCACCCTTGGCATAACCTTGTGCAAGTAATGGAATCATGCTTGGCCTCTAGCTCTCCATCTTGTTGGATTTGATGTAGCCATACAAGTTAAACAAAACAGAAAAGAAAAGCCTTGGGTAATTAATTAGCTTACTGAGGACTCGGTATGGATCAGTGACATGATGTAACTCTGACGAAAGCAATGTGTTAGACTACTTAAAGAAGTGAAAGTCTGTTCTGTTTTATTCTGCACTGGCATGGTTTCAAAAATGCAGGTCTAATCTGATTTACAGTTTTAGAGAATATTCAGGGGGAAAATGGAGAAAAAATGAGAATATTCAGAATTAGGGACTTATGCAATTGGAAACAAAGGATATGAGAGAACATTAGGTATATTTTATTCTAATGATGGTTAAAACATCATGACCCCCTAATAAAGGCTTATTAGCAGCTAGATGCTCTCCTAGGAACTTTGTAATGTTTTATTTAATTCTTAAAACTTTATGGAAGTAATGTTTCTATGTGCATGTGTTTGCATGTGTGTTTGACCCCTCAGTAATGCTTATGAAACTGAGGTTTAATAACAACTTTATCACTAAACTGTTGAAAAGTAGAGATGCTATGGTTTTAATGCTTAACTGTGTGAAAATCACTCTATTAGCTAACTCATGACTAGCACAGGTAAGATCACCTTAAAGTCCTTCCATAGTGTTTACTGGTATTCTTCTGTGAAAGAAGAAAAGAGGCAGAATTCATCTGAACATTTTTGAGATATGGAGAGTGAACCAGGGCCTCACATACGCTAGACAAGAGCTTTACTTCTGAATTAGCCCTCTAGACCTCATTATAAATTTGTTAACAAATGAGGAGAGGCTGTCATACTACGGTTACTATACCTCAGATTTACTGGAGACATTAGAACAGCAGAAAGGCAAATATGCTCCTTGGGTAGTATGACTATGAAAGCACGCTCCTGGGTGTATCTGGGTGGGTCGTGGCAGGGCTCCTCTGTGGCACTGTTCCCCTGCTCTGCCTCTTGA
Source organism: Hydrochoerus hydrochaeris (assembly GCA_004027455.1). Taxonomy (NCBI): domain Eukaryota; kingdom Metazoa; phylum Chordata; class Mammalia; order Rodentia; family Hydrochaeridae; genus Hydrochoerus; species Hydrochoerus hydrochaeris. Next base: position 508,523 of record PVLA01000304.1, on the reverse strand, counting down.
CTGCCATAGTCTAAAAATCTTTGCTCCTGCATGTTTCTGTTGTAAATCCCACCAACCAAGCACCAAATCTTCTCAAACCATGAGCTAAGTTAAAACTCTTGTCTTTTACATTGTGAATGTTGGGTACTGTGTCTAATAACAAGAAAGTTGACTAATGTAAGTATCTTCAGGGACATTCATGCAAGATATGGCATGGACTAGAAAGTCTCCAAAGTCATCTCCAACCCTATATATTCATTGTTCTTTTATTGTCAAGTTTTAGTTTACTATTTATATTTGTAAAATTTTACAAGTGCATAGATTATTTCCATTAATGATTAACTGAGACTTGTAGTTATTTTATCATTGCTGGTACAAAATACCTGACAGTCACAAGTTAAAGGAGGATAGGTTTAATTTAGCTCATAGTATTTAAAGTTGTATATCCTAGTCAAGCAAGGGTGGCATGGCAGAAGGGTATAGCAGAAGAGAAAGAGTTTATCGAATACCAGGCAGAAGTCAGAGAGAAATCAAGGGAGGAGGAAAGATATATATTCTTCTAGGCCATCTCCCTAGCGATCCACCTCTTCCAAGCAGGATTCATATGCAACATCACACCAAGCTATAGACTCAGTGCATTAATTCACTGATGAATATCACATTTGAATATCACTGATTGAATATCAGTGAGCTAACCCACAGATGGGTAAGGCACCCGCATGATTCAGTAACTTCCCCAAAGCCCTAATAAGGAGTACATGGGACTTTAGAGGGAAATCTGGATGTTAGTCTTAAGAGTGAGGTTGATCTAAACATCGTTCAAACTCTCAATGAAACATGATAAAGTGAAATAAATAAATGAAACAAGCCTTGCCATTTATTGGTCTCTTACAGATCCAAGTTTTTATGGTGTGTGTTTAAGTGTCCTCCCAAAGCCTCATGTGGTCATAGGTGGGGCTTTTTCAGAGGTGGTCAAATCTAGTGTTAATAAATTAATAAGTCAGTCCACTGATTGGCTTAGCATCACCCTAATCCTGGTAGCCCAGATGAAATATAAGAGACAGAAAGAGACTTGTATCCCTCCCTTGATGCTTTGCTACCTTGTGTATGCCATAAACTGTTCTCTGAAATGCCCTTCTGCCATGTATTACTTTACCTTGGAGCCAGACTAGAACCTCCACCTTGCAGAGGACTGAAACCTCTGCAAACTATGAGCTAAATAAACCTTTCCCCTTTAACATTTGGTGTTTGATATTTTGTCATGCCAGCAAGAAAACTAAGACACAGGCACTTTTGAAAACTTATTTTGCAATTATTTTACAAAGGTAAAATCTGAGTTATACAGAAGTTAAAATATTTCTTCAAGTTCACATGATAAGAGAATAGCAGAAAAAAAGTACATAGTGTGGTCTATGTGTTTCTAAAGTCTTATTCCTTATCATTCTGTTATACCACATCATTTTTTTTTCTAAATGGTCACATTTCTCCACTATTGATGAAAAATTTGACAGGTAGATTGGAAAAAAGTCTCCAGGAATATGTATTTCCTGGATACCTTCTGTTCTTATTGTACCTACAAAATTCCTCATTCACTATCACAACAGTGCTTTCAAGTAGTTAGAGTTACTCTTGTTTTATAAATACAGTACTGAAAGGTGGAGAGAATGAGTTTGTTTCCCTTGGTCACCCACACCTACACACAGGCAAGCAGGAAGGCAGTAACGCAATAACTTAGCTGATCTAAGTACCTAAATAGTGAGCCAATCCGGTTTGGAACATTTAAACCGAATTCCCAGGTATAAGGCTAAATGGTCCCTAAAAGGGCTCTAAAAATTTGGAAATTCTGAATCTTACATCCACTTTAAAAAAAACACAAATTATTCTACTTTTCCTAACATCTAAAATACTTATCATGGAAAATCAATGAGTTTTGTGTGGTTTATTGTGGCTAGGTTTAAATGTCATTTTCTTACACACTCACACTCTATACAAAGGTCATTTTCTCATAGAGCCTGTACAAATGTGAGGAAACTTTGCTGTGTATGTTGCACAAGCTGCTAATTATAAAGCAGTTTTGAACCATCTTTTCTAAGGGAAAATGTAACGTTTGCCTGGACACTAACAAAAATAGTAAATAAAGAATTCAGACAAACTCTTCTGACACAAAAGAGAGTGAAGAAATAACTTGGATACAGAAGCACTGTTTAAAAGAGAATCAATCCTTTCTAGATTTTTGATGACTCGGAAAGATTTCTGAGATATAACAAGAATACAGAATCCCCTGTTAGAGCTTCTATGATTTGTTTCCATCTTCTTTACAACTGTTACCTGAGACGGTTCTCAGAAGAGAAAGTAGAACTCCAAGGAGATGCCATCACACGACAGCTATCTCCATCCTTACAGACCATTTACCCTACCAAAAACCTGCAACCAAGCCGGATGGCCAGATCAAGTAGAGTTGCATATTTATAGTTTAACACTTACCAAAAGATAAATTATCAGCTTTAGTGTTCTCCAAATATTGTGTGTTATACTTGGAATGAGAGAAAAAAATCTCAAAATAGAAAAGGGTTCTCAAAAATCTGGTTTCTTGTTTCAACCAGTCTGTAAACAAATGTTTTTTTACATGGTCGATTTCTTTTTTCAAACTGTGTGTGTGTGTGTGTGTGTGTGTGTGTGTGTGTGATTTTGCTGCTTAAAAAGATTCCTAAACATGGTACTGAAGGGAAAACTAATGTTTTTAGGCACAAGAACACTATAATATGCCTACAGTTGAAAAAAACATGTTAGATAAGCTTTATTTATGCATGAGATTCACTGCTGTTGGCTCTGAGATCAATGTTAATGAATCAGCAATAATATTGCATGAGGATTTGTTTGTTTTTAAAAGAAACACATAAGAAACAAGGTTACCCTTGAATAACTACTTCTGAAATAGTAATATGTAATATATCAACTAGTGATGATTTCTTAATATTATTTTTTTCTCTGCATGTTATTTTTTTGAAATTCTGTATCATTTCTACCTTTTTTCTGTTTTGCTTCTTTTAAATAAAAAAAAATAAACAAGGTTGCCTTTTGATTTAATGGTAACTTTATGTGACTAGAGGCTCATAGGAACTGGTCAATATGTCCCCTGGCCATAATAAGTCAATATTCCCTAATTATGTGTTTGAGCAGACTTTTACACTAGAAATTCTCCCATAAAGGAGAAGACAGCATTCTCCTATTCTAGGCTAGTAATTTGAAATTTCCCTTTATGATGGTTATATTTAAAGTATCTGTAAATCAGATTACTTTCAGTAAAAGAAGAAAAATAATTTAAAAGAAAATACTAAGCTTAAAATATACATATATGTATACATTTATACATATATGCTTTGTAGCCAAAATTTGAAAGAATTAAAAAGAAAGTCTTTAATTTATCAGTAACTTTCACAGCAAACCCATTTTGGATAACATAGCCAAAATATTTAATTGATAATAGAAACTCAGGGTTTTTAATCTCTAAAAAGGACCCTCTCACCTAGTGAGATGTTTCTGTAGAAGCAAAGTGAAGAACATTTTGAAGTTAATAAAGAACCTGAGCAATATGAATGAGGAATCACCACAATCGTTATTTCCTCTTGCAGACAGACTGTGAGGATTACCAGTTATTATGAGCTCCTGTGCTGCTGCAGTTTCATCTGTAAGAGAAACAAACAAAAAGAAAAACAGTACATTTGATACGCACCTCCCACTCCCATTATCTAACAATAATGAAAATGTAAAGACCTTTGTTTTCCCAGGTTGGTGAATATTTTCCCTGTCAACTCTGATATTCTCATAATGTGTGCTGACAGATTATTTATGACCAGGGAAATTAACTATTATTTCATTTCTCCTAATACACTCTGTGACATCTCCCAGCTCCCAGTTTTTCCCCATTAAGTTTATTGTCTTTTCTGCTCCAATTGGCCGTGTGCTGGTGGGTTGTAACAGCACTGGCAGGATGCTTAGAGCATAATGGAGGTGGGAGAATTGGTGTCATTTGCAAGACTGCCTTCCCCTGCTCATCTAAATGAAGACATTTGGTCCCCACAAGTCAAAACCCATATTGATGAATCTAGATGCATTTGGACTAATGGAAAAAGACAGCCACAGTTATAACGGGTCTCCCAAACTAGATTTTCTTGCTCAGAATCTCATAATTTCCAGAATCAGTGGGTGACATGGGGCCATCTGTTTCAAGTCTCTCATTTTATGGTGAGCTAAAAATTAAAGACTTGTTCATTATGTCCTCTAGTAAGAGAGTACTGTTTTCTTGGTCGAACCTGTTCCATGTTTACCTGTATTCAACACTCATTGTGGTTTGTGACTTAAATCTTTTTCAGGAGCCTACACTCTGTTCTAAGACGAAATATGAAAACCTTTCATGAGATGTAGAAACAGGCAACTTCCCCACATATTTTACATCTGCTCATGTCCCTCCCTCCCCTCGCCCCATTTGTTCAGAAAGTTCAGGCTAGAGGACTCTTCAGGGCTGCGCTAGGGTATTCATGGCCTGCACGGCAACTCACTTTCTCTCTGTTTTTCAACCTAACCTTCTCTTCCTTCCCATAGATGTTGGTTCCTAATAATAAAACTTTTCATACAAAATATAACCGCAGCACCTACTTCAAGTGAACACAATCTGGGCCTCAGAGGAGGTAAATTATAGATGAATTTCTTCCTTTCTAATGCTTATATCTACATTGGACCCCCTGTGTGCCAAAAGTGAGAAAAATCCAATGTATACAATAAATACACTGGATAACTTCACTTTCTAACTTTCTAACTTAAAGCTCCCTGCTTGATAGGAGACATAGACAGAAAGAAACAATCATGTAAGATAGTGCTTAATAAAGACCACTACTCCCTTCAGACTGGCTTATGTCCCACTTTCCTGCCTGTTCCCATTTATTCACCCAGGGAAAACCCCAAGTCTGATCATGTCACTTTGAATTAAAATCTCCCAGTGAAGCACTGTTACACTTCAAATAAGGCCCTAGATTCCTAGTTATCCCGTTGCATTTCCCTCAGTATCATTTCTTTCAAAATGATCCCTTATTAACACTGACCTGCTTTCAATTTTGGAAGCTCACATGCTCTTCTCATCTGCATTGCCATATTGGATATTCCTCTATCTAATCAATTACCGCATCACTGTCTTTCAAGGGAGAAAGCTTTCTTGTGCTTGACAACTTGTTTTATTTATCATTTCCTCATTGCTGTTGCAAGGAGGGTTTTGTAGGTTATAAGAGATGCAAATCATAAGAGATGCTTTTCATATTGTTAACCATCTGTGATGTGTGTGCTTGTTATAATTATTAAGTTGAGGAAAAGAATAGAGAGAGAAAGTCCCAAGAGTGGACATGAGATATAGAGGGTAAAAAAGAAAGCTAATTCTCCTAAAGCACAAAAATCATCCAGCTGTAACTAATAGACCACTCCTGGCAATGAAAATGGTGCGAATGCACTAGTCTTCTGAGGGTCTAAGACAGCTCTCTAGACCACAAAACGCATCTATCTCTAACACCTAGACCATGCCAGGAGACAAGTGAGATATAGAGTATCTTGAACACCCAAAAGTACTCCTAAATTCATTATATAATCAATTGCAATTTTGTTTGAGTTATGATTTTGAGCTCCTATAAACATCCACAGACTATGGACAGTTTCACGAAGGTTGATGTGAGTACACAAACTGCCCTGTCCAGCAGAAAGGAGGAGACCGGCTCCTGCTTGGACTGTCTGGCTGCTCTTCCCTCCTTGCTAAAATCACATATTGACTCTGACATCTGGCTTCTTGGGGCTGTGAACTACATTCAGTAGCCTGCTCCCAGCCTATGGTATGTACTAATCTTTAATCTTTGGTAATAATTCTAATCTTTCATTTTGACATCAATTACCTTCCTTACTTCTTTGTTCAAGATACCAAGAACCTAGAAACTCTTGACTCCCAACAATGTATCCACAACCTAATGGCAATTATCTCCAGGGAAGAGATAACATGGAATTTCCACAAAATCCCTAAGTGGGAATACTAAGGAGTTAAGTATGCATTCTTCTCCCTTTGGTTTTGACCATTGGGTCCAGTTTATTGCCTTTATGGAATATGCTATCATTTTAACTATATGTCAGATTGCTTCTGTACTGCTTGTTTTCTCCGTTATGTTATAAATTCAAAAGGGCTAAGAATATGTATTTTTTTCACCAAGTAATATGCATAGCTGGAAATAAAAATAAAAGTACTCAACATACATTACTGAGTAAATCAGAAAAGGTGAGTGGGAAGCATTTGAGTTGGATTGTGAAATACATATAGAATTTAAATACTACTTGGTGAAGAAAAGTCATTTTTGTGAAGGAGAACTTATAATTCCTTATCTAAGGAATGAGACAAAAAGCATTTATCACAAAGCAATACATTCACAAATGTTAAGTGCTAACACAATGCATGTTATGAGAGCACACAAACACATTTCTGTTAGCACTAAAGCCATTTTTTTTGCTATGCTTAATGCAGAACAAAAGTCACTCTCATGCATTGATTAGTAAGCATGCTATTGATTGGAAAGAAAAAGAAATAAAAACAAGCAGCAGAGTTTGTAATTAGCTTGTAGCTTTGGGAAATCTCAGGAGAAATTTGGATTTTATAATTTATGAAGATTCTCCCAGTCTTGCAATGTAACATCAGAAAGTGAAGAAATAGACTTCACAATCATGCATATCACGCAGCTAAAGAGGACAGTGATTTCATATAAGATCCGTGTATCTCATCCCCATGGAGGTTTGTTCTCAGCATCATTATTGCCATGATTTGCTGAACAAAGACCCCTCAGTGCCCCAAGAAGTTGGGCAGTGCTATATTTTGACTTAGACTCTCCCTTTGAAAGGCTGATACCAAAGAAAGATACTTGGTAGCAAGCTTTCAACAATTCCCCTTTGTATCTGCAGAGGTAGGAAGTCACTATTACTTTTTTTTTTTTCAGAAACATGATTGAAACATCTGGTTTAAGAAGAAAAACTTTATAACTATAAAACTTTTATCCTTGGAGTAAGATTCAAAGTTGAAGTCATTTGTTATTTTCTTCCAAATAGCCATACACCTTTCTATTTTTGACTAGTCTTCCTTTTTTTTAAGTCAGTGAATTCTGTTGTTTCCTTATTAAATTCTGTTAGTACATTTTACTTTAAGCAATATAACTTATGCTTTCAAAAATTGCAATTGGCAAAGTTTTGGGTGACTAAATGATTTAGGGATTAGAGAAAACACAGGTGGTAGACTAAAGAAAAACAAAATTTAAATGTTTTTAAATGACCAGATTGTGTTTATCTATTTTCCTACAATCAGATAGAGTCTCATTTTAAATGATTAAAAACTTTACAAGTTCACTAAGACAAAATTCTGCAACATGGTTATCACTTTATTCATAGGTAAATTTCTCTTTGTTTCCTAGGCATTTATTCTGTACCCTAGCAAGAAATCATCTAACCTGAAGGACATCACTAACAGTAACAAGACTGGTTCTGATATGCCGTAAGTGGTAATTAGGATGCTATTCTAATTATGGCCCAAATTACCCTTCTTTTCTTCTATAGGATACACAAAGTGAGCCTAATTTATACAGCAAATGAGTCAGAGAAGTTTATGTGAAATGTCTATTTTTACTTCAAAATCTGAAGAGGTTGATGAAGCATTATACCCCTCCAATAGCCCAAAACAGAAAGAAGCTTAGCTAGGCCTTTTCCCCTCAGTGTGGGTGAGAGTCCCCAGAACTCTAGAGACCAGCTAAAGTTTTTCTAGCACCTCCTGACATGTTTAATTCCTGTATCTGTCAGCATTTACTGGAGAAACATATATATCACAAGGTAGAAGAATATTAGAAGTTATAATATTAGCTTACAGTAGTCAGCTAGATGAGGAAGTGTGCAGAGGGTGTTTGTACTCTTGAGGCTTAAAGGTTCAGTCTAAGGTCTTCAGCTTACTTCACTGTTCTATACAAGTCCATATTGAGAGGTCTATGTGTCTGCTATGAAAGCCTAAAGGGTCTAAGCAGGAAGAATAAGAATGTATGGCCAAAGCTCCAGAATCCCAGGAGAAGTAGTAGCCATTGTTTATCTTTGGTTATTTGGTTCAGAATGCCTTGCAATACTTTCATTCTCTTGAGTGGTTTTATTCTATTTTGTTATGTTTGACATTATTGTATGTAAAGCTAAGCTGAACTATTTCAAAGAAGGAGACATTATGGTAGCTACTGTTAATATCCAAGTGTCTTGTTGTGAAGTTCTGTGTTGCTTACATTGTTCTGTTCTGATCTGCTTAGATCTGTCCTCTTTTGTTTTATTTCTTTAAAATAAAAAGAAAAAAGAAGTCAGAGATGAGTTACAAGCTAAAGGTGAAGAGTGGAGATCCCCCGGAGAACCAGCCATCAGTCCTTCCTCATTTCCTTTTTACTGTATGCAGGCTAACTGCCCTAGGACAGATGTAGCACTCATGTGTCTTTGTGCCTTCTGCTTTCACAGGTTCAGGATGCTTACAAAGTCAGGACCCTGGCCCTCTCTGAGTTACTTAGTTAAACATCTAAACTTCTCAAGTTGACACAATGAATCAAGTATTATAATTCTTAACGTGGCAAAATGGTTTATCCTTCCTCCTAGTGTCCCAATCATGTCAGCACAATGTCATCAGCGTGATAACATTTGCAATGAAACGTATAGCTCTAGCTGCTATCTATAGAGTATTTGCTATGTTTCAGTTATTTTTCTGAAAATATTACTCATATTAACTATTTTAAACCTCACAATAACTCTGTGAAGTGAATGATATAGCTATTTCCACTTTATAGAGTAAATATAGTATCAAGACATTGAGTTAGAAGTAAGACAATAAGTTGCTAGTTCAAATTTAAACTATTATCACATGGTATAATTCAGACACAAAACTAAGCAGTCAGGCTGGAGGGTGCACACTCTTCCCTGTAACAGTATGCTACTTATTACTCCTAACTTTAAGATTTGTCTAATGTAAGAGATAACTTATATGCCCTCGTTTCATATAAGAAGACATTAACTCTACAGATGTTTTGACATTTTTAAAACCCAGATAATTGTCAGCTATTTTAGCCTTTGTCTATTAAAAAAGTATTTTACTGTTTTTAAAGATTCTGATTTTATTTTCCATTAATTCATATAAAGCCCCTAGATTTCAGCACAAGTTTTGAGTTAAGCACTTAGGGATTTATGGCTCTCATTATTTTGCTATATACTTTTAAAGTGCTAGTAAGAGTAGACACTCTGTCTTACTGCTATGTCCTTCATATGATTGTATGAGCATTACAGTGAGGCTTTCAAAGTTTTGAGTTTAATGGATAATTCAGTCTAGGCACACACAGATGATACTTTAATTAGCCCTTCCACTGCTGCATGCCGTGGACAGCCAAATTCCCTTCCTTGAATTTTTAAAGAATCACTACTACTTTCAGCCCCAACTAGATCACGAAACCTATCAGAATCATCTCCTTTCTTCTTAAGAACCATGATCTGTGAATACTCCCTGGTAACAATTTTTGTATCAGTCCTGGATATTGGTTGAAGAAACAGAAAGAGAATAGATAATTTGATGAAAAAGCTCAATTAATTAAAAGGACATTGAACAGCTTATAAAATCAACAACAGACCCATCAATCAAGTTTAAAAACACACAGTTTAAAAACACACAGGAACCAAAAGAAGCTATACAGCAGGAAATACATTCAGGGTCCATCCATATCCAAAACTCCCTGCAGCCATCAGGGAGGGCTACTTGATTATACCATTTGCCACAAGACCCTCACCACAGGCATCTTGACGCTGCTACCAGCACAGATACTGCTTTTGTGAGACCTGCATCCCTACAAACTTTCATTCCTATATCTCTCATCAGTCCTTCAAAAATTAGTCATGGGTGGGGATTACCAGACCCTAATATTTATCTTTTATTCTTTCTTTCTTTTTCTTTTTCTTTTATTTTATTTTATTTTTTTGGTACCAGGAATTGAATTCATGACCTGCCACTAGCCAGGCAGATGCTGTTCCACTGAGCCATATCCCTGGGCCTGTGTGAGATTATCTGAATTTCCTGCCCTAGGTCAGCTGCTTGTCCCCATACTTTATCTCCCAGCAAACTTAGGCAGTAGATGGGCTACTCATAAATGTTTTCAAAATTAGAATACTGTTTGAGTATGATAAGGTTAAATAAAATTCCATATTTCCATGTATTAAGATAGTAACAGGCAGACCTCACACCTTGTGTGTGTGTTTAACCAAGTCCTCCATCATCAAGGAAGACGAGAGCTACACAAAAGATGTCTCAGTAAGAGGTAAAACAGATAAAGATAATTAGACAACTGTCCCGGAAAAGTGACATACTAATCCATCATAATCCCTGAGAAAGCATAGGTGTCTCTAAAGCAGAACTTTCATTCATCAACTGAAAAAAAGTGCTCATGAAGAACCTATTACCTAAGCAGTGCTGCAAATCACTTCAGAGACACTCCTGTTATAGTGGATACCTTGTGCCCACTTGAGAAGTTTCGAAGTTTAACTTAGAAACTGAGCTGGGAGTCAGGATCCTTACTTTGTAAATATACTTATCCTGTTAAAAGGGAAGGCACAGAGATTTTGTGAGTGCTACACTCACTCGGAAGGGGAGGTGGTGGACCATGTACAATATAGAAGAGGAACAGAGGCTTGCTCTTGCCCCTCTTTTGTTCTGTCTGCTTTTCTTGGCTGCTGCCTTGAAGTGTTGCCCCTGTGCCATGTCATTCTGCTTTTGAGACAGTCAATTAAGTATGGAAACCTCCACAAACAGTGAGCTAAATAAGCTTTTCCTTTCTTCCTTTTGGGTGACAAATATTTTGTCCCAGCAATGAGAGAAGAGTAACCAAGCAACTCCCAATCCTCAAGAAATTTAGCACATAGTTTTTCCCTTTTGTTAATTTACAGGCTGAAATCATTAAACACCTTCACTTATATATAAATGAAATTAATTTTTATGTATTTTTATGCTATATGCAAAAAATATGCACACTTGCCTCTTGGATTATTTTTTAATTCTTTAAGTTAAATAATAATTGGATTGTTTTGGTCAAGGAAGGCATGAAAAAACTCTGAGGAGCAATGAATGTAAAGAACAGGCTTGGATCTTAGTCCACTGTGAGATCATTAGATGAAGGAATCTCAAATTTGAAATCCTGACATGTGAAATATGTTAATGTTGTGACACCTGAATTAACTTTTGTTATTCATTTACAAATTAAATTGTATTGTATAACTGGACTGAATTTCATTTTGAACTTTGAATTTCTTCATAATGAACAAAGAGATACATGTTTTAGTCCTCCAAGTAGCACACATTGGTCAGCAAAGTATTTTTTGATTGTATTTAACTGTCTACCACAAACCCTTGGAAAATTTCTTGATGTCACTTAAACTTCTGCACCCATGGCTTTATTTCTCTGGTGAAATATCTTTTTGCTTTTAAGACCCAAGTCTTACAATCATCATCACAATTAATTCACTCATTTCTTCAACATGAAGTGGTCATTCACACAGTGTCCTGCTGCACTTCTACCTCAGCTTGTGAAGTGGAAATTTTTCTCTTCAAATTGCTGTTCTGAAAGCAACAAAAAGTGAGTTCTGCTGAGGATTAATTTTAATTCTCTGTCCTAATAAAGATTAGAATTCCCTGTTGCTTATATCCTCAAAATGAGGGAGAAATTTTTATATTTCTAGAGAATAACACTTAGGAATATTTTGGATTTTTCTCAATTCTATTCCTCACTTTTATCAGTAAAGAAGAGAATTGTCTAATTGGTAGAATTACAGAAGGAATTCATGAGCTTTTACAGAGAGTCAGGACACAGGATAAAATCTTTATCCATTTCTGTCCTAAACTACAAGGAGTTCAGGTGATAGATTAGACCTTCAGCATTTAAGGAACTGATATACGTTTTAAGCAATAAGTTCTCAAAAAGCGTAAGTGTATTGCAAATGAAGTTGCTTATTCTAGTACTAGTTTATTGCTTATAACACTGATATGTTCATGTCAATCTGATCATAGCCACTCTCAGGAAAATCAGGATGGTTTATTGTTCTTGTTAGCCCTGAAAACTCTAACCTTTTCAATCTGTGGCAGCAGAAGTTTCAATTGACAACTCTCTCTGTTCCCTGATAGTCATGGTACAAACATAATTTCCAGAAGACATATTTTTTCACTTGAATATGGTAATGATTATATGTTCTATTTTTTTAAAATATGCAATTTCTTATTTTTTGAACAGGACACACAGATCTGTCATTTTAACTGGTATATTTTATTAATGAGATCTCAATCTTCTCCCAAGCCCCGATGAACAGAGGAAACTATAACTAAGTGCAGGGGTAGCTACTCATGCACCCTTTCAATGGAAACGTAAGAGGCTTATATTTAACAATTAAACAAAGTTTGCTACAGAAACTTATGTTTTTAAAATTTGAAGAGTGCTGCATATAAAAATTCTGTAACATGTAGATGGGGTTTCCAAAATAGTAACCTTTCTTTGATCTGAATTCTCCAGTTAAATGGTACTTTGTGAAGAGTCTTCTGTGATCACTAGATTGTTCCCTATGATATAATTGTCCTTCAGATATTTATTTTGGTTTCTTTTCTCTTGTTGCTGGGATAAAATATCCCACTCCAAAAATTAAGGAAGAAAAGGTTTATTTAGCTCACAATTTGTGTAGATTTCAGTCCATAATCAACTGACTCCAAGGCAGGGTGTCTTGACACAGGGGCATGCCTATAATCTAAGCTGGTTATTTTCTTCTGTAGAAGACAGCAAAAGCAGCAAAAGCAAAATGGTAGGAGAGCTTGCCTCTTTTCCTCCCTTATATTGTAGGTATCCTAGTTTTCCCCCGGGGGATGTAGCACTCACACTATCCCTCCTCCAGATGTTTACAAAGTGAAGACTCTGGCCTCCTTCTAAGTCACTTAGTTAAACTTCTAAATTTCACAAGTTGACAAAATGAACAATATCTTTGAGGTAAGGGCATATCATTTACACACTAAGATATAGAATTGCTGAGGTACTTAGTTAAGCTTCTAGACTTCTCAACATGACATAATATATCAACCATAACAACACAAAAATATACATAATGCATTATTTTGTTTCACATTATACCTGATATTCCATTGTATATGTCATATTTTAATAGTAAGAGAGAAACTGAGTTTCACTGATGCTACTTGAGAAGATTGATTACTTGCATATAAGCAGATTAATCCTTCAAACCCAAATTGTTCTTGCTAAAAGCCCAAACCATATCAAATTAATACATTCACTATTTGTACCAATGTGAAAATATTTATTGATAGCTGAATTAGTGTTCAGTATTTTTCTAAACATTGGAGATATATTTAGAAACAAAACAGATAAGAATATTAAATTCTAGTAGGAGAGATAGATGATAAGGGAAGTACATGATATAGTCCTTAAGTGCCATGAATTCTACAGAAGAAAATAAACAGCTAAGATTATTGGCAAAGAAAAAAAAGACTTAAACATTTGATTATTAATTTTATTATTTACACATAGTAAATATACATGTTTTTGAGGAACAAGGTGACATTTTATTCCTGTGCATATTGAGTGATGATTAACACAGGAAAATTAATGATACATCACCTTCAACTCATCGTTTCACTATGATAAGCACATAACACAATTCCTTATTTGTAATTCACTTCCTCCTATATTCCCATAGAATATCATGACTTATTTGTTCTATCGTACTATAACAATAAATTTTTTGACCAATGTCTCCTCCTACAGTTTTAAATGGAATGAATGCTCAGGAAAGAATGTTGGCATTGAGAAGAGTAAACTTCTGAACAAAGACTTGAAAAGTGAAGACAAGAGATATAAATATACGTGTAAAAGAACATTCCAAAGTCAGGCAGAAGCAAGTTTGAACGTTCTCCGGCAGAAATATTCCTCAGTTCTGCGTAGTCAAGGCCTGGTGTGGACTATTGATGACCATATTGTATGGGACTTTAGGACCATTGTGTAGTTATAAAGGTAAACAAAAAACATTTTAGGATTCTTGACTTTAAATTTGTTTCTGTGAGAGAATAGAAAAAGAATGAGTGGCTTAATCCAGGACAGATGTAGAGAGATCAATTAAGAAGACAATGCAGCAATGCAAATGTGGTGGCCTGGACTGGTGAGTATCAGTGAATATGGCAGAACACGGCCTGAATATATTTTGAAGATCAAGGTAAGGTGTGCTGAAAAGAGAGAAACAGGAAGATGTTTACACTGTAAGATTGGGCCTTTCATTTTAGACACAGTGCATTTGAGATCAAATATATAGATGTCAATAGAAAACATGATTTCAGGACAGAGGGCAAAGCCGTTGAAACATATCTGAGAATAGTAACACACTGGTGGAATCCATAGCCACAACACAGAGACGTGATCACAAGGAGAGTGAGGATAGATGGAGAGGAGAAGAGATTTACATTGCTCTGATTATTGCGAACCCAAGAACATAAGTCAAAATTCACAAAAGAAATAGATAAGAAATAGCTAGGTGAAGGAAAGAAAAATCAGAGAGTGGTCAAAAGGAATAAAAGTAAATAAAGGAATGGGAGAAAGACCTTGTCATATAATGCTCATGGGTTAACTAGGACAAGTTATGAAACTGGCTGCTGAATTTGGAGATATGGAAGTAGCTGCTGACCTTGATAAGAAGGATTTTTCTGAAATTGTGTTGAAGGACATCTTATGAGAGTAAGGATAGCAGAACAGTACATAAACTGGAGCCTCCGGTTGTAGAGCTATCTCTGCCTTCTTTTACTTAATAACCTTTGTCTCAGACATGTTAGATATCAGTGTAACTCACCAACAATTTGGATGCAATGCACTTTCAAGCACCTACTCTTCCTTTAAATTAGATATAACTATCACCTCGCTTTGGCATTATCAGCCAGTTGACAACAATTAATTTGAGCAGAAACATTAACATTTGTTTTGCTGTTATTCATCTCTGTCTCCTTTCTATTGTTGGCAACATTGTATGTAGCAGGAATTTTGGTATATTGGGTCCAACATGGAACAAAAAGTTCTACAAAGGTGTGATGTAAAGGTTATTTGATTGAAAAAGAAACTTTGGGTTTCAAACCACAGGTCTGCAGGTCACTACCAACTGCCTCCTGCTTAAGCCTAACCTGCCTCACACACACCAATGTTCTGTCTCTGTAGAGCCTGCTGGAATTTTTGCACCAACACTGACCAACTGTTCCCAATCTGCTCCATGTCTATTGGGAATTCACAAGCTCTCTAGCAGATAGACAATTTCTATTTCCCTCATTTGCATCACCAAATGTAGAATATAATAATTAGCTCTTATTCTCTACAGACCTTATGACCTTTTTTTTTCTCATCAGTGAGGTAAAGGAGATGAAAATAGTCTGATTCAGTATCACATATCTGTGGGAAGGAAAAAAAGCTGGGCATTCAGTGGAAAAGTCTGGCAGATTAGAAGAAAAGAACCTGTTCTTAGTTCATATATGAAATTATGAAATTAGTTTTATACAAAAGGGTTACTTAAGATAATACATACTTAGTAATTACTAGCTATTATTTCATTTTAGTTCCTAATTACTATCATAGTTACTTGTTTAATGAGAATGATGAGGGTGTCTTCACGACCATGATAATGTTTATTGCCAAAGTCGGATCTTGTTGAGCACAATGTTAGATTTTATCCTTCTTTATTTACAAGGACATGAGTTTAAAAAAAAAGTCTGAATTCATTCAAAATTTGTTAAAGGTATGCTGCCTACCAGGTTTCATTCAGAAAACTGATGTCGGATAAGTGGTTTTTTAGCTTCATACCCCAGCATCTTGAGGCACAGAGTCTTTAATGTAAAACAGGGAAGGTCATCATCAACCCTCTCCATTGGAAGGAAAAACAGAGCATGACATTTTTGTTAGCACAATGATGGTGCATTTCTCGCAAATTCATGGGACCTTGATCACTGATCCACAAGTTGCGAAACTGGATGCAGTTGGATCAGTTTGGCTTTTAAAACTCAAAACACTGAGAGACAGTCTGAGTGACAAAAAGGAGGGGCTCAAGATTAGAGAGAAAAAAGAACATGCAGAGAGACCCAGAAATAGATGCTGGGACATGCTCTCACATGGAAACGTCTGTGCCCTAAAATGCAGATTCATTTCATATTAAATATTTCTTCATTTTCTAAGTGAATGTATGGTTCTTATAATGCAGTGAATTTAAACGATTGCAGTAATACAAGGAAATTGTGGCTGAAAGAAACTCAGAATAGCCTGCCAAATGACTTTAGTGCATTTTTTGTCCTATTTTTCTTCCCTGAATTGCACCTAGCCAGACCATTCAAAACAGCAAGCCGTCGACGACTGTGAGATATTACATCCATTACAATGTCCTATGTATAATTCATTCACCATGTCAATGAAATGGTGATAAATTCGGGACTTATTCTCAAGGATCATTTCACAGATTTCATCTCGAGACTTTAAAAATATATTTTTTTAAAATTCCCATTATAACTCCCATCAGCTGATCAACCACATCATCTTCAAAAAATTGGTGAGGTCCCAAATGTAAGGTGGCCTTGTGAAAGGTAGCTGAGACCTGGTGGACAGGCCTTCTAGGTTTGTTACTCTCACGGGAGCAAGAGCAGTACATGGGGAAAGATTTGAACCTCAACTGGAAATGGAGAGTAGCAAGCTTGCCTTACAGTTTTGTAAAGGATGAAATAAAAATAAAATAGACATTTTATTTTCAAAGTTAGCTGTCTCTAGATCCCTGAGACTGATAGAGAACTCAGGTTTGTTTTGTTTTGTTTTGCTTTCTTTCAACATGCACAGACTGAATGAGAATGTCAATCCATTTTGTGTTGCCATAATGAAGTATTGGATGGTGATGCTTTCTATGAAGAAAAGAGGCCTATATAGCTTCTTCAAAGATTGCACAGCTCCATTTACTAGCCAGGGATGAGTACAGATTATAACATAGCAGAAACAAGAGCAAGAGAGGCATAAGGGATATATATAGAGGCAACTGAACGTGTGGACTGACCTGGCTTTATAACAGCCAGCTTTTCTGTCAATTGATTGAGTCTCTCAAGACCTAACCAACTTCCATGAGTCAGGAACTAATCCCTTTTTAGAGCGATGCCCCATCTATCACCTCATTACCTTCTACAGTTTTCGTCAACTCTCACACAGTTCCATTGAAGAGTAAGCACTTAACACACGATCCTTGGGGGATGTACACATAGAAACCATATCATATGCTGAAGAACTAGAGAATGGAATTTTTGCCCTTGACCAGTTTCCATCAAGTGGAAAACACTACCACGAAAGTCCTAACTAGTAAGTCAGTGTAAGAGGTTCTGGAATAGAAATTAGAAAATTTGTGGTGGAAAAAGTCACAAAGTGTAAAAACAAACTCCATGTTTGAACTTCCTAGGTGATATCTCTTGCTTTTTTTTTTTGAAGCATAGTTAGGGGAATTTCTATTTTGTACCAAAGGAAGAGCTTTGCCCCATGTCATTAGTCATTGAAAGGGAGTGGCTAATCCACTGCATTAGTTTCCTAGAGTTAAATTAAAAACCATCACAGACTAGTGGCTTAAAATAACAGAAGTTATGTAATATAAAAGTCCAAAATCAACATGTAGAAAGGCCACCCTCCCTTCAAAGGGTCAGGTAGAAGATACTTTCTTTTCTCCTCCAGCTTTCAATAGGCCCAAGTGTTCTTTCATGTTGCAGCGCAGTTTCAATCCGGTCTTTCTATTCACCTGGTCATCTTCTCCCTGTATGTATCTTCTGACATTCTCTTCTGATTGTCTATGCCAAATTGTCATGGTTTGTGCAATGACTCCAGCTCTACTAGATGTGACTCTAACCCGATGGCCTCATGTTAACTTGTATATGAAAGATCCTGTTTCCAAACAAAATACTCACAATTCACAATCACATCCATGGAAGGTTAATTGCAACAGAAATACAGAGGTCATGTTGCAAAGGAGAGGCAGTGGCTGGAACTAGACTCTGGAGAACCCCAAGTGCCATGTGGGGAAGCCTCAAGCACGACTTCTCTGAAAAAGTAGCAGAGCAGCTTTCTCTCTAAAGATCAGCCTCATCACAATGAAAAATGAACCAAAAGAAGTGACGATTCTATGCAGAGTCCACAGCATTTGTTCAGATGAACAATAGGAAAACACACGAGAGATGAGAGCTATGAGAAGGTTCTCAGGTGATGATACACTACTTCTGGTTGAGAAAGATTGCATTTATACAGCTTCGGCTTTTTAATTTCTAGAGTACTTTTTAAAGATCTCAACTGATTAGTTCAGATCCATCCATATAAAGTCCCTCTTTTCTTTATCATGATGCATCTCATCCATATGTGGGGAGGGATGGATCATTCAGGGTGTGCAGATTGTAGAACAGTAATCTTGAGAACTCTTCTTTTTATAGTTATTCCTCCTACACTGAGTAAAACAGTGTTGGTGGGAAAATAAATGCACTTACTATCCTCTGACATGAATTTTAGTATTTTTTCCCAATATGCTATTTTACCTCTGTTAATGAACCCATCTGATTCCCTCTAAGCTCCACAATGTTTCTATTTGGCCATGATCATGAATTCAGCAAAACCAACTGCACTTCACAATAAAAATTCTGAACATTTTAACCACAGTCTCAGCTGAGTTTTTTCCTATGTTTAAATAGATATAAAGATTCACTTTGTTACAACAAAATTAGAGCAAAACATAAAACAACATAACAAATAAAACAAGAAAGTTGACATGCATTTTAGAAAAAATTGCTAAATTTAAATTTTCTAGGTGTTTCTGAATTCTTCTAGTTAGTAGTAAACAGCAATAATGGTGATGATGATGATTATGCATAATTTAAATGCATATAATATTTTATGCATTTTCCAAAGCAGCCACACATTGAACCTATTCTATTCAACAAATACTAATTTGAGCTCAAGTATGTGTATTGTGGAAAGTTCTTTGTGTACAAAATTCAGTAAATTGTACCTTTTATTCTTCCTCTACTTCAAGGTTAGTTGGTTGAAATATACAATGGTATTATTTAATGTAGAAAAGAATTGGCTCAGATTGGTGAGTTACAAAACTACAGAGTGTACACAGCTAACTAGATACAAACGTCACTCACTGCAACATCATAGACTTGTTTCAACATCACAACAGTGTTCTCACAGCTTGTGTCACTGCATGTTTTATTGGTGTGACATTCAAGTAATTCACAGATATCCACTTGTCCTTTACCACTCTACAAAATAAGGAGTGGAAGCAGAGACATAGCTGAATGCAAAGCCCCACAGGTTTCTCAGTGAATGCTCTTCCCTCTGAACACTGAAAACTCAGCTGAGTTCCATGAAGAAGCACCTTGTACCAGCTAATGTGTTGCATGGTTGTCTTTGCAGTTTCAAACCAGGTGAGCAATATCTGAAAAAACAGGCAAAAGTATCCTCTCTGCTGTCACATACTGGATTGATTCCCATAGGTCAGAAAAAATTTCCCATGAAATCACATCTGGAAAGAGGACCAAGTTCATTGCCTTACTGATTCATAGAGGAAAGCTATTCTGAAAGCAGTGAAAGAGAGCTAATTTTTTAGACTGGAACAATCAATGTAGAAATCCAGATTATTGAAGAAAGACTCCCCAAGAATGAAAATACTACACAAGCAGATGCCACAAAAATGACAAACCAGTTTTGAAAATTGCTTACCTAGTCTTTAGGGAGGAAAACACTATCCTAAAATGAATTGAGTAGCTTTGTGCGATGTACAACTCTGTTCTTCAAACTAAGCTGTTTGGTTTTTTCTGTTAAATCTTTATTTTTAATTTTCATTATGTCCCATTGTATTTTTGTCGCTGACTGCTGATTGGTTTCGACTTCTGTCACCTAGATTCTCTTTCCTGGTAAGCTGGAGTATTTCAAAATAAACTTTAAAAACTGAAGTTCTCTACTCTGTGCACAAATTGTAATGAAGTATCAGCTTTTCCCTGTCCATTAAGTCATTCAACTTCGCTACTGATTGGGCAAAAGCAACAAATTTCTGGCTAATTAAATTTGCAGATGTTATTCAGTAGTGAGGGTATGTAAGGATAAAGGAATAATACAAGAGAACTGAAAAACTGTGCAGCATTCTATGTATGAGGGGATGGGAGGGCATGAGGCAGTGTGAACAATTACAGTCGGCAGAAAGAGAGAGAGAAGAAGAGAAGCTACAGGATAAAACAGCTACTGGGCATCAGTGACAGGGCATTTGTAGCAGAACACTCAGTTCACTCAAAAGCTGTGTGATATTAGCAGACAATTATTTCTGTTGGGGTTATTACCTGGATTAGAGTACAGGGCACCTGCCATGTGTACAATTCTAGACAGGAATTCCCCAAACTGCGCCTGAGTGAGGTTGTGATATTTTCCATACCACAAACCCCATGACATACCTCTGGCAAGTGTTTCAGAGTGAGCTGTTGGGGTTTCATTGACTCTCAAAGCAGAATAACCTTATTTATTGACTATAATATAAGGCCATGTGGTAGAAAGCCCCAAACCAGATCTGTACCATATTTCTCATTAGATTTACAGAGCTAGTAACTTAAAACTTTATTTGTATATTGAAATGAACATAGCCACACTATAGTATAGATTTTGCTTGGATTGTGAGATACAACACAGCACTTGGTATAAGATTTCTCCCTTAAAGGATAACATCTTAAGTTACATATCCAAATCTTCTAGGAGTGAATATTTACTTTTCTTTGAGATTATAAATATATCTATGGACAAATTTGAGAAACATAATTGTATTCACACAATATGAAATATGAAATAATAGTTTATTTTTTAAAGTGCACTAACTAATTGTTAGAATAACTATGCTATAACAGACATTGTGCAGGCTGAGTGGAGAAACAATGATGAAGGAAACAAATCCCTACTCTCAAATTCAATATTATATTTGTGATATTACTCACATATAATCGTATATCTAAATAAATATTCATTGATATTGATGTATTTCCTTACTTTGCAAATATTTATGAAGCATTTACTGTGCTAGTTAATATGCTATTACCTAGCTATTACATTATGCTAGCTAATAGAGTTACACAGGTGAATTATTCCAGACCTGCTCTACGCCCCAAACTAACATGAATTCTGTGTAAGGATGACAGTCATTTAGTAAACTGAGTTGAATATAATGGAACATATGGTAAACTGATTCTAATATGATGAAACAAATTCTATACAAGTGAAGTAGAATTTGATGCTATGATGATTTTGCAAGGTGATGGCTTGGACTACAGAAAGCCCTCACAGAAGAAACCGTTTTCAACCAAACAGAGGTATAGGAGTTGGTCAGATGAACAGAGTGGAAAAGCTTATGTTTCGCATGGAGAGCTAGTGTGCAGCAAGGGCGATGAGAGGAAGTATGGGCTACTTTAAGACATGAAGATCACTAATGAGGAATAGAGTGAGGAACAGACCATAAATGGTGAATGTAGATACAGACCTGATCAAGAAGGTTCTAAAGGCCATGTTCATGGATTTGTACATTTTCCTAAGGATAATAGAATTGATAAAACTTTTTAAAGGTAGACAAAATATGACCAGATTTGCAGTTTAAAACTGTCACTCTGACTTTCGTGTGGAAGAATAATGTGAATGAGACAGACACGGAGTCAAAGATACTCTTTAGGTGATCATTACAAAACCTGACAAAGATTTGTCAGGACGTAATCAGGCAGTGGAGATAGATTTCAATATTTAAGAGGTGAGGCCAGAGGAACTGTCGATTGGTTAAAGATGGGTCAAAGGCAACAAGCTGAAGCTGACTCATGGTTCTGGAATCAGAAAGAATTCACATATAGTTGCCAGAGAAGTTTGGACAAGATATGAATAGGTTGCTTTTTAATATCCTGATTATATAACAACTGGATGTCCCCAGATGCAAGTACTCAATGGACAGTGGAATAGGTGTTCTAAAGGCAGGAAAGAGAAACTTGCTCCTGTCAGTTTTGTATTTACCTTGAACTGTAACTTTGCTGGTTTCAAATTATACCCCAACATATTCTACCCATTGCACTGAATTCTCTGCAAGAACTGCAGCTAGGATTGTTCCTGCTATACCATAATGAGCCCATACCCTACTTTTTCATTATTTTGAGATTGAATGCAAACTTGTCCTGAAATTTCCAGAAAAGACTTACAGAAAGACTTGCAGCCATTATTAACATAGTGAGCACTGGTGCAGACATCTTCATAGCACTGACTTATATACTTCCATTTATTCCAACTCCCCATTCCTATCCTCTCTACTGTGAAAGCTCACTCTATCTCCAGACTACAATGAAGCTGACATCTTACTCTTCCTTCAACTGATTGGAAGTGTCCACATTTGTTTTCCTGGGTAATGGCTAAGACCCCCAGGAGGGAGCTCTTACCTGCTGATAGAGGCCAAAGGCCTATTTGAACATAAACTCAGTTTCTCCCTTACCAACCATCACTGTCATAACTGACCACTTCTACGGTACGGCCAGCTATGAGTAGACAGGATGACTGACAGGAAGCTCAGATCTACTGCTCACACAAATCTAGGTAGGCAAAGCATGGAAAAATAGGTGCCGGGCCTGTCTGGCACCAACAGCTTCTGCTACACATTTCAATCAGCACCATGCTAAGTTCAGCCCAGGTGTCACTCAAAAAAAGGCTCCAGGGCTGGCTTCTTAGGAGCCAGCAGAGTCTCTCCTTGTGCAGCTGCAGAGAGAGAGGCTACAAGGCCCATCTGTGGCATCTGCCACACCTTCTTCTCATGCCAGATAATTACAATACAGTCCAGTTAGGTGACTTTATTCTGTCTGAGGATGTGACAGCTAATATTGTGCTGGCAGAAGAGAGCACTCTGTGTTCAAGTTGACAGAAGCTGCCCAGGGCATCCAAGAAAAGTTGAGTTTTGTTTATTCTTTCTTCGGTCTCTGTGCTATTGGCTCAGAATATCAATCTAACTACACAAGCACTTAGTTACAGGCACAAGTGAACATCTTTTTAGATGGATAAATATGTACCTGCACAAGAACCTAGGCACAAAAATACATTTTTCCTTATCTATGGAAAGATTGACCCACACACATATGTCATGGCAAAACACTCATATGCTAAAGTGAATGCTTAAAACCTTGCATCTTCAAACTTGCATGCAGATTCATATATACAGAAAACATACATTCAGATATTCAGAACATGCCTAAAAATGCACTTGAGGTACATGTAGTTACACAAAAACACTTGGACGTTGATACTTGTAAAGTGCTTATTCAAGGCAGCCAGATTCACAAATTCATATTAACAAGGACAAATATAAATATGGCTACATATTAAAGGACATTGGCACAAATACACACCCACTTAAAAACATCCTCTCTCTCTTCCTCCCTCTCTCTCTCTCTCTCTCTCTCTCTCTGCCTATCTCTCCTCAGGAACAAATTTAAAGCCACAGGAAAAAAAGATGAAGAACATTTCTACATTGGCTTTTCTCTCTGTCATCGTTCAATCACTTTTAAGTTCTACAACAAAAGTGTTAAAAATAAATAAATTCTTTATAGAAGAGGTTCAAGGGCTGTGAAATCAATTATATTTTATTTTCAAATATTGATGTGAGTAGTGTACACTCTTTCAGAAAAGTCTGGTCTTGCCTGGGGGGTTAAAGACCCAGCTGGAAATGGTAATGGGAAGACACTGCCAAGTTCAAGGCAAAGGTCAGTGCTTCTCTCAGAAATGACACTTTCATCTTTTCTGGAAAGAGAAGGGGACTGGGAAAGTTTTGAGAGCCCTGGTTCAAATAATAGCCATGAGGGTTATCCAATGTGACATTAGTCACCTCATTGATTGCTACATTTGACTTGGTCAATTCGCAATAAAAAATAAATATATGTGAGAGCTGAGAGGAGACTCAGAAACCTCCTCTTATCTCCAGAACAAGGGAAAAAAGACTGAACAAAGAGGCTCCACTTGCCCAGTGTCATGCAGAAAGAAGTGAGAGAGCCTGGACCTGAACTCAGCCAGCTGACATCCAGTGTAAACTTTCTGACTTATCCCATGACACAACTTCCTTGAGAGTCCCTTTCATACTATGTAGAACTTTGATTTCTGAGAGAATTCTTTAAATGTGCAAATAATGAACATGTCCAGTACTGGGGTCATCTAGTTACTAACACCAGGCAGAGTCCTGGTGTTGGCAAGAGTTCTTACCAGGGCCGAACCCAGGTGGCATATGCTGAGGAGTTGTCCAATATTCCACGTGAATAACCTTGTTTTTGTAAGATCTCTTTACTCCTGATATATGCTAAAGTGACAGGCTCCTGCATGGCCAGAGCATGACTTCAGGTAACATTTAGGAAGCTTTGCAAAGAAAGCAGAACTTCTGAAATGCAAAATGTCAATAAGCAAATGAGTTCAGCATGACATAACAGGATCAAGGGTAGGAGACTAAGGTGACGTTGAGAAAGTCAAATGCTACCATTACATGTTTCAGTTTTCTCATTTAAACATACAGAAAATACAACTCAACTTGCTACCTGCAAGTTGTTGGGGGTATATTAGAGAATATTTTTGAAAACAAATCATGCATTTTCTGGATAAATGCAAGTTGTAATGTTATCTATAGTTTGAGGAAAGAGAAACATTATCCCGAAGGTCTACTTTGTGCTGTTACCTCCATTGGGAATATTCTTGTTGGCTGAACCTGTGCCATCCTTTTAAAATTGGCCAAATATGCTGACCAGACCTGTCACATTGAGGAATCATGAGACTAAAAATGTTTTCTGATGTGATTAGCAGCATTTTTTCCATGCTGGTTCTGGGACATTATTCTAGGCTTTGTTTCTCAGTGCCATATCATACTACTTTGTAGTAACAATTTTCAAAATGCTACAAGAAAGGTATTTCTCTTATAGGTTCACACACACACATACACATCAGAGAGAGAAAAACACAAAACAAAGAACAAGCAAAGCTCTTTAAAGTTTACTCTGAGTAAGAAACTTGCTTCATTTCACTGAGGTTATTCTTAAAATGTTTCCATCTGCACCCATTCCAGCATTTAGTTTTGACTGTTGTTATTCAATGTTGCACAACCCTTAGAACCAAAAGAAGGATTTTCCATACAAGAAAATTTTGAAATTTTGGAATGTTCATAACTGGTGTAAGACTCTCATTTTATAGATCAAGAAGCAAAAAGCATAAAGAGGAAGGAAGGTAAGTTAACAAGCTCACAGTTCAGATTTATGACAGGACTATAAGTTCTGATGGTCTTTTCTCAGAATCCATATTGGACACAATTTAGTATCACATTTACTCTGCACTCTCATGTGAGCTTTTGCTTATTAACTTGCATAGTTTAAAAAAAAACAATATTGTAATATCGCTTGACATAGTTTCTGGAACATCTCAACTACTAGAAAATATTAAATCTAAATTTATCTCTTTGTGGAGTTTTCCTGAGTAGATTTTAAGCATTTAGAAGAAACCGTGTCTTATATTTTTTGGATATAACAGAGAGCCCTTCTAGATTCATCTGAGGTACTCAGTAGCTGATTTTTCATTGACTGAAAATTACTGGCAGCCCTAGCTCTACGCCAACTGAAGGAAAGGAAAAGCATGGCATTAAAGCAATAAAACAAACCATTTCCCCTACAGAGTTAGTCTAACATTAATAAAAGCTTCATGTTACACTATTATCCTCTCCCTTATTATTCTCATGTATTTCATGCTGGATATAAATGTCAGAATACTTTATCTGTCTGCATTTGCATGGGATTTATCGCTACTGAACGAACACCAACCTGCATCTTCTGGCAAGGAAAAGCTTGTTCTCAGTGGCTTCCCCCCTCCACCTCACCCATTGTGACCACAGGGTGACAGTGTCTGAGGAAGGAACACTGTGCCAGTCCTGATAAGCCAACTTTTAAAACCAAGCTCTCCTGATTTCCATTTCTAGAGGATTTGTGCGAGTTATTTCACATGTGAGAAACAGGGTAGCAGAAAAGATGATGAAGAAGCATTTATTGCGCCACCTTGCCATACCTCATTCTCCTTAGTGGTACCATGGTTTATTCACCTACATACTCATTCTTTTCATGATCAGTTGATGAAAAGAAGAAGATTCTTCCCCCAGAACCGGGTATTCTTTCTGATTCATTCAAACCAGTGATTTTGAAACCTAACATATATCAAAAATCATCTGGAGAGCTTGTGAAACATATATTGCTGGGTGGGTAGGGCCCAGAGATTCTGAGCACACAGGTCTGAGCTGGTCCCTGTAGTCTGAACTGCTCAGAGATTCCTGGGTGACATTGCTGATGTTAGACTGTGGTTCATATTTTTTGAACTACCTGCCTCTGCCGGTTGGGTGGTGATTCACATTCTCTGTCTGGCCTGTTTATAATCGTTTAACTCATTCTGCCATAAATATCATGCAAGAGCAAAATATAGTTGCAAATAATTTATGGGACAGGACCTAGGAATCACTGAGATGGAGTCACGGTACGACACAAGGAAGCAAAGAAAGTCATCCTGTGTGAATTAATCATCCTGTTTCACAAGAGTTTGAGTGATGGAACCCACAAGAAATGAAGAGAACAAAATTTTAGCCCTCACTCCTCAGCTGTTGGTAGTCCCTTCTTAATTCAACTATCTGACATTTCTAGCCTGGAGTTTGCATGGGCTAACAAAATTGAGAGGTGACCATCGGGCTTATCAATTATTTCCTAGGATAGAATGGAAAAAATGTAGATTTCTCTAAACAATCCCAAGGGATCCAGGGATGGACCAGTGTGCCATGTGAGACACTGGTGGTGTATACCAGTAGACAACACACAACGAGATCTGACCTGACCGATACAAAGTTGCTGGGAGAAATTGGTAGAGGTTAACTTTCTTTCTTTCTTTCTTTCTTTCTTTCTTTCTTTCTTTCTTTCTTTCTTTCTCTCTCTCTCTCTCTCTCTCTCTCTCTCTCTCTCTCTCTCTCTCTTTCTTTCTTTCTTTCTTTCTTTCTTCAGTTCTTGCAACCTGTAGAAAAGAAATGTTTTCCTCTGGAAGTTGTTGTGTTTGAATAGGACATTGATATTTCTCTGCCTATGCTGTGATAAGAAATAGCCTCAGGGTGAAGCTGCTGCCAGGAAGAACAAGCGAAGAGATGGAATATTTTGCTTCTTTGGTGAAATTATTGAGATTCTATTATTATATGATTAGCGCACAGCTCCCCCCGAATTATTAATATGAGGGATGAAACATGGTAGCATTATTTAAGACAGTTACAATTGAAGTTCCTCACCACATTATACATTTATTTTCTGAAATGCAACAGAGATGGTACATAACTCGCATAGTGTCTCTTGTCTAGAAGCGTCATTTGGAACCTTACTATAAGTGCAGAATTTAAAGATCCCATGAGACCCACTCAATTTTGATATTCATTCAGCCAGATCTCCAGGGGACCCCTGTGCACAGTAAAGTGGGAGAAACCCTGCCATACACTGAAGACAAGGAAGGCTGGCAGACGGGAATCACACCATGCATTTTGAATTCTATTATTTTATTTTTGATCCCTTGGTTCCTCCTTCTAGGCCTTTTATTTTTTATTCTAGATTTGAAAATAAGATTACATCAGCCTATGGAAATATATCCAAATCTGTAATTGATTACTGGCTAATTAGTCTGAAGGATAATTTTTCTGTAGGAGTTAGTTTTCCTAAATATTAATGAGCAATTAGAATTCTATTCTGAAAACAGACGACATTGTGAGTTGAGGATGAGTTGAAGAAGGTGAAAAATAAAATGATCACAAGTAAACATGGTTATATATTGGGGAGACTATGTGGTCTTCTATTTTTTAAGCCTGGCATGTAGCAATTTGAGGGAAAGTAAATCAGCCAGCCCCAGGGTGACCCTCATAAACAAATGAATCACCTCCTAGGAAAAGGAAACAAATAAATAAAGCTCTCTAGATCAGAAAGAAAGCAAGGACAGGCTGTATTGTCACTGGGAAGGACCTAGAGTGTGACTTTAGCCTGAGAAAGTTAAATGCAGAATTTATTGCTGATCATAATTTCATGAAATAACATTTCCTGGGTCAAATAAACCTGGAACTTTGGAGATACAATCATAAACAGTGTGCGTGTGTTTGTTTGTTTCCTTTTTAACATAGATCAATATTCACAAAGACTTATTCTCTCCCCACATCTCTGCCAAAATTTCCTAACAGATCCCTGTCCTTGTGCTCTCATTCCTGCTTACACAATCTGCGTAGAGCAGCCAGTGTCACATTTTCAAAATGCTAATGAGTTTAGGCTACTCATCAGTGCAAAATGCATCAAAGAAATTTTTATATTTCATTTTTCACTTTAATATTGCTTTAAAAATCTCTCTTTTAAATGTTACATGATCTTCTGTAGGTTATGGTTATGGTTATGGTTAAAAATTATCTGTCCCTTTTTTGTCAAATAGATAAAATATTTCTTATCTGAGCTTGCTTACATCCTTAACTATCATTCTCTCATATTTTTTATACTCCTAGAACACCCTAAAAATATCTTTCAGAACAACTCATATTCACACTTCTATTTGGGTAATTAGATATTTAATATTTATCTTCCTTGAAGAAAATAAAAAAGCAGTTTCTTAAAATTTTTCTTATTCATCATCACACCTCCATGTGTGGCATTTGTCTCATGCATAGAGATCAATTGTTAAATATTTATTAAATGCCTGAATACACTGTGATTTTTGAACATGGCAATGCATGAAGTTTCTCAAATCCAATTAAATGTGAGGACTTTAGTTTTCCAATATGGAAGTAATATTCCATAGAATTTACTTGAAGAAATGCTTTTCTGAAGTCAATTCCACTTCTCCTCAGTGTGAAAAAGGGAATATAAGTTATAACTACATTTCAAGCTCTGACTCGATGCAACCATGGGCAAAGTTATTCCATATCTGAGGTTCTCTGGGGGAATGATGAGGCTGGGGGAAATAATCTCCATAACCCTTTACAGCTTTCAAGCCCTGAATTTCTAATTATGGAGAAAGAGTGCCACTCTCCCTGTGGTCACAGCATGAGCTCTTGAAGAGTACATCATGGCAGACCGACCTCATTTAACTTTAGGGTATGTATAGTCAGGATTGTAGATCAGGAAAAGGGAGGCCATAGAGCATATCTGGTTGTCAGTGCGTCATTTCACAGTGTCTTCCTTGATGTCTTTACGGACAAAAGTGAGGAATGTGTGCTGACGGAGGTGTAATGGGCTGGTTTTGCAACTGGTTGAAAGATAGTTTCCCAGGAGTCTTAATTACTAGACCAGCAGCAACCCTTAGGACAGGGGCTGGTGACAGCCTACAGGCTGTGTCCTTTGTCCTTCCCTATTCAGCATTCCTATCAATGTCTCGGATAAAGACAAAAAACTCATTATCAGATACATAGATGATATGATGGTGGGACTGTCAAACTAGAAAATCAGAATTCAAAGTGACTTCAATAGTCCAGAGAAGTGATTTTCATGTAAAATTAGGAAATGTAGTAAAACAAAATCCCCTGCAAACAGAAGCTATAACCACCTGCCAAAAGATATAATTACAAAAATCTGTATAAAGGTGTACATTTTTGTGTATGTGATGTATGTATTTGTGCCTAAACCAGATGTGAAGGTTTTAATTGGTGGTGAGATAAAAACAAAATTAAAAAAAAAATAATGTAAGATGACATTATGGGTAGGAATGTCTGTTACAATCCTATGTTTCATAAATAGAAATCCAGAAAGTTAAAAGAAGCAGCTGACAAATGGTTGCCATTCAGTAAGAACCAATGTTTGACTTCTGATTTTTGAGAAGAGGAGACTGATTAGATTATGATCACAGAAAAGGAAAGGAGTTAGGGGAAAACAGGAGAAATTAGGATTTAGTCTAAAGAGACAGCAAAATTTTGGAAATTGTGTTGATGCCGCCTCTCCTAGGTCAAGGTTGCATGCTGCTCTAATGTGTCCCTTCCATGCTCGAGCCGTCCCTCCCCAGGTGTTCATCACTTCACCACGTGACACTGGGTGTGCGTGTCCCTGGTGATGCCAAAGTTTC
Source organism: Hydrochoerus hydrochaeris (assembly GCA_004027455.1). NCBI lineage: Eukaryota > Metazoa > Chordata > Mammalia > Rodentia > Hydrochaeridae > Hydrochoerus > Hydrochoerus hydrochaeris. The sequence goes on along the minus strand of PVLA01000304.1, from coordinate 478,275 downwards.
TGAGACAGCAAGGTTTGAATATATTTCATCATCAGCAACCTCAACATCATTGGTTCAGAGGACAGAATCAATGGATACATTGTTATTTCTCTTATATATATTTAGTATTGTGGGAAAAGATTATTTAATTTGTTTTCTGCAAAGCCCTGAATTAGGAAAACTATCAGCAGAAAAGGAAATTTTACTCCATGTAAGTAATCATACTTTTCTAAATGAGTGATGGATCTTTAGTTAGTGATTGTCCTATACTTGGAGGGAATTAATTGAAGCTTGAAATTTGCCCCATCCCCTTTAAAAGCACTCATTGGGCCTCTTTTTAATGACACAGTGAACCTTCAACAAGGGCAGAATGCAAACACCACTTTCGGGTAAAGTGGTAATATGGTGTATCATTTTTGCTTCAATTAGTGGGGTGACAAAATGTAAAAACAAAATAAACAAACAAACTACACATAAAACAGCACAAACATTATATTTGGCCTTGCTAACTTTATATCCTTTAACATTTGATTTTAATTTGCAAATTCTTTCCACAGAGTTTGTTCTGATCCAACAGAGTAATAATTTATTGCATGAATGTTTCCTTTTGTAGCTTTGGGCTTTTATTCTGGCTATTAAGGCAAGCCATAGCCTACCGAAGTTTTATGCATAAAAAGTACTTATTTTTTTCAAACTTCTTACATTTTCCTTCTGCTTAAATAAGTAGAAAAAGTTCACCAAAAGTGGTTTCCTTTTGCTCCACATTTCTGTAGAAGGTCTGTCAATCTCCACTTCCTCACCACTTTCTGCCTGGAACTGGAGAAGTATTTATCTACCTGACTCAAGACCAAAGCAAAATAGATGAGACATTTACATGAACAAGTGAGTGCACATGTCCTTCAATCAAAACAGTCCCCTTTTCTGCCATTATTATGTAAAAAATCTCTCAGTGAAAACAGCAAAATACCCATTATTCAAAATTTCTAATATGCCATTATCTGCCTAAGAACACCAGAACTTCTGTAATACTAGCTTATCTTCCTGTATTAATTATGCATAAAATCAAGTATAAGAACTTTTTAAAATTTTTCTTTACAATAGGAGTAAAAAAAAAATTCATAGACTAAAATAAAAGAAGGTGAAATTTTCTGAAATGCCCATGTGGACTTTGCTGTGCTGGGAAGAAATGAGGATTACAAAGTCTGTTACTTTGTTACAATTGATGTGTTTGTTTACCAACAGGCAGTGTTTGCAGAAAAGAGCTTTTTAATAAATAATTTTGTCATTCTCTCATATTTCTTTTTGAGCATTCCATAATTTGACCCAAACATATTTGGTTAATGTAACAATAAATGGTTGAATAAGCATATGGTTTAAATTTCCCTTGGAGCAGGATTTGGAAGTGGAGTTAGAGGGTGTTTGCCATGCATAGGTGTACACTGGACTTTAGGAACACCGGACATTACTTGGAACCACTGTTTCTACAGGCCACCACCCCCTGCTTTCAAAGCTCCAAATTGGTCTTTGCCTTCAAAATGTGCTTGCCAGTAATCGCTTTACTCACAGCATTGGGCTGTGTGCCACAAACAATCTGCAAGGCTTCCTAACCTCAGGAAGCTACTATTTATTATATATCAGTTGCAAAAGTGTCAAAGTTTTAAATTCTTTGTAAGCATTCTTGCATTTAATATTCACAATGCTCCAAAAAGTAATACAGCATGATATTCTCATTTTGCACCATAATAGTCCCACTTTCACATGAGAAAGTAAGGCAGAAAAAGTTTAAGAATTCATGCAAATGAAAGTGTTAGCAAATATTTCACCAGGAGTTGGAATCCAGGAAGTCTGATTGTAGCATTTTTACATGGAGTTACTAAATCTCTTTGCTTCTCAACCCCTGTGACTACAAATAACTGACTCTAGGCAAGGAGTTAATAAATTGCTTCATTTTAATCTCAAGGCTACACTTTGAGGTAACTATACTTCCCATTTTTAATAGGTGATGTAAGAAATGGTTTGAAGAATTGTATTAAGTTCACAGAATTATTGATTCACAAGACCCGGGACTTAAAGTGAGGTTTCTTCCACCAACTCCCCCAGGTTGTTCTGTGTACCATGAGTGGCCCCTAAATTAACTGTGTCAGAGTTGGGGGGAAGGACTGTGCTGATTTAAAAAAAAAAATAATCCCAGATGAAGGGCCTTTCTCCTAGCTACTGAATCAGCATCTCTGAGGCAGAGGGACTCAGACTCTTCACTTTTAAAAAGTGGTCAGTTGATTCTTGACTCACAAAATGGAAACACTTACCTCCAAACACCCTTCTTATGAGAGACACCACCTGCTAACGTTACTAGGAGTTGAAAATGAGATGGAAGATAGAAAAGTACTAAGTGTGAATTGACAATAAAAGAAGTCACTTCAAAATACAAACCAGAAAATCAAAAGATGCTGTCAATGTTAGGCTTTGAATTCCATTCCAGTGTGATATGAGAGAGTGGATTCTCTAGTGTCCTTGAGGCTCAGAGACCCAGAGAGGAGAGAAGTCAGTACAGTAGGAAGAATAGCACTCTAGCATCAATTCTCCTCTCTGCCTCTTAATTGTCATTTTGATACTGGGGAAATTATTATTTTCTGCTTTTTAAATTCTTTATCTGTATGCTATTTCCCAATTTGACTTTATGTGGATTAAGTGATTCACAAACCTAAGGCCCTGGGCATCTGAGAAAGTCAAGTGTCTTGTTTTTGTCTCTTTGTGATGATTTAAAACAAATCTGGATGTTCCAGGTAAAACCAGTTGCCAATTCCTCCCCAACCATGGCCTTCAATAGATCAGTTGTTTCAAATTTCCAGTTTGTCAGTTGTTTCTTTTGCTTCAGGGGAATTGTATTCTCAAAACATCACTTGACATTTAATGTGTGCATTATTATTGAAAAGTAATGACTTGATATTATCAGAAAGATGAAGGGATACACCAATAGGATGAATATCTACTGGAAAACATTCAAAAATTCCTATCTACTGACGATGAGGATTGAGGGGGAGGATTATGAATACCATTTTAATCCCAAATATTATTACTTTCTGTACTTAATCAAAATACCAATAGAGAAATCACTTTTTTGGCAGAAACATAAAGTGCCAAGTTGCAAATGACTTACCAATTATTTACAAAAATTCTTAAGAATTGTTTCTCCTTAGAGGAAAGAGTAAATCACTGATGGCACGTAGTGAGAGAATCACATAATAATTTACTAAATCCCATGAGACAGAATGCTAGGCACCGTTTTGAAGGTGAAAAAACTGGCTCAGAGGGATAAAGATGCTTGCTAAAGTCACCTGTGTTACACAAGACTCTTGATGGAACTTACATGGCCTATTTCTTCTCTTTTAACTTCCTCACTAGGCTTTGATGCTTCTGATTCCAGGCAGGCAAAATATTAAGGCTAATTTCTCTCTACCATCTCTTTCAATCTCTCCTTTTTAGAAACTTTTAATTAGTTCCCAACTCTCTGCCATTATTTGTATTTGTTATTAAGTATTAACAGCCATCCCTATTTCCTTCTCTTCTCTTGAACCTCTCCTGAAGCTTCCCCATTCCTAGGCTTCTGGTTTTAATTGTTATATTTTTTCACCAGTGATCAGTGGAGCTTCTCTAATGATCTCAGCTCATTTGGAAGGTTTATAGCTGCAGCACAGAACACCAATAAAGTGAAAAGAGAAGCTTAGTTGGGAATCTCCTGAAGGCTTGCTCCTGCCAAGAACCATACCAGTGTGTAGCTTTCTCCCCTGCCCCAAACTAAGGCACCTTCCTTTGTGAAAAGATTCCCATCTCCTACAAGAGGAAGGCAGCTTCCTCCTCTCCTTCATCATGTTCCCAGGTTATCATCTGAGAGTCCTACACACAGTAGGTGGGCATGAGATTACTAGTTATTGAAAGATGCACTAAGTAAATATATTAAGAAAGGAAGAGAGAAAGGTAAAGGAAAGATTCAAGGGCTACTTCCCTATGCCAGGAAATATCCAAAGTTCTTGCATGAGTCAAGTTCTCAATATCATGCTAATACTCTGTTATAAAAGAAGAATCAGTACATTTTTTTTGAAAAATACTCCCATGGACAGATATAGATAGTATCTATAATAGCCAATATTACTGATCAATTATTATTTGTCAAGCTGTAATTTCATTTTATCATGTTAGAACTGTGACCCTAAAACACATCTCCTAAAGAATTAACTCTATTATGATACACTTAAACTTTTCCATGATTTTGCCCATTTGTTCAAAACTTTAATTATTACAAAAGTTGTAACATATTCTTTTATCATCTTTGGTTTTGGAGAAAATTGAGGGCAAGATGTGATTTACAGTTCCCCATCCTTACTCGGTACCCTGCACAGACCGAAGAAAAACCAAAATTCTAGAACAAAAGCATTGCCAGGTGATAGATCCGAAAGGACTGTGGAGCTTACACACTCATTCTCCACTCAGGAGCGGTTCGCACTAGTTGTTTTGTGAATTTTAGACTTTCTGGTTTTTCATAGCCTTGGTTTTATCATCTGGAAAATGAGAAGAAAGCTTTTTCAGAGTTTGAATAAGAATGCATATTATTCAATATTGTGTCTATTAGAATACGCCATATGTATTTTATTCCTAGGTTCATGACAGTGTGCCACTCAGTCTGGGGTAGGGGGTAACTCAGAAAGTGTACTTCAGGTTGAAGTTTCTATCTTAATTTTCTATGTTTTGTGCCCACCATAGAGGAAAGTCATGACTATCCTCACATATATTATGAATTGCTTGACTCCTCTTCACTGACTCATAGAGGTCCTATCTTATTCTTAGACAAAAATAAATTGAAATGCCAATCAAAGCTGTGGCCTTTATAAACTTATGGAATCCTAGAAGGTGTTGGTTGAGAAGAACTGAGATTTTCTTTCTTCGTCCTACACACAGAGAGAAAATCATATGCATAAAGGGAGGAGGATTATCCCTGGTTACATGACTTGAAATAGTCAAACGGGTTAAAAATTCAAACCTACACAAAGAGACACTTTTTTGAAACAAAGTAGTACATGTTTTTACTACCCAGTGCACATACAAATCACAGCGAGTTTACACATTTATATAATTCTGGTTTTTGTCCCTCCAAACCTTCCCTCCAAACCTTCTTCTCTCCCAATTTATGAAAGCTCTATTTCCATTTTATTCTCTCAACTTCTCCTTTTTTACCTTTAAAGTCATTTTTCCTTCCTTTCCTTCCCCTTTCTCCATCTCTTGTCCCCCTTGATCAGGTCCACTGCATAGAAACACTACTGGGAAATGAGCTTGGTGTAATTTCCAAGTTGAAGATACCCAAGTAAGTAAGATCTGAGGTGTATTTCCCCAGTGACAGAGTTCACAGCTTCAGCAAAACCACCAAGGCACCCACTCCCAGGAGTCCTGACAACTGGCACTGATAGAGCCTGATGTTCAGGGTCTAATTAATGAAAAGCATCTGAAAAATATGAGAAAGGCCTATAATTGTAATGCTCAATTATCTGCCCAGTGATTAAAACTTTTAAATCGCATGAAATAAATGGATGCACACTGAAACCACAATGTTAAGTGAACCAAGTTAGACATACAAGCTGATTTCTCTTAAATGAGACAGCCAAGATATAAATAAATTAAATAGCAAAATAAAATATAAATTATGGGAAACATAGATTTTTACAAAAAGAAAGCAAGTTAATAGATGGAAGGAGGAAAGAGAAAGGAAAGTAAAGGAGATGAAAAAAGTAAAATGTGTTATTTACATGTACCAACTTCCAGTAATCATTATGGAGTAGAAACATATACTAAGACAAATTAAAAATAAAAGAGTATATATTCATTTTCTAATACTTACCAGTAAAAGTTACTATTTCTCAGAAAGGAAAAACATTGGAGTTCAGGAATTTCACGTAGATAATCTACTAAGGCATCTGTTACTCTCCACATCTTACTAGCTTGATATCTAATCAATTGTCAATATGTCTCAATATAGGGCAAGGACCCCCCAAATTAGGAAAACAACATTATAAATGGGTCATTTTACCCAAAAGCTAATATAGTTATTGACCATCATTTATAACCTCAACAGTAAATTTATTGACTTCTGTTCTGTTTTATTTTGAAACTGTGGACACAGTCCACTAAACACAGTCCACTAAACACAGTCCACTAAACACAGTCTACTGAGACTGGCACAATAATAGGTAGAAAGTTTTAATGATTCCTATAAACGTCACTGAGATTGAAAGGTTTTAATACATTTCCATAAAATAAACAACAAGGTTAATTGATTTTCCAGATAAATTCTATAAAATATCTAATAAACCAATAACAGCAATCTTATGAAATGGAATAAAATAAAGAGGCTGTCACTACATAACTCTTTTTTAGTTTGTTCTTGAGGAGCAGGTGATCTAACTACTGAAATCATGCAATAAGGAGAAAAAGTAGGAATGTAAAAGACCACTCAAGAGCATGTAAAACTTCTGAGAAAAATCCTGAAAAATCTCCTTTAAAAAAAATGAATTTTAGCCTGGCGTGGTGGCTCACGCCTGTAATCCCAGCACTCGGAGGCAGAGGCAGGAGGATCATTGCGAGTTCGAGACCAGCCTGGGCTACAAAGTGAACTCAAAGCCAGCCTGAACTGCATAGCAAGACTCTGTCTCAAAAAGACAAAAAAAAAAAAAAAAAAAAAAAAGAATTTTATTTCATTTGTCATGATTGATGTGAGGTTGTTCAAGGATGATTAATTTTAGAAAACCTATAATTTTATTAAATTATATTATATAACCAAACAAAAAATTGTCCAATAGATTTAGCAAAAGTACTCAATTATCAAATTCAATGATATTTGGACTTAAATTGCCCTTGCAATTTAATTCCTATGTTGAAAATTACAAATTACAAAAGTAGTGAAACAGTCTAGGAAAAATAATACAGTTGTTAATGTCAGCTTTTTGAATTGGGGAAAAACTGAAAATATGTTAATTCTTTGAACATTCCACGCTAAGGAAATGTGGCTGAATTATAACATGTGAAAATGTTAGACTAAGATATTAATAAAACTCACTGCTTTTCCACAACCACAAGACTAGAAAATCTAAAACGTCTAACAGTACTAAATATTAGCAAGACAGCAGAACACAAATAACTCCTATTCACCATTGGTGAACATGGTGGTGAGTCCTTCCAGTTTGGAATGTGGCTTTAGTCTTTTCACATAAAATATATGACATCTCTACCCACGAGTTTAGCAATTTCACTGAAACTACGAAAACAAGTAGCAAATTAACAAAAATTTTAAAAGAATACTTCCCTGTGCCAAAGAGAAGAATGAAATTTCATCTATAACAGGGTGCGAAGAATGTATTAACTGTTGTAAATCTCCTACTGTTTTGCTTTGAAGTTTTTATCATTGTTTTTATTGTTTTTCTCTTTAAAATAAACAAATGAAAATAAAGACTTCAAAACACATGATTTTTTTCCCCTTAAAATGTTGTGGGTAAAAAGATAGTTTATTGTTTTTCTTATGTTACACATATTTTTATAAATTTTCAATTATAAAATCTCTGAAAAAGACTACTTCAGAATGGTTTTCTCATCTGGCGGGAAAAAACACTATAAAGTCAGTATTTTATAAATCAATACGGGAGTGTCATAAATCAAGAATTAGTAGTTCAGTAGACCAGAATATACATATTTTATCAGAATTCAAATAGAAAAAATGCAATATTTTACTTTATTAAAAAAAAGTCTATTTAATAAATAGTACTAGCACAACTGTTTGTCCATACAGCACAAAAAACAAGTTAAACACTTAATTCACATCCAAAAATTCTAATTTTATGTAATTAAAAGTTAAAATTAAAAGAAGTTCATCTTACAGTGAAATGCAGCATATACATACATTTCCTAATTTTAGTGAAACTCTTCTTAATGTTAATTAATTCAGTTATCAGTTACCATAATTGAATTTGAAGAGACAATAGAGTGGGAAAAAAAGTGTAGCATAAATGACAGATGGCTAAAATTTATTCAATAGAATTAGTTTGCTTAAACTGAAAAGCAAAGTATCCAGTAAGAAATAAATAGCAGCTACACAGGTGTTTCTCATAAAATCAATGCAAATGGTTAAAACTCTCATGAAAGAGATGCACCATACTTGCTAGAAGTTGCAGTAATAAAAGTTAATGTAACAATGAGATAACACTTTACATGCAACAAATGTTGATACATCTTTCCAATGAGGGTAGACATCAAAATGGTTGTCTGACCTTAACCGCAATTAAAATAGAAATATTTTTAAATTTGACATCATTTTTTTACTAGGGATCAGTATCACAAAAATAGACTCAAACCATAGAGTGTATGGATACAGATGTTGGTTGCAGATTATTGATAGTTGCATAAAATAAGTAATAACAACGTGGCAAACAAAGAGTTTAAACAATGAAATAAACACTAGTACATTTACATGCAGGGAGTGCTTTATAGCTATTACAAATTGAGAATTAGAACTGTATTACCTGACAAGAGTAACCCACAAAGTATTATTGATTGGACAACTAAGAAGTAGAAAATCTGCTTAATGAGAATAAGAATGTATAAAATAAGGCCTCATTCTGGAAACAATGCTGGACAAAACCTCATCTAGCTTTGCACACAGACAGATACTAGTACATGCATCTAGGTGCGTGATGCTTTAGCAGTCATAAAGGTTGGGAAGATCCTGCCAGGCTGTTAAGCACATTGTCTTATGAGAGGGAATGAAGAATAAACATTAGAAAAATTTGTTTATATCATTCTAGTTACATAAAATAATATTTATCTATGCATGCATAACTGAAAAATCATAGAATTATTTAGTACAGATCCATACTGACTTATACCTTTTGCTGTTGTATTCTCAGAGGAAAAAGAAATCAAGTTTGAAAATAACTAGTATAGCAATGTTCTGTGGATTAAAAGGGTTTTATGCGTATTTTTAACTTTATGTATTTATAAGAAAAAAGAAAATAAACTTATAAATCGGACTCAATTTTGAGTCCAAGAAACAGCAACTATAAAGATGGTAAAAATGAGAAGTTTACTACATTTGTATTTATGCATATTTTTTCTGTCTTATTTTAAATTTTACAACTAACATATGTTTATTTATCACTAACTGCTGTGACAAACCAGCCCCTACATTAAGTATTTTTAAGCAAGAAAGAGTTATTGTTCACAGTTTTACGGGTGTTAGTTATGCTTTGGACCTGGTGGAGGTGTGACTCAACCTGGGATGACTGAGTGAAAGGCTCATTCCTGCGTCTATGCCATGGCTGGTGTTACTGAGGTTACAGGGCTCCAGTGACCACACTGGGATCATCTTCTGACAGGCTAACAAACGGAGCATCACAGTATTCACCAGGCTCCCTACAGCAGAAAAGCAAGCTCCTATAGGCAACTACTTTGGAAGTGTCTGTTTAAGACATTTACATCAATGCTATATTGTCCAAAGTGAGTCATAAGTTTCAAGAAAATACTCAAGAGAGATAGTGGTAGACAGAAAATGGTAAGTTCCAGGTACTTTTTCTTCCCAGCACAATGGTCTGTGAGTGCATTTTTATTATTACTTTAATCACTCCTGTTATTTTCCCCAGAAGGCATTCTAATTAGATACTCAGGGTCTTTTAATGTTGGACATCCCCAGGGGGTAATATGTGATGAATATTATGACCCCCAAAATTCCTAGATTGAAAGCCAGACTCCAATAGGCAGGATTAAGAAGCGCCACCTCTAGGAGGTGACAAAGTATTGAGAGAAGAGCGTTCACGACTGGGAACACTGGCTTTGGGAAAGAGACGCCAGAGAACAGTCATGTCCCTTCGGCCTTGTGAGGGTAGAGCAGGCGGTTACCGAGGCGAAGGGTGAAAGGCCTGCTCATGGAAAGCCAAACCTGCTGGTTCCTTGACCATGGACTTGGCACTCCGCAGACCTGTGAGAAATACGTTTTTTGTTGTTTCTAAAAACAACAAAGCAGCTACCCGCTTCATGACATTTTTGTCATTGTTGTCAGAACTGATTAAGACATGAAATATATATTCTGAATTCTCCTCTACGTAGAGCTGCTTTTCTCCTCTGTGCTCCTCAATATCCACTGCACGATGGCTGAGGAATCTGTGCCTCTGGGTTTGCATTAGACAATCAAGCCTCTCTCCATGGATTCTCCTTGGGTTTAGAATTTGCAGTGCACCCTCTTTTTATTTACAACACACAATTATCACTAGTCATTACATTAAAGTAAGCCAGAATGTGTTTGGGGAAATCTAGTCTGTGTGTGCAGTATCTGTCATGGTCTCGTTGAGAGTGTGGGCGGTGCTTACACAATGAGCCGGATTCTTACTTTAACTGATGCTGATTCACAGATGACCAGCAATAATTTCCTTTTCTAGTTCATTTCCTTATGTCACAACACTTTTCTTTCAAGACTCGAAGCCACGCACTCAGACCGTAGAGTTATACTACCAGGGAAGAAGTACTGCCAGTGCCCAGTTAGCCAGGTGCTCTGTGAGCCACGTTCTCTGTACGCCATAGAGAGGCCAGCAAGATGCACAGACCTGCTTAGCTTCCAGAGGTCACTGGGCAACCTAAGAAATCACAGGTTACCTGTGCAGAGACTATGGTCAAGAGGTGGTGACCTACGCATATGTTCACCTGTGCACATTCAACAGCGTGCTTAAATTTTAAGTATGTATTACTAATTAAACATTTGATAATCATTTTCTAAAAATGTTTCAAAGCAATAAGCTTTTTAAAGGTGAATGCATAAAGTTGCTAGAGTTTCAGTTATTAACAAAACAACGATGAACATAATCTTCAAAAATTATTTATCAACATTTATCATTTACCATGATGAGTAGAATGATACTGTTGACCACACATACACACACACATGCCACACACAAATACAAGCCAGGTGTGGTGGCACATAACCATAATCCCAGCTCCTGGAGAGGCTGAGGCAACAAAATTGCCAGCTTTGAGTCATTGACCTCCTTTCTCAGAAACAAAAATAGTTATATAAATTAAAACTCTGAGAATTAGGTTCAATTCCTAGTACTACACAGACAGAGACACACAGACACACACACACAAACACTCACACACACACTTAAACAATGCACAAATATCCTGAAGAAGAATCAAAGGTACTTCTATTTAGCAATTAATGTGTGATAACTGTTCCACAAACAGATATCTAATCTGTGACATTGCAGCAGAAAATGTGTGTATATTCATACTCAGTTCATGATTTTTCACTGAGACCAAATGATCAAATTTTATTTATTCATACTTTTACTCAAATTTCTACACTTCAAATATGACAAGTGAAGCAATAGCTGCTAACATGCTGGTTCCATTAAGGAAAAAACTTCACAGTTAAATAAACATTTGTATAGGTGTCATCAGATGCTATAAATATCCAAAGAGGTAACTGTGATAATGGTTTGATTATGACGACAGTAATGAGGGCAGTGGTTAAAAAGCAAAGCAAACCTTTTTGGAACTGTACTTTGTCAAGTGAATTATCTAATATTTTGAGAAATAATATTGTAAATTTAGATGAAGACCAGTAAAATTAGTACTAATATTCTATCTTTTTTTAGATCACTCTATATGATCCAGGGTGGTCTTAAACACCTCTCATTATGTAAACTGGCTTCAAACTCAGGACGATCCCTGTGCCTCAGTCTCTGGAATGCTGAGACTAGAGGCGTATGCTGCCACAGTCAGGTGTTTCTTTTGGCGGTGATGACATCAGTGTACTGGCGGAGGATGCCATGGTAAAGACCATATTCTTCTATATTAGGAAACCAATGGAAAATAAAGAGAACTGAAATTGCTGTTTGCTGCCCTCATCATCTTTTAATGCCAACTGAAGAGAGTTTTTTGAAAAAAATATTAATTTGAATAGCAATGCCCACTTACACAATTGAAATTCATCATAAGTAGGGTTTTAGAAACTTTTGTATTTTGAAAGAATTAATTTTAATCAATATGAATCTTTAAAACAATCACAGTTTTTTAAAAAAAATCAGTCTTCTAAATTTCTGCCACATGCTCAAAATCTATAGCAAAATATTCAGTGATATGAATGCCAAAATTGCTCATATTTTAAATATTCATAATATTAAAGATATAAGTTGTAGTAGAATTCAGTAGGATAGAGGAAACAGCCCTTGATGTTTAAGAACTAGATTTAGCAGAATATTAAAAAGAAATATATCTACAGAAATGTCTTTGATGATATTTTCCTTTAAAAATATTTATCAATATAAGACTCTGAATGGAAAAGATCATAGTGATAAGAACATTTGGGCTAAAACACTTGCACATTTTAGTATCAAGAATGCAAAAATACATCTACCTAGCAGAATTTTAGTATGATTTAAAGTTACATGAATAGACAGAATATTTTCCTAACAAAATTAGAAGAAATGCACAGAATGATTTGTTGATGATATCAGAAACTTTAAATATTATTTACCATAATATGAAACTTTGAAAAATACTGTAAACAATTTCATGAAGAAAATAACAAGACCATATTGAGGAGTGCATTCCTAAGAGAGAAAAGGCAACAATAATATAGTATTAGAAACAAATATGTTTAAGAAAATTGGTTTAAGTACATGAATATGTGCCAAGAACAATTATTGAGTGCATCCAAATTTAATGATCAAATAATCAAATACAAAGTATAATTTCATTATTTTTTCTTTAATAAACAGAGAGGCATGTTATTGTTAAAAGTAATTTGTGAACAACTTTGAAGGCAATTAAATTCATGGACAAGAAAACTAACCTGTCAATAAATGTGTGTTTCAAACTGCATATAATGTGTTAAGTTAACAAATTTTGTTTTCAAAGGATTTTGAGGTCCATGCAAGTTGGAAAGAGAGCACAGAGATGACCCATAAAGCTCCCACTCTCTCCCTCAGGCCCAGCTTCCCTCACTATTCACATCCTCCACTAGAATAGCACATTTGTTGCTCAGTGAATCTACACTGATGTTAACACTTAACATCAGTTAAATGTTGTATCTTCGTTAGAGTTTTTCACTCGGTGTTAAGATTCTATATGTTTTGAAAAGTTTATCATAACTTGTATCAACCATTATAATGTATGTCAGAATTTATGAATCAATCATAGTCCCCACATCCTCGGTACTTTGCATACTCATTTCTTCATTCCTCTCACCTCAGGAAATCACTAATCTTTCTACCATCTCCATACTGTTGTTTTTTCAAAGTATCATACAGCTGTAATCAAATGGCTTTAAGTTTTTAGACTGACTCATTTTATTTGGTAACATATATTTAAATTTCCTCTATGTCTTTTTATGTGTTGATATCTCTTTTTAGCTCCGAGTATTTTTCTCTTATTTGCATGCACCACACCTTAATATCCATCCAATCACTAATGCAAGGCACCTTGTTGAACCATGTTTGTGCAGTTATGAATAAAGCTTCAAGAAGCATCTCTATGAAGGTTTCTGTGTAGAAACTTACCCCATTTTGTCTTTGCACCAGCAATAAATAAGAACTCTTTCTATTTCAAATCCTCATCATTTTGTGTCTCTATTTTGGATTTGGGATATCTTAATATACACGAAGTAACATCTCAGTGTTTGATTGGCAATTGCCAAATGACACATAAAGTTGAATTTTATTTGCTATCAGTGCATCTTTGATGAATTTTATGTTTAGATTGCTTCTTTGGTTTTTAATTGGGAAATTCATCTTTTCATTGTGTTTTAACACTTCTTTGAATCACATCCCTTTATCAGATGTTTTTTTTAAATATTGTGTCACAGTATGTGGCTTGTCTACTCATTATTTTCCTCTCAAAGACAGGAAGTCTATTTATGACTTATTTCTACCATGTGTCATGGCTTTGATGCTGCATATCATATATATCAGTCTTTGTCACGTATTTCTTTTACATAATTTGTTAAATTTACTTATATATTAAAATTTGAGGGACACTAACGCAAATATTGTTGTGTTCTAACTTTAACATTTCATTTATTCAAAAAGTATTCCAATTATGTGCCATTGGTGTAAAAAGAAAGTGATTGACTTTTGTACATTTACCTTATGCTCTTCAACTTTCATATGATTACACATTATTTCCAGGAGTTTATTAATTGATTCTTTCAGATTTTCTACATCCATGAATCCATGGACACATCATCTTCAAATAAACAGTTTTAATTGTGTCTTGTTAGGATATATTCTTTTCCTTATTGCGTTAGTCTGCTTGTCCTACTGTATTTCCAAACCATTGATGGAAAGGGGCACTATTAAAATTTAAACAGCTTAACTTTTAGAGTCAACATTATGCACAGAGTTAGTATTGTTTTTTACTTTTTTATTTTATTTTGAGCCAGAGAATTTTCTCTTCTCTTTGAAGAAGAGCAAAAGGACCAGACAGTCTGGAGCTGGAAGAATAATAGGGAGAATAGTTAACATGAAAAAAATAAAGAAAAGAAAAATAATATGATTCTGAAGTATTGCAAGTGATGGTAAATATTTTAGCTTTTACTCTGAGTAAATGAGTAGAGAAATCACATATTCTGACTGATAGTTTCACAAGATCACTCCAGGTCTTCTACAGGAATCAGAGGGGAAAGGCAATCAAAGAAGGCTATTTTTTATCACATAAGGAAATGAGAGTGGCTTAGTCCAGATTGGCAGGAGATAGGGTTGTGAGCTGGAATTGTTGTTTTAAAGACAGTGCCAAAACAAAATGCTAGCCTTTCTGATGTGGGTTAAATAACGAGGTAGATGCGTCAAAGCAAACTCCAAGGTTTTGTTCTGAGCAAACAGAAGGATAAAATTAGTTGCACCTATCCTGGAGGGTTATAAAAAGTTGACGATCTGATGCAGATAAATTTCTTGATTTATATTAGATGCTAAAATATTAAAAACTTTGCCTCTCCCTTTTTCTTTTCTTTTTCACTAACTAAGAATATAAGTGATCACATCACCAATTTGATTTAGTTTTATGACTTTTTTAAAAAAAGAATTGAAAACAGGTAGATAATTTGATGAGAATTGAATTGAGGGGAAAACACTGAGGTTTAAGATTCAGATTTAGCAGACAATGATGAATGAGTACTTTGTGTCTGGAATTGTGCTAGAAGTGTAGTTATGATGTCTCATTTAATCTTCATAAAAGTTTCTTTGAGATTGATGTTATAATACCCATTTTATTGGTAAGGAAACAGACCTAAAAAGGTTTAAAAGCTTGTTCAGATCATAGAGAGGCAGAATTATGATTTAAAGATAGTAGTGCTTTATCACCTGTCTTGGTGAAAATTGACTCCTAAGTTTGTTCATTTCTCATGGCTCATTTCAGAAACACAAATAGATTGTTAGGAGAAGGTAGCTTTGCTTTGCATATATCTTCTAGGTTTTAGTTTGCTACAAAACTTGTATAATAACTACTGAGCCAACTGAGTGGTGTTCAAATATTATACTATCTTTCTTCTGTGGTTTCCGTGTCCTGTTCACTCTCTGTGGAATGTTCTGTCTTCACGTAACAGAAACAATCTTGTACCTTCTTAAAATGATAGATTAAGCGTTTTAATTTCTGATAGGCCTCTGCAGTTTTCTCAGCTCAAACTTAGGTTGTGCATAGCCATTTTATCCATTCTATATTGAAGTGATATTGTCATAATGCACAGTCCTGGAATGTCTCTTTTACAAGGATATGAGCTTCCTGAAGGACAAATTGTCTTATTTGAATTTTCAGGACTGATTCAATGCAAGGTATGTAGTCTCAGAACAATAGCAGATTGATGTGTAAAAAGAAGACATACTCAAAATCCACATGCAGTACATGAGACTGCACAACAAAAGTTTTCTTTATACCTTGAACTGAGAAAGGGAAAACATGTATTTTAGTAACATTCCCCATCTCTGCTCTGTAGTCGCTCTGTAATGAATGAGTCTACCCTTGAAGAACTTCTTTGAAGGGGTGCTGCTTTCTCCCAGGAACTAGAAAACGTTAGAGTACCTTAAAATAAGTGACACTGGTACTCCTGCCCTTACCCAGGCTCATAGCAGTTGGAGGGTCCCCTTTATAGCACAGGGTGGCACCATGAAGCTCTGAAGCTTAGAGAATTCCCTCTTTGCTCTGCAAGTTCCTATTCTATCAAAGTTTTGTCTAAAAATAAATACTGCTGATATTTCAAAATTCACTCACTGAATGACAAATGCATTACAGGGAAATACATTGCAAAGAACAGCTCTCTGTGTGCGTGTGTGTGTGTGTGTGTGTGTGCACTTGTGTGTGTGTGCTTGTGTGTGCCTGTGTTGTGGTGTGTGTGTGTTTTGCATATGACAACTAAGAAATGTATATTAGCTTTTCTTACTCTAATTTATGATGTAATAAAACTTACCATGCCACAATTCTGCTAGGAGAATAAAAGCAAAATGGTAAGCTTTCCCTTCCTGGCTATGGATAAACTGCCCAATTTTCATCATGAACAGAGGCGATGAGGAGATTTGAAAGAGCAGAGTGGAAGAAAAGACATCAAGTTCAGGAATGTGGGAGAAGAGAGAGATTGTTCCTCAGATTTGACACAAGAATTTGACAGATATCATATTTCTATAGATGGAATTTATACCTCCAGGAGTTCACTTCATCATGACTAATATTTTGTTTGTTGTGCACGTGCACGCACACACACTCACACACACACACACACACACACACACACACACTCCTGTAGGTGAGAGAGACCTCAGTTTGAGACCCAGAGAAAAGGAAACACACATAATAATCTCTCTGAGTCTCTGCATACATTCCAATACAAAATTTACATGTACCACTGTACCAGGCTAAATGTTCTTTTGAGTTTTCTGTAGATAAAAAAAATAGCGAATTGTACTTAATCCAGAAAAAACTACATGCATAGGTTAGAGATCTGGTATCTATTGTTTTAATTCTTATGGTAAGAAATTTTATATTGAGTGAATTTTTTTGTGAGTTAAGAAATCAACTGGGCTGGGGATTTAGCTCAGTGGTGCAAGTGCATGCCTGGCAAGCGTGAGGTTGCAAGTGCGATACCTGGTGTCCCCCAAAAATCAATAAATTAT
This sequence comes from Hydrochoerus hydrochaeris, assembly GCA_004027455.1. Classification (NCBI taxonomy): domain Eukaryota; kingdom Metazoa; phylum Chordata; class Mammalia; order Rodentia; family Hydrochaeridae; genus Hydrochoerus; species Hydrochoerus hydrochaeris. The sequence continues at coordinate 461,113 of PVLA01000304.1, read as the reverse complement.
TTGCAATTGTATGTGGAATAAAGTTTCTCAGCACCAAGAAAAAATTCTCCCTTAAACGTAAAACAAATTTCTTCCTTACTGTAAACACCAAATTCTTATAGAAGTTTAATAAATATTCTTGAATGAAGCAGAATAGCATAATTCTTAATATGACAAAATAACATTAACCTTTATAAAGTGATGGAAGAGTTTCAATTACAAAACCTTTAGTATGTGTTAAATAATTAAGTGTGTTTAGACTAACAAATTTTTAAATGTTCTATTAGTCAATTCTTACTATAAGGCCATAGAGCAGTGTTTATTTGTCATATTCCACATTTTACAAAGAAGAAAATTTAAATTCTGAGAGATAAAAATGTATTTCCCCAAATCTGTGCAGAGCTAAATGAATGAGCATTTATGTTACTCTGAATCAAAATCATTTTTAGCTGGTAACAGCTTGTTCTAATCCAGAAATATTATTTAAAACTGATAGTTATCTAATATATTTGTATTGATTTTAAAACATTTTTGCTTTTCAAAGCAATTAAAATATGTTCATTATAAATATTCAAACCATTTAAATATAAAAACAAGAAACTAACCATCATCTGAAATCCACCATCCAGAGATAATGAATTAACAGTTTGGTGATCAATATTAAACATTCGTCTACGAATGTATACCAAAATATGTACAAGATTTTATTTAAATGGAGTAATACTGAACATACTGTTCTAAAAACTGTTTAATTTTTTACTCAACAATATGTCATGGGCATCTTTCCATGTCAATAAATATAAATTTGCATCATGATTTTAATTGCAACATAATTAGAAATCACAACATTTTAGAAATGCAAAAAATGTCAGAGACTGCATACTACAATTTCTTTTCAGTGTCAAAGTACTTCATGTAATTTTTCTAGCTGATAAGTAGGCAGGATTTATTGAGTATTATAGTTCTTAATTATAAATGATTTTAATAAAAGTCCTCCTTTCTATATCCTTCACCTACTTACCTATATTTCTATATTGTTAAACCCAGCTGAAAATTGAGTAGAATCCTCTATCTGCCAGCATAAAATACTGTGGTGTTTTCCAGACCAGCAACACGTTCCTTCTCTTAGCATAAAATAACAAAGAACATTGTTCAGGAGTGAACAAATCGTCAGGGATATACGGTGAAGAGGAGCTACTATGGGTATCCATGGAATTTTAGTTTCATCAGCCTGTGTAATTAGAACAACATATACACTTTGTGAACTTTCTAGACATACTGAAGAAGCAAGATAAGCCAAAAGAGACTTGTTCATATCTACTGAAAGTTATAGTCTGAAATAAAGAGAAATCCTGCAGATAGCGTGGAAAGCTCCAGAGAAGTGCAGCAATGCAATTTGATCCTGTCTCACCCAATACTTTCAGTATTTCACATAATGAACTGTAGGCCCAAATGATTCTAGAATTTTTACCAGTGGTAATTGATATAGATGAGGAAATACTGTATCTGATGGAGCACGTGTTCAAAATAGAGCTGCAGGCAATCATAACATACTGGCAGAAGTTTTCCTTGAATGCTTGGTCAGATGATAGACTAAAGTTGGGGGCCATACTTCACGTCAGAGGCCAAGTTCCCTTCTGTGAACAAGTATGAAAGCTGTTTTTGAGCTTTCTTGCTCTCTTGAAGACAGCTGAGTGTCTGGTTTGAGTACTTAAAATGCTAATTGGAAATTCACTATTCATCAGAGGAAATCACAATCAGTCAATTTTCTTTTCTTTCTTCCTTTCTTTTTTCCCCAAGTGTTTTCTCTGGTGATGGCAGATGGTGAGGTTGTGAATTCATTGTGTGTCCTAGATATAGAGAAATATTCTATTCAAGCTTGATTTTTTCCTCTGTATATTTGTTGATTGTCTACTTAAATTAACCTTCCCTAATGAGGAGATTCGATGGCTATGTCTGTAATTTACTGGCTGTGAAATTAGTTAGTCTGGATAATTCATCCCCTGGGTGACAAGGGTGAGATCACAGAGTGAAACCATCAGGTGAGAATAAAAAATAGAAATGATGGCTCTTGCGCTCTTACATACACACATTTCACATGTAGAGGCTAAGAGGAGAATGAATATGGCGAACCTAGTTTCTAGGTGACCCTCCATTTGTCTCCAGCCCACCTTCTGTTTCAACAATGTATCACACTGAGACGTGGCTCAGTCAATCCTGCTACTGAAAATCTAAAACCAGCAGATGTCAGTGTATGTGCACAGTAGTAGTGATGAAATTTCCATTTTTGCCAAACAGTAAAAACAATCCCAATGAATGAGGCAGTTGGGCAAGTGGGTATTTAAGCTCTTAAACTCTTTTATTTTCCTGAGTAGGAGTTGACTTACACTAAAAGGTTATGAATTTAATTGCTTCATTTCATACTCCAGGTAAGACTTTGGGGGATAGATTGTTCTGGAAGCAGACATGCTTTTCCCAGAATGCTCTCAATACATATGCTTCGAGGTGTGAGAAAGAAAGATTAAATTTCTCTGAATGATGGAATGTATAAATTTATCCATAACTATATATTTACTACTTGTTAAAGCTTAATTCCTCGAAAGTCCTCAAGACAGGATAAAGATATGCATTATTATTTATAATATTAATTAATTGTTTATGCTATTAAACAATATAAATCTCTAATAATGCTCTGGGAAAATACTGATTTTAAGAGTTTTTTGCATGGTAAATAGAAAGTGTGAGATACAAATGATTAGTTAATCTATTGTCATAGAACACTGCCCTCAATTTAATGCAAGAGTTTATAAAACTCTTTTATCCATGTTTTTTGTCAGATGTTTCAAAAAAGTCTGAATGCAAAATTCAAGCACCTGGGACCCTTAATAAAAGTGGAAATTTGGTAAAGAAATGAGAGATGCTAAAAACCTGCTAATATATGCTCTTATTTGTTTTGTTTGCTTGAAATTTAATTTAGAACAATGGGAAGACAATTCCAGAAACTACAAATTTCACTAACAGGCATTTGGAGCAAAAATTATGGTAGATTCACCTTGAACTGATTCCTGCATCAAATGTAGGCATGGCTGACTGAGTGGTAAAGTCAGCACATTCCTATATTTGCCATCACAGATCCAATCATGAGGTGTTTTTATTCATTGCTTATGTGTTTTTTCCTTCCTTCTCTAAACATTGAGATTGGAAGGAAACTTTGGTAAAAATGCGCTAGGTAAAGGAAAGATATTTCAATAATTAATCTGGAAAGGATTAAATTTTCTGAAAGTATTTTGGAAAGGTCATAAAGGTAATGGGTTTCTATATTTCTATATCCTTAATTTTTTTTAAAAAAATGGAATAAAAGGAGAAAATGGATACAAGAAGAAAAACATATGAAACCCAGAGAAATGAGTGCATTTTCAAAAGTTACCATGTAAAAATATTCAAAATATAATAGCAACAAAAGAGTATCACAAAGTCTTTAAAAAGTCAAGAAAATATGATATATTGAAAGGAATATAATAAATTGACAAAAATCATTGCTGAGGAATCTTGGACAAAGTGTGTACTAGACAAAGATGTAAATCAAGTGCCATAAATATTCTCAAAAAAACTAAAGGGAACTATTGAAAAAAAACTCAGGACTATCTACCGAATGATATAGGAACAACTTGGAAACACCATGAATGCCCATTAACCAAGGAATAAATTTTAAAAAATGATAACTCCGTACAATGGAATAGTCCTCAGCCATTAAAATACAAACTTGAGACTTTTATAGGTAAATGGATGCAACTTGAGACCATAATCATATGGAAAATAAATCAGACTTACATGAATAAACGCTATAGTGTCTCCCTGGTGTGAGAAATTGAAAGTGTAAACAAGATCTAGAGTGAAAGTGTAAACAAGATCTAGAAGCAATTGTTTAAAAGGAAAAAGGAACTAGGAAGGGGAAAAGGGAAAAGGGAAAAGGGAGAAAGGGCGAAAAATTCCAAGGTAGCTGTACTATTGCTGTCTCTAGTTCACTGAAAATGGTTCTTGCTAAAGGTTTTTGGAGAATCTTCTCATGCCCATATCTTGTACTCTGAATAACTACTTTGAAGATGACAATATGCAATGTATTAGTTACTGTTATTCTCCTATTTTTTGTTATGAAATTTTTTACATTTTTCAAAAAGAATAAGATATTCAATAATGAAATAGAAATAAAATGAAAACAAATATAAATTTGAGCTTAAACAATGAAAAAAATCCTTAAAAACAGATACTAAAATAAAATATCATCAGTTCAAATATGTTGGACACACAGGAAACTGAAAAAAAGAAATTAAAATTGTTGAATCAGAGATATTGAAAGAAAATGAATAACAAAGATGATCAAATTAGAAGAGCTGTGAAATATCATTAATGAGGTCAACATAAAATTTATGTGTTTACTGCAATAAAGGGTAAGAAAGAATACTTGACAGAATAAGATTCAAAATCTCTCTGAAATTATGCAATGTACGAATCTATGATTCCACAATATTTAGTGGACACTAGTAGGCAAATGCAAGAAGACCCACATCAAGATGCATTATTATCAGATCTTCAAACATCATAAACATGAATTAGTCTCAAAATTACCAAAAGAAAGTTATTTTAAGTGTAAAGACTGCTTAATGAAATGTGTAGTTACTTTTTGCTTAGAAATCTAGTAGGCATTGTGACAATACATTTGAAGTTCTGTGAGGAAAATCAAAACAACCAAAATGTTTGAATCTGGAGAATGTATCATTCAAGACTGAGGGAAATACTAAGGTATTTTTAGATAAAGAGAGACTGAGAAACTATACTGTTACTATACCTATTCTATAAGAAGTGTTAAACGGAGTCTTTTAGATTGAAATTAAAGGGCAATAGAGAGTAATTTGAAGCTCTCTGGAAGTATGATACCTAATAAAAGTAAAATACACCAGCAGTTGTAAAAGACAGTATTCGAGTATTTTTGTTTTTGAGTCTATAGTTTTCCAATATTAGTTAAAACACAAATAAATATACATTTTCATCATATGGATTTGGGCACAGCATTTGCCAGCAACAGAGACCAACTCAGTTTATGAAATGGCACCTTTCCCTAGGATCATCATCCATCAACATGGTGATGGATTGATTTTCTTGGACTGTGTTCATCATAGAAGCAGTCACATTTTTTTTTCCTTCCTGGAATAGTTTGCCTTCCCTGAATGCAAAATTTCTGCCAAAACTACCATGCATGGAGTTAAAGAATTCTATATTTACTCATAGGTTATTCTACACAGCATCACTACTGATCAAAGCACTCTCTTGACATCAGAAATGTGTTAATGAATTCTCTCACAGAATTCACTGAGGTTTCTATATTTTCAACATCCTCAGAAACCTAACAACAGAAAGGTAGAATGGTCTTCTGAAGACTCAATTACAGCACAGGTCAGGTGATAAACATTTGCAATGCTGGGGCATGGTACTGCAAAAGGCTACATATAACTTGTTTTAGCCCCCAAAATATAAATACTGTTTCTTCCATAGCTAACTTGTTTTTGTCTCCAAAATATAGCACTGTTTCTTCCATAGTTTGAACTCACTAGGCTCACCTTCTTCCAAATACAAGAACTTTCTGTTGCCTGATTGTGTTTGAAATAGAACATCAGATTCATCTCACTCTTGCTTGAGAACTGAGACACAGGCGTTTTCTGGTCCTCGGGGCTTCTGATATTTGGACTGGAACCCAAAAAAATCAACTCAAGTGATTAAGTGTAAACTGAGAGTCAAAATAAAATAGATACATAACTACTTATTCTAGATAACACTTTTGTATATACATGTGAACATATGTATGTAAACATACTAAGTATATGCACATGTGTATTTATGCATCTATATGCATATATATGTAAGTATCTGTGTTATGGTTTGAGTCTGGATGTCCCTCCAAAGCCTCAAGCAGTCATGGGGGCAGGCTTCTAGAAACTGTGATTAATTTACAGTCCAATGCTGCAGTTATAGGTGTGAGTGCTATGGCATATATACAATATAAGGAACTGAAAAAGTCTTCTTTGAGCACTCTTCCCCCTTTTGATTCTTATTCCTTTTGCCGTCTTTGGTTACTGTGATAAGTTGCCCCTCAAACATGCAACCCTGCCTTTGAGCCAGCTGAGTAAGGACTGAAGCTTCCACAAACTGTGAGCTAAATAAATGTTTCTTTTCTTAATTTTGGGTGTTGGGTATTCTGTCCCGGCAATGAGAAAGAAATGTAACTGACATAATCTGTATCTGTGCTATCTATTGATCTATCTACCTATCTACCTATACAAATAGGACTTTATTTTTACCTGTCCTATAAGTATATTTATTTCATTAAAAGATTTGGAAGGTAATGGCCCATTCACTGGAAAATAATGAATCTCCTGTTGGCTATGTGTCATTGTGAGTGTAATGTAGTAACTAGTGAGAGTAATGTAGAGAAGAGTTTAATCACTAGGGAATCATTAAAACTGTAATACCTTATAAAGTATTATTAGAAATTCTGAAGTTACATCCACCATCCATCCAATTATTTAGCAAACCATCTATCTACGCTTCATTCATTCACTTTATCATTCAAACAAACAGATGAAAATATTTTCATTTATAAGATATAGAGTATACAGAAGAAAAAAATGGTCTATTCTTTAATATCTTAAACATTGAGGTCCCGAGTGTTTTTCTTAATGAAGAAGTTGCATGTAACATTGTTGTAAAATAGTCACATGCTCGATAGAAAAGCAGTGACCAATTTCTTTCTAATTCTTAGACTACGATTCTGTGATGCAGAATTTACAGAGACATTGAAAAATGTTTAAGCAAATTTTTGCTGTTAGAGTAATACTTTATATGACACAAGAATATAAAAATATAGACTATGTATTAGTGGGTCAAAATACATTTATAATATATTCATGAAAATAATGTCAATGATTGCAATGATGATCAAAAGGATTGAACATTTATTTCCTCCCACACTATGTGATTTAACATTTCACTTGTATAATTTAAATTAATTTTCATTGCAAGTCTAAATAAATATACATTTATTTATACCACTTTTTGAAATTAACAAAATATATGACTTCAGGCATTTTAAGTCATTTGATCAAATTACAATGAGCAGGTAGTGAAAGACAGGATGTGACCTTGGATGTTCTTTTCCAGAACACACTTTCAAAAATGGCATATTGCCTTTCATTCAAAAATTACAGAATTTATTGAAAAAGGATTGAGTAGTATGAGTAGTTGAATTAAATTAAGTGGAATAGGATTAATTTTTATTTAGTTTTAATTTTGCAAATAATAATAGTATGTACATACAAGGCACAGTGTAATATTTTCATATATGTACATATTATCAAAGGATTAAATCAAGATAATTATTATAATTATCTTTCCCTCAACATTGTTTCATGTGGTATGAACATTATGTGTATATATGTATATACAAGATAGATAACTATACTAATAATTTCTGTAAGTTCATCAAAAATGACAGTTTGTGCTCTCATTGATTATTTGTTTGTTTCATGCTTAAATCCTGTATCCTGAAAAACTACTTCTAAGATAACGATAAGCAATAGATTAACTAATGTTAATTTCCTGCCATTTTTTAAAAATTCTGAATCCTTTCTATCTTTTGTTTTGTTTTGATTTTAAAATAAATAAATACAATCTGTTCTCAAGTCAGACATGTTGGTGCAAGTCTGTAATCTCAGCACTTGGGAGGCTGAGCTAGGAGAATCCTTGTGATTTTGAGGTCAGCCTGAGCTAAACAGTGACTTCAAGACCAACCTGATTTACACAATGAAAAGAGAAAAAATAATCTATTCTCATAGATTTTGAAATCTGTATTACGTTATCATCAAATACTACCATCATGTTGCACAATAGATCTTAAAACTTATTCTTTGGTTCATCTGCATCACTGTACATTTTGATCAACATCACATATTACCCTCTTAAAAATGTAATAGGACATTTTGAGCAATATTATTGTGTTGTGTGACAATAATATGAACAATACACAATGGTTCTCACAAAAGCTTATTGTGAATGTAAATTTAATAAAACCATGTTTAAGAATAGAAACTTTTATCCCTCTTTTAATCTTTATTGAATTCTGCCCTACACAATTTTCAGGTATCTTATCTAAAGATGAAGTAATAATGCAGTGGCATTAATTTTAATGGGTTATTATAATTAATTAATGAAGCAACAGCACATTTTCAATTTTTCAGTGAATATTAAGCATTTAATAAAAGTTAGCTTTTATTTTTACTATTATTTCATTTTAAAAGATGAAATCAGAACCATACAGGATAGGTTTAGGGCATATGGCTTTTAGGCAACTACAAAAAATCTACTTAAGTATGTTTCAGCTAAGATAGGAGAAAATAAAATGTAACATAATGAAAACTGAATAAATTTGTGCACTTGATGAAATGCAAGCATAGAATCATTGTTATTGAATCCAAACATTGTGAACTCAGGAAATCATTTGTATTTAATAATCAGTGATTTCATTCATAAATCATCAAGTTATATCTTGCTGTATAGTACTGCCTATCAGCTCTTGAAGGCACAGATCTTGCTGAGATTCTCAAATATCTGGATGAAGATCATCTTGTTTCTCCTTGAATATGTACTCCATCAGAAATGTGTTCTCTCTTGTGACATTCAATTTCTTCCATGAATAGCTGTGATAGCTAGAAAAGTCATACATAGTCTGCCAACCCCATCCCCAAACCAACTTGCATTGAACTTAGTTCATTGCCTCAGGACTGAATGAGAGTAATCCACCTATCAGCAATGGAAGAATACACAGAGAAAAAAAAAAAAGAATGCTTCTATGTACCTTAACTTTAAACCTATTAATGTAAGATTCTGTCATTTCTTCTCCCTACTATAGCTGTTGTTTTGTTTTTGCCACTCCTGTCTCTTCACAGTTCTTCCTACACATTTGAATCCTTAAGAAGAAAAATTAATTGTTCCATGAGGGTCTGACAGTTCACACATTTGTAAATTATTGGAACATAAGAGGTTTGGAAAGTATCACATTTTGCTACAATTGTGTAAATCTGAACAAGGTAAAAATGCTGGCCAGGCATAAAGCACAGTCTAATAAGTGTATATACAAACAATAAATTTTGAGTTTTGAGAAATGTTTCTTTGTTTACTATTAACTTTGATTTTTTTGTAATAAGACTGCATTTAAAATGTTGAGATAGCAGAGATTCTAAAGGACTTTATCCACTTTGGGAATTTCATTCTCCAGTGAATTTAGGATGATTTTTCATTTTGTATGTGAAAAGGCATGCATCATAGTGAGGACTATTTTTTCTCCTTGTCATTTTTTCTAGATGCACATATAGTTCCTATTTTCCAATAAAAATGCAGGCCGTGATGCTGCCTTGTGCTGTTGGAAGAAGAAAGTTAAAGAAGGCAGTGGAGCAGTGAGGCAGAGAGAGTTTGAAGCCAGTTGGAATGGTCTGTTCACAAGGGATCAACAAGAACATGTTGGGCAAGGAAAGAAGTAAGTCTTTTTAAAAGGAGATATTTATTAACATTCTTATCAGCAAAGATATGGGACGAGTTTCACTCTAGGGAAAAATGGAGAAGTTACTTATGGAAGTCAATTCAACTTCATTTTTGATCCCAATGGAGGCAGACAAAAGAACTGAATAAGGTTTATAATGAAAACTCAGGGAGTCAATGGTTGAAATCATGAAGAACAGATTCCTGTCCTGGCTGGTGCACTGAAACATCAAGATGACCTTGGGAAATTTATTGTTTCTCTCTCATTTTTCCCTCTGTACATTAAGTGACCAGACAATTTCAAATGTCACTGTCAATTTTAACATTTTGAGATTCTGGATTTCCTGAACAGTAGCACATGTGAAACAAACTCTGAAACAGTAGAATTGTAACTCTATGCTTTATAGTAAATTCTTGGAAAGTATTTCAGATGTATTTGGGACATGCCATTCTTCCAATTACCTGAGTGCAGAGATGCATGATGGTGCCTTTAGTCCCTGACTAACATTAATCATGTCAGTTCCTTTTTCTACAAGAATGACTGCTTTAATGGGAAACTCCAGCCACTGTCAACATGCCAGGTGGTGTGAAGAAAGAAGAGTAGATGAATGGGTGGGTGTTATTAAAAAGGAAATGATGGATGAGGAAATCAACTTCTGTGTGCAGAGAAGGAATTGAGAGGGAATGGAAGTTGGAACACAGCTTGAAGTAGCCTGACCTAGTGTCTCTGGAAAATATTTAAAAATGTTTAGCAGCAAATTGGAGTCCTGTTGTTTATACCTTCATGCATATCATTCCATGAACTAGAGGCAGGATACTTTACTGAGTGCTTGGTATATACTCAGCCTTCTTTTGAACATTCTGTTAGTTAGTTTTTCACCACTGTGACAAAATACCTGAGAGAATCAACATAAAGGAGTAAAATTGTATTTTGGCTCATAGTTTCGGAAGTTTCAATTCATGATCATGTGGGTTTTTGTTTCATTGTTTCTGAGCAGAACATCATGGCTGCAGGAACAAATGTGGCTTAAATGGTAACTCACGTGTAAAATAGATGATCATATTGCTACATCTGTGTTGGCTCTTTAAGCAAAACTGTTTGCAGTCTCACTGTATCAATGTCTACTATGTGTCCTTTAACTTTGTAACTTGAACACCTACATCCAAGATGACAATATGTAATTTATAAACTAGTGATTTCTTAGTGGGATTTTTTTCTCTTTCTTTCTTTTTCTTTCTTTCTTTTAGAATTCAGTACTGTTGCTACCCTTTTTGCTGTTTTCCTTTTTTTCCTTCTCTTTAAATAAAATTTTAAAAATGTATAATGGCTATTGTAAAAAGAGGAAATAGGAAGTGCTATAAAAGATATAACTGCATGTATATTTAAGGGTGTAGAATTGATAACCCTATTTCTAAGATCTTGCTGGGTGTTTGAACAGATCTGTTTGCAGTCTCACTGTCCACTTTGTGTCCTTTATTTTTGTAACTTGAACAATTATTTCTAAAAGAACAATATGTAATTTATTAACTAGTGATTTCTTACTGTTTATCTTTTTTTTTGAAAATCTGTAATATTTCTATCCTTTTTCTGTTTTTTTTTTCTCTTTAAATAAAAAAATGGTAACTCACATAATGTCAGCAAAAGAACAGACAGACAGAGACAGAGACAGTTAGAGACAGAGACAGAAGTGCTTGGGGATAAGAGGTAATTCCCAAGAATATGCTGTCTTGAACTACTCCTTTCAACTAGTTTCCACCCTTTAAATTTCTAAACTTCCAGGCAATACTATCAAATTACAAATCTATCAATGGATTAATCATTGATAAAGTCAGAGCTCTTATGATCCAATTGTCTTTAGAAGCCCCAAGGCTGAACATTGCTGCACTGAGATCCAACGTTCAACTCTTAAGCCCTTGGGACATTTCCTGTCATCCCATTACAAAAGTTGTCATAGTATTTTCAAGCTGTAAAGTTGAACATTTCTAATAAAATATTGGAAATAACCAAATTCCTTATTTCTTTGATAGAATATTTTGGATAATTTAACAAAAAATGCCTACAAAGTGTTTAATAGAGGGCAAGACACCTAAAGCACTAGCTTTCTTGTCACTGAGCTACAACAGTCAACAGAATTTAAGAGTGTTTATCAGACAATATAGAGTTTGCAAACAAAAATAAAATTTTGCCAAACACTTGATTATGAACCAAATCATTTGCAAACTAAAGCATTCATGGACTGAAGTATCACTGTTGTCTCTTCTGGGCAAAAATAACAGTTTTTCAAATTATTCTGCTCTTCTTTCTCCCACCCCATTCTGACTATAAGCTGGTTAAAATCAGCCAGGAGTGCCAATTTCACATCCTGAATGTTGCTCTGCCTTAAAATTTCCCCAAATAGATTAGTGAATTAACCTTAATCTTAGTCCTACAAAAACTGAAGACATAGGAAAAATTCAGACAAGCGTTCTGCCAGGGCATAACACACATAGTCTCCCGTCTTACTGCTAATGGAATCTGTTTCTAACTAAAATCTTCTTTCACGTTGATGCTCCTATCAGCATTCTGGCCTTCTTAACTTCAACCAGAATCTCTCATCAACCACTACTTAAAATGTTCTAAAGCTTCTCTAGATAAAATGTTCAAAAGCTTCCAAGTTCTCTCACCAAACCTATTTCAAAAGCTTCAGAACCACATACACCTAATCACAGAAACAACCCATTCATTAGGTGAATTTTCTGTAGTAGTCATTTTTCTCATCACTAAGACACAGTAGTGGACACCTGTAATTTAAAGGAGGAGAGGTTTAATTTGTTCATGGTTCCCATTAATAATCATTTGGCTCCAAGCTGGAGATATAGCAGAGGATATATGGCAGGAAACAAGCAGTTTCATCCATGTCATCATGGACTCCTCGCAGAGGAAAATTGTCAGAATGGAAGAATGAGAGATCAGGCACAGAGCCAAGACCACACTGATGGGATGGGACTCACTTAAAGGTGCACTTAACTCCCCCAAACCGAGTTAAGCTGAAGTTACTATCTCCTACTACAAATATTAAGCCTTTACAAAATAAGCTGTTTTTCAACCACTGGATATTTTTTCTTCTGGATTCAATTTTATTATCTAATTTAACCTTCACAAATTTTGCACTGTAGTATATGAATTATTTCCAAATTACCAATGAGGAAACTTCAATATAATTTAGATTCAGATAAATTCTGAATTCAGACAAAGTATTGGTGTAACAACCCAGTAAGTGTATAAATGCAGAATATGCCAGTTTTGTACTTCTGTGCAGAGTCTCAGCCTTCATACAGTCCGGTGAAATGGACATGCTCAAAAAAAATAATTGATATATGAAGAAATTAATTAAAGCATTTACTATTCTATGACCAGTATGGGCAAGAACCAGATTTTCAAAGCAACCCTACTGTGTCCCTACATTTGGAATGTGTCCTGTCTTAATTGAAGTACTTCCTAATCATATAATTAATCTGTTATATTGGCAATAAATTGGGTGAATTTAAAGAAACTATTGGAAGTTAAGACCCTTACATAATTCAAATTAATCCACCAAATCACACAATCAATAGCTCTAGCAATGACTCTTAAAAATAGTTTCCTTCAAAATTATTTGAATACAAAGAATTTGTTAAAGTAGTTATCTCATAAAGTACCCTTAAACAAGATGATATAATCAACTATCAGCTACAGATACAGTTTCAGAACATATTCCATAACATTGATCGATTTTGCATCTTAAAAATTACATTTTAAATTTCAATTTTCTCTCCTATAAAAGGAAAAAGTATTACCACTCAGACACACTGTAAAGAATAATCATGAGACTGGAGAGAGCAATGCTTCCCCAGTAACAGTAGCATTAAGCAAGGACAGCATGCTTTTCATGTAGATTTGAATGTAGAGATTAATATATTTATGCCCCATTATGGAGAGAAATATGTGATACACAAACAGTGATGGTCCTCATTTAAATAATTAAGTGGAAATTAATTTGATATTTTTTTATTTTAAAGAAAATAAAACAAAAGAGGACAGATCAAAGCAGATTAGAACAAAACAATGTAAGCAACACAGCACTTCACAACAAGACAATTGAATATTAACAGTAGCTATCATAATGTCTCTTTCCTTAAACTTTTCCTTGAAATAGTTGAGCTTAGCTTCACACACAGTAATACCAAACATAACAAAATAGAATAAAATCACTCAAGTGAATAAAAGCATTACAAGGCACTCTGAACCAAATAACAGAAGATAAACAATGGCTACTATTATATCTCATTTTCCATAAAAAATTTAATACTATCACACATATTAAAATCCAACAAGACATAACATGATAGAATCAATGGTAACAGAAAAACAAAAGCATGGTAGGACTTCAGAGCAAGATGATATCAAATCAACAATGGCTGCTATATTGTCTTTTCTTCAAAGTAGCTGTTCATATCATCACACATAATAAGATCAAACAAAACAAAATAAAACCATTCTAAGCAATGAATGAAAACATAAGACTTCAAAGCAATATAATGGTGAACAAAGATTACCATAAAATCTTATGTACTCTCACCATTTCTTACACTAGGGAGACTATACGGTATTTATACATGTGAGTTTGATTTATACATGTGAGTTGTGACATATGAGTATGGTCTTAATTTGCATCCATTTACTTATAAATATCTCAATGTGATCATTCTTTATAGCTGAGTACTCCATTGTATTTATACTCCATTGTATAAAAGCACCACAATTTTTTTTTATCCATTCCTCAGTTGATAGGCACTTAGGTTGTTTCTAAGATCTGGCTATTACAAATTGTGCTACTATGAACATGGGTGCAGATATCTCACTGTGGTATGATGTTTTCAGTTCTTCTGGGAATATGCCTAGGAGTGGAATAGCTGGATCAAATGGGACTTTCAATCCCAGTGTTTTGAGGAATCTCCAGATTGACCTCCACAGTGGTTGCACCAGTCTACACTCCCATCAACAGTGTAGAAGAGTTCCATTTCCCCCACTGCCTCTCCAGCATTTGTTGTTGGTAGTTTTCTTGATCCTGGCTATTCTTTCTGGAGTGAGATGCAATCTTAGTGTGGTTTTAATTTGCATTTCTCTAATGACCAATGATGATGAACATTTTTTCATGTATTTATTTGCCATTAGTATTTCTTCATCTGAGAACTGTGTGTTCATCTCAGATGCCCATTTTTGGATTGGGTATTTGAATTTCAGGGGTCTGATATTTTTTGATTCTTTATAAGTTCTAGACAGAAGTCCTTTGTCTGAGGGACAGTTCACTAAGATTTTTTCCAAGTTTGTGGATTTTCTTTTCACTCTGCTGGAGATATCTTTGGACATGCAGAAATACTTTAATAAGACCTGACACCAGTTGTTGATTTTGGGAAGTATTTCCCATAGTTTAGTTCTTGTTCATGAATTCTCTAACTATTCCTGTGTCTTCAAGATTTTTATCTATTTGTCTTCCAATGGATTTAGTGTTTCTATTTTAATATTTAGATCTTTGATCCATTTAGGTTTTAGTATAGTATATTTTGACAGGCATGAGTCTAATTTTAGATTTTGGCATATGGATAGCCAGTTTTTCCAGCAACCTTTATTAAATAAAGAGACTATCATTCTTCCAGTGTACATGTTTGGCCCCTTTATCAAAGATAAGGTGGTTGAATGTGTTTGTAGTTGTGGTTGTATCTTCTAATCTATTCCATTGATCTTCAAGTCTGTTTTTAGCCCAGTACCATGTTGATTTTATTATAGTAGCTTTGTAGTATAACTTCAAGTCAGGGATTGTGATGCCTCCTGCCTTGCCTTTGTTGCTTAGATTTGCCTTTGCTATTCTGGGTTTCTTCCGGTTCCAGATGAATTTTAGGAGTGATTTCTCAAGATCAATGAGGTATGTTAGTGGTGTTTTCATTCGGATCGCATTGAATCTGTATAACAGTTTTGGGAGAATGGCCGTTTTCACAATATTTATTCTTCCTATCCATGAACAAGGGATATCTTTCTATTTTCTGATTTCCTCAACAATTTCTTTTTTCAAGGTATTATAATTTTCCCTGCACAACTCTTTTACATCTTTTGTTAGATTAATTCCTAAGTATTTCATTTTTTTGGATGCTAGTGTGAAGGGTGTGGCTTCTCTTATTTCTCTCTCGGTGATTTTGTTGTCAGTGTATAAGAATGCTATTGATTTTTGAGTATTGACTTTGTATCCAGCTACATTGGTGAATTTATTTATTATAAATAGTAGTCTTTAAATGGAGTTTTGGGGATCTTCTATATAGAGTATCATGTCATCTGCAAATAATGATATTTTAACTTCTTCTTTTTCTATCTTTATTCTTTGTATTTCCCTCTCTTGTCTAATTGCTCTGGCTAGTATTTCCACTACTATGTTGAATAGGAGTGGTAATAAGACACATCCTTGTCTTGGGCCTGATTTCAAGGTGAAGGCTTTCAGTTTTTGGCCATTTAATATGATACTGGCTGTTGGTTTGTTGTAGATGGCCTTTTTCATATTGAGTAAAGACCATCTATTCCAATTCTCTGTAAGGTTCTTATCATGAACTGGTGTTGGATCTTATCAAAAGCTTTTTCTGCATCTGTAGAAATGATTGTGTGATTCCTACTTTTGGCTCTATTGAAATGGTGGATTACATTTATTAATGTACGTACGTTGAACAATCTCTGCATGTCTGGGATGAATCCCACTTGGTCATGGTGTATAATCTTCTTGGTGATTTGCTGCATCCTGTTTGTCAATATTTTATTGAGAATTTTTGCATCTGTGTTCATTAGGGAGATTGGCCTGAAGTTCTCTTTTTTAGTTGGGTCTTTCTCAGGTTTTGGTACTAGAGTAATATGTGCTTCCAGGAATGACTTAGGGAGCATTTCTTCCCTTTCAATTTTACTGAAGAGTTTGAGGAGTGTCAGCATTAAGTCTTCTTTGTATTTCTTGTAGAATTCCGCAGAGAATCCTTCTGGGCCTGAGTTTTTCTTTGTTGTTAAGGAGTTAATTATATTTTCAATTTCATTAATAGAAATTGGGTTATTCAGCAGTTTTACATCTTCTTGATCCAGCTTTTGTGGTTCATATGTATCTAGGAATCTGTCCATTTCTTCTTTGTTATCGAACCTATGAGAGTAGAGGTTTTTGAAATAGTTGTTGATCATCTTCTGTGTTTCCACAGCGTCAGTAGTGATTTCACCTTTTCATTCTGTATTGCATGAATTTGAGTCTTTTGTTTCCTTTTTTAAATTAGGTTAGCTAGGGGCTTATCAATTTTATATATTTTTTTCAAAGAACCAACTCTTTGATTCATTGATTCTTTGAATTGTTTTCTTAATCTCTATTGAATTAATTTCTGCTCTAATCTGTATAATTTCCTCCCTTCTTTTGGTTTTTGGCTTGGCTTGTTCTTCTTTATCTAGGTTTTGATGAATAGTATCAGGTTATTTATTTGTGTTCTTTCTGTTTTCCTAATGTGGAAACTCAGTGCAATAAATTTTCCTCTGAGGACCACTTTCATTGCATCACACAGGTTCTGGTAAGTTGTATTTGTATTTTCATTTGCTTATAGATATTGTTTAATTTCTCTTTTAATTTCCTCTGTGACCTGTTCATTACTCAGGAGTGTGTTATTCAATTTCCATGTGTTTGTGGGGTTTTTGCAGTTACTTTTATCATTAATTTCTAGTTTCATCGTGCTATCATCTGATAACATGCATGAGATAATTTCAGATCTTTTGCATTTACTTAAATAAGTTCTGTGGGCTAGTATATGTTCTATTTTAGAGAATTTCCCATGAATATTCAGAATGTATATTCTGATGTTGTTAGATGGAACACTCTGTATACGTCTATCAAGTCCATTTGTTCACAGTTGTAATTCAGTTCTGATATTTCTTTGCTGATTTTCTGTCTAGTTGATCTGTTCCTTTGTGTCAATGGCATGCTAAGGTATCTTGTTATAATTATGTTATTGCCTATTTGAGTTTTCATTTCTGTTAATACTTGCTTTGTGTAGCTGGATGCTCTGGAATTTGGTGCATATATATTTAAGAGTGTTATCTCTTCCTGTCGAAGTTTTCCCATAGCTAGTATGTAGTGGCCTTCTTTATCTCTTTGGATCATTCTTGGTTTGAAGTTCACATGGTCTGCAAACAGAATAGGTACCCCTGCTTTGTTTTTTGAGTTCATGTTTCATTGAGCATTGTTTTCCATCCTTTGACTTTCAGTCTATGAGTTTCCTTTTGGGTTAGATGAGTTTCTTGTAGACAGCATATGGTTGGATGTTGTTTCTTGATCCATTCTGCCAGTCTGTTTCTTTTAATTGATGAATTGAGGCCATTTACATTAATGGTTATAACTGTCATATATTGGTTTACTGTTTGCATGTTATCTTTCTGACGTTGTATCTTAACTTTCTTTCCATTCTGTTTAATTTTCTGTCTTAGTGGTTTTTTCCTATGTGTATCTAGAATGTCTTTCAGTATTCTTTGCAGGGTTGGTTTAGTGATCATGAAGTTCTTCAGCTGTTCTTTGTCATGGAAGTATCTTATTTCTCCATCCATTTTCAAGGACAGTTTTGCAGAGTACCTCATTCTGGGTTGGAAGTCATTTTCCTTTAGGATCTGAAACACTTTACTCCATGCTCTTCTTGACTTTATTGTTTGTGCTGAGATGTCTGCTGTGATTCTGATAGGTTTTTCCTTTATAGGTGATCTGTCTTTTCTCTCTAACAGCTTTTAATATTCTGTTCTTATGTTGGATTTCTGGGATGGTGATTATTATATGTTTGTGTGTAGTTTTGTTTTGGTTGTAGCTATTTGGAGTTCTATATGCTTCACTAATCTCTATGTCAGTTTCCATTCTCATGTTTGGGAAGTTTTCAGCTATTACTTCTGTAAATAGCCTCTTGATATCATTTGTGTTGTCTCCTTCTTTTCCATTTATCCATATTAATCATATGTTGTTTTTCTTTGCATCATCTTGCAGCTGTTGAATTTTTATTTCCTGTTCCTTGTTATTTTTAGAAGATCTTTCCTTTCCTGTTCACTAGCTTCAGTCTTATCTCTGAAGTCTGTGATTCTATCTTTGCTTTTGTTGAGGTGGTTTTTGTACCTTTCAATAAAATTTTGATTTTCTCTATATCTCTTTGAATCTGCTTCATGTATTCTGTTTGTTTCTTATACTGTTCATTCAGGGATTCTATCATTTTGCTTTGTTCCTATTTTTTTTAGCTGTGTCTTCTTTAGATGCATTCACTATTTCTTTCACTACTTTTATTATTTCTTCTTTTACCTGGGAGATTATTTCTGATTTGAGTTCCTTCATAGCTTTCTGTACTTGCTTCTTTATTTCAGTTGATATCATTTCAGGCATTTCAGGTGTATGACTAGTTTTTTCTTCTATGTACATGGTTTCTAGGCTTTCTTGGGATGGGCTGGATGTTTGAGGTTGCATTTTGGTCTTTCATTTTGTTATTTTCCTATATTTCTGTGTTTCCAGAGATGTTCCAAAGTTTTCCCTGGATGTGTTGGAAATCATCTCCTGTGCCCTCCACTACTGGGACTCATGTGGCTTGGGCTCACTCCCCTCATGCAGCATTCATGGCTCCCCTGGTTGAATGAAGGTCATTGGACATGGTCCACTCAAGCCCATGGAACCTCTAAGATCTAGTCCAGTGTCCTAGGGGGCTGAGTGGGCACCCAACCTCTGGGAGCAACAGTCCCACACTCTTCCCTGGCCAGTGCCGGCAAGCTGGAACTCACCTCGATGTGGCAGCACGTGCCTGGCTCCCCTCACAGACAGCCTCACTCCCCTGGTTGAACAAAGGTCCTTGGGCATGGCCCACTCAAGCCTGGGGAAACTCTGGAGCCTAGTACAGTGTCCTAGGGGGCTGCGAAGGCACCCAGCCACCAGTTTCAATGGTTCCAAACTCTTCCTGGGCCAGTGCAGGTGAGCTGGAACTTGCCTTCCGGCAGGGGCATGGGCCTGGCTCTAATTTGATAAATATGTGTTGTTCTTTTATCATACTCAAATTGGCTGATATTTTCCTTGTCACATAGAAAATTTTATGTTAATTGTAATCTTCATGAAAACAGTCTAGTGTACAATGACGCAGAGTCTATTATGAGACAGGTGAACACATGAAGTTTAAATGTGCTGCTATTTCTATATACTTTGAGAAGGCTATCCAGTGTTAACCTTGGGCAGAAACCATCTCAGGAGATACATAACTGTGATGCAGACACTGCTTAAATTGAAGAACTTTTAGATTTCTCTTACCATCAATTATCACCCTCAATTAACTTTTACTGAGTATTCACCAAGTCATTGGAATACATGAACATAAAAATAATTACAGAGACCCATTGGTATTTCAGGGCCATCCAGTAGCTTTCACTGATGATGGAAATGTCCTCTTTGCTAACTCATACTGAATAGAGCCTATACAACTAAAGAACTAAATCTGTAAGTTTTATTTTATTTAAATTACATTAAATTTAAACAGCTACAAACAGTGTTTAGAAATTGTATTCAGCAGGACATGTAGCAAGGGAATGGCTCTGTTCTCAGAGTCAAATGATTATTTTTTTAATTGATAAAAAAATTTTAAGGGCTGAAGATTTAGCTCAGCAGCATAAGTGCCTGCTTTGCAAGCATGCAGTCATGAGCTTGATTCCTGGTACAAAAAAAAAAAAATTGAGTTGTGTACCTTAACAGATAACAAGTGACCCTAGTCTTCCTCACCACCATCGAAAGTCTGTGTGTGTTTGTGTGTGCGTGGGTGTAAGTATGTGTGTGTGTGTGTGTGTGTGTGTGTGTGTTTGTATGCAGACTTTTTAACAGTTGCCCTATGTAGAGCTAACTTTCTTACTAATAGTACATGTTAGTTTCACTACATTCAGGATTTAGAATACCTGGCATTATACATGGTATTAGACAATGATAATATCTGTGCTTATACAGAACATCATTAGTCTACCTGAGGGACTAGTTGGCCTGTGGGAAAGAGCATATGTGAATTTTCCTGCATAAAGGGCCTCTACAATACCTTTGAACTCAAAATTATTTGGAGGAATCTAATTTTTCTACTCTATTAAGAGAAATAGAATCACATGAAAAAAGGATATAGTTGTCCCTCTTGAAGTCAAGTGGAAAATGCTTAATCCTTGATCCTATGAATTTTTCTAAATATCTTTGAAGCTGTACGCCACACAGTGGTAAAACATAGTGAGATAAAATCATAATGACTGACAACTTGTCTTAGCTCTTGTAGTTGTTATCTGTGCATAACTAATAACCATTAAAAATATTTGAGCATCAGTTATCTTATCTGTAAAGTACGCAAAAATATATCACCTATGAAGTCAATTTTCTTGCAGAGAGTTAACAACAGCAAAAGTACTTAATTAAAGAAAAACTAGTATTAATATACATGTCAGTGGCCAAATATTGCCAATTTTTGGGTAGTAGTATTTCATAATAAAACATCATAAATATTAATTTATATAAATTTTTTGTATAAAATTTTGATTTTGTTTTGCAAAATCCTATGGGCATGTTTTTGAGATTTTACATTAAGACCCATAGTATAATAATACCATAAGATATGATAGTGGAAGAAAACTTGAAGATCATACATGATTATTTGCATTTTCTAGAAAGTATATTCTTATATGGAAATCAGCATAGTTGAAGTTAATTGGAAAATGTTCTTAGGATTGATAGCAATAGGAGAGAAAACAAGTAGAAATAGGAATGGGTTTGAATGAAGAGGAAATTGAAATGCTGGTTAGATAAGTGTGGGAGATTTGGAAGTTGATATGATCTTCAGAGATTTCCTAAGTTGGACCAAAATGATCAAGAACTATACTTTGGTGAGTCACTAGGTCATAGGTTAGAAAGGAAACTCATTCACTTGAGGTAATTTTCTAAGGAGACTGGTAGCACAGGGCCATCTTTAGGCAGTATTTTAGAAAGAAGGGTAATAAATATTTTAGTTTTGAAAAGAGAAAGATCTGATTCGATCTTTGTAGCACTCACTAAATCATCCAATTCACTGCTCTTGGTTTTGAAACATGAAAATGAAGGTCACACTATAAATTGACCTGTCTATCAACAGAATAAGAATTCTTTGATAAACTAGGACTAGAATTCAGGTCTTCATTCACCCAAGTAAATGCTTACCCATCCATCGCATCTTTATCAGCCTCACTCTATGTGATAATTAAAGTCAACACTGATTCTAGTCATGTATGCTGAGTCTTCAAAGTAGATTGTACACTTAGCATGGTTAATTAATCACAGTGTAACACAATTAGGTAGACTCAGATGACGAGAATGAGCTGACTGGGCCTTTTGCCCACTGCTTGTCATTTCATTGCCTTAGCACTTATTGACTCTGTGATTCATAGTCTTACGTAGTTATTCGAAGCAGAGTTCTCTACTCAGCAAGCACCAATCCCTCTTATCCTAATCTTAGCTTTTCAGCAACTCCAGGACCATATGTAAACAATAAATAGTAGAATGTGACAACTACTGTTAACTGCACAAAAATCATGTAGAATCATCTCCAGAAGCTGACTTATGTGTAACAGCCTCCACTAGAAAATTTTGCAGCATATTTTTCAACCTTGGCATTATTTTGGACTGAATGCTTTCTCAGGAAAAGCTGTCCATTGAGTGTAGGATGTTTGTACTCTACCAACTGGATAAATTTCAGCCTCTCTTTAGCTGACATAATAAAAAAATGTCACCAGATATTGCTAAATATCTCTTGGTATTGGGGACCATTATTATGGAGATCTTCAGTCTTACTCTTCTACTCTTGAAAGAAGGAAAGTTTATTTCCTCCTTTTCACAGCTTTCTTTTCATTCCTTTACCACTTTCAAACTGCTGCTACCAAGGGGAAAAAGCAAATGTAAGAATAGATTATTTAAAAAATTATGTAATGCATAAACTTGAAGTTTCCTTGATTCCTTTTTCCATTTTATTTTTTCTTCAATTTGACATTCAGTGTGTTTTAAAATGCATGTACATCTATCTTGCCCATGCTTATAAAAATATTTTATTATGTATGAGATAAAAGATCATGTGCTTCATAAAATTTTATAATGCTATTAATTTTTGTATATTACACTACTTGCTTTTCATGCTATGTTATATATTTGAGTTATTTTCTCTACTGTGATTCTTACATATATATTTTATCAATTTATATATACATCACTAACTTACTCTTCTCTTGGTATTTAGTGTGTGACTCATATTTATTTTTACCAAAATGTTGCCATGATAATACTTGTAAAGAGGCGATTCTGTTATAGATGAAAGATTTCTCTAAGGCATGCAATCAAGAGCAGGCCTGCTACCTGGCAAAGAATGTGTATATTCAACTTTCCCGTAACTGCCCAACAAATTTGCTACACAAACTCACACTTCTAGTCAGAAGTCAAACAAATTCTTCAGATGTTTTTGATTATAACTTCAGGGCACTTAAAATGAGAGTTAACTTACATAAAGTTGCACTGATCTTACATGTGAGTGAAAGGATTATTTACATGGATATATATTTGTATAACCTATATCAAATGTTAAAGCAAAACATTTGCAGAACTCATTAAGGAAATTTATGATCTTTTCTTGTCTGTGGTTATTGTAACTAATTTTCTCAGTGTTTTTACTTCATACAATATAATTTATAGTTTTAAAATCAGACATTCAGCACTAATCTCACCTAGATAAAATGAGGATATTGACAAAATTTCACTTCTTCCCCAAGCTTGTAGGGAGAAATATATCACCTTGCTTTACCGGATACAAGATTCTATCATGTTCCTTGGGTCAAAGCACCCTTCTTCCTTCTTCAAGGTCAGGGCTACCACCTTCCTCTAATACTGTACTCAGTGTCACATCTGTTTCCCTGACCCTCTCCTGCCACACTTTCATCTGTAGGAAACCTGGTCATTACATTTCGGCACCTCAGTTAATTCCACACAATCTGTCTTATTTCTGACTTGCTGGTTAGTAGCTTTAATATCCTCTTTCAATGTAATATAGCATATCTGCAAATTCTAAGGTTAGGATGTGAATTGAGATGAGTGATCATTATTCTGCTTCCATACAAGTGACTATTACTTTGACTTCTAGCTTCATACATTAATTAGTTTGATAAAAATAAATTTGTGCACTATGTAATCTGCTTTTGCTATCTTGTATTACTCTACGTTTTTTGGGGGGAGGAATTGTCTCTCTATTATCAATAGTTTATTTTTCACTGTAGTGTTTGTAGTGCCCTTAGGTATATACCAAGAAGTGTGAATATTGACTTATAAAATAGACTCTTGCTTTTAGCTGTGGAAATTTCATTGAGCTTTGTAAAGTGATTTTACCATTTTACACACTTAAGAGACATACAAGAGAGTTCCAGTTGTACTTCATCCTACACCACACATTATATTGTTACTTTTTAGTTAGATATTATGCTGGGTAAGGGATAGCTTTCTCATTGTTAAAAGGTGTGTGTTGTAGTTCAATTTCAATTTTACCGAGAGATAAGGATGTTACACACATTTTCGTGTTAACTGGATTTTTATATATTTTCTTTCATGTGTTGTCCATTAAAATCTCTTGTAAAATTTCAGTTGCTTTTGTCTTTCTTTAATTTCTGGTTGTAGGACTTTTGTTTTTTAACCTAGGTATTAGTTCTTTGTTAATACATGTATGCAAATGTGTACTTCCAGGCTGTGACTTGTCTTTACTTTCCTAATTATGCTATTTAGTAAATAAAAGATTTTAAAATTGAAAGAGTCTATTTTAACATTTTATATTGTTAATGCTATTTTGAATTAATTTTCAACTATTTTGTCTATGCTAAGTCAGTTTCAAAATTATCCTAACCTTGTCTTGGAGAAGTTTATACTTTTCATATTTAGGTCAGAAACATCTCAATTTTTTGCAAATTAATTTTTTTCAAATTAGTTGTTATACACAATGTGAATACAGGTCAAGGTTCATTTTGTTCCTATAGGTATCTATTGGTTCAAGAGCCAGTTTCTGAAAAGATCACACATTTTCTCCATCACTGAATTACAGTGATACTTCATAAATGCAATGACATTAGTCTAAATGAAAAGGCTGTATATTTTTTCAGATTAAATAAATTAATTGATCTGCTTATAACGTCAAGTGCAGCAATCTTTCTCTTGAACTGAAGAACTGCTTATAATCCTGGAGTGGGTAATAATTCAAATAAAAGATTTTCTACATTGATATTATGCCTTCAGATCCAATTATTTTATCTTTAGAGTGGTCATGAAACTATGACCTTGGGTTCACTTGCATCACTAATTGCTCATATATCTTCTTCTTTTCTTTTTTTTTTTTTTTTTTTGTACCAAGGATTGAACTCATGACCTCGTGCTTACCAGGCAGGTACTTTAGCCACTGAGCTAACTTCCCAGCCATATTTATTATAATGACAATTTCACCAATAATAAAAGAGTGACAAATTCTCATATTTCTTAAGTGTGCATGGCATGTCAAGCACATGATGCCCATGTTTTTTAAAGGCTGCTTCTATCCCAAACTTATAAGTACACAAGAGAAATTAGTAGTAATTATCTCATTCATATTAGTACATGTTTGGAGTCCATAAGATGCCATTCATCATGGGGAGTTGGTACCTGTGCAAAGCTTGTTTGAATTATTTTTACCTCTTTTTCTTCTCCCCTTCTTCTGTCCTTCCTTCACCCATCTCTAGATTGCCTTCTCATTTACAAATGATGTATCTCCCTGTTTCCTATTTTTTTCCTTCTATTTATTCTTTAAGCATTTTTAAAAGCAGTAACCTATATATTCCACTTTGTACAGATAAATGATCAGTCTGATGGAAATAGTCTCTTTTTAAAGTTTATTAAGTATCCCTATTAGTAATGTTTTGGTATCTTAATGTTTAAGAATCTATTTTCTTTAAGTCAGTTTTAATTGTCAGTAATCATCATCTACATGGTGAAGAGTCTTTCCAAACTTTGCTTGAAAACTGTAGTAACATTTTTCTCATATTTCCAAAAAACATGTTCACTTTGAAAATTGAAAGTTAGATTTCTCACTTAGGAAATGTGTGAACAATGGATCTGTTACTACTACTTCTCTGATGTAGAGTAAGCTATATATCACAGGTGTCTACATTTTTGGCTTGATTGAGCCACATGCGGTTGAATGAAGAGGAAATCTCTTGGGCCGAGTGTAAAATGTAGTATACTTACTGTATATAAGAACAAAACCTCCATTTATGAAATGTATTAACCTTGCGAAAAGATACCAGCTCACATTTAACATTAAGTGAGAAAGTCTGCTGCCTATGTTTATAATAATGATCATCTGTTTTCATTAGCACACACACATATGGGTAGGCTGAAGTAGTTCTTTAGTACTTGCCGAGTGACTTAGTGCATGTTATATCTTTTACATCAGAGTATTGATCTGTCTCTGTGATGGACACAGGAATTGGAGTTAGTATTGCATGGTGCCCTTCTCCACACAGCACCCCACTGCTACCCCTTCCACATCCAAGCACTATGTAAACAAGTCAAATAATGAAAAATAGTGCTAAAAGTTACATATTAATATTAAAAGTCAAGATCATGTGGACCTGCATTGCTAGCTATCCAGAAATGCATGTGGCCCAGGGGACATGGGTTGGACATGATTCAAGTTCATACCATCTGATATGTCAAGTTTTTTTTCTGATTTAATAAGGTGATACTGTCATACAGGGTTATAGTGAGCAACAAATGAGATAGTGTCAACCCCTTACCAAGCAGAGATTATAAAAAGTATTAAGTCCCAGGTATAAACTATTATTGTTGCTAACCCATCTTTGCATAGCTGTAACTTCTAATTACTTTTTATGAATTAAAACCGTTTCTGTGCCTACAAGACAGTCAGAACACGGCACTGACTTTCCTTAAAGTATTTGAAACCAGCTACTCTAAGTCCTCTTGTACCTAGGCAGGACTCCTACTTCTTTCAATATCACTTCCAATGTTCTTCCTTCAAGATATAAATTACTTGGGTCAAATATTTGATATTACTTTCCTGCATATTCCTAAAAGAAAAGATAAAAATTTCAGAGAATATTTATTGAAAGAATGAATTACCAGTGCCATGGTCATTGTTTTTTTAGTCATTGATATTTATTGTCAGTGTCTTTCCATTTAATTTGGAATCTATTTT
Organism: Hydrochoerus hydrochaeris; assembly: GCA_004027455.1. Taxonomy (NCBI): domain Eukaryota; kingdom Metazoa; phylum Chordata; class Mammalia; order Rodentia; family Hydrochaeridae; genus Hydrochoerus; species Hydrochoerus hydrochaeris. Next base: position 434,254 of record PVLA01000304.1, on the reverse strand, counting down.
TTCTTCTCAAAAGAATAACTGAATTTTTATCATTGTAGCTAGATTATACAGATGGTGTATACAAAGCCCTTAAATATATAGTAATGCATGTATATCTTAAATATATGCATTATTGCCAAGATTCTCACATCTCCTACGTTTCATGAGATATCACTATATTCATTTTAAAGAAAAACAAACTAATTTTATTGTTACATTTCTTAAACACAAATACTGATTAAGTCTAAAATAAGCTGCAAGTAAAAAGTATTTCTGACCCTTTTCCATATATACAGATACCAAAACATTATGTTATGTAGGATAAATATATTTTTGTCAGTTTTAAAAAGTTCAGAAACAAAAAAATGCTCAGAAATATTTCAGTATATATTATTAAAACACACATTTTATTGAGAAGAAGCATATGCCAGTATTAAAACATTTTGAAGTAATTATAGGATACCTAAATGATTACAATATTTTATTTTATTTTATACTTGTTAGTACATATTTGCTTTATATGATGTTTTACATACCTTGTGTGGAGTCAATACAGTTATATAACACATTTTAATTATTTTTTTATACCTTTTCCTTTCCCTCCTTCCCCTTCCATCTTCTGATTCACTTCCCTTTGAGAAAGATACACTGTCCACTTGATTGTCTAAAACATGTAATTCGGGCTACATCTCTTATGACTATAATGGAATATTATCTTGTTCTCTTGGCTAATTTTTCGATTTTTTCTAGTATTCCTTTTTTAATCCCTTCTCTAATAGATCCCACTACATTTTCATAAGCTTTTATTAGAAAAAATTGCATAGCGACATGAACTAACTTACCTCTACCACATGAGCCAGTGTATGAGCAACAGGTCCTTCAATACCCCTGGACAAACAAGCTGCATGTGGTCTCTACCAGTTTCTGTGTGTCTATCACACGCCATCTCATTGGGTTCCTACATCTTTCTTCTTTCCTATCTTGGGGCTGGACATCATATTAGCCTGCAAGTTCAAGACTGCCTTTGCTCTATCTCAAAAACTTACCACTGGCATAATCTCAAAGAAAACTCCAAGACATGATGATGATTTCTAGTTGCATAATCCTGGGAGGAACCTTCAAAGGAGCTGCAATGGGGATCAGTGGAGAGTTTCTGAAGGGCAGTGAGTCTAAGACACATCGATGTGAATCCAGGCTCAGTCGTCCTGTCACTGTGGGGTCCTGGGTAAATCATGTCGCTTCTCAGAGTCTCTGTCATATTGCTATGACAAAGTTAATAATCCAGTGAGTTAAGTGCTGGGAAATAATTCTATTTTAAAAAAAACCATTCCAAGAAGCAAGCGTTATCATGAAAGACTAGAAAACAGAGTGCTGGTATTTTGGTAGACTTTATTCAATAATAAAAAATAGTATCTTTTTAAACTTCTATTTATTCTCTCATTGAAAAGCACTAATCAACTCAAAAAGCATCAGAATTTAGAATTGGTATCCAAAAGTCAATCCATGAAAAATATAATGAAGGAAATATAATTAAATAAATGATTCAATATATGATTGTAGTATAAACATTGGAAGGTTTAAGAATGATTATAAAAATGCAGTACCTAAAATAATAGAAAAAGAAGATGAACTCAGAAAAATTTTTTTTATTTAAATGGAAAGTGATTACTTTAAAGCTTTCAAATCTTTCCTAACTTTTAGAAACTTATTAATATGTATTATAGATTATAAAGTATATGGGAACAACTTTAATAAAATTATACTAGGGTTTATTTGGAAGATTATGTGGCACTGAGTATATTATTCTTAAAAAATGATTATGGAGGAGTTGCCTCCCATGGATATTAAAAATATTTTCAACCTAAACAAGTAAAATGACATATTACAGACATTCAGAGAAATGCAAATATGTTTAAAGAGTACTAAATCAGATGAGCACATTCTGGGATTTAGATAATAAAATAGTAGTTAAACCAATAGGTTTAAAAAATGAAATTCTGTATTAAATAAATAAGTTTTTCATTTGGATGGAAAGAAATCAGATCCTTACCTTATGGGTGACACCAAATACATTTTCAATATAACAATTATTTTGGTCTTACTTTATTATAATTTTAAAACTTCTCTCTCAAATCAAGTCTTAAATTTATCCCACTCACACTAATCAAATTCATATATAAACCAGTAGTGGTAAAGGTCAGCAACCAACTCAAGTGTCAACCACTAAGCTATATTCCTGATTACAATGACTTTCCCCATTCTCTTGTTAGAATTGAAAGCTAGCAAGAAGTATACTACCCCAAAGTTAGATATATTAGCATATAAATTATTTAGCGCTGGAACCAATTGAGTAAAGCAGATAAAATAATAACTCTCTACCTTCCCCCTAAAAATCAAGATGTGAATGTACAAAGTTGCACTGCCCTATCTCTCCACCAAAAAGGACAAAAGATGGTCTTCAACTCTGGTCAAACTGGAGAAGGTAATAACTGCATAACAAACTTTAATAAGTATCCTGTGTCTACCATTGGTTCTCATCACTTATTTTCCCGGCATTTGTTGGTCCTAGAGAAGAGTCAAGATCTCTTGCCTTTGTTTCATCACTTCTCTGAAAATGCACTGCTTTTTATTAGACATGCTATATGGACTTTTATGGCCCATCTTTGAGAGTTACTGTTTGTTTTCTCCAAATTTTTTCAATGTGTAAACACAAGCTCATAAACGTCCATCTCGTTTTTCCTTTGTCAGTCTATTCTGTTGTTTTATTACAGAGGTCTCAGCATTCACTCAGAAAAGTAAATCCTTTTTTTCCTATCCAATATGATAAATTTTGAAGCTAATCCTCTTTAAGAACATTATCTATGCAATGTATCTCTGTATTACATGTCCTGTGATGTGCTGAAGTTCCAGCAGTTGATAGCATTTTAATTTTTAACAGGTTCTTGGGTGCAAGCTTTACCACTATTACATATAAGACTAAAACTTGCCCACTTAAAACCTCTACTCAGTGTCTCCATGTGAATCTTTTGTAAGCAGTAAGCAATCCTTAGCTACTTTGTTGAAATAAGCAACCTTTGAATACAACACATACAAATCATTCATGAGTCTTTCCCATTGGAAACTCAATCTGTTGTTGTCATTATTTTAAACAATTAAATTATACCTCTCATATATTCTCACCATCTATTTCAGGATCTGGAATTAATTCACTGTAGGAAATAGAAAAGTAAATATTTTAAACTTTGTCAAAGTTGTTTCAGCTTCTAAATTTACTAAATTCTGCTATTACAGCATCAGAACTAGTAGGTGAACAAGCCAATCTATCAATAAAAATTTATTTTCAAACAGAAGCAATGAGCCAATCTCATACTGACTCTGGACCTAGTCTACCCAAATTGCGTTTACCTAAGGTAGTTTCCTTAAACATTTCCACTTTATCCTTTATTATCACTTCATCCTTTAAAATAAATAAGTAAATATTGATAGTAATTAATACTTACTGGGGCATAATTTGCTTTTCTAGTTTAGGTAACACTTCAGAATTTTAACAAGAAAATAGGGAAGTTTGTGGGTGAAAATGGAGTACTAAAGTACCAAATGCTTTAATGCTACATTAATTACAACACATTTATTAACATTTTATAGCAGATATGAATGCTCAGTACCAGAACTTATTTAATTCTAAGACAGGTAAATGCACTGATCATATCAGGATGATAGGGGTTAGAATCACAAAGTTGTATTTGCTAATGGTATGAGTTTAATAAAAATAGCTAGATAATTTATGTTTTATTTGTAAAATACAGCTAGCAATAACTTTCTTAGCAATACCTTTCTTAGTCTGAAATATTAAATGAAAGGAACATTCACATTTTCAAAACATAATAAACCCTTATGCATTAAAGCTTATGCATTATTATCGCCTACTAATACTGATATTTACTATGTGACTAGAGTTTTTAAACTAAACCAATCTTTTACAATCAAGCAATCAGAACTTTTCTACCTAAATTATTCATTTTGACTCCAATATAATTCTATATTATCAGGTTGGTATCTTCATCGTTTATTTGATTTTCACCCAACTAGATGAATCTCCTCATATTGAGACTTGGTTTTTTAATATTTTTCCACATGTTAATATATCAAGCCTGAAAATATCAACCTGAATCTAGTGATAATTTGATGTTTATTCTTGTCTGAGAAATCAGTAGAATATTTTCCTTTTTCTTTGCTACATCACACCAGGCATGCGTAGTATTAAAGAAACAGAATTAAAATTGTGAAAAGCTCAGTATCTGACAATTCTTATTCAAGAACCCAGCTTGTACCTCTAACATTTCAGCTTATCCAGGTTTAATAATGGTATTAATGATACCTTCTATTCTAGAACAGCAGATGTAAACATTATTTTAATAAAGGGGTGGTGGATAAATATTAGATAGTCTTTTTGTTTTTATTAGAGAACACATTTGTGATGAGGTTATAATTCATCCAAATTGAAAGCAATCTCAGCATGTGAATGAAGAGATGGAAGATCATCAAAGAGAATTAAGAGAAAATAGATTGCAACTAATCATCAGGTTGAGGTATCAAAACACTAGAAGTGCTGAAAAGGAATTAAGCTTACTGCAACACAATGAGAACTGAGCTGCATTCAATGTTCATGCCAGGGCTGGGTGACTGCTTCTAAAAAGATGTACACAAGAGACATCAATATTTCATCTTTAAATCCATTATAACCCCAAGAATCAACTCTTCTCTAGAGAACACTTAAGGAAAGACAAATAAGTATTAAAACAAATAATAGAAATTCTCTTTCTTTTTTGCCTATGACTGAACTTCAGCCGAGACTGAACTTCAGTTCCCATTAAAAAAAAAATCCTGTAAAACTAAAAAAATACAGGACTATTAGATATAAGGCAGCACAGAAAGTGAATGTTCCCAGAGACAATAAGAAAAGCAAATGAGCCTCTCACCTTTCCACTTGGAAACACTTTGTTGACATTAGATGCATGAAAGGTAAAAGATTGGAAGGTGCGAGTGGAGGCTGAAAGGGTAGGATCATGTCACAAACAAAAGTGCAAAGAATTTGCTCTTTGGAATCTGGGAAGGTTGAGGTAACTACCATTTACCCAGCAGAGTGCAGAAGAAAAGGGTCTCTGTAGAGGAAGAAAAAATTGCATTCATCTCCATGTGGGCTTCACTAATCTTTGGTGAATAATAAAACATATAAGCAAAAGTTGCAATTATAAGAGAAAAATGAATCATCATGGTGAAAGCACAAAGGAATTAAAAACTCCTGGTTCCTTGGAGTGATGAAATACATGTTCTAATCAGTCAGAATGCAGAGCAAACACACGGACAGAGTAGCAGCACATAACAGAGAAAAAACACGTTAGCAGTAGTGACAAACTAGCCTTAGGCAAGTCTATCTCCAAATTCAGGACTCTTAAAATAAAACACTTGAAAGATCAATATATTACAAATATAACTTGGCTACCTGGGGGAACAAAGTCAGACATTCTTTCAAAAATATTATACTTGTTAGCAAGATAGCTTTAAATATGTGAATGAATAGAAAACTACAATAGGTCTAAAAAATGGAATATTGTTACATACTAAGGGAAATAGGCATAAAATGGAGAAACTTAAATATATACTATTAAGTGAAAGAAAACAGTCTGATGACACTGATAATTCTGGAGGCCATAATGTCTAAGGACAAGAGGTATACAGTAAATGTACCTTCTTCTCAATTTTGTTACCAACATAAAGATGAACTAAAGAATTAAATTTAAAACAAACCAAAAGTGTGTTACAAAACTGTGGGTTCTACAGAGCATGAAATCTTAAAGGATGGAAAAGTGACATAAACAAGAGGAAAATCAGTTAATAGAAAGCAATGTAAAGATGAATGAAATTGCTGAATTAGAAGAAAAGGATTTTAAAAGACCTATTATAAATCTGTTTCCCTGTGCTAACAGAGCTAAAGAAAAGTGTGGACACCATGACAAGGGAAGTCCAAGCTATGAACAGAACCAAGTGTGGAAACTAGTGATGTAATCTATGATGTCAGAAAAATAAATCCATGAGTAGCATTAATAATATTAAATTTAGAAAGAAAAAGAAATATCCAGTACTTGAATTCCAGGTCTAGAAACAGTCAACATGTAAACTTTGTGCTTACTTTGTCCCTGTTACTGTAACAAAATACTTGAGTCTGAGTGATTTCTACTCAACAGAAGTTTACTTTTAATAACTCTGCAAGAAGGAAAATCTGGGCCATTGCCTGATGAGCTTGCTCTGTGCTTTAACTTGACTTCTTTTTTATGAGTCTTCCTTAGAAGAAAAAACGACCATAAGATGAAAAGAGGAAGAGTAAAATGGTGGAAGATATCCATGGGACTTCTTTTTTTAAAGATTATTAATCATATTTATGAGGTAGGAGCCTTCATGGTCTAATAATCTCTTACCACCACAATAGGGATTAAATTTCTATGAGTTTGGGGTGAGTTACACTCAAGTCATAATACAAACAGAGGAAATAACGAAGCCAACAAAGTGCACAATGATAAAATTGTCTATCATTGCCCCAAATAATCTAATACACAGAAACAACCTATCAACCAAAGAATAGAGAAAAAGATAGTGTACTGTTATACAATCGATTACTATGCAGCTATAAAGAAGGATAAACTCTAGACTTTTATAGGTAAATCAATGCAACTTGAGATATACTCATAAGTGAAACAAATCACACATTCATGTGTAAACATCATGTTGTCTCTTTACAGGACCCAAAATGTGCAATAAATATTGTGAAAGTGAAAAGGAAGAAACTTCTCAAAAGGAAAGAACAATTGAGATTAGGCAAAAGAAAAGAGGAAAAAGGGAAAAGATTATATATATATATGCTATGAATCTCTGTTAGCTCATCAAAAAGAACAGTTCGTGTTTTCATTGTCTGATCATTTTTCAATCCCTATATTTGGTAATTTGAGCAACTACTTTGAAGATAATACACAATGTATTAACCATTGTTAATATCCTATTATGTTGTTTTGAAATTATCATTGCTCTTTTTCTTTTTTGTTTTAAAATAAAAATATCTAATGCACAATCCTTCAAATGAGATGAGAGAAATATATAGGAAAATTATTTTAAAGGCATGATTTCTGAAAATTTAGATCTTTAGGAAAACTGTGAAATGATGAACCCTAGATACTCAAGAAAACTTGAGATGGATAATCACAAAGAAAATTATACAAAGGTATATAATAATCAAAATTTTGGAAGCCACAGGAGAGGAAAAATATGTTATAATCTACCAGAGGATCAGACACTTAAGTCTTGTTACATACAAGAACAAGTACGGGTGCATAAACCCTTCATGCCTGAAGACCTGCAATCCAGGTCTTAATGGAACATGTAATGTGTATGTGTATGTGGTGGGGAGAGAGAGAGAAGAGAGAAAAAAGGTAGAGAGAGAGGGAGAGAGAAAAGCATCTAGAGATGCTTTGAAAACATATTTGGAAACAAAAGTAATTTTTTTTTCAAATAATGAAAGCTGGGATCATTTTGCAATCAGTTAAAAGAAATACTAAAAATATTTCTAGAAAGAGGAAAAATGATATGACAAGGTATGATTCTATACAAAAGGTTGGAGCTTGCCAGAAATAGCAAATAAATGACTAAATATTAAAAATTACCAACTTAGGTTTTGTTTTCTGGTAATAGCTGAGAGCATTTTATGTGAGACAGAATGTCCAGATAATAACAGTGAAAATAAGTGGAAAAAAGAAAAATCATTTGAAGATACCTGAAAAGGGTCAAAACCAAACAAAAACTGGACAGAATTCATCTCTTAAAAATTTTTGAAAGCCATAGGAAAAATGAGACACTGCATTACAAGATACAATAATAATACTGAAAGTTAATGTCTCATCATACATAAAGAAAGCTAAAATATAATGAAAAGACATCTTAACAGGCTAAGATGAAAGCAAGCAAACCAAACAAAAACTCCACTGTCAACCTAATATTCTATAAGTAACAAGAATGTACTTTTAAAAGGAAGAAAAAATAAAGATATTAGCAGAAAAACAAACAAAAAATCTTGTAGCAGCCACACATACAAAAACCACTCAAAATCTTCAAACTTAAGAAGCATAAATGCCTTTGGAAATGTAAAACTACAGAAAAAAGAACAGCATTTAAGACAGTAAACACCTACATCAGTGTAAAAGTATATCTTTTATAACTTCTTTCAAAGTCCGTAATTTAAGGTTAAAATAAAGCATGCCAACAGTAGCAAAGAGACTGGAAATATAATGAATAAAATGATTTGGTAAAAAGTTATTACAGTACGTGTCATGCCATATTTATTTATTTCAAATCACATTGTGCTAAATGAGAGTATGAATTGGAGTATCAAAAGAGACCAATAACGGTTACATATAAATCACATGTACATATATTTTTAAGAATTTTATTAATTACATATAAATATATACTTACATATATATATATATATATATATATATATATATATATAATTTTAAAATCCATAACATTTTCCAAGGACCAGGAATAAGATTAAAACTGGAAATTGATGGTTTTAATGGGTATAAAGTTTCACTTTGGAAAGGCAAAAACGTTCTGGAAAATTAATATTTGGGATGATTGCACAAAAATGTGTGTGTGCTGGGAATATAGCTCAGTGGTACAGTATCTACCTGAAAAGCACAAAGCCCTGAGTTCAGTTCCCAGTATCAAAGAAAAAAAAGTATGTGTGCACTTGATCCAATTGAGCTATAACTTGTGGTTAAATTATATGTTATATATATAATTACACATACATGCATAGCATTTTCTTCACAAAAATACAAAAATGGAACAAAAGAAGGTCAAGCAGAAAATACACAGCAACACAAGGTGGTCAAATAGAAAATAAGTCATTTAATTTTAGAACTGTATGTGATTAACAACAGACAGATTTTATGTATGGTGATTCCAATAGGTGGAAAAAATGGATGGAAAATAGAGGTGTGCAAAACACGCATATGGAAGATTTGTCACTGTTAATGCATAGAAAACTAAGTTTCTAAACAAAAAGTGTTGCCAGACAAAATGTAGATTACTTCACCATGCCAATTAATTACAAATCATGAATCAAAAATGCTTACTTAACTAGTAACAATATGGATGAAGAAAAAAGGTAAAGTAGTATAAAAGCGGTACAATAACACTTACATCTTGATGAAGATTTTAATCTCTCTATTCCAGTTTATGAGAAAAACTGGGCAAAGATGAGTAAAAAATAAAGCTGACTGCTAGGAACCAATCTGACCAAAGGGACACCTACAGGGCACTAATATTATATTAGAAGCTCAAAGTATAAGCAAAACGAAAAATTATAGGTAGATGATAGGGACATTGTGCCACAGGGATGGGGATTAAGAGATAGAGGGGAAAATTAGGGAGGAGAAGGAAATTGGATTAAGCACTAATTAAGATGTGTTGTGGCTGGGAGTATAGCTCAGAGTCACAGCACCTGCCTGGCAAAGCACCAGATTGTGAATTCAATTTCTGGTACCAATAATAATAATAATGTATTGTGTCCATGCACTACACCATGTAGAGAATGATGTCACCATGTATGGAAAAAATAACTAAAAAAAAATTGAAGGAAAAGAAACTTAAAAGAAAGAACAAATAAAACAGCCACAGGATTCACTTGTTTCGCAAGTGAGTTTGGAGCAGTCACTACAATTGACGTATCTGGGAATGTTCAAGGCTTGAAATAATTCATAGCGTTTTTCCTCTCCATGAGAGAATTAAATCACTAACAAGAAAACAGAAAGATATCTGGAAAATATACTAGTAATTTTAAGTCAGGATACTAATTTATAAATAAATATAAATTCACAAAACAGAAAGTATTTCACTGAATAATGGAATGTTAACAAAACACACTATCAGAAGTTGTAGTATACAGCTATAGTAATCCTTAAAGGGAAATTTACAGATTGAAATATCACTAAATGAAAAAAAGTGTGTTTCATTTAGTACATGTGTACTGCACAACGATTATACTCATCATGAGGAGTCTGTAACTCTTAACTCTTTTTTCCCCTGCCATGCACTGCTACCTATCCCCTCCCTCCATCTATTTGCCCTTTTCCCTTTTGCAAAATATCTCTTTGTTTCCTGTTATCTTTTATTATGACCTTTATTTATAGTTTGCCTTCCTTATATGTCTTTGTTACTTTTTTTTTTATTGCTGAGACACAATACCTGACACTCACAATTTAAGTGGAGAACAGTTTATTTTGCATTACATTTGTAGAGCTCTAAACCCATAGTTGGCTGGCTCCAAGGTAGAGTGGCATGCCAGGGCGTGGCATTGGGAGAAAGAATTCATAGCATGGTTGGAGGAATTAAAGAGAGAGACACACACAGAAAGAGGAAAGAGAGGGAGAGAGATAGAGAGAGAGACAGAGTGAGACAAAGAGAGAAAGACAGAGACAGAGAGAGAGAGAGGCACAGAGACAGAAAGACAGAGGAGAGAAAGGGGGGACCCTTCCAGGCCATAATCCCCTCCATCTAGCCCCTCACCAGGCTTCAACTCCCAACATCACATTTATCTACCCCATGATCCGATCACCTCTCCTATGAGCTTGTGATGCTGTAGAAGGAATATCTAGATAAATCCTAATGTCATCTAAGAGAAATTATGTGATTTTCAAAGTTATGTGTCTGATTTATTTTATTTAATATTATAGTCTCAAAATATATCCATTTCATTTTTAATAGATAAGTCGTTTATCCAGGTTATGTCAAAGTAGTCAGTTTTAAATATATTATCTAATCTTCCATATTAACAACTCATAAAAAGTAAACAAACTCAAAGTAAATTGAAGAAAATATGTATCATACATAAAGGAGAAGTTAATACCAAAAAAATTCCGCTGTATGGAAAGATTAATGAAATTTAAAAAGTGCTAAATAAAGTAAGTGCAAAAACAGAGAGATCACAGATATTCACATTATGAATTACAGAGAAAAAGTACAAATCCTAAAGTAATTAAAAATGGGAAGATGGTGAACCGTTAAGTAGCAAGGTAAAGAGCCTCTCTGAAACAGTTCAGACACTAGAATTTAACACCAAGGAGAAGACCAGATGAAAGAAGAGAGATTCTTATGACTCAGGATGAAACTAACAAAAAGACAAAAAAAAAAAAAAAGAGAGAGAGAGAGCGAAGAAAAACACGGACTGAACTCTGGACCCAAAGGTGCTCTCACTGGAGCCAGTCCAGCTTGTGGTTGTGGTGCTCTTGCTGGAGCTGGTCCAACTAGAGGTCATGACATTCTCACCAGAACCTATCAGACATGCAGTCACATGAGCCACAGTTGCGCTGAAGTCAGGGGTTGGCTAGCCCAATGGGAAACAGAGCCAGCATGGAGACCTACACTGACCCATGATGAGTGCTCAGAATTTGGTCCTTCCGCAGGAGTGGGGGTGACCGATTAGATGTCATATTGGAATTGGGCAGGATGGTCCTGAACAAGGAGTAGTAGTGACTTCAGTTGGTGCTCCCTGCCCCAGGCAGATTGGTGGGATCTGCTTGGGCTGGGTCATGCCCCTGGCCAGGACTCAATACTCAGGGAAAAAATTGTGCCCAAAGTTGTCCCAAACCATTTCCATTTGCGCAGCACACACTAACGTGGTGAAGGCCTCTACTGGTTGACTGGCTCGGAGGGGAAGAGCCAGCCTACACCACCCCTGATTGCACCTCAGTGACCAACAGCAAACTGGAGAGGACAGCAATCCCTGGTCAGCCTGCTTCAGAAGAACCATAATCAATATGGAAAGGGGCTTGGACCTCCACCATACATCTGTCTGAAAGAAATCAGAAACATGACAAGAGAAAGAAGTAAGAAAAAGTCTCCAGCCCTCAACCCAAAGAATATGGGTTCAGGAGAAGTAAATACAGAAGAGACTGAGGGCAGCAAACATGCAATATTGGACACAGCATCAGCTGACATAAAGAGATATCTTCGTGACATAGACGAACTCAAAACTGAAACACTAATACAAGTAAAGCAAGATATAATAAGATTAATAAAAGAAATGCTAAGCATCTCTCAAGAAGACAAAGATGGAAGAATGGAGGAACACAGAAAAAAGAGAGAAATCTTAGATGAAGAATATAAAAAAAAACCTAGAGTACATGAAACAGATTCAAAGAGATTACCAGGAAGTTAAAAACTCCAATTGAAAGCTGGAAAAATTGCCTGAAAGAAACTAAACATAGATTGAAAACATTTGAAGATAGGTTTGCAATGTGTGATCATGAAAGGAAAAATCTCATAAAAATAACAAGGAAACAGGCAGTAACAATACAAGGAAGAGAACAAGAAGGATCTATAACTTAAGAATAAAAAATGTGAGTGAAGAAGCAAGAAAAACACAAAGGAAATACAAAGGCTATTCACAGAAATAATTAAGAAAAACATCCCAAGCATAGGAAAAGGAAATGATACTCAGAATTATGAGGCATACAGAACTCCAGCCAGCTACAACCAAAACAGATCTATACCCAGTCATATAATAATCAAGATCCCAGAAATTCATCACAAGAATAGAATATTAAAAGCCATTAGAGAAAAGTAACAGATCACTTATAAAGGAAAACCCATCAAAATCATGAAAGACTTCTCAACACAAACCATCAAATCAAGAAGAGCTTGGAGTGAAGTATTCCAAGCCCTGAAAGAAAATAACCTCCAACCCAGATTGAGGTACCCTGCAAAACTGTCTCTCAAAATTAATGGAGAAACAAGATGCTTCCATGAGAAAGAGGAACTGGGGAAGTTCTTGACCACCAATTCAACCCTACAAAACATACTGGAGGACATTCTAGAGAGAGAAAAATAGATGAAGGTTTCAGGAACAGGGATAGAGGGGGCTCAATGAACAGGAAAGATAGTGGAATGAAGGAGAGAAGTAGACAACCAATGTCAGAAAAATAGCATAGTAGAAATGAGGCAGAGAAGGTTGACTATAATCCCTAAGATAGATGGCTTTGATACACTAACAAAAAGAAACACAGGCAGAGTAGATAAGGAGATAGGTTTCATTGAGATGCTCTGTATAGGAAATATAATTAACCTGAAAGAGGGTTTATGGACCAAAAATCAAATATGAGAAAACAATGCTCTATGTGACAGGGAACCAGCAAAAAATAGGGACAACTCAATCAGCACCTGCAGATAGGTTGGAAAGACATGACACTTTCGTGCAGTGGAGAACTACTCAGCTATAATGAAGGAAAAGCTGGAGACTTCTGTAGGTAAAGGAATACAGCTTAAGATCAAGCCCAGGGGTAAAAATGTTCAGAACCACTTAGGTAAGTACCAGGTTACCCCCCTAATCTAAGAACTAGAGGAGTTAGTGGGACCCAAAATGTACAGTGCACATTGTGAAAGTGAAAGTGGAGGAATTGTCTAAAAAAGGAAGGCAGAGGACATTGTTAATAGTGTATCACGATTTAAAATCCACATTATTCTCATTGCTCTGTTTAGTTTGATTATATTCTGTTCCAGCCTGTCTACTTATACTAGATTTGAGGGCACGGACAGCTATTCCAAAAATAGCAGGATATACTACGGTAACTATCCTTAATTTCCTATTAACTTGAGCCGAAGCCCTGTATTTACTTACACTGTCTTCTATGTCTTACTATGACTGATCTTATTTGAATATGGTTTGTTAGATCAGTGTTTTGTCTTGACTGATTTTATTCGAATCTGGTATGCTTGATAGCTTCAAGTCTGAGAGTATAGGCAACTACTCTGAAGACGACAAGATTCACTAGGATACCAACTCTGGTTTGACTATTACCTGCTTTTGAAGTCTTATGATGTCTTCAATGTTTTGTTTTTATTAATATTGTTATGTACTGCTATGTTCAATTATACTATGCCCGGTGATATAGACAATTCTATTGAAGATAACAAGAGATGTCATAGTAACCATTGTAGATCACCTTGTATTGTGGTTTTATATGTGTTTTTCATGTCATGTTTTTCTAGGAATTTGTTTTGGTTTGTCTTCCTTTGTTTTGTTTTTCCCTCTAATACAGAAAGGATAAACATAGATGTAGAGACTCATACATGTGTAGAACTTCTAAACAGTTTATGAGAACTGATTATTTAATGCACATTGAAATGAACAACTACTTTGAACAAAAAGAGTCACTAAGGTACCCAGTGCTGATACCACAGCATTATGATGTGAAATCCAGCAATACTATCATTCCTTGTTTAGAGTGATTTTAGTCTGCTTTGTTTTGTTTAATTTCAACATATGTGAAGGTATAGACAGCTAATTTGAAGAGACTGAGAAACACTATAATAGCCATTGCTGACCTCCTTAATGTCTGGTCTTGAAGACCTAAAATGCCTTCATCATCTTGTTCTGATCAGTTTTATATTATGTTGCTCACTGTATGTGAAGATACACTGTATGTGAAGATATGGACAACTATATGGAAGAAAACAAGAGACAATATAATAGATAGTGAAGATCTCCAGTTGTCTTGCCTTGAAATCTGTGTCATTTACATTGTTTCCTTAAGCTCTATTTTGTTCTGTTTAATTTTATTTACCCTCTTTAAAATAAAATTTTTAAAAAATGGCCAAGGCAAATAAAATGAAAAAATGAACAAATAATATGAACAAATGAACAAATAATATGAACATCTCAGGCCAATTTGATGGACAAATACATGAAGACTTTGAAAATTAAAATGAGAAGAATTGAAAATACAAAATTTATTTTTGCTAATTTGCGTGTCATCCTTGTGCAGGGGCCATGCTAATCTTCTCTGTATTGTTTCAATTTTAGTATATGTGCTGTTATTTTTGTATAAATAAATATCTTGCATAAAAAGAAATAGTTAAAATATATAAAATGTCAGCTATACAGAGATAACTGTTTATATCAATTATTACATGGGAAACAATGTCGATCTTATATGAATGCTTTAGGAATATAACCAAGAATTACTTTGTGAGGTCACTTTAACCCTAATGCAAAACTAGATAGTAAAAAATCAATAAATCCATATATAAACAAAGAGCAAAATAAAATTTAGATATCAGTAATAGAAAGTGCAGACAGAGATCTTTTCTCAAAGGGGAAGAGACGAAGGCAGAAGGAAGTTAAACCAGGGGGAGGAATAATACTAAGGAATTTCTACGTTATACACATGTACCAACACCACACAAGGAAATAAGCATGTATTACAAACATGTGCTTGTTTACAAATTAATAAGAATTTTTATAATGGAAATTAATAAAAACTTTAAGATTTGTATCCATTCTAAAATATAAATAAATGTTTATTAAAATATTATCAAACCTAAGTAGCAAAATATATAAATGAAAATATATCTAAGTGGATTTTTCCAGAGAATATGTCTAATTGATTACTAAAAAATTAATCAATATAGTTGTTCATGTTAAAATCAAAAAGATAAAAAGAAACCAACAACAAAAAGCAGCACATATTTATCTCAATAAAAGGGTTCAAAATCTTAGCTCAAACCATAATAATACCATTAATCAAAGTAGACACAGAGGTCTGGGGACTTAGCTCAGTGCCTGCTTGGCAAGTGTGAAGTCATGAGTTCAATCTCCAGTACCAAAAGCAAAACAAAAAGAATAGCAAAAACAACAACAGCAACAACAAAGTAGACACAGATTTCTCAAGTTAAGAAATTCATGCATAAAAAACAAGCAGGTAGCATCATACGTGATGGTGAAATATAGAACATATATTCCCAAGAGGGGGAGCAAATATAAAATACCTGTTTGTAAAACTTTTTATATTTTTTCTTGAAACCTTATGAAATGATTTAAGGAATAAAAATGGATTTATAAAGGACAGATCTAGAAAAAAGCCATAAAAGCCTTTTTATCCCAAAAGATATGGTATTAACATACAAAATCTAAAGAATTCATGAATGAGTTACTAAACTAATAAGTGAATTAGGCAATTTCAAAGGATACAAGTTTAGTATGCAAAATAATGTATTTCCTTAATACAAGCAACAAATAATTGAAGAAGTACATTTTAAACTGCTACTTATGGATAATATCAAAATATAAACTAATTAGAAAAAAAAAGAAAATTCTGTAAAACTTCTACATTAAAAAAACAAAACAGACTTCAGATAGAAATCAAGGACATCTTAATAAATGGAGACATGCCAGGATCATTAAAGATTTAGTGTTTTTGAGACATCTGTCTCCCTGAAGTTCTATATAGATTCAATGCCATAGCAGTTAAATTTCTAGCAGTTTTTCATTGTAGAAATTGATGAGCTTACACTGAAATTTATAAAGGCAGGAGGTAAGAGAGTCAACACAAACATAAACAGGTTTGGAGAGCTCATAAAAACTGATTTTAAGATGAACAGTGTTTCCACAGTATTCAAGATTTTTTTCTATTAGAAATATATAAATAAAGTGATATAACATGGGGAGTCCAGGATAATCCACATATATTTCATAAATTTGTTTTAGAAAATCTAGATATCAAAGCTACTACAGTGGAAAAACACAATTTCTCATAAATGGGATTGAAACGATTCTATAACAATTAAGAAAAAGATGAACATTAACCAGCAGCTCCTGTCAGTTAAAAAAATTTTTCAGCTACATCATATAGCTAAATATCAAAGCTAAAATTATAAGACTTCCAAAGAGCACAAGAGGGAGTATAAACATGATCCTGAGTAAGCAAAATTTCCTGGACATCAAACTCATGAATTATGAAAAACATACATTAAATTTCACTAAATTAAAAAGTTGGATATGAGAAGACATCATTTTATGAAAGAAAAATGCAAGTGACAAACTGGGATAAATATGCACTCTTAAGGGCTTGTAACTAGAATATGAAAGGAATTTCTGCAGCTCCATAGTAAAAGATAAATTAGGCCCCTAAAATCAGCATGGTAATTCATAATTTACATAAGAAGGCAAAATATGTCCCATTCAAAAAGCACATCTAAATAAGAATCTCCATAGTATTGTTACTCAAAAGAGCAAAAGATTCATAACAATCTAAGCATGTATCAACAAAAAATGAACTTTGCATTATAGCCATATGATAAAATATTAACTAGAAATATATATATATATATATATATATATATATATATATATATAAAAGAACATATCACTGACAAACAAACATGAATGAATTTGAATAGCCTTACGCTGTTAAAAAATATGATCATTAAGTTCAGCAGACATGCACTGACACGTACATACACATTTTTTTAAAAAGCTAGATATCAAGCTGGGGATTTAGCTCAATGGCACAGTGCCCGCCTCACAAGCATGAAATCCTAAGTTCAGTTCCTGGTATCAAACAATAAAGTCAGGTACTAAGGACACGGCCTTGATGGTGTCATGTGCTGTGAAGTGAACACGTAGGCAATGCTTTTCTTTGGTTTTCAAACTCACTGTGTGTTTTGGATGTGGGGTGACTTCATAAGGGTTTGAAAGTATTTGGTGGATTATGGGTTATGGGAGCCACACAGTATATTTTTGTCAACATCTACATCTCATACTACTTCATTTTAGATAACATTCATGTTGAATATTAAAAGGACACAAGTATATTGCTTTTCTAAGAGAGCCAAAAGTCAATATTGTATTTAAGATACACTTTCATGTTACCTACCTTAGAAAAATTTAATAGATTTTGCCATATTTAACGAATTTGGAAATCTTCACCTTTTTATTCCTTAAATTCTGGTATTTAATGATGTCAAATATTGTAGTAAAAATTCATTTATTGTCACTAATATGATAATAGTTGCTGTTTTATTTTTAGTTACTGGGTATCAGGTAGAATAGAGGATTCCATTTTGGCAAATTCATACAGGCATATAACATATTTTGCTTGAATTCACCTTCCCATTACAGCATTCTCCCAATCAATCTGCTCCTAATAGTCTGTCTTCTACTTTCTTATCATTTCTTATTTTTTTTTAAAAAATATTAGGTTTCACATAATGAAAGAAATTATGTGGTATTTATCTCTGAATCGGGTTTATTTCACTGAGCATGATCTCTACATCCATCAACATTCCTGAAAATGACATAATTTCATTCTTTTTTTTTTATTTAGAGAAGAAAGCAAAAACAGAAAAAAGAGATGACTAGTCAAAAAATAACAGTAAGAAATCACTAATTAATAAATTACATATTGTTATCTTAGAAGTAGTTCAAGTTACAAAATCAAAGCATAAAAAATGGACAATCAAACAATGACAATACAAACTATTGTTTGGTGAACTAACAAAAACTTGGTAGTATGGTTCCGTATCTTGCACATTTATACATGCAGTTATATCCTTTAGAACACTTTCTTTCCCTTTCATTATTACAATATCTCTTAAGAGGATTCCATTCTTATTTATGGCTTTGTATTCCCTATTTTCTTGATCTGTCAGTCTGTTGATGAGTGAGACAGTTAACTGTCAGTTTGAGTAAGAAGTGTCCAACTAACCTGGATCAGCATGCATCTGCGGGCAGCTGAAGGGATTTATTGAAGACACAAGGCCCACCCTGGGTGTAAATGGTACCAAGCAGTAGGCTTGTTGCATGGATGAAGTAAAAGAGAAAGGTAGAAGAAAGCCTCGCTTTTGTTTCTTAGGAGAAGCTGCAGTTTTCACCTTCACTTTGGCCGTCATCTCCTGGCTTCCAACACACTCTTCAGCTTTCCTTTGAAGACCCTTACAGGACACTACAGTGAGCACCAGCTTTGGACTCTGTGGGTGGTCATTTAAGGCAATCTCTTAGATCATTACATATGTGTATATCTTGAATTACTATGTTTCTCTAGTAAGCACTGACTGATAAGATGGATGGATTTCTAGCTTGTTTCCATAGTATAGCTATTGTTTAGTGTGCCTTAGTAAACATGGACATGCAAATATAATATGCTGAATTTAATTTCAGGAATATACTGAGGCATACTCTTTAATTAAGTTTACTGGTGCAGCTTAGATATAGCTACTGATCACATTCATCACAGAGAATTTGCACCTGTACATGACATGAGTTCTCTTTTTTCCCATTCCTCTCCCCTCCCCTCCCTTCAATACTTGTTCCCCTCCTTATTTGCAAAGGTTTGTTTTCATTTTATCCTTTTGTTCTCAATATTTTCTTTTTCCTTGAACAATCTTACCCTCATCCCCCTTCTGTTCCTTTCGAACAATTACTTCCTGTTTCACAACATCTGATACTAGTGTTGTTTGTTTGTTTGTTTGTTTGTTTGTTTTTTGTCTTTTTGAGACAGGGTCTCGCTATGCAGTTCAGGCTGGACTTGAGCTCACTTTGTAGCCCAGGCTGGTCTCCAACTCACAAAAATCCTCCTGCCTCAGCCTCCCGAGTGCTGGGATTACAGGCGTGAGCCACGACGCCCGGTTTATTGTTCTTATTTACACTTTCAGTTTCTCGAAGCAGAGAGACAACGTGATACACTGAGGAGTACTATTGCTGGGTTCTACTTTTGCATGAATTTCAATAGTGGTTGTACGAATATACATTCCCAACAGTAGTGTAAAAACATTGCTTTTTCTATCCATTCTTGCCAGCATTTGACACTTTTTGTTTTCTTGATGTTAGCCATTCTGATTGCATACTGTTTGAAATACTTTATCACTTTTGAGAATATATATTTGCCATAATGACAGGTGTGGCATTTGATAGTAATAAAAAATTTTTTATTTTACATGTTGGCTGTAACAATGGCTCTCAGGTTTGTAGAAAACATGTATTATTTGCCACTATGAAGGATAAAGTGAGATAATTATATCTTCTTTATAATCTACCATAATTAAAAATAGTCAGAAAATTAAATAGGGCAAAATGTTAAAACTATCAAATCAAATGTATGGATGTTATTTGTACAATTCCATCAATATTATAAAAACTTAGTAAAAACTAAATTTAAAAAAATGTTGAATGTATATTTCTTTCTGTCCTATTAATTACTGGATGTTCTTCAGAATGTTTAGTGGTCAGTTTCTTTAAAATTCAAAGCAGCTCTCTGTTCATCAAAAACAACAATCGTGAGTTTTCATTGTTTGATCATTTGTTTTAGGCCTAAATCCTGTAATCTGAACCACTGTTAAGACAACAATGTATAATACATTAAATAGTGTTAATTTCCTACTATGTTTAAAATTTTGTATTGCTTTATATTTTGTTCCTTTTTTTGTTTTTAAAATTGAAAAATTCAAAGAGACATATATTATTTTCCTTATAAAAAGTAATTTAAAATTTCTGTTTCATTTTATTATATATCATATTTAGTTTACCTTTTTCTGCCATCTCTAAGAAACATAGAGTGAAGTATTAAGCATCATTTCAGCACCATTTTTTTTTATCCCACAGTTCTTTGTGAGGACAAATGCTACAATGCTGCAGAAGTTTCTGAAATATTATTTCCCAATAATCCATTTGCCTCAGCAAGGGAACCGTTTTTCTGTGTCAGGAGGATAAATTTCTTTTAAAAAATAGTTCTTCATTGACTCTACTATGTTATCTCTGTTTTCTCTCTGGTTTGTGGTCAAGAATTTGGAAAGTCTTACCTAGCTCTTCTAGGCTCATATCTTCTATATACTGGTTATTATATTTGTTTTCATCTGAAATCTGTTTTCTTTAAATGTAGGCTCCCATGGCACCTTTCTTAAATTCTCTTTAAAACTGAGTAAAAAATGAAATCATGCATGAATGAATGATTCCATTAGCCAATGAACTAATGATGGAGTGAATAGGTCTATAATTCTTTTGCTATCTCTTATTGGGTCTATAAAAAAATTATTAATCTGATTTACCTAATCAGAATTTTGACCAGTATACCTAACAGACCATTATAGATGAAAAGATATTCACCAATCTAAATTAGCTTTATTTTGTACCACGTATGCCCAAATCAGCCTTGAGAAATCATTTCTGCCAGAAAATTTAACACTTCCATCTCGATTTTTATTATTGGTTTTCCTGTGTTCCTGTGGAAACATTCCCCCAGTTTCTGTTGCAATAAAAGTCATTTTTCTCACCTCTGTTTCTGAGATTATCTGAAGGTTCATCAGATTCTTTTTTTTCCCAGGGGTGTATAATGACAATCAAAATGTGTGGGCCAGGCTGAGGCTGGGTGCAATTTCACTCATCAGTGTTCAAACCAGGCAGCTTTAGGCTGACTTCTGCCATGGGTCCTGATGCAAAGCCTGTTCTCTGAAACAAGAAAACTACCCAAGATATTCATAAATTGCTATATTCTTACGTAGATTTGAAAATGTACCAGATATGGGGATATTGGAAGATATGAACTTTGATCTACTGTAAACTGCTCTGTAGCAGTTTGCTTTTTGCTCTTATACCCTCATAACAAATCTGCCATTAGGACACAGCAGCTGTTGGCAGCTGAGACATGTGCAGGGCTGAACAAATACAATTTGTGGGTGTCATGAGCCACACATCAGATTACCTAAATGCGGAACACTAGTGCTCACTAAGACTCATTGATAAGTTATTTTGGACCAAGATCATTCCATTAGATCAAGATGGTCCAAAATTACACTCAGATTCTCCCACAAGCAACAATGAAGTATAGCAATTGAGCATATTGGATTTGAAGTCAGATAGACTTGGATCTAAATTCTTACCCTGTCACCAATGTCTGTGCAAAAGTAGCTTTTCCTTTTTGAATACCTTGTTCACAATTTAAGTGAGAATAATTATGCCTATTTGAGATAATCCATGAAAAATACCTCAGTAATCAATATGTCAATGTTATCAGGACTTAATAAATAGTATAATAAATACATAACTAATAATAATAATTAATTATTAATAATTAATAAATAAATGTTACTAATAGCAACATTAAAATAATATTCATTGTTAGTTATTAAAATATTAGTTATTAAAATTATATTATATATTAGTTATTAAAATGTTATTAATTCTATCTTATAATGAACTTGCTGAGTTCTATTTCAGTCCGACTGAAGATTCAAAGATAATTAGTGCAGTAACTCAACATTCCTAGAACTCTATCCAAACTAGAGATATAAAAGTATGTAAAGTCTGGCTTCAAATACAGTTATTAATTAAATGATATAATGCATAAAATACTCAGCATTGTGCCTTAAGCTATTCCTGTGATGCATAAATATGGTAAAGGTTAGGAAATGCTAATTTCAAAAACACATTTGAATACTCTGTCTTGAGAAATCAGAGAGCGAGCAATAGCTTCCCATTCATGGGCTGAGTAAAATCTGAAGGCCCCAGCCAGATTCTACTTGGAGAGACAGACTTTGTATTTACAGTGCCAGGTATATGAATTTAAGGCTGTTGTGATGAGCCTCAGAATACACAGGAAGTGCTTTCACAACAAAAGCTAGTGGTGTAAAGGGCAGACCACAGTTGATTTAACCAAATCATTCTTTTATGTATGCATGGGCATTTAAAGTTCACATGGTTCTTCACACATATTTCTTATCAAATATTTATTAGTTGGACAAGTTTGCTATTCCTATTTCCATATCAAAACATGAAGGAGTGTGAGTTTGAGGATTTTTTCCTAAATTTGCCAAATTCCCAAATGACTGAGCATGCATTTGCCTTTGAGTGCACCGTGCTGCCTTTTGCAAGTGTGATAACTAGAAATGACAGCTAATAATGACATGAATCTTGCAGTGATGGCAGGATTCCAGCACATGATGCTGCCAATAAAATAAAATAAAATAAAATAAAATAAAGTAAAATGAACCATGGTTTTTTCCTGTTTAAAGCTGACTGAAACCACAAGCAATACAAAGACTAAAAATTATAAATTGCAAATAAATTCTCTAACCCTTTCCATAAGTGTGTTGAAGTGTACTTGAGTAATAATAAGTTTTCTGCTCTATCCTTAGTGAGACTGAGCACTGAGACCTCCATTAACCTATGATGTTAATATTTAAGCTTTTCATGTGGAAATTTAACCTGTGAATGAACGAACATCCATGAAGATATTTGCATTATGTTTCTCCTTTAAAAACTGTAACATTGAGATACACACACACACACACACACACACACATACAATTCTGCTTTTGTGGTAGTTACTTTCTAAATCTTTAGAATTTAAATATGACTAACTTTTTAACCTGGAACACCATTTTTAAATAAATTGAGTTGAGATTTCTTGGCATTTTGAGTAACTTTTTCCAAAATTTTGTGTCATACACTTAGGTTTTCTGTCAATTTCTGCTGAGGTTAGATTATGAAGGAGGAAGAACCTATGTTACTATGGTCATTAAAGCGTTCTGAGTAAGTGTGTAACTTGCCTTCTCACACACTAACTCTGATCCATCCTGAATCAAGGCAAATAAAACTCCACTCCAGAGGCCACTAGCCCAGTGTACCTACCTTTTCTGTCATCATGATTTGTTTCTGCTACAAAGAAATAGATTCTGTTAACCTGTTAACCTTCTGTTAACCTGATGACACATGCCCTCAAAATCTCTCTTTGATACACATTTGTTAAAAAAAATATTTAAAAAATGAGAAATCTCCTTCCTAAGGGGGAACAGCAGCAAATTTTAAAGTTATTAACATTTTCCTTCACTGCAAATCCGTTTGGTATTTAACAAGAACCATGCACCCTGACGCTGGTTGTTGAACAGACAAAACTTTCTGTGAATGTTTTCTACTTCTTGAAGTGTTCTTTACTACATCATGTTAAATGGTGTGCAGCATTTAAACACACACATATCCTATCATTTACTTAACAGATTTCTGAACCATTGGACAAGTAGGTTGTGTTTCAATCCCCTTGCAGACTGGAGATTTCATCATTTATCAAAAGGATTTGCCAATTTTCCAAGCAAAAATTGGAAATGATTTTCCATTACACTCATAACACAGTGAGAGCTCCTAACATAGACTTCATGATTCTATATGATCTGGCCTGTACCCTGCTCTCTTATCTCTGATTTGATCCTGTATAGTTTTATATTTTGCTACTTATTTTTCAACCACACAGGCCATTTTTCTGTGAAATTAAGCTCTCTCCTTTGCACTTGTTTTATTCTCTGTCTGATTTATGTTTTCACAACTACTTCCAGATCATCATGTAGCTGATTTTCTCATATTCTGGGGGTCTCCATTCCAATATTGCTCTTCCCAGAGGTATTTCTCTGGCCATCTACCTAAATTAGCCTCATTCATATATTGAGCATTGGAGCAGCACAGGACAAGCTATTAAGGTATGCACTTGTAGTTTCCTTTTGGATTCTTCTTGTGGTAAGCAAAGGGGGAGTAATAAAAGATTGGGATGAACAACTAGTCAGTGAATAGATAGGATAAGCCATTACAGACCAGCAAAATGTCCTGTATTTCATAATATAGGAAACGACACAGATTTTTTAGAACTTTAGGTCATTTCATTCAGGCTAAAAATAATCATTCATCAAATATTTAATAAAATCTTATTACATCCAAATACTGGAGAAATAAATATTATTAAAATATCACTTTTGCATTTTATACTGCATGCAGTTATTACTTAGAAACCTAGTACTGAATTAGGCAATCACAGTAAATATAAGTATTTCCCCAAATATTTCCCTGACCCTCAATGGAACATGATCCTTGAGGAATAAAGCATAAACCCCTTTACCCAGAGTTTTGATTGCTATAGTTTCAATTACCCAGAGTAAACCATAGTTGGGAAATAGTAAATGGAATAGTCCAGATGTAAACAACTTATAAATTTTACATTGCACAGAATGATGAAATCCAGCACCTCCACACTTTGTCCTACTAGGACAGAGGAATGATTTCTTTGTCCCTTGTATTCACAGTGTGCATGCTACCTGTGCCTGATAGGTACTTTGTAGCTATTTCAGGTATTAGATTCAAGATCTTTTATTGCTGTGCTTCAGTGCTTGTGATCACATAATCCTCATTTATTTAAGAATAGTAACAAAGTATAAAAGCAGTAATTCTGACACTTTAGGTAGACCAAAAATAAGCTGCAAAACAATACCGTCAAATGAAATGGAGAAAGCGTATCCTGGGTATGCCCATACAGGACAAAACAGTATATAACAAATACTATAGCGATGTAATTTACCTAGTGGGAATCTCGGAATGTATCCCCAATAAGCGGTGATTACTATATTGTTCACTGGAATGGTCCTTGTGAGTGCCCATAAGTTTTCTACCCCAAGGTATCCCACTTCCTGTATGTGACAAGTTCCCTAGTCATTGCATAGCTGGAGACTGCAAATGAGCATGGCAAAATCTTTAGCTATACATTTAGACAAGAATCTTACCCTGATATGTCATAGCTACAAACTTCTAGTTTTTCTCATCCAAAAGCTTCTTCCAACTGTGCCAAGAGGAGAGGTGGAAAGAAGTGGAGAATCAGTGACAGGATGGCTGTCAGTTTTCATCTTTCACCTCTGATAAGGAAGAGGTCATGCACATGAAGGAACATGCTGTCTTATTTCTACTCTGAGTGTCCTGGAGACAGAAGGTGTCAGTTCCCATTTCTTTGAACCATCATTCCTGCATGTCGGAGAGGAGATACAGGTTCTCTTCATGTTTCTTTGCAGTCTCTTTTAATCATATTCACCCTAGGAAGACAAGTTTTATCTCCCCATAAGCAAGATGCTTTTGTCATTATGAAACACTTCACTCACTCTTCTGATTTGGGGGCAAAGCTCAGTTCTGTCATTTTTGACCCATCAAGGTTAAGTAGACTTTTTTATTTCCTATTTTTTTTCTCAAATTGAGTGTAGCATTATAACTTGGAATATCTGCACAGAAGACTGAAAGCTTGGATAGCAGTACTCTTGTACTTTCTCTAAAGCAATATTAACAAGACACTTCTATCTAACACACTCTACTTGAACGTGCACTCCAAATGGATACTCTCAGCCCTTTTATGCCATGAATATCAGTGACAGTCTAGTGAATCCTATGAGACTCTTCTATGATGCATTAGATATGGCCAACTTTTTTCAACAGTTTCTCCTAAAGAAGAGGAATTATACATGGTCTTCTCCTGAACTTGACCAGAATTCGATGGATCATTTGTAACTAAGTAGAGGTGATACTGCTTGACATGTGATGTGAGATCAGAGAAAGTATGCTGCTTCTGCTTGATCTTTTGTAGCATTCTTTTCACCATTGAATGTTCTGTTTTGAAGTGCTTCTCACATCTTATCAACGTGATATAAAAAGACCATGTTAGATGTTCTCTTCAGCAGCTCCATTTGAGTTCTTGACTGGCCAGCACTGTCGTCTTAATGACTAAAACCACAGCCAATGATGAATTGGAACCACATGAGTGATCACAAATGTTAATTGTTAATTCATATCTTCTTCAAAATCTTCACTTACAAAATTATGTAAGTTACAAATTTGATGGTTGATATCCAGAGATAGCTAACCAGAACACTTTCTCTAAGTGTTGTATTGAAATGCATGAAATATATTGTAAATGTGTCACATTAAAATAGTTGTGAATGCTTTTCAACCAAGAGAAAATATTTTATGAAAATAAGCAAACTGGATGTAACTCATTAGTGCTGAAACATGCCTGAGCTAAGCAAGCCATCAAGAGCCATTTCCCAGGGGTATCTGAACTGGAAATAAAAGAATAGATCCAATCCTCCCTGGTAGTCAGAGAAGGAATATGAAACTCGGGGCTGCTGCTGAACATGTCCTGTACTATCTAGCAGAAAGAGATGAGAAAAAGAAAGTATAAAGCAGGTTTACACAGAAAACAGAAAATATCATTCAGATGGGGGCTCTGAAATCCTGGTTCAAATTACCCACAAGCTCACATGCACCATACTCTTTCTCAAGTCCTGTGGCAAAACCTCCAACTGTGATTCGAATGTACGTCCCTTTCTGCCACATTCCAGTTGGATTTTGTCCCTAGAGACCAAGAATGTACTGTTACTAAAATTAGCTCTTTCCATATACCTGCATTTAAAGTGATGGCCTTTTCAGATCTTTCTCCTTCCACCTCCTCTTTGCATAGAAGCCCAGTTTGTTCTAACAGCTTGAGCCCACACTGATAGCAAGGCTTCCTGATCTTGTACAGAATTGATCATCTGTACCACACAAATTGGCAGACTTATTATCCTGTTCCCTATCTCGTACTGACTCATTATTATCTCAAATGCAACTAATGATATTTTCTAGGCTTTATTTAACTGTACCATTTTATACCTGGAAAGAACATTAGTGATTTCTAATCCAACCCCCTCATTTGTACAAAAGAAGAAAATGACATGAAGAGATAAGTGACTTGCCATAAGTCATAAAATCTCTCCAAATAAGTTCCCTTTGGGCACAATAACGCTGATGAATAATAAGGCACTCATGATGAAAGCAGCTTGTGAAGAGGTGCATGTTCTGCATCTTTTAATAATGTATATTTGGAAATGGATACTGCATGACAAAGTTACTGAGAAATTCTACAGAAAGCAAAAAGCTGTTCAACTATTCTAACTCCATTTTCAGGAGATTTGAGTGCAGCAAACTTTTCTTTCTCCAAAGATTTATGGATCTACTGTTGAACTAGTGTTTTTGGAATAAACTTTGGTAATATCATTGCATTCTGTTGCGTTTCTCTATTAGTCTCAAATGTCTTATCTCAAACTCTAGGCAGAAAGTTTATTTTTCTCTACTATTGTAATTGGGTACTTAAGACTGTAACACATCTCTTTTTTAAAAATAATATCTTAACTATTTTGAATTGATATCTTTAACTTTCTAGTTTATAAAATATTATATTATACAGTCTGGATTTAAAATATGGATCTTGAAATTCCAGGATCAAATCCTGAACAAAACATTCCCTGCACTGTGTTGTAGCAATGGGAAGGAGACACACCCTTTGCTGCCAGATCAGACACTGGCTCAAATCCCAGTGAGAGAAGTCACATACAGATCTAAAACTGAAAGAGACCTGAGAAAGATCATGGTTAAGCATCTTTGTCTTGCAGAAACAGACACTGAGGTTTAAGACAGTGTTACACAGAGTTTGGTTAGAGGTAGCACTCAAAGCCGGGCCTTCGTATTCTCATTACCACCCCCTTTCACTAAATTCCATATTCACACTATCATCAAGTTCCAAGTCTGACATTTGATTTCTTGGGCTCCCGAATTTTCTTTCTTTTTGTTTATTTTCTTCTTTCTCACCCTCCTGTACTTAACTTTCACTTTCCCTGTCTCTCCTTTTTCTCCTATTTCTTTTTGTCTTCATTCTGCTTATGATCTATTCCTTCTCATTTTCCTTTTGCTTTTGTTTGACAAAAATTCCCCTTACACATTACATAAATATACATTATTGCTGGCATGAGGAAAATCTCCTTGCCATTGAGAAGCAATAAAGTATTTAGTTCTTCATTTTATTTTGCTTCCTGTAACTCTGCGAGACCTTGTGATAGTAATGGGCCTTCTGGCCAGGAAGAGTGGCTGAGTATAGGCACATAATGGTTCATCTGAAACACCATGTATTTCATTCAGCTGGTGGACTCCGGTGCCTTGCAGACTTTTCTCACTTGCACCGATTACCTAAGAATCTTGGTAAATGAACATATTATAATTTGGTAGGTATTTTATTTTGAAAGATCTGTACCACCACCTAACTTCAGATAATACCAAAATCCACAGGCTCTATAATGATTAATAAGATTATAGATATTTGAATTTTGGTTGATTTCTGTGTTTTGTCTAAAATACCTATATACATCCACTTTTCTCAAAACTATGAAGGAATAATAACAATTACAGAAAAAAAATTTAGTTAAGAAAAAGGAATGTTGTATAAAAAGGCCCGCCAACCTAATTCATTTCTACAAATAAAAATATGAAATGACTAACAAAATTACACAAGAATGAAGTTAATGAAATATGAAATGACTAACGAAATTACATAAAGTTAGCAATTCTGCTACACTGCAGAGCTACTGCTTAGGGCTTCCAAGGCAGACGCTGGGAATTACATGGACAGTTTAGAAACCCCTCACTCTTCCACATGCAGAAACACACAAACATCACACATCACACATGCACATATTCAAGTGGCATAAAAACTGATTAAAAACTCAACAAGAATAAATTATTTGAAAGCATAAATTTCTTTAACTCTGATGTTTCTAATTTTTTTTTTTTACTTTTATTAGTATATGTTTACATCATGTAATGATTACATTCACTTCAGGGGATCGGTACACGTATGTGACCCATTTCAGTTCCCTACCTTTCCCCCTCCCTCTGTCACCTTTTATTTTTCCAGCATTGGATTCATTTATTTGTCTTATATGACCTTATTATATTAATCATCATATCTGAAGGTTGAAAACCAGACTAATAAGCCAAAGAACATATAAAACAATTACACAAAAAGTACACTTCTAAATATATTTGTTCATGCAGGATTATAATACCTTTTTTCTTTCTCTTTTCCCAAAATCTGTCATTTTATTTTTAATAAATATATATTCATTTAAAAATAATATATGTACTTTTTTTTTTTTGGTACCAGGGATCAAACTCATGACTGCACGCTTGCAAGGCAGGTGCTTATAACTCACAGCATGAGCACCTGCCTGGAAAATGTAAGGTTGTGAGTTCAATACTTGGTACCAAAAAGCGGGGGGGGGACCATGAAACTAGGCAGTAGTTAAGCTAGTGTGTCTAAGTTACTTCACTTAATATTATGGTCTTAAGTTCCATCCATTTTCCTACAATTGACTCATTTATCATTTTTTACAATAGAATATTATTCCATTGTATATAAATACCACATTTTTAATTCATTCACCTGTTGATCTATAAATAGGCTGTTTCTAAAATTAGCCATGTGAATTGTGCTGTGATACACATGGGTATGCACACACCATTCTGGCCTGATATCTGTTTGGGTCAAATGGAATTTCTACTTTTAGTCTTCTGAGGCATCTCCATACTGGTTTCCATAATGGTTGTATTAGTTTACACACCCACCAACAACGGAGAGGAATTCCTTTCTCCTCACAGCTTGTCAACATTTATTATTGATTGGTTTCTTGGTGGTAAGCACTTTTTCTGGAGTAAGATGGAATTTCAGTGTCCTTTTAATTTACATTTCTCGAATGGCCAGCATGTCAAACATTTTTGCATGTATTCATTAGCATTTTGTATTTATCCACCTAAGAAGTATCTACTTATTTTAGATGCCCATTTTTTAACTGGGTCTTTAAATTTTTGTTTTCACTGATGAAGGTGAGACCTCCATTTGTGGGAAATTTTTCTACTATTCATTGGCATATTTACTTTTTGACAAGTTTCTTAACATGGAGCTTCAATTTCTATTTTTGCAAATGATTCAGTTTTATCCAGTGAAATAAGGAAGTAAAGTTTATTTTATTTGGCCAGAATGCATGTTCCTCTTACAATCATGGACCACATTAAAAAAAAAATGCATAGGAAAACAGTATGACTCTCATTATGGTCCAAATCCTTGGTGATGGTCCTTCCTTCCTTCTTCCCTTCTGCTTCTACTGTCATCAGCCTTATGAGCAGATGGAATCTGAGGCCCTCTGTGTGTCTGCTTTTCTTGGGAAACCAGGAAGTCATATTTCATCAAGCAAATAAATAGTCCAGAAACACAAGAAGATCTGGTTATTGGTCCAAACAATTTATCCATATTTTTATCACCTAGATTCAGGTTAATCAATCAGCTAGGTTGGCAAAACATTCTCATGAAACCTAATAGGGGTAACTGGACCCTCTCAAGGACTTGTCTATTTGTCAAGACTAAGAAACACTGCTCATGGCCCTTATCACTTTGGGTTCTGGACAGAATGACATAGGAACTAGATATTGATAAAGTTTATCTAACAAACTTCTAATCAGTTGTTGTGTGGCATGACATATAAACCAATAAGATGAGTAAAAGTACAAGAAAAAGTGTTTGTCTTGTATAAGCCAAGCAAACCTCATACCTATAGTCTCTTTAAAGTATGATCCTTAACAATAATAACAACAGCCAACACATATTGACCACTTTTTCAGGGCAAAGTGTTTTCTTAAAAACTTATTGGCACTCATTTATGTAATGTTGCTTAGTAGCCCCAGCTGATAAGTATTAGTAAGATTAATACTATTAGGCTATGAAGTTAAGGATTATAGAAAATTTCTAAAAATCATGAAACATTAAAGTAAGGAAATAAATTTGAATTGCAGGACTGTAAATACTGTGTGTGTAAGCTTGCTTGTTCTGTCTCAGTGGGTCTTAATCATATATCACATTAATGTGCACACATGCAAATATATATTTGAGAATTTCATAATTCACTTGATGCATTAATTTGGCTTGACTTAAATTTCTGTTTGTGCCACACAGATGTGGTGCCAGAATGATCTTTATCAGCATTTGAGATTCAAGAATTTCAGTCCAGGTGTAGTAGATGGTTTTTAAAAAGACAATAATAAATTCTGCCTCACCTCTTCTCCAAGTGATTGTGCACCAATTTCCATCAAGAGGTGAACTCTATTTGCATTCCAATGGAATCCAAGTTTACATTAGTGACTTGCTAATTACTGGAAATGAATATAGAAGAATTTATGATTCACTAGTTTTGAGCCTACCTTCAAGAGACTTTCAAGAGTCTTCCATCAAGTGTTTCCATCTCTCATTTAGTCCTTTATTGGTAAACAACCTGGACTACTCAATAGGATAGGAGCTAAAAGACCCTGTAACTTTGAGGCACTATTCACTGCCAATCACTTGTGTGGGGGCTTAGACCAGCTCTCTTGCCCAGCTGCCAGCTTACAACATGCACATGAGCAAATGCAGTTGTGATCAATTTGGCTCACCCAGATGGCAGAACTACCCCAAAAAGCCACACATGTGTAAGTAATGTTCAACAATGCTTATCTTTTCCTTGAGTGGCTTAGTATGCAACAATCAATAAATGAAACACTGATAAGACAACAACAAAAGAACAATTTTTTCCACATTATCCATTTAGCTTTTCCTCATTCCTTCATTTGGTACTCATCTGATTTGTGGCTCCTCTATGTGTGAAATAGGCCAAGAAAGAATTAATAACTTGGGGTTCTAAATATAGACTATTATAGTGAGACATCTATTTACTTTAGAATGAGCTAAAAAGGACACAGTAGTATTATCTTAAAATAAAAAACTTTTATCATCCGGTATTAAAAAAAAAAAGTTGCTGAATTCATCAAATCTTACTGGCTGCTCTGAGTAAAACCCTGATCATCAATTCAATACTTGAGTTTCTTCACCTTTTTGTCCGGTTGTAATTTAGTTCATTTTTCCTGCATATCTTGCACATTTCCCAGTACCTATTTCTGTCTTCTGAGACTTAGATCAATGTAGTTAACTTTTTTCCTACTTCTCTTGCACTTGACCTACTTTACTTCTGCCTCAATTCTAATTCACAAGCTCCACTTGACCCTTCTTATTACTATTAAAAAGCCTCAGTTTACCCTTAGAGTTCTAGCACCTAACCCTCATGAGCTGCCAAAATACTTTCCTTGTAGCATTTTTGGTGCATAATTCTATAAATGATAATAAGAAACAATTTGGCAGATATGAAACAACTATAAATACAAATACTCATAAATCAATACTAATAACAAATTGCATTCAAGTGCCACTAAATTCTTCATGATCATTCATAAAGGTATATATATATTAAAAAAAAACCCTTCTTCAACACCTCCTCTTAGTCACCTTCCCAGCTCCTCTGTGCATTATTAGTTATCATCCTGTTTATTGTCTCAGTGATGGTCTTCTTTACTTTGATTTCTCCCATCTGGAAGCATTTTACTACGGAGTACCATTTTGGGGGTGGTTTAGAGAAGTTTTCCTCCAACAACCAGAAAATTCCTATACTGAACAGTTTTACTGGTGACGAATAAACCCAGGGCATCTTCCCATTTTCTGATGTCCTTTATTCTTCCACTCACTGGGGAGCTCATAGTTAGTTCTGGTTGCAGTTTAGCAAGAAGCAGCTCATCCACTGAAAACTAGCTTGCTGTCTTCCTTACCACTCCTACTCCAACATACTTTTTCTCCCCAGTGCCATCTTCGTAGGTTCATAATTAGACTCTGAAACCTCCAAGCCACTTCCACAAAGTGATGAGCTACTAAAAATACAGCCCTACAGGAATACATTCAACTTCTATTTTTGTTATTTTTTAACACTAGTCTCAGATGAACAAAGCAGCTAAACAAAGGGACAAAGAAAGCGTTGTGATTGTGAAGATGGAACATAGACACATACTTTGTTCATTTTAATTATGCAAAGTCATTTAATGGGAGCCCAACGAGGCTGCAAAGGAGAAGTTGCCACAGACCTTCTTTTGGTGTTTCCCATTTAAAGCCTCTTCCAATGATCCTGGACATAAATATCTTCATTGACCCTGAAAAACCCTACATCTCTGTGCAGCCTGTGAAATAAGTGCTGCTGCTGCTGTTAAGGTGAAGGGGAGGCTGGACATAATTGGACCGCTCCGCTAATGAGACCTACTTCCATCACTCTGCTGACTGTCTCATGGCATTAGAGATGAGTCTCTTAAAACTGGGTTACAGAATTGAGGGTGGGGCAAAAGGGGGGTAGAGCACTCCAATGTATATGAAGAGTTCTTATTCTTGAAACCAGAACATATAAATGAGCAGCAAAAACAAAACTCTTGCTTGTGGAAAATATAAAACCTGAATTTTTCTACTCTTCACCCACATGCTTGATATTTAGCAAATACCATTTTAAAATCCGTCTGGCAACAATGCATCAATGGCCCAATTTCTCTGATGATATTAGGTACTATTTATTTAATGTACAATATATTATATTTCAGGTCTCATTTCAAAATATATTGCAGGTATTTCTCATTTAACAACCTACCTGTTTAATGATTGCACACTTACAACTAAAGCATGCTGTTCAGACTTATAAGTGCTGGTTGGACTTATAACCAACCTTATTTTTTGTACAGTTACATAGATCTTGTTGATAAAACCTCAATTTTCTGTACAGCACACTGTTTACATAGTACTGTGATTTTTGCTGTTTGTACTGTGTAGTTCAGTACTTTAGTTTTATATTCTGTTATACATTCCAGTACTGCACGTAAGAGTTACACAAATGACAGGTAAGTCACCAAGTTGGAGTGTCCTTTGACCATTTCTTAGTTCTGAATATTGCAATTTGTATACTATATATGATGCATCATTTAGTGACCTAGTGACAGGAACAGGAATCAGCAATTAAATGAAGAATGCCTGTAGCCTATTGTATTTTAGGCACATTCATTAAGCATGTTACTCAAATAAATGCAGCATTCATGAAAAGACAAATGTCTTCAAAATACTTATTGTTTTGATAATGTCTGATACTTAGAAAAAATAAGATGCTTGATTTTTTTTTTTTTTTGTAATTGAGGTCAAAAAGAAAAATCCCAGGTTGTTTAAGGCAGAAATTGCTTCCCACCCCCCAATCTCCAAAAATATATATAGTTTGTCTGTTTTGATGTAGAAAAAAAAGTAGGTTTGAGCATGGTCTTATGAGACCTTTGATCACATATAATATAGGCAGAATAGGTTTTCCAAAAGGTCAGAAAAATATGTCAGCGGACTCTATTTGGCTGAATTCTAAGGATTACATGGTTTCAACAGATCCTCAGGTGGTAATAAAACTGATAATTTTAGCTAAATGAATTCACATATAAATCTCTTTAGAAGTGCTGCTACCTTTG
The DNA here is from genome assembly GCA_004027455.1 of Hydrochoerus hydrochaeris. Classification (NCBI taxonomy): domain Eukaryota; kingdom Metazoa; phylum Chordata; class Mammalia; order Rodentia; family Hydrochaeridae; genus Hydrochoerus; species Hydrochoerus hydrochaeris. The sequence goes on along the minus strand of PVLA01000304.1, from coordinate 399,396 downwards.
AACCTTTCTAATGTGTAGAAATATCTCCTACCATATGGATGTACATATTTTCTTAAGAGTCACACCATTTCCAATGAACAATTATCACTGTTATACTTGGCTCTGTGATTGTTTCAGGAGCTATAGTTTTTTCTTATACTCCTGGCCAGTGACCTTCTTTACTGTGTACTTTATGTGTCTTCCAATCCTCCAAGGTATTTACTGCAGAATTTGACAGAGCAGTGATTCCATCAATGCCAGTTTCATTGGCATTTTCAGTGATTTTTACAGAGTTAAACAGGTTCACGGTTCTGGGATGTCTTACTAGAAATACTTTCATTTCATTGGTCCTCTATAATGATGCTCAGAAGCCCCTTCATTAATGAGCCAAAATTGCACATTCAAAACATGACTTCCAGCATTATCAACTATGTGATCAATACAACCTTGAAGAATTCATAGAAGCTGTTAAGATGCCAGGAAAGGACATTTTAAGAACTATAAGAATAGACACTTTATTGATTTTCTAGAGATTGTATCTGGATTGCATCTGTTTTGCAATCATGACTATTGATGAGCAAGCACTTTCTATATCATTGCTATATCATAAAATATCTTGGCTTTCCTGAATAATTTTTCTCCCTGTCTTTTCTGACATGTGAGAGATCAATATTGCCTGAACCAAGTGGATCTGATGATTTGTTGGTGGATGCTGTATTTTATGTTAAAGGTTATTGGAGAGCATGTGTTCTTAAGAAAAAGAAATCTTTTCATTGAATTATTTTAAAATTTTTTATTTGAAGAGAAAAAAACAGGAAAAATGTAAAAATATTACAGAATTTCAAGAAAAGAAGATAAGCAGTAAGAAATCACTAGTTGATATATTACATATTGTTCTTTTAGAAATAGTTATTCAAGTTACAGAATTAAAGCACACAAAGTGGACACTAAAGCAGTGAGAGTGCAAACAGATCTGTTCAAGAATCCAACAAGAACCTAGAAATAATATGGTCATCAATCCCACACACTCAAACATACATGCAGCTATATCTTTTAAAGTGCTTCCTATTCCCTCTTTTTTTACAATAGCAATTATATATTTTTAAAATTTTATTTAAAGAGAAGAAAAAAAAGCAAAACAGAAAAAAGGGTAGCAACAATACAGAATTCTAAAAGAAAGAAAGAAAAAGGAGAATGAGAAAAAGCCCCACTAAGAAATCAGTAATTCATAAATTACATACTGTCATCCTGGATGTAGTTGTTCAAGTTACAAAGTTAAAGGGTACATAGTAAATATTCAAACAGTCAGACTACAAACAGAGTAATACTTGCCTCCAGGAATGGTTTAGGGAGGATTGCTTTTTTCTCAATTTTGTTGAAAAGTTTAAGGAGTACTGGCATCAAATCTTCTCAGAATTTCTTGTAGAATTCAGCTGTGAATCCATCAGGGCCTGGACTTTTCTTTGTTGGTAAGTTTTTAATTACATTTTCAATTTCAATAGTAGATATTGGGTTGTTGAAAATTGCTATATCTTCTTGGTTGAGCTTTGGTAGTTCATATGTTTCTAGAAATCTGTCCATTTCCTTTGTGTTTTCCACTCTATGTGAGTAGAGATTTTCAAAGTAGGTATTCATGATCTTTTGAATTTCCATGGGATCTGTAGTAATTTCTCCCTTTTCAGTTCTTACTGCATGAATTTGGATTGTTTTCTTTCTTTCTCTTGATAAGGTTAGCCAGGGGTTTGTCAATTTTGTTTATTCTCTCAAAAAACCAGCTTTTTGATTCATTAATTCTTTGTATTGCTTTTTTTAGTTTCAATTGCATTGATTTCTGCTCTAATCTTTACAATTTCCTCTCTTCTGTGAGCTTTGGATTTAGCTTGCTCTTCTTTTTGTAGACACTTGAGATGGAGCATTAGGTTGTTTATTTGAGCTCATTCTGTTTTCTTGATATGACAGTTTATTGCTATATATTTCCCTCTTAAGCCTGCTTTCATTGCATCTCACAGATTACAGTATGTTGTTTCTATATTTTCACTGAATTGTAGGTATTGTTTTATTTCTTCTTTAATTTCATCTGTAGCCCACTGGTTGTTCAAAAGGCTGTTATTTAATTTCCATGTATTTATGTAGGTTTTACAATTTCTTTTGCCATTCATTTCCAATTTCAGTGCACTATGGTCAGATACTATGCATGGTATGATTTCAATAACTTTGCACTTACTTAAGAATGTTTTATGGGATAATATATGGTCTATTTTGGAGAATGTCCCATGTGCAGCTGAGAAGAATGTGTATTCTGATGTGGTTCGGTGGAACACTCTGTAAACGTCTACTAAGTCCAATTGCTCTCAGGTATGATTCAGTTCTGTTATTTCTTTACTGACTTTTTGTCTACTTGATCTATCTCTGTGACAATGGGCTGTTAAGGTCTCCTGTTAAAATTGTATTCTTGTGTATTTTGTTTTTCATGTCCGTTAGTATCTGTCTTATATAGTTGTTGCTCCTGTATTTTGGTGCATATATATTTATAATTGTTAGTTCTTCCTCTTGAATTTTACCACTAACAAGTATGTAGTGACCTGCTCTATCTCTTTTAATCATTTTAGGTTTAAAGTCCACGTTGTCTGCAAATAGAATAACTAACCCTGCTTTTTCTCTGTGTTCCTGTAGCATGAAATACTGTTTTCCATCCTTTGACTTTTAATCTATGAGTTTCCTTTTAGGTCAGATGTGTTTCTTGTATACAGCATATTGAGGGGTTCTGTTTCTTGACCCATTCTGTCAATCTGTTTCTTTTTATAGGTGAATTGAGACCATTTATATTTATCGATATCACTGATACATACTGTCTCAACTTTGCCATGTTACGTTCCAGTTGTTTCTTTCTGCTTTTTCTCTTATTTAATTGCTTATCCTAACTGGTGGTTTCTTTCTGTTGTTGTTTTGGGGATTGTGGTCATTTTTATCTCTGTCTAGTATGTCTTTCAGTACTCTTTCTAGGGGTGGTTTGGTGGACATGAATTTCTTCACTTGTTCTTTGTCATGAAAGTATCTTGTTTCTCCATTAAATTTGAATGAAAGTTTTGCTGGGTACATCGGTCTGGTTTAAAGATTGTTTTCTTTCAGGGCTTGAAATACCTCACTCCAAGCTCTTCTTGACTTGAGAGTTTGTGCTGAAAAGTCTGCCATGAATCCAATGGGCTTTCCTTGATAGGTGAGTTGTGTCTTTTCTCTGACAGCTTTTAATATTCTGTTTTTATGCTATATGTCTGAGATCTTAATCATTATGTGTCTGTGTGTGGATTTATGTTGATTGTGACTGTTTGGTGTTCTATATGCCTCACTTATCTGCATATCAGATTCTTTCCCCATGTTTGGGAAATTTTCTGCTGTGATTTCTGTAAATACTTTACATATGTCATTTGCCTGCACTCCTGTATCTTCACTAATGCCCATTATTCTTATATTGTTGCTCTTGGCATCATCATGGAGCTTCTGGATTGTTATTTCATGCTGCTTTGTTATTTTTAAAAGTTCAATCCTTTCCTGATCACTAACTGTGACCCTGTCCTCAAGGTTGGAAATCCTATCCTCAGCTTTCTTTAAGTGGTTTTGCACACTTTCAATAGAATTTTTTGTTTCTTGGATGTCTCTTTGAGTTTGCTTCATGAATTCTGCTTGTTTTCTATATTGTTCATTCAAAGTTTCAATCAGTTTCCCATGCTCATGTATTTTTTTTCTAGTTCTTCTTTAGCTGCATTCAACAACTCCTTTATTAAAGTTGTTATTTCTATCTTTACATGGGAGAGTACTTCTAATTTGATTTCCTCTATAGCCTGATGGAGTTGTTTTTTTTATTTCACTTGCTATCTTTTCAGATTCCCGGTGTGTTAATTTTGGGGTCCTCTATTTCAATGTCTCCTATACTTGCTTCTGATGAACTATATGTTTGAGACTGCATTTTGCTTTTTCATTTTGTCATTTTCACTCTGCCTGGTGCTTTCTATGTGTAGGAGGGAATCACACACACTCTTTTCAGACACACCAAAGTCTTACAGTTAGTTGGAGGGGGTTTTATTACTGGCCCTATTTATCCCCTTTACACCTCTATTTTAGGGGTATACTCACCACAATGATACAGTCAATCCACTGTAGTCCAAAGTTCGCCCCTTGAGAGAAAAGTTCCAAATTTTCTCACACTAACTGGATCCCACTGAGATCTTCTGATGTTCCAGGTGGGAGGGTGGGCCCATCTGTAGCAGTCCAGGGCAGTTTTCAGTCTTGGGCGGGCCTCCTTGATGTTCCTAGTTGCAGGGAGGGCCCACAGAGGAGGTTTCTGGCAGCCCACCCCTGAGGCTGGCTTGTGCTGAGTTCCTGGTGGCAGGGCAGTCCCTAGGTGAAGGTTCCAGGCAGCCTTGCCATGAGGCATGCTTGTGCTGAGTTCCCAGTGGCAGGGCAGGCCCTTGGTGGAGGTTAAGTGCAGTCTTGCCCTGAGGCAGGCTTGCACTGAGTTCCTGGTGGCAAGGCGGGCCTTAGGTGGAGGTTAAGGGTAGCTTACCCCTGAGGCAGGCTTGCGCTGAGTTCCCATTGAGTTGTTTTAATAGTATGATGTCTAATACAGGTATTGTTGGTTTAATGACTACCCATTTAACAACTGTTCTGACTCAAAACCTACCCTTTTTTGTGTCATTCTGTGCATCTTGCTTACAGAAGAGTACACCTTGTTTATACAGTAGTGCAATTTTTACTGATTGTCCTGTATAGTACAGTGCTATAGTTTAATGCAGTATTATATATTATAGCATAACATATAAAAGTTATGCAAATAACAGCAAAGTCATCAAATTGGAGTTTTCTTTGACCATTTTTTTATTGTAACGTATGTTATACAATCTCTCAGTTAGCAACCAAATCATTTAAAGATCTAATCGCAGGAACAGAACCTCGTGATTAAAAGAGGAGTGTCTGTATATAGAATACTTTATTTAATCTGTTAACATAATTATGAAGAAGTATTATTTCCCTCTGTTTTAAACATAAACATGCTGATATATATACTGGTTCAGTAACAGAATAAATGTCATACAAATAGTGCATGGATGAACCCATGATGAGGTAGGGTCTTAGATCCCATTGTAATCATTGGGGAACTTAACAAATGAAGTCAGAGTCAATGTCTGAAAATCCCAAGGCATTAATTAACTTATTTAATGAATGTTATTCAATTATTAATGCATACAATGCTCACTGCTAGAAAGGAATAATGTTTAACAGATCAATCAGCCACAATCTGGTTTTGAGTTGCTGAACAGTCTGCATGCAGTTGGAGAAATATAATTATACAAAATATCTGGTGTATAATAAAATATGTTCATAGACATTAGGTTGATAAGACTCACAAGAGGAAGTTATAAGAGTAGAGAGATTGGAGTGATTGTGGTTAGGAGGCATCAAGTGCAGCTAAGGCTGCTGGGCAGAAGGAATGATGCCTATGACATCACAGATTATAGTATTCTATCACTGTATTCCTCAAAACTTGCTGCCCAGTGAACAGTGTTCAAAAAACAGTAGTTCAATTAAAGAAATGACAAATAAATGTATAAATGTCTAATGTGTTTAATGAATGAGTGCATGACCACAGTTTTCCCAGTGGACAAGAGAGAAATGAAACTTCCAAAATCAAACCAAATGAGGAACATCATGGATAGTTTGGAAATAGGAAGTGATTAAAGAACATAAATGCTCTGTCTGGAAAACTGAACTATTAAACTGCAAAAAAAATTTTGCAAACCCCTGGATATTTTTAACAAGTGGAGAGAAATGATTACATTGATATGTTTTGAAAAATCACTGTAGTAATAGAAAATGATATAAAGAGAAGTGTAAGAGATGGCAACAAACAAAACAATCTATATTTATGTAATTTTCATTGAATTTTAATTTACTGAATTTAAAGGAAAGTAAACAAATTGTAGAAAAATCCTCTTTTGGAGGATATGTACTATAATATCCCAACTTACTCTTTTTTTTTTCTAATGCCAAAGTATATTCAGTGTGGGAAACCTGGAGTCAAGAACACAGGCTTTAGGTAAGATCAGTATGTCTATAAGTGTATCTCTGTGATCTTGACCATGCCAATTAATTTTATTTTTTTTCCTGATCTGAAAAATGAATATATTGATTTCAACACGGCATAGTCATGAGCATGAAAGTGCAAGAGTTATGATATAATTTGATAAACTATGAATGGATAATTCTAGTCATTATCTTTTTAATTACTATAATTACTACAAATGCCAGTGTAAGTAATAAAAGTCAGGATATTACTAACAGCTCTATGTGTTAGGACAATTTTTGTTGTTATAACAAATTATCTGCAGCTAGAGAGTGCACAACATAAACAGGCTTACTTCGCTCACATTTTTAAAAACTTCAAGATCAGTTGCTCTGCTAGGTTGGATTTAGGATGGAGGTCTAACGATGCACAGCTTCAGAGAAAGGGTATGCTTGAGAAGAGTTATGCGTGAGATAGGGATGCAGAAAGCAGGAAGAATTTGGACTCTTTATGTAAAAACAACTCACTCCCATGGGAACCAGCTGGCCTCCCAGTCAAACTATATCAATCCCTTCCCAGGGTAGTAGACAGACTATCTAGTTACCATGCAGTTAGCTCCACCTCTTGCTGGTCCACACCACCTCAGGGACATCATCAGGCCAAAGAATATATCTTCCACATATGACCTCTGTAGGGACAAGTTGTCCAATCCATAGCAGTGTCCCAGCTTTCTGTGTTGGTGAACTGCTACAAAATATACAATGTAACTGTGTAATATCTATATCTGAAAGAAACAAAGTGAAACTTACTGTGTATCCTTAATAATAATAAATATTTAAAACATAATAAATACTAAGCAAAATATCATTATTAAGAATATTGACTTCTGAAATGGCTTTGTTTGCATTTCCAAAAATTTTGCCAATTTCCAGTTTTCCCCTACATTTTCCCCACTGTTAAATTCTACTCTGTCATTTTTCCACACAGATGAGCCAAGATACTTGTAAGATTCTCTTTCATGTTGACTAAATGCCAAATTACAGGCCTAATTTGAGAGTTTACAAAAATATATTTTGTAAAATTATACATTCACATATATGCATACACATATGTTACAGAAAAATACACTGCTATAAGAGTTTGGTTGATTTTTTTCTTCAGATTTCATATATCTCTTATAATTTCTCCACCTGAAATGAAAAAAATTATTCCTTTCTGCCTACTCTCTGGCATAGCCTACTGAATTGTCTTTATACTCAGTTGCAAATTGATTAGGTTACACCAAACCACTGTGATTAATTTATGTGGATCTTACTTATTTAGTTTTGCTGTTCAGTGTATGGTGGCACATAAAAATATATCACCTCTCTCTTATCCTCACTAGCATTTGCTGTCTCCTGGACCCTTGTGCAGTTACAAGAATGATTGTGTCTGTTCATAGACCCATAAAACAGATACTTGATTTGATTTAGGTAGAGACTCATTGAGATAATTTCTTTGTGATTAACTCTCTACATGGAGGTTTGAACAATTTTGTGATTCTGAACCACTGATGCAATCCATTTTTTTTTTTTTTTAAGGTAACGGAGTCTCTACTTCAGCAGATCAGTTTCGGGTGGCAAAAAAAAAAAAAAAACCCACAAAAGTTCACTTTAGGAAAAGATGGCTTCATTAACCTATTTGTGAAGATGCTCTAACTGTAGGCTGAGACTGAAAGTAGAGAGATGAGAATGATATGGCCCTTTTCATCTCATAGTAAGGACAGATGGTTGCAATGAAAACCGAAGTCACAATAGCAGCAATATTAAAAAAGAAACATACCCATTTACTTGTATCCACTTATTTATTTACCAAATATTTCAAGAATTGCAATTATATTTTTTTAAAAAAGAGATGAGTTTTGTGGACAGATATAAAAAGATTTGGTTAAACAGATCCCATTCGAGCAATGTTCAAAGGGTAAAGACCGTTTGAACTTTGAAGTAGATAATTGGGAAGTATGACCAGAATAATTCCTTTCTTTCTATCAAATCCTCTTTGAAATTTGGCTTATTATATTTTTTTCATGAAGAAGTAAGGCCCACATTGTCCATCCTTCCTCCTTCTGCTCATGGGTCAGGGTTGGCCACTTTGTGATCGGCTTTGGTCAAGAGAACACAGAAGAAACAATTTTAGTCAAGCTAAAACTTGTAAATTTCATTCTCCACAGGATGTGCATTTATATTTTTTCTTTTCCTGAATCTACCATACAGACAAGTAAATGTTAACCTGCTGAATATTAAAAGCCATGTGGTTCATTCAGTGCTATCTATCCCTCCAGATAACAGCAACAACTATAAGAAACAGAAGTCTGGCTAAAGAGGTCCATGAGGGATGGAAGCCAGGATAAAAAACAAAAGTGAGCAACCCAACTTAGCTCACAGCAAATTTCTAACCCACAGATCATGGGGCCTATAAATGGAAATTGTTTTAAGTCACTACATTTTTGTGTAGATTATTATTCTGGAAAATCTATATATTTTTTTCACCACTTTTTAGAGGTATATTCAAGAACACAGACACTAGAATCATCAAGAGATTTTAAAAGATTGGTGAGAGGCTCAACTTATAAAATTTCATTCAAAATTTATTGGTTTTCATAACTGGTAATTGTAAAGGGCAGGTAGGGTATTCAGCTTCAAACAAGGATGGACCTAACATCGGAATGATGTCATCGAAGCCAAATTCTCCCACACCAAATGCTATGTTTATTTTTTTAGTTTAATTATTCAACAGATTCTTTCCTATTAGTGGAAAGAATAAGATGAGGATTCTCCAAAGTTGTTAGTAAAATCCATGATGACACTCTCATTTTTAGTGTATATACAGACTTTGAAAATGGCTCTAATTTGTCAGTTTTGTGGAGGAGGAGAGACCAGCTTTACAGGGCCATGAAAAATAAGAGTTTTCAAAAACAAAAAATGGGTATTCTATTATGAGAAAATTGTTGGAAGACTGATTTCAGTGAATTAAAGAGACTTCCTGTATAAACTACAGAATAGCCATTTCCAGCTGAATTATGCAATGAATTAACTATGCCTCAAATTTATTTTATCATATAACTTAAAATAAAATGGGCAGTCTGATTCAGAGTTGTGTGATATCTTTAGGGCTTTGGCAAAATTGCTGTCCACAATTTTGGAGATTTCTCACCTCGATGATCTTTGTCCTGGCTTCTCTGATGAGACTAACACTTGTCATAATCCCTCCAGGTCTCATGTACTCACTATTGAGTCAAAAAAAGTGTGTTTTGTGCTTTGTTTTTCAAGCAAGCCATTAGAGTTACTCTGAAGTGACAAGTCTAAGTCACACACTGAGTTGTAAAACAAAACACTGTGGCTAGAACCAGTGGGAAGCACAAACAGAAACTGGGACTACTGGCAAGGTAAGACATACAAGTAGATATAAATCACTAACTTGTGTTAATTTCCTACATTTTTGAGATTCTGGATCATTTCTATCCTTTTTTGTTTTATTTTTAAAAAATAAAAAAAATCAGTTAAAATGCTTATTATTTTCATCAGAGTCAATTAATAGGGAATAAGACAAGGGAGAAAATAATGGAAGATGAAGCTCAGAGACGGCGTGATGGGTTCTGAGTTTTCTACTAACAAGTCATCGACTGACTCAACCTAGATCTTCATGGAATTCCTCTGAAACAACCATGTGTAGCATGGATTACAGTTCATTTTGTCAGTAGCTATTCATTTTATCATTCATTCTTCCATGTATGCATCCATTCATTATCCATTTAGTACATCCGTGGTAACCCTCTGTTAAAGTCAATAGATTGTGGCAAGTTCTGGTCATATACATATGCAAAAGGTACTGGCCATCACTCAGGGAGCTCACAGTCTAGTAGAGAGATAAGCACTTAAGAAAATGTTTATATGATATTCACCAAAGTGTGCAGGCAGAACTTGTTCTATGTGTTTATATTTCTGGGAAGATGAAAGGCAACAGAATTTGTGACATGAATCCCATGGTGAATACACTAAAAAGAGTCAGAAATGACATCTATGATTTATTGAAATCGAGATCTACCTCTTGGCTTGATCTGCCTCATTTTATTGAGTGTTCAAAACACTCCATGAGGTTAATATTATCAGTGCAATGCAAGAGGAAACTGAATCATAGAAAGGTGAAGTAGCTTGCCCAAAAAGGGGAGACAAAAATAAGAAATGAGCTTGATTTTGAGTGGATTAAAACTCTGTGCCTTACATGATGTATTCTGCTTAGATTTTAGATGTTTTTAGATGTCACAGGTGTGCATAGTTATGTTGGTCTTTAAAAACAAGCTATGAATATTTCAAATATGTGTATCATAGATTCTAGTAGTATTTTCAATATTATCTTGAGGTTTGTTTTCTTGTGACAAGAGCAAGCTTCTGCTGCTCACTTAGGACAGTGTCGGTAATATTTTCTGCTGGGACTATTTAGGAAATATTATCTCACTCTGTACTGTGATATTTCCCTGTTCTTCACAGAACTGATTTAAAAAGCGAGAGCCAATTACAATTTATCCTTCTTTGATTCGCAAAAAGAGAGACAGGAAAATCTCAGCCCAAGGCTGTATGTGGGAAGATGGCTTAATCATGTGATGAGAGGGATTTCTATTGCAGCGCGCGCACACAGGCATTTCTGTTTTTGAAAGTCCACTAGTTATTTGCATTTGCCATTCTTTAGCCTCTTCTCACGTTTCTTGTTTTCCCTTCTTTCCAACTTTTACTCCTGTCTTTTCTATTTTTCTTTTACTCTCCAAGTACTGTTAAAGTGGCTTCAATTATTTCTTTGTTTTCTAGAACACTGTGAACTCATATCTTCAGGATGGTATCACCTATCTCAGGAAGTATTATCCTGCACAAACTCTGCTCTCCAAAAGGACTTGTGGTCTTTGGAAAACATGTTTCACTTCTCTGATTATCTTATCAAGCCTCGGATTAACAGCATACCACCTAACACATGGGTGAGGATAGGAAGCTGTACCCAGCCACAATGAAACAGATTTTAAGGCTAGAGTGCAGATAGTCAGTGGCGTGGGGCATGTTCAGGGACTTATGCAATGACTTACCATAGACATACTTCACTACATCAAAACTATCCATCTGATATAATTTGTAGTTGTGTTCATTTGCGGGGAGATGGGAAGTAGGCAAATTCCATGTCTAATTAAGCCTGTATGTAGCAGATAATTCAGAACATGATGCATTGTTGGATATGCAAAAACTTATCTGATCAAACAGCTTAATCAAATGAGATTTAGATCAGCAGTTCAATGGAGTACTTCTTTAATCCCACGTTTTAGTCTATTATGGTTCTCTTCCCAGTTTACTTAGCATCTTTTTATTTTCTTAATTCTAGCTTATATGTGTTCGTTGTGTAAAGGCAGCCAAGAACAAAGGTTTATGTCATCCTAGGAAACATAGCAATGGTAGTGCTGACAAAATTACAATGAGAATATCACCCAGTAAATCATCCCTTGTCATTTTTTCAGCCATTCTAATTTTACAATGACAATATGCATGCATAGTTCTAATAGAGGAGATGCATTTTCCTCTATAAATAATAAAAATGCTGCTAATAAATTCACTATCATATATGCATAGCAGTGTGGTATTTACTAGCAATTCTAAAGTGTTTATTAGGATGCAGAAAAAGTAGAATCTGTGTGCTTTCCTAGTGGTAACACAAAAATCATAAGGAATACAGTATAAGTCCCTAGCAAATCTAATTTATCACTGCCCTATGATTCAGAATTTTTAAATACAATTATATTTTAGACTCAATGTTTATGTTCCCCATCACAAATTCTTATTTCAAAATCTAATCTACAATATTAAGGCATTTAGCTCTTTCTTGGTGGGGCATCAGGGAGAGGATCAGTATATGAGGGCAGAGTCATTATGAATGGAGTTACCTTCATGGTAGAAGAGACTCCAGAGACTTCCTTTTCCTATTTCATCTTGTAAGGACACAGTAAGAAGACAGATCTCTGTGGACCAGGAAGTGAGCCATCAGCAGGCACTGACTCTTCCGTTGCCTTCACCCTAGATATCTTAGTCTCTAGAATCATGAAAGATAAATATATCTTATCTAAGCCACCTAGTCTGTACTGTTTTGTTATGGTAACCTTTGAAAACCAATGCAACCAACTTCTACCAACTTTCTGCTTAAATCAATAAGACAAATGGAGCTACAACAATTAATTAAATCAATTTCAGAGCCAAACTAATTTTTTTCATTTAGAAGTTTTAATGATAATATCAAGTGTATATTCAAGCTAACTGAGAGCTAGAATTTCAACTTCTGTGTTCATAGCGTCATTATGTATAATTGTCTTAAGGTGAAAAACATAAATGTCCATTGTCATTAATGATAAATAAAAAGTAGTACACACATGTAAGGAAATATTAACATTCTTTAAAAGCAAGGATTTTTTAAAGCATGCTTAAACACAAATAAACCTTGAGAAATATTCATTGAAGTAAGACAGGCACAAAAGGACAAACATTACATTCTCCACTTACAGTCAAATTCCTAGATAAAACTAGAATAGCAGTTATTCAGAGGCAGAGTGAGGGGAGAATAGAAATTTATTATTTAATGGGCAGACCATTTAATTTTTAATTTAAAAAAGTCCTTGAGATGGGTAGTACTAATGGTCACATAATAATATCCACACTTATTGTACACTCAAAAGCAGTTAATGATAAATTTAATACTATGTGTTTTACCATAATAAAACAAAACAAAATGAATAATGATAGCACTACTCAATAAGTCACTGCTACTGAATAAGCATTGGATTCATCACCTTATACTGTAACGATGATAATTCACATATATCACAGTCCTACAAGGTGGTTATATCAGTCATAGTCCAAGCAGAAGGCAGAAACTAGATACTTAAAAAGGGAATACATAATATGAGCATAGTGAACTATACTATGAAGAACTAAAGAAGGGGAAAGAGACTTTTTAAAAGGAAATGTAGAGGTATCTCTCCTAGAGCAAGAGAAAAATGAGAGAGGGGTGTTAGAATTATTAAAACTGGAAAACAGAGAAAGGGATCTGTGGTGACTCATTAAGAACTCAGAGAAGGAACCAGAACTCACAGAGGGAACCACCAGCTCAAAGGTAGTGTTTGATTTGTGGTGTATGTGACTGAATCTGTGAGGTCTGGGGAAATTGCAAACTGGAATCGATGTACAGAAATAAACTGCAGTCAGCAGAATGGATAAGACTTACCCTGATAGGAACAAAAAATGCAGACAATGGGTTGGGCTTGTCTTCACTTTCTCAAATGAAAGTCTCTTTTAACACCTTGTAGATAATGAAGAAGGCAAATGTGTTGCATAGTAGAGAAAGGTAGGGTTGGAGTCTTGAGAGAATATCATAGTAGTTCATGTAAAGTGTATTTTTATCTTCATTTTTTATATGATAACTATAGAGGTCAGAGACTGTCGACATGCAGTGGCCACACAATTGAGACCAGAGTCTGTGTATGAACTTGACTGTCCCTTAATGAAAATTGAATGGATTGCCTTTGTTTCATTGGTTAATTGGCTCAATCATTTAAATATTCAAAATATTAAAAGTCTGCCTATTCCACCTGCATCAATCCTTGTGCTTGGTACTGGTGAGCCAAAATTAAACAGGTACATCATCCAATCAGAGATGCGGGAAGTAGCCAGGTGATCACAGCCACATGGAAAGTGCAGAATTAAAAGTAGGAGACCTGCTCTGAAGAGCCCTGGACCACTTGACCCAGGAGGGACAGAGCACTTTCTCAGGAGGGCACCTTGCACTGATGACAATGGAGCCAAGGTTTTGCATTTGAGGACAAGCTGGTCATTTCTTTAGCAGGAGTGGTGGTATGGTTTTGCCTTAAGAAATCCCAGATCCTGTGCACTTCAAAGATGAAGCTTATTAAGTCAGCACAATGAAGGCACCAATCTATGAGGCTTCCCTGTGAAATTGGATGTTGCAGTTTTCTGTGAGCCATGACCCAAAGAAATGCTGACCTTTCTACAAAAATGGACAAGGATTAGAGGTCAGAGATTCTGTTTAAGTGGGCCACCTTTGAAGTCCTTAAATTTCAGGAGATAAAAATACAGATGCTTGTGGGCCTACCTCCCAGACCTTGTATTTGATTCTCAGACAAGGGTATAAGAAATAAGATCGTTGTGTCAGAACACAAATTTTTATTTCCAGGAATTTCTGAAAAGACTTACTTCTCACTATATTTTAAGAAAAGGCCAAGGAATTTAACCTTTTTCCTATTTTCTTCTTATTTATAGAACTGATTGACAGCATCTCACAGTCTTTTCTCTGGATTTTTCCTCCTCTTGCTCTCTCATTATATTTACTAAATGGTTGATAATTGATGTTTACTTTGTACTGAGTGTGTAAGGATCTACGGCATAAACTTTATACACATTAGATCATTTGAATGTTATAGCATAGTAAGGGAAAAAATGGATTTCAGAGAAGACAAGTAACTTCACCAAGTCATGCAGTTAAAAAATATTTTAAAAGTAAACAATCAAAAGTAGCTCTAAAACCGGTACAGTAATGTCTCAGTTCACAAATCTGTCTGTTCAAAACTTCTGCTCACAGATATGGTTCACAAACAGAAGCACTCAACTAAAATTTTCTTGTGTTCATGAACTCTGGATTGAATACCAAGCTATGCAGGTGACCATGGCCACCTTTTCTGCACCAAACATGAAAATGGCCATCTTCCCCAGAATTGTGGAATGAATTAATTTCATGAACCAGTGTATCATAGTAATTAGGTTTAAATAATGGGATAGATTGCCTCTCCTGCATACTATTTTTCCTACCCAATAACCCTCTTTATAAGTGGAATAGTTGGCTAAGGGTATTGAGATAGTTTGCAAGTAAAATAATGCCATTTGAAAGACGAAAATATTATTCAGCTGAGAATATTCTCCTCACGATCTTTGCTTTTGCTGGAATGTTTCACGATTTCAAGAAATTTATGCCTACAGCGTACATGCCATTGTTGCTAGAATCAGTAATAAAAAAAAATAAGTTAAATTTAGCCCCTGTTATCATGAGACTGACAATCCAATTTACCAATTCTTTTGACCCACAGAGCAAAGCAAAGGCCTAGATCCTGAGCTCACATACTGGATATGCCATAAAAATTATCCTTTTTTTTTTTAACCCAAATAAAATAGAGTTTGGTCAGATAAATTGTGGATATTTTGTCTCACTCTAAAGTTTGTAATTTCACTTTTCTGATTTTTCAGTTGCTAAACAGAAGCTTTCAGGTTGTATGTGATGTCATTTATCTAGTTTTGTGTTTGCTGCCAATGGTTTTACAACCTGAACCAAAAGATCCATGTCCAGCCTAATGTCATGGAGCATTTTCCCTGTTTTCTCCTGGTAATCCTATCATTTTTAACAGAAACTCAGACAATTCAATAGAAAAATAAGAATATTATTAAGAAATATGCAAATACATGCTTAAATAGTTCTCAAATGAAAGCATACATATGGTATATAGAATATGAAAAAATAGTCAACACCTCTGTTTATCAGAGAAATGCAGATAAATAAGAACAATTTATTACCTTATCCCCAATATAATGACTAATATTAACAACAACAAATGAAAAATGCTGACTCACAGGAATTACAAAAACTAAACCAAGAAACCAAGAATACAAAAAAAATATTTTTTGCACACCCCAGTAACAAGCAAGGAAATTCAGGCAATAATAAAAGACTGACCAACAACAACGACAATAAAAAGACCAAGAAATGCAGAGAAAAGGGAACTCATACATGGCAGGCAGGGATGTAAGTTAGTAAAACAGTGTAGAGTTTCCTAAAGAAAAAATAGAACTGCCACATGATTCAGTAATCACACTGTGAGTCTGTATTTAAAGGAAATAAAATCAGTATATAAATAAAATATCTGCACTCATTTATGTATGGTAGCACTACTCAAAAGACTGGACATAAAATCAACCTAAGTGTCCATCAGGGGATAAATAAATAAAGAAAATGAGATATAGACACAGAACAGAGTACTGTTTATCCACAAAAATTGATGTAGTCTTGTTATTTGAGACAATATGGATGACAACATACATTATCTAGAATAAGCCAGGCACAGAAAGACAAATGGCACATGATCTTACTCAGACATGGAATCTAAACTTAATCTGATAAATATAGAAGCAAGATTAGAGCAATAGTTAATAGAAACGGGAGAGCGGAAAGGTGGGGGAGGAGAGACGGGATCAGTAAATCCAAGTGGTAGTTAAGACAGGATAATATTTTCTGCAGTTCTATTACACAGCAGGGTGACCATGATTAATTATATTTTATTGAATAGTTTTAAAAAGCTATAGGCTTTTTAATGTTCTTACCACAAAGAAATGATAAATATGCGAGGGCATGGATTTGTTAATAATTCCGAGTGATAAATACACAAAGTAATGAAACATGACACTGTACCTCATCAATATATATAATTGTTAGGTGTGTATTAAAACAAAATTAAAAAATACTATCAGCACAGCAACACAAAGAGAGCGCTTTTGTGAATAAAGGGAAGTGTTTTTGACCTGTTTGTGTTAGCTCTGCTCAGGTGTAAATACTGAGAACTGAGACACGGGAGCAGAATATGGTAGAGCTGGTTAATGTAGTTTATGCGTGACCTTCACAGAAGGGGCCTTTGGCTTCTCTATGGCTTCCTGCTTCAGCAACAAAAGGTACCTACAGTGACAGCTCAGTGGTTGAACAGCTTGAAGCTCAAACTTTCCACTACCTGAATGCAAAATTCAAAAGAAAGAAAAATCTGCTGCACATTCCTAAATTTGACAGTCCACCAAAAATCTCATTAAGACAAACGTATATGGCCAAGAAATAGTGCCTGTGTTAGTATGTTAAAACGGCCATCGTTGTGTTTGCTGTTTGTTTGTTTCACTTTATCTGGGAAAACGATTGTGACTAGATCTCCAAAGAAAGTGAAGGATACCAGTGGTAAAGCAAGAGGGCAAGACTGTGAAAACCATGACAGAGGTAAAGAAAGAAATCATTGTGAAATTTGCTAAAGTCCTAGAAAAAAGAATTTGTAAGTGTAAAGTTTGGACCTCAGAACCAGTTGTTTTAGTTTGCATTATTACAGCAAAAATATGTTCAGCTCTCAAACTTTTGGTGTTCAAATATGAATTTGGAAAGAATTGAATTTGAAAAATAGGTGTCAGCATTAGAAGGCAAGAATCCACTTAACTAACATGAAACAGTAAGAACACACAATGCGTTCTCTGCGCCCTCGCTTTAGAACCACCCCCCAGGAGAAAGGCATATTAAGGAACTACTTGTGGACACTAACAGTGAACAGAAACCTTCACGTTATTTTTAACCTCCATTTTTCCATGTGAGGAGTCTGAGACCCAGAGCAAATAAGAGACTATTCAAATATCATGGTCAGCACAGCATGAATTTCTGGCTCCAAGAAGCAGTGCCACCTTCTTTTATAACACTTTAACATAATGATGTGTCCCTTAGAACCCCTTTATGACACAGAAGGTGCATTTCTATAATCATTAAAAAGTGGTATCTGCAGAGTCCATACCATCCATCTTTTAAATCTTGTGGTTCATGACATTACTATGGAAGCATACTTTGCAAAGAGCTCTCTGTAGATGCTATTACTCTGCATGGTGGCTTTGGAAAGTAGGCTGAAGAAGCTGTGAGTTTGCACAACAGCACATGTTAACATGAGTTATAATATGTTAGGGGCCCCAAGTTAACTATCAGAGAACCTATTCAGTTCCTTTAAGGTTAATCAACTCAGCATTCGTGCCAGGTGTAGTGTCTAATTAAAATGATGAACAGGCAGAGGATGCCTCCAGGCAGAGGGAGGAGATGGCACAAAGAGGGAGCACCAGTGCCATATTGGTTAGGAAAATTCAATAAGAGGAGCTCATTTCATCCCAGTGTTATCTGTGCATTTGCCATTCAGTGGCTCATTTGTAAATGTGCCAACTGGCTGATGGGTAGCCTCAGCAGTGCTGTGTTTCTCAGCACTTAAGGATGCTTTGGTTGGAGGAAGCTCAGCAGTAGCCCAGGAAACCCCAGAGAAGGAATGTAGCAAAGGGAGTCCAGGAAGCTCTTCTGGGTTTGCTTTGAATTACCAAAGTTCACAGTTCAGGTGGTAGTAAAGGAGCCACCAGAATAAAAATGGAGAAATCTAAATCTGAGTCATTGTTCTGACACTAAATACATTCTTCAATCGGGGGAATATTTTTAGCCTTCAATCTTAATATCCAGAAATGTACAAAAATGTAACATTATTTGCTTTGCAATTGTAAAACATTATTGTGAAGATTAGAAGAATTTTTCAGTATGAAAATATTTTTATAATGTATAAATTTAAAATGTACACTTAAATGTGAACCAATATCTTATTTCACTTTTGCATCTTATTATATGCATTAATTCATTTAATAAATATTTATAGATAATTTACTACATGGTAAGTACTATTTGAAGTGCAAGGAATGTAATAAGAAACAGAAATTGCCTGATTCATTGAAGATAAATATCTACTGTGTGAGAAAGTTTCTCACTGATTCCTAATTGTGACCTACTTGCATATGGTACTGTTTCCTCACCTCACTATTTCTAATGAAAACCAACTCCAACTCTTAGCTCAGTCACATAGGAAATACATTGAGGTCATGAGGTTAGAACATTGGTATAACATTTTTCTAGTATGTGCAAGGTCACAGGTTTGATTTCCAGCACAAAACACAAAAATAAATTCAGGGACTCAGAGAGTATGCAGAAAGTAAACCAGTAACTAACAATCAGTAACTGATTATTTCAAGAAGTAAATGTGTGATTTTATTTAACCTACCATGAAGTTGTGACTAAATACCTGGTGTTATAAATATGTGCAACTGTACCAAAGAGAGCCAAGCAACTCAAGACATACTACTTAATCATTTGACTGAACACACATGACTCAAATTGAGAGCAGCAGTTGAAAACTACAACTGAGCTGAGATAATCTCAATGGCACAAAGGTACCTCACCCAAAGCTCTGAAGAATCTAGCTTGTGAACATGCAGATACACCTGGAAGATTTTTAAATATTCCCAATGGTCACAAGATACAGAACTATAACAGAGTAATGAAATAGATTCCTGAGTAAAAGCTAACTAGGTACCGATTTTTGACTTACTGAAACCCAATATTTTGGAGATCACCCATGGCTTTGGTAGAAGATAAATCATACTTGAACCTTAGGAAATATGAGTATCTTTGACCATTCAATTTAAGGTACTGAAAAGAGAAAAAGATACATAATTAACAAATAGTAAATTAAAATAAATAAAACTATTTCTGGGAGGAGACACCTATAGGGAAATAGGTGAGATGAATGGAACTTATAATCTAGTTTTTTGAGGAATCTACACAAATTCCCATAATGGTTATAGTATTTTACATTCTCAACCATGTAGAAGGGTACAGTATAGCCAAATCATGGAAATGGGTTTTAGGCCCAGCAACAGATGAATGGATAAAGAAAATGAGGTAAACACAATGGAGTAGTACCCCACAAAAAGGATATACATGAGTTATTGATAGGAAAATAGATGTGCTATGAAACCATAATGTCAAGTGAAATAATTCAGACACACAAGCTTTAACATCATATGGTTTATCTTCACGAGAAATCCAAAATATAAATAAAGAGCAAAATAAAAAATAAATAATAAAAAATAAGAAAATATATCTCGCACAATACATAAGGGGACCAGGAGATGGAGGGCGTGAAGGAAAGGAGAGGAGAAAGAGAGGGAACAAAAACCAAGATGTGTTATACATATGTACCAACTTCCCAAGAGAAATGTAATCATTTCAAACTACAGATTCATGCTAATAAAAAGTAAAAATTTAAAACTAAGAATAAAGAAAAAATGTAACAAGGGACAGTAATGCTGACTTAAAACTGGTTTCCAAACCCTTTTTTGTTGTGATGGGTTCAACGGCAAAACAAGTAAATTGGGCATAATTATGCAGGGAGTGATGGGAAGAAGTAGTTTTAACTGCAGAGAAAAAGCCAAGCAACACAAATGTTTTCTTTTATACTTGTGCCTGACTGACCTTGAATGTTTATATGCCAAAGAATCAGTATACAATTTAGTAAATGTAATAGGATTTAAGTGATTGAGTATTAAAATTACTAAAGCACTGAAAATATTGGATATTTCCTATTATGTGGCATGGAGGTAGAGATTGCTGCTGATGGGAAACCCAGTTGAAAGTTGAACTCCAAACTCTACCCTTCATCTGGCTTTAGTTTTTATGGGGGGTGAGACAAGGTCCTTCTATTTAGTTTTGAACTTATTGTGTAGCTCAAATGGACTTTGAACTATCAGCTATCCTTCTCCCTTCGCCTCGCAAGTGCTAGAGTTACAGGTATATATCACCACACTCAGATTCTATACATCTTTTGCAGGAAGGTATATTTTTGGTAGAGTTTTAAGAAGTGACAAACAGAAAAGTAAACACAGGAAGAGAAAATGGAGAAAGAGAAAACAACTATCACTACTATTACAAGTAAAAACACAGAGACTAAATAGAAAGCTTTAACAAGTGGCTATTATGTGTCAGATACCAAAAAAGCACTTCACTAATGTTACCCAATTAATGCTAAACACACGTTTACAATGTAGGTTTTCTCCATGGTAGAGATGAAGACATACTGCATACATATCTGGTACATTCACAGTGGCAGCTCTATTTTGTTAGTCTCTACAGTTTCTGTGAGAGAGAAATGGATAACTCTTTTAAGCCAGTGTATTTTGTAATAACTGTTTCTGCATTACCCTAAATAATAAAGTCATTGTTACTTCCTAGATCTGTTTATAAGTTTTTGATTGGTCTTTCTTTGTTTTAAGTAAGTCATCTTAATTTTCCAATAGAATTACTTTGTATTGTCAAATAAATCCATGAAAGATATTACTTTAAGGAAAGGAAAGCAACACTGCAAAAAATACATTAATTTAATGCTTACTGCATAACAGCAGAAACTCAGCAAAACCTTTTGAATTTTCTCAGCAACAAAGCTGGAAATTATTTGATAAAGGATAATTTGATTCTGAAGTCTGTGGTATTACTAACACTCACATTTATAACTTTACACAAAGGGTAATAACAGGCAAACGTCCGGGTGTCTTGGCATCAAAGAGGTATAATTGTTATTATGTCATGCAATTGGGTGATCAAAAAGCCACTAGTACTGACAAAACTTTAAGACTTCTATACCTCCATGATTCAATTAGAATAAATCTTAGCAGACCCTGTATGTCACCCAGCCTCTGTGAGAATCAAGTGAGTAAAAGCAGCATGAAAGAGCTAGGCCACTTAGACACACTGTCCTTAGTTGTTGAGCCTCGTTATTACCAGTTTCCTGAAATGGCCCAGGTAAAGGATAAGCAAAGGCAAAGTTTCACAGCCTTTAGTCTCTTAGCACACAAGATACAATAATGAACATGTATTAATTCATGATTTTTATCAGTGTGGAGAATCTGATGATTCACAGTAACAGGTACAGGTATACCTGAGATAGTTTCATATAAAAGACATCATTTTGATGTGATTAGAAGTAGAAACCAAGAAGCACATACACATTTTTAGTCACGCACAGCCACAAAAAGAATAGAAGCAAAACCTAAAGTGTGTGGCTCTCACAGAATCAGCATAGGCTGTAAATGCTTGATTATGATTATGTGGCATGTTTAAAGTATGACGGGAAAAGAACATGGCATTTTCAAAACTGGAGCTTAGAGTTAAATTAATGAGGCATCACTTTTTAAATTTGGGATTGCTTTGGTCCTGGAAGGTAGCAGTGAGGATGTGGTTTTCAGAAAATGTCATACCAAAACGTGTGACACTTTTACCTCTGTGCTTACAACATTGCAGACAACAGTATTGCTTCTGGTTGGACATCATTTGAAGTAAAAGTCATGGGCAGTGAATAGAGAAGCAACGTCTCTGTTTCTCACTGTAGATTTCTTTTAGTTAGTGCTTCAAAGCACTTGACATGAAAAATCCTCTGTAATGGTGATGAGCAGATTTTTCCATTTGTAGATGGTGACCACATGCATCAATAGAAGGCCATTCTTCATTTATGCTCAGTGGAGTTTCTGCAAATAGAGAAATCTGCTAATTATCTACAAATTTTCATCCTTTTCCTTCCCTAGAATTGTAATGAACAGGAATTGCCACTTACTCTTTCCTGTCTGTGTAGAGGGAACGGTCTCCCCTCTGGTGATTCCTCTCTCCGCAGCTCTTAGGCCTGATAGCCTTAGGAGAAATAAAACTCTGGCTGGGCAGTTCCTTATCATTTACCCTTCCTCTATACTTCCTTTCTAGCCATATTCTTCTAAATCAAGCTTCTTGCTCTGGATTGTGGGTTTGAGGTGGAAATATTTTCAAAGTTGTCCTTGTGTTGCCTGCGTAGATCTCTTGTTCTCTAAAGCTTTGGGTTGGTTTTAATTGAGTTGTACTCTGCGCAAAGTAATCAAATCAAATCAACAAATACCCATTGAGAATAACTACTACAAGGCAATGAGCTTGACAAAATGCTCTTTTACTAATTTCTGGCCTAAACTCCACAGACCCTAGAAGAATTTGGCACAGGGGTCCAACTTCTGGGCTGTTAAACAATCATCATCATTACCAGTAACAAGAGTTTATTACTGCACCAAAACGTCTTTATAATCCATCTCTTTCTCCATTCCAATTGCTGCTATCTTGATTCAGGCCATCACTGTGTCTCTCCCAGATAATATAATTCCTTCTCTCTGGTCTCCTTGTTCCAGACCAATTCACCTTCCCAGTAGCTGCATATTTTAATATGTGCTTCGGGTTACAATAAAGTTACATTCTGAGAAACCCATCATAAATTGAAAGCCTAATACAGTGAAAATTTACTTAATTTACCGACTAAAAGAAATGAGACTTGACAATACATTTCACTGTAGAATATCAGTTGCTTGTGCTCATGGTCATATGGGTGGCTGAATTATTGCTGCAACTCACTGGTATTGCAAAGCAAGCTGAAGGAATAGTACAATAATTACTGCTGTCCTAGGAAAAGATCAACTTCAAAGAATGGCTTCTTCTAAATATGTATTCACACAATCATAAAGTAAAACTGTCAGAAAAACAAGGATTATCTGTGCAGATGTCATTTTTGCTATATTCTCAACCCAAAATAGTCCAGTGAATTTCTTCATCTACATATTAAGGGAAAATATAGTCATTTAAAGAATATAAAACAATATTTCTGTGGATCCTCATGAAGATTTCAATTAGTTTCGTTATAACATTACTCAAGCATAGGTTTAGGTATATTCTTGCTAAAGTACTGTTTGTTAATCACTGCAACCAAATCAGTTTATTAATGAACAACATAGTACAAACAACATAGTAAACCAAAAGGAAGAAAATAGCAATAGTATAATTGTTTCATCTGAAATAACATTAATAACACAGAATTCAGTAGAATATGTTTATAGCTTCTCCTTCTAATATAGATTTCATATTTTTAGATTTCCATATGATGAATTGAATCATTATCATTATTACTTTTTAAAAACCTTAACAATATCTTTAATGTCTTCTTATCTTGATGGTCTAGATACATAAATAAGAATCAGTACAAAATTTTAAAACTCAGCCTGTAAGGGAAACATCTTAATTACATATTTTTGATCTACTACAATGTGAATGTTTGAGTTCCTCCAAAATTCATAAATTGAAACACTAGCCCAACAAGATGGTGGATAGGAAGTGGTGCCTTGGGGCAGTACCTAGCTCATGAGCAAAGAATCCTCCTTCCTGGAATTAGTACCCTGGTAAAAAGAGGCCTGAGATAACTTGGTTAACCTTTTACTGAGTGAGAACCCCGCTAGAAAGCATTGCCTGAAAATCCTACAGGGAGTCTGCTCCCTGATCTGCCCTGCCAGTGCCTTGAATTTAACTTCTATAACTATGAAAAATGAATCCTTATTGTTTATAACAGCTTCTTGCAGAAGCTAAAAAGGGAGATTCAAGGAGGTTTAGATTTTTCTGAGAATTATACAACATCTCTTTAACATGGTATTATTTCTTGATGTAATAACTCTCAAACTACTTAAAGATTTGCAGAACGTTGTCAAAGTTAAATCTTATCAATAATCAAAGCCCCTATTCTATTAAAACATAGTCTTGTACTTGATGGTACTTTTAAGAAATGCAATTAAATAATGGCTAGAACATTTATCTAATTGCTCACCACAATAAACACAAGCTCCATGAGAAATGGGGGTATTTCTCAAAATCGGTCAAAATTCTATCCCTGATATTCTACATAGTACGTGTGACATGGTAGTGTCTCAAGAAATGTTGTGTGAGACTTTCTGGCTGAGTCTGGATTAGGAGACTGAAAGCAAATCACCTCTGGATATGCACTTTAGCCCCTGACTGGTTTAGGACAGTGAATGATGTTTAATAGATCATCTTCGGTGCAAATTCCATAATCTCAATTTTATTTTCAATATTTATTGGCAAAGTGGAGATAAAAAAATGAGCAACCAACATCATTCTTATATTTTCAATATTGCAATTTTCAAATTATAGCCGAATTGTAGAAGCACCAGATATGTCTTTCCATAGGATAATATAATGAATGCAAACTTAGTTTTAAAACTCTAAAATACTCTTTACCAGTACTCGCCATTTAAAGAAGGCAGAAGATAGCCATCACTCAAATTCCCTTTTAATAGCTGGGATACAATTTTGTATTTATTGAGTTGAATCAAATATAATTATGCTGTTAAAACATAAATGATTTATTTCATAGATTCCAGTTCAACAAAAGCACCCCAAGTTCAAACACAAAATGCCCTCCCCACCAGGGCACCAAATACTAGTCAAATTTTTCTTTTTGAAATACTTACATCAAATTTCTTTGGACCTTCACAGCCATGCAATCTGTAAAGTAAATTTCTCCATCACTCACATCCTTATTTAACTAGGTCTTTGAAAGATACTGGACACATACTTATTAATTTTGAGTCAAAGGCACAATGTATGTCTTTTGACAGATAGATGAAAAAAGAGTTCTCTTATTTGTGTTGATTTTATTTAATTAAATGCTGCAATTGGATGAAAAGCCTTACACCAGCAGTAAAATTGCCAGGTTCAATGTTGGACAGGACTGATTAAAAAAAATCTAGCAAGTGATTTCCTAAGCAATATTTCCTTCTAGGAAACTCGGGGTTATCACACAAACCCTAACCTGAAGCTATTAGAAGTCTGATTAGAATTTGACAGTGTTTCTTTGCTATTATG
Source organism: Hydrochoerus hydrochaeris (assembly GCA_004027455.1). Taxonomy (NCBI): domain Eukaryota; kingdom Metazoa; phylum Chordata; class Mammalia; order Rodentia; family Hydrochaeridae; genus Hydrochoerus; species Hydrochoerus hydrochaeris. The sequence goes on along the minus strand of PVLA01000304.1, from coordinate 373,925 downwards.
ATCAGCCCTATAAGTTTGAGATTTTATATTTATCATCACTTACATTATACATCATTATTTTATTATAATTTCACTATTGTATTTCCTAGCTGTGAGCCAGATACCAGGATATATATCCCGCGAGAAGAGAGGGCCGTGTCTGTTTTCTTTCATGCTCTATCTCTAATGACTAGACTTGTGCTTAAAAGAGAGATAATATTTGGTAAATATTAGGAGAATGAACAAATAAAAGAAGTGCTCTAAGGAAACAAAAGTCCAGTATGGTAATTATACATCATTTTCTTAGTAACTGAACAAGTAGCTTAGCATCTCTTTCCCTTGACCTCACCAAAGGGTGGGGGGAACATTAAGATTTTAAAATCTGAATTCAGATTACATGAATGGGCAATCCTGATTTCACTATTTATGGATATGTGGTGAAGAACAAGTTAAATGGTTTTTCTAACCTTTGAGTTTTACATGTAGAGTGTATGTGTGTGTATATATAAATACTTGTATATAATATTGATAATCTCATGGTGCAGTTATAGTGAGATCTAGATAAGTATAAAACTTTACATTAAAAGGTCTTAGAGAAGTCCCTAGCACACAGGACATATATTATGTCTTAATAGTTTCATCATTTTGCTTACTGATCTGTAGATATATAAAAAACAATCTATGACTAGAGTTTTTAAATTTGACATATTTATTTATTGCATTTATCATATCATTTAATCATTGGCAACAATCAAATGTGGGAGGGAATTTTCCATTACACATTTAGAGTAACTAAGATTCAGTACATAATTAACTTACCAAGATCACACCCAATTAGTGAGCAGCAGATATGAGAGTAAATTAAACCTTACCAAACTTTCTTCCAATGTCCCACTAACAAGTAGGGAAAATTCTCTTTCCTCAGAAACTCTTTATTTCCACAATATATTACTAAATTTCTCTATCCAGGCTAAGAAAACAGAAGTATTTCTCAATTTTTTATGCCTTTTTGTAATTTTTTTCCCATTAATATAGTCCCTGACTCAGAACAAATAAATAAACTAAAAAATGCAGCAGACTTAGAAAGGAAATGTTGTTAACTACTGCTATATTTTAAGGATATCTATGATATTACAGGTCAATAATTAGTACTTCACAATCTCTTTCTCATCATCTCTATACAATGATTCTGCCAGATGGACCTGACATTTTTCAGCAGGCAAAAATTCAGAAGTTGAACTATTTCCCCTACCGCTCCAGCTGATATGTAGCAAAAATGAGGTATAAACAGGCCTAGTGACTTAGAAATCTGGCTCCACATCTTAACCCTGAAAAATGTGCAAATGATACCAAGTCTGACATTAACCTTTATTCTACTTTATCAAAGACTCTGGAGAAAATGTAATACTCAATAGAGCAGGTGGGTAATCAAATTGGGTTCTCTATCTCTCTTTCCTGACTCCAGCTTGCCATGGACAAAATAGAAATAATTAAGTGTCAATAACTAAAGTTTATTCCTGGCAAACAGCTGACGAGTGTTTTCAGAGGCTCCTGTTTTTTTTTTTTTTTGACCTTTATGTGCCCTAGACAATGACGGAATCTTGTTGAAAGCCGCTTAAGCTGAAATTAATTTATGCTTGACAGTGATTAAAAGAGAAAGTGAGAAGGGGATGAAAATTAACAAATCCATCTTTATTGCTGAGATCTTATTATGATTATAAGGCGAGGGAAAAAATCAACGTGGTGGGTGCCAGCTGCAATCTGGTAAGACGTTTAAACAGCTCATCCTGCTTGGGAAACAACCTTGGGTGGACAGATTTATCTGTTACTAAGGCTCTCACAGAGAAGGTTTATTTATTATGGACTGGAATGCTGAGGGCTTGTCTTGAGTTTGGAACAAGAGACTGGTGCCAGGGAGATAGCCGCAGAAGAGACAAGCCAAGAAACTTGACAGATGAGGCCACTGGAAAATTCACTTCTGCCCACACTTCCACTGAGATGGCACAATTTCCATGGCTTGTGGACCAGTCTTTCTCTCTTTGGTGCACTCACCTTTAATTGATGATATGCCTATACCTGCAATTCATCATATACTCCCCGGGAGGATTCTGAAGCCAAGGACCTTATTTCAGATCGTTTTGTACCCATCATAGTCTTTGCACTAAACATTATATATAAAAGAGGTTAAGCAATCACTGAAGACACGGCCAGCATTTTCCCCATTCACTCCCCAAAATCACCTGTGCAAAGCAGTTTTTCTGTTCCATGAGAAATATCAGGAATTAGAGAAAAAGATTTTAAACAACACTGTGTACTGCTAAAAATAATTAGAGAGTATAAAACCCATTTTCCCTACAAACCAAAATCATAATTTTCCAAAACAGAGGATCATGGACACCTAGAGGGTGACTGTAGTAGTGAAAGCATCTGAATTGGTCACCAAAGCAAAGGAGATACCCTGAGCAGGAGAGAAGGATGAAATCTGAAATGGGGAGGTAAATGAAAAGAGAAAAGAAGTTCTGAGTCAAAACCTAGTGTCTGGGGAGATTGTGCACAGAACCCAGAGCACTCTAGATCAGGGATCAGCCCAAGGTACGTGCCACACTGGGAGCAGACTGGGAGCTGGGGGAAAGAACTGGTTCTTCAGTGGCGGCCTGCCTGATGGCACAGATACACAGTCACTGTGACCTTTTTACTAGGAAGAAGATCACGGAGAGTGAGATAGGAGCAATCATGGGGCTTCACAAAAACAGAAAGCTGGACGGTGGTGTGTAAGACAACGACAGCGCCCACTTGAATTTTTAAACCAGTAGCACGGTGAACAACCACATCTACGAGCCATGAACTTTGGGGAGAGAAAAGGCTTGTTCCACACAGAAAAATATAGTAGACACCCCACCCATTCTTCCACATACAGTGAGAGTGCTGTGCTGGGGGACCTTCACTGCACTGCCCAGGCTTGTCCACAGTCTCTGACAGGGTAGGAAGTCTGGGACTGCACCGAGCGCGTGGATCGGAAACTGGAGTTCTCCTAACACTGAGGGGGCTCTGTGAAAGCGGGGACACAGGTCAGTGCCTGGACTCAGATAAGAAGGAGCCATGTGGACCTGAGCTATGCCATCGAACTGTGTGAAGCTTATCTATCCTGAGTATGCATGTGGTGGTTTTTTTCCTGTTTCTTGCTTATTAGTATTTTTTAAAATTTTATATGTTAAGTTTTTTCTTCTTTACCCTGCTCTCTCTTTTGGTTTTTATTCTCCTACTTTTTGATTTTCTTTGCTTTTCATTTTTTTTTTATCTCTTTCTCATTCTACTTCTCTCCTTTCTTTCAGGTATACCGTATCTGTAAAAAGTGCCTGATAGGTCCAAAGGAGAATGTGAATTAATAAGTGGTTTAACAACTAGTATAATTCAATGGCAAGTCAGAGTAACCCTTAAAAAAACTGTGCATAGAAAATCTTCAAAATGACTAACTGTAAATAGAGTAATAGGTAATAACCATCTCACAGTCCCCCTCAGTCTCTAACTACACTTCCATCTGTCTGTACCCTTCCTCCCACACCCACGAATGCTCTCTCAACCACTGGCAGATCCAGCCCTTTACTGTAACCATAAAAAAAATGTTTCAACAGATTTTGATCTTCTATTTTTCATCTATTAATATTTATTTTACTTACCTCTCTTCTTACTCATTTATCCCATTTATGTCCCCTTTCCTCTTTCCTTCCCCCACTTTCTATGTACCAGAATAAGCGCAAATAGCAGCACAATATAGTTTAGGAAAAGAGAGCCTTGCTACGCTGCTGGTCGGAATGTAAAGTAGTACAGCCACTATGGAAATAAAGTACGGAGACTTCTTAAAAAGCTAAAACTATAAATTCCATTCATCTCAGCTGTTTCCCTTCTAGGTATCTTTGCAAAAGCATTAAAGACATCATATTACAGTGGAACACAGATATACAGTGAAACATATAATACTTTATAGCAGCATGTTCATAATAGCTAAATTTTTGATATATATATATATATATATATATAGTACATGGACAGAGTAGATAAAATAAGGTATTTATACAAAATGAAGCACTACTCAGGAATCAAGAAGGACAAATTTGAATCAAATGTAAGAAAATGGGCACACATTGTGAAATAAATCAGACACATTCTTAAATATCATATAAATATATGAGAAACCAAAATATAAGTACTTTAAAGAGCAAAAGAAAAGATAGACAACAGGAAATAGAAAATTCTCTGGTTCATGGGAAAGTTTTTGAGATGGAAAGAAGGGAAGAGAAGGGAGTGAAAGTACAATAAAAATAATTAAATTACGTTATGTATATGTACATAACCCTCACAACGCATGTAGTCATTATACAAATTATGCATTATACAAATGCATAATAATAAAAATAAACTAAAAACCTAAGCAAAACCTTTTTACAATGTATTTTAATTTCTGCTCCCTAGTTTTGTTTATTTGTTGAAATACAGATTACAGAATTATGTTATAAGCTCAACAACAGTTTTATATTCATTACTTTATAGACTTTTATTTATTGAAATATGTTTGTCATATTGTTCTTTAGTTCTTTAGACATGCTTTGCTTTATTTATTTGAACATATTTGTAAAAATCGTTTTCATCTTTGCTTGTAAAATAATTTTTTCTAAATACATAAAATCCTAGTGCTATATTATTTCAAGAGAATTAACATGTTGAGCATTTTCTGCATCTCAAAAAGCTGACTATCGCATTTAGTACTGGAAATGCTGACTACAAGCATCCTTTTCCTTATTTGTGGATAAGTAAACAGAGATTCAGGAAATCAAAGTCATTCCTTCTAGGAAAAGGAAGTAGCAGAGCTGGAGCCAGAGAACCTGCACCTAAATCTGCTGTACATCAAAACTAGATGTTGGCCGCTGTCCTCACTGCATCAGAGATGAGTCTATGTGGCCTGACTGTAGGTGGTAGCTGAGCTTACTACTTTCTCTTCAATCTTGGGAAAATCACTGTGTCTCCTGGCCTCACTCAGGGTTTTATTAGAGAAGGCTCTAGTGGACCTGTGGGCTGCAAGGATGAAACTGTGGCTGCTGAGAAGAACAGGACAGTAGAAAAATGGAATGAAGTCTCTCCCCGAGCAAAGAATGCATTTGAACTGCAGGAGATCACCGATTTGTAATCTTATCATGCCATGTTAAAAGTTAAAAAGGGGAAGCAAGGACTGTGATTGTAATATATTTTTAAATTCAAATTTAATGTATTTTTTGTTTGTAGTAGGGTTAATCAGAATATTGTGTCATCTTGAATTTTGGTCACACTTTGAATATTTTGTTTTTGGTGCAGAAATGAGTATAATAAGAATTATGTGTGTATATATATATATATATATATATATATATATATATGCTATATTAATGTAAATATGAATAGACCAAAACATGTTAACTTTTCACAAATCTGACACTAGTGACAATGGTTCAAAGAAATGTGTAAGATTATCAAGTCAACCAGGGGTAGACTATGTGGGATTAAAAATTGGTCAGCTGAAACACCAGCTAAATTGAACCAGCGTGGTGCCGAATGCGGACGGCCCATCTGAGGCCCATCTGAGGCCAGCATACAAAGGAGACCTGGAGAGCAGGAGTACTGCTGTGGGTTTTCCTAAGCACTGTTGTTTGGAGCTGTTGGTTATTTCAGAGCTTTTGGTTCTCCTGGAGGTTCTTGTCATGCTGCTTCCTCTGATATGAACTCGGCTGTTATCATCAGAGGAACTCAGGACCTTGTTGCTAAGAATCACTGAGGTTCACTTTGGGGGGGGGCTTTAATCCTTACTTTGAGCATCGCTTCCTGCCTTTAATGGGGAAGATATGTGCTACTCAAATACCAGAAGAAGCTTGGCACTCCGGCTTCCTGATATAAACTTGGCTGTAAGTCAGTTGCTCAACATAGCTAGAGAAGAAATAGATAAAAAAAAAATACAGGAGCATGGGAAATTGATTGAAACTTTGAATGAGCAATGCAGAAAATAAGCAGAATCCAAGAAACAAATTCAAAGAGATATCCAAGAAACAAAAAGTTGTACTGAAAGCTGGCAAAACCATTTAAATGAAGCTGAGGACAGAATTTCAGACCTTGAGGACAGGATCACAGATAGCAATCATGAAAGTGTAGAACTTATAAAAACAACAAAGCAGCATGAAATGACAATCCAGAAGCTTCAATATGATGCCAAGAGAAACAATGTAAGATTAATAGGTATCAGTGAAGAGGCAGGAGAGAACACGAAGGACATAACTAAGCTGTTCACAGAAGTAATGGCAGAAAATTTCCCAAACATGGGGAAAAAAATCTGATATACAAATAAGTGAAGCAGGTAGAATGCCAAACAGTCAAAACCAAAAATAATCTATACCTAGATATATAATAATTAAGATCTCAGACATAGAGCATAAAAACAGAATACTAAAAGCTGTTAGAGAAAAGACACAACTCACCTATCAAGGAAAGCCTATTAGAATCATGGCAGACTTCTCAGTGCAATCCTACAGGTTAAGATGACCTTGGAGTGAAGCCCTAAAAGAAAAAAACCTTTCAACCCAGATTGAGGTACCCAGCAAAACTGTCTTACAAATTTAATGGAGAAACAAGATACTTCCATGATAAATAACAACTGAAGAAATTCATGTCCACCAAACCAACCTTAGAAAGAGCACCGAAAGACATCCTAGATAGAGATAAAAATGACCACAATCTCCAGAACAACAACAGAAAGAAACTACCAGGCTGGACAAGAAGTTAAATAAGGGAGAAAAGCAGGAAACCAACAATAGGAATACAGCATGACAAAGTCAAGCCAGTACATGTCAGTGATATCCATAAATGTAAATGGGCTCAACTCACCCATCAAAAGAAACAGATTGACAGAATGGATCATGAAACAGGAACCCACAATATGCTGTATACAAGAAACATATCTGACTCAAAAAGAAACTCATAGATTAAAAGTCAAAGGATGGAAAACAGTATTCCATGCAACAGGAACCCAGAAAAAAGCAGGAGTACCTATTCTGTTTGCAGAAAAAGTGAACTTCAAACCTAAAGTGATTAAATGAGATAATGAAGGCCACTACATACTTATTAGTGAAAAACTACAAGAGGAAGAACTAACAATTATAAATATATATGAACCAAATACAGGAGCACCCAACTATATAAGAGAAATACTAATGGACATGGGAGACCAAATACACAATAACACAATTGTAGTAGGAGACCTTAACACCCCACTGTCACAAAGAGATAAGTCAACTAGACAAAAAGTCAGCAAAGAAATAACAGAACTGAATCATACCTGTGAGTGAATGGATTTAGTGGATGTTTACAGAGTGTTCCACCCAGACACATCAGAATATACATTCTTCTCATGGGTCATTCTCCAAAATAGACCATATATTAACCCATAAAACATTCTTAACTAAATGCAAAGGGAGCAAAATTGTCCCATGCTTAATATCTGATCATAGTGCACTAAAATTGGAAGTCAATGGCAAAAGGTTAGCAAAACCTGAATAAATACATGGAAATTAAACAACAACCTTCTGAATAACCAGTGGGTTACAGATGAAATTAAAGAGGAAATAAAACAATACCTACAATGCAATGAATAAGCAGATACAACATACTGTAACTTAAGGGATGCAATGAAAGCAGTCCTAAGAGGAAAATATATAGCAATAAATAGTCACATCAAGAAAATGGAACAAACATAAATAAATAATCTAATGCTACACTTCAAGGTTCTAGAAAAAGAAGGGCAAGTCAAACCCAAAGCTAATAGAAGAGAGGAAATTGCAGATTAGAGCAGAGATTAATGCAATTGAAACTAAAAAAATACAAAGAATTAATGAATCAAAAGCCATTTTTGAAAGAATAAACAAAATTGATAAACCCTCAGCCAACTTTATCAAGAAAAAGAAAGGAAAAAAACACAAATCCATGCAATAAGGACTGAAAAGAATGAAATTACTACAGAGCCCATGGAAATTCAAAAGATCATGAACACCTACTTTGAAAATCTCTGCTCATATAGGGTGGAAAACACAGGAAATGGACAGATTTCTAGGAACATATGAACTACCAAAGCTCATCCAAGAAGATATAGCAATTTTGAATAGCCCAATATCAGCTACTGAAATCAAAAATGTAATTAAAAACTTACCAGCAAAAAAAAGCTCAGATCCTGATGGATTCACAGGTGAATAATATAAAAAATGTAAAGAAGATTTAATGCCAATACTTCTTAAACTCTTCAATGAAATTGAAAGAGCAGTCCTCCCTAATTCATTCTTGGAGGCAAGTATCACTCTGATACCAAAATCAGAGAAAGACCCAACCAAAAAGGAAAACTATACACCCATCTCACTAATGAACATTGATGCAAAGATTCTCAATAAAATGTTGGCAAATAGAATGCAGTAAATCATTAAGAGGATTATACAACACAAACAAGTGGGATTTATTCCAGGAATGCAGGGATAGTCCAACATACGCAAATCAATAAATGTAATACACCACATCAACAGAGCCAAAAATAAAAATCAGATGATCATCTCAATAGATGCAGAAAAAGCTTTTGATAAAGTCCAACACCTTTTCATGATAAAAACCCTACAGAAACTCAGAATAGAAGGTATGTACCCCAAACTCATAAAGGCCATCTATGACAAACCAACAGCCAATATTATACTAAATGGAAAAAAAAACTGAAAACCTTCACTCTAAAATCAGGAACAAGTCAAGGATGTCCACTATCACCATTTCTATTCAATATGGTTCTGGAAATATTAGCCAGAGCAATGAGACAACAGGGAGAAATAAAAGACATAAAAATAGAAAAAGAAGAAATTAAATTACCATTATTTGCAAATGACATGATACTCTACATAGAAGACCCCAAAAGTGGACATAGTAGTCCATTAAAAGATTACTAGAGGTAATAAACAAATTCAGCAGTGTAGCTGTATAAAAAGTCAACACTCAAAATTCAATAGACTCCTGTACACAAACAAAAAACTCACCAAGAGAGAATTTATGGAAATACTACCTTTCACAATAGCATTTAAAAACTGAAATACCTAGGAATCCATCTAACCAAGAATGTAAAAAACCTATATGCTGAAAATTATACTATGCTAAAAAAAGAGATTGAAGAGGATATTAGAAAATGGAAGGATATTCCTTGCTCTTGGTTAGGAAGAACCAACATTGTGAAAATGGCCATACTCCCAAAACTGTTATACAGATTTAATGGAACACCAATCAAAATACCATCAACATATATTACAGATCTAGAGAAAACATTTCTAAAATTCATTTAGAAACAGAAGAAACCTAGAATAGCAAAAGCGATTCTGAGTAACAAAGATAAGACAGGAGGCATCGCAATTCCTAACTTGAAACTATACTACAAAGCCTCAGTTATAAAATCAGCATGGTACTGGCAAAGAGATAGACCTGAGGATCAATGGAACAGATTAAAAGATGCAAGCACAACTACAAAGACACTCAGCCACCTTATATTTGACAAAGGGGCTAAACATGTTCACTGGAAAAAAGATAGCCTCTTTAATAAATGGTGTTTGAAAAATTGGCTTTCCACATGCTGAAGACTGAGAATAGACCCATGCCTATCACCATGTACTAAACTAAAATCCAAATGAATCAAGGATCTAAATATTAAAACAGAAACACTAAATCTATTGGAAGACAAAGTAGGTAAAAATCTTGGAGACATAGGGATAGGGAGAAAATTCATGAATAAAATGCAAACCACAAGGGAAATGCTTGAAAGAATCAACAACTGGGATTTCATATTACTAAAACATTTTTGTACTTCAAAAGAAATCACCAACAAAGTGAAAAGAAAACCCACAGAATGGGAAAGAATTTTAGCAAACAATCCCTCAAAGGACTTATATCCAGAACATATAAAGAACTGAAAAACATCAAGCCCCCCAAATTCAAAGACCCTTTCCAAAAATGGGCATCAGAGATGAACACACAGTTCTCAGATGAAGATATACAAATGGCAAATAAATATATGAAGAAATGTTCACCATCATTGGTCATTCAAGAAATGCAAATTAAGGCAGCATTGAGATTTCATTTCACCCTGGAAAGAATGGCTGCCATCAAGAAAAAACCTGATAACAAATGTTCAAGAGGCTGCAGGGTAAAAGGAACACTTCTCCACTGTTGGTGGGAGTGCAGACTGGTGCATCCACTGTGGAGGTCAGTATGGAGATTCCTCAAAAAACTAGGACTGGAAGTTCCATTCTATCCAGCTATTTCCCTCCTGGGTATATTCCCAGAAAACCTGAAAAGGTCATATCACAGTGATATATCTGCACTCATGTTCATAGCAGCACAATTTGTGATAGCTAAATCTTGGAAACAACCAAAATGCCCATCAACCACAGAGTGGATGAAAAAAATGTGGTCTTTTATACAATGGAATACTATTCAGCTATAAAAAGGATGATCTTGAGGCTTTACTGGTAAATGGAGGCAACTTGAGAATATCCTGAACAGTGAAATAAATAAGACTTACACTAGTAAATATCACATTGTCTCTCTAGTGTAAAAATTAATAAGAATGGACAGAATAATGGTATCCAAAAAGTATAATAGATATAAAAGTATAATATATATAGATATTGTAAAAGTGAAAGGGAAGGAAAATGCTCTAAAGGATATAATGGTTTATATAGTGTGTAAATAGATGACCATATTACTAAGCTTTTTTTTAGATGATTGAACAGAAGAGTTTGCACTGTCAATGTTTGAGTGTCTAGCCACTTTTTATGCTTTGTCTTTGTAACTTTAACAACTATTGTTAACAATATGTAATGCATCAACTAGTGATTTTATGATGTTAATTTTTTGAACTCTGTATTCTACTTTTTCTTCTTGTTTTTTTTCTATTTTGTCTTTAATTTTCTTTTCTTTCTCTCTTAAAATACAATTTAAAAAAAGAAAAAAATAAATAGAAGAAAAACTAGTGGTCAACTTAATGCCAGCGGAATTAAATCACCATGCTGCTGAGCGTAGATGTTCCTCTTGAATAAAGTTGCCAGCATTAATAGAGACGTAGAGAAGGAGAGGCGAGGTGTTGAGGTGCTGAGGCGTTGAGGCGTTGTGGGTTCTTCTACATGTTTCTGTTTGGGCCATTGGTTCTCCTGGAGAAGCTCTGGTCCTCACATCGAGCACTGCTTCCTGGTTCTGGAGGGGAAGATGTGTGCCACCAGGTCTCCAGGATGAACTCGTCACGCTGGCTTCCTGGCATGTACTCGATTGTGCTTATCATCAGAGGAGCTCGGGGCCTCCCTGTCACTGAGGATAGCTGTGGTTTTCAGGACAGTCCTGGTCTTTGTTGTGAGTGTAATTTCTTGGCTCCAGCATGGAATCCACAAACTATCAGCACAGCTCCTTCACCCTGCTGGCACAAATTTCCTAGCTTCTACCGCTGACCTTTGGGCCTTTCCAGCATGGATCCATAAAACGGACTGGTGTGAGTCTTTTTTGTGGGCTCTAGACTTCCAGGTGAACTAATGGGAGGCATTGTCATGAGCTCTGGGTCTTCATCTGGACTCATGCAGGACATTGCTGTGGGAATCAGGCCCCTGGCTGAATATTCTGTCTTGAGTATTATGGGTAGATTTCCTGCACTTTCTTGTTTTAACTCTGGGTGACCAATCATAAAATAATATTATAAATTCCATGTCCTGCTTCTAATTGTTCTCTCTACAACCCCTGACAACACCATGCTGGCATAGACTTTCTAGCTTTCACCATTGACCTTTAGGTTTTTCAAGCACAGATCTGTGTAACAGACTTGTATAAGTCATTGTCATGGACTTTTGGTCTCCAGCTGTATTCATGGTAGTCATTCTCATGGGCTCTAGGGATCCAAGCCCTTGGCTGGATTCTCTGTGTCTTTAGTGTTGACAGATTTCCTGAACTTCTTGTATTTGATTCTGCATGTCTAGAATAAAATACTACTATGAACTATGTGACACATGAATTAGTCAGTGGTTCAAAAGGCAATCTATGTAAAAAGCCTTTGCAAATAAAAGCTTCCATCAGTATAAGGCTGAGTCTCAAACAGCACATGAGCTGTCTGCACAATTGGGTTTAGTGTATCTCATAACTTTTTATACTTAAGAAATGAACTGGTAATATATCATTTCATCCATAAATATAAATCAGAGGACATATATACAAATGAAATTTCCTCCAATTTGATTTGGTTATCATGAGACATATGTCAAAATAAAACAGCTCTATTTCAAAGCAAGGAAAAACAAGTTTAATATATAAAAACATTAAACACAAATTTAATAATAAAATAAATAATTGAGTATATTATTTCATAATATATTATAAATGATAAAATAATTACAATTTATTAATGTATATTAGTTAGACAGAATATTGGGCTGCATGTTGATATACTTATTATACATCTAACCTAACTGGATCATCTTCCCTCTTTTTGATTCTTTTTCTGGTATCTGATAGTCTTCTTTCTACTGTCATGTCACTTCATTATGTGCTTTGTATTTCTAAATTCCATACATGTGGGAAAAAGTGGAATTTGAGTTTCTGAGAACGAGAGGAAAAGCTGGGGCTGGTAACACAGTCTCTGGGAAGGTGAGGCTGGAGGATCATGGTCTGAGCAACTTAGTGATTTGATGAAACTGCACCAAAATAAAAAGAAGAAAAAAGACTGAGGATGGAGCTTATTGTGAAGTCTCTGCTGGTTTAATCCCCAGTACTGCCAAATATATGTTAAAAAAAAAATGAGACAGAAGGAGGAGGAAGATTAATTGGAGTGGGTAGCAGGACTGGAGGAGGAGAGAAGGAGAAAGGGGAAGAGAGAGAAGTTGAGAAAAGAGAGAAAAAAACAGAGAGACAGAGAGAGACAGAGATATAGTTCTTTAACAAGCCAAACTCTTACAGAGACCTGTTAGTGTAGGATGCAAACTCTATAAAAAAGACAATACATGTAAATTTTGAATATGTAATGACCATTCTTACAAAGGAGCATAGCGCAAAGAAGGTTTTGATCTCTGACTCCCATCAGTAATTGCTTCTTTCTTAAATGTAAATTGGTGAGTTAAGGTCAAAAGGAATAAATTCTGAAATTTCTTGATTGGGTAAAGGGACCAACACTGTAATTCTGTTGGCCTACGATAATTTTTCTTATATTATTAAGCACTCTTTGCGTTTGCATTGACACAAATAAGATTTCCCAAGCTGCGTTCCATAAAGTGTGAATTTCCAAAAATAACATAGATGTCACTGGAAAAAGCTTTTTTTGGGAAAATACCTTTGGGAAACATCAGACAAAAGACTTTATCAGGATGCTTTGGAACATCTCAGAGCCCTTAATATATTGGCATGCATTATGAGCTTTTAATACAATATGTAAAATGTCAAATATTCAGATATATTTGATCAAAAGGTCATTTGGAATGAAGCATATCCATGAATAAACCATATAGTAAATACACACTGGAGAGTGTTAATTTAAAAAGATAAAGTCCAAAATTAAGTTCAGTTTCTTAACTTCTCACATAAGTATCTGAATTTCCCTTTCTTATTTATGAAAGTTCCTGGTTGTTGATTATTTTAGGCAGCTTGCTGTTCATCTGTGATCTCAGGGAGTCAAGCTCCCTTTACACTGCAGTCATGTTATCTCACAGACCCTCCTTTTTAGCTACATGGCTCAGGGTAAAAGACAAGGTGTGTAAAAGCACCTAAAACCTCTCGTCAACAGGGTGAGAGGGGCACATATCGCTTCCTCTCTATATCAATGTCTAAATGTGGGACATATAGTTACTTCCATGTGCTATAGGCCAGAACAGTCATATTGCCCTAGATATAAAGGGTCTGGAAAGGAAGGTCTTTCTTCTTACCTGGGAAAAAAATGAAACATGCGTATTGTCTTGCTTGATTTTCTTGTTACTGAGACAAAATACTCAACACCTAAATTTAAAGGAGGAAATGTTTATATTTGCTCACAGTTTATGGAGTTTTCAGTACATAGTCAGCTGGTTCCAAGACAGAGTGGCATGGCAGAGGGGCATCACAGGAGAAACATCCATGGTAAAGCAAGACAAGCAGAAGACAGGAAAGCAGTGAAGCAGCAAAGCCACAGAAGCAGCAACAAAGAAGCAACAGCAACCTTATTTCCTTCCCTCTGTATTCCATTCAGGTTGTAAGCTTATTGACTGATGCCACTCACAGCCAAAGCAGGGCACCCTGAATCCCCACACACTTAATCCCAGCATCTTGTACCCTTGATCCAACCGTCTCCAAAAAGCCCAGTCTATGACAGCATGAGGCTTTGGGTGGGACATATAACACAAGTCATAAAATGTACGTACCATCACTTCATCTGAGAGAACCACTATGAAGTGTTCTGCACTAAAGTCACCTGACATTGTCTACTTCTATCTTTTACTGTGCTGATCTCTTGTTATGGACATTGTATTTTAGTTTTGTGAATTTTGCACAATTTTCTTTATTTCTTGATCAATTCATCTTTTTTCCACTCCCTATGTCTAAGAGAAAATATCACTCTAAGATGTCCTATTACAATCTAACTCCTACCATGACGTTCTCTTGAGGTACTCCGTTATATCTGTTCCAATAAGTCGTGTCTTCTCCCTATGTAACATTTTTTATTTAACTATTATGTGACAGGCATTGATTAGGATTCATTGCAGACTCCTAACTCCCTAAATATAAAAGTTTGCCTTTGTGTGGTATGATATAGAAAGAAAAAACATCCTTACAACAAGACAGACCTGAGCTTAAATCTGACATTATCATTCACTAGATGTATTACCTTAAGCAGGTAATATTACCTTTCAGAAGTCCATCAAAATTAGGGATCTAAAACCTATTTAAAACAAGTTGTTGAGGGTTCAAATGGAATGATACACAAAATCCTTTCACACCATGTGCCTTCTGCACAGGACATCATCCACAAACGTTTGCTGCTATTGTCGTTTGGTGCTGAGCAGAGCTGGTTTGCAGTCCTGACTCTGCCAACAGTAACAGTCTGACTCAGGTAAAATCACTTTCCATTTCTCAGTTTCAGCATATTCATTTATAAAGATGGATATAATTTTTCCTTCATGAATAAAGAAGAAAAATGCCTGTCACAGAGTCTGAAACACGGCAGAGTCACATGATGAATTTGTTAGGAAGAACCCCTATTCCCATACAAAGCATAAGAACATCTATTCCCTTAATGATTCTATCTAGAAAGAGAAAAAAAGACAGCTTCCTGTTTCGAGCTTACTTTTGTGCCTGAGTACCACAGCCAAGCGGCTCTTCATTAATTCCCCTCGCTGAACTCTTCGAAGCTGTAATTTAAACCCAGTGCTTTCCTGACGTGAACTTCCTCACCTTCCTCTTATAGTATCCTCTTAGGTACTTGAAGACTGTTAAGTTGTCCCTGTAGCTTTCGTTTCTCTAGGTTGAATTCCTTTAATCTCTTATCCCAAGTTCCCTCTCCCAGCCTTTAATCATTTTCTTTTACACCGTCCTTCCATTTCCAAACTGTGAAGAGGCACAGGAGGACATAGAAAGTTCTACTATAATAAGTGAAAATAGCATGAACTTATGCTTCTGACCACACAGTAAAGGACAGTGCTCACATACACAGATAGAAATAATCAACTCCAAGAAATTTCACTTCACTCCCTACTACCAACTCAACTCCTACTATCATTGACAGAACCAACAGCAGGTGGTATTTTACAATACCACCTTTTTCTCAATGCACAAAAAATGTTTTCTTTTCTTCTCAATGCACAAAAAAATGTTAGCTTTTCATATCTATATGTTGTACTTACTCAGTTCACTATTAAGTAGTTAGTGTATGCCAAAAACTCTTCTATGGGCAGAAAGCATTCTTGATTTCCTCTGCTTATGAATACAGAACAAGGAGTTAAAAACTTAAAATGATTTATGGACAATACATATTCATAGCAGCGAAGACATTCATGTGTGGGAAAAACAAATAGCCTTTAATCTCACGCAAAACATTTACTAGCTACAGATATTGTCAGACTGAGTCCTTCCTTTAGTCCTTGCTTTTATCGTTAGCAAAACTGGATAATACCAACAAAGCTGGGGAATTTTCTTGGAAATCAAAAAACAAAAATACACCAAAGCCATCTAGTTCTTGCCAGCACTCAGAAAAATCACTTTGTTTTTTTTCCTTTGTTTTTCAAATATAAGAAAGAATTATGATGTAAAGAAATCATGCAAGAAGAAATTATTTTCCAAATAGAGTACTCACATTTGCTAATAAACATTCATGTATTATATGTTCTTTTTTTATTTTAACAAGTGAATCTGTATCGATCCAGGGTAAAATCACAGGCCTCCATACTTTCTTCAAACCTCTCTTTCATGGGCTCTTTTGCTACATTGCTCGTCTTTGTTCACTATGACCTGTGTCCCTCCCCTGCCTCCTTCTTTCTCTCATTTTTCCTCTCTAAACTGCTTTTGCTGCCAGGTTTGTCTACTCCCGTCCTTGACCCTTAAATCAATGTTTCTTTTCCACAACCAAAAAGTCAACTGAAAATGAAGAAGCAAAGAGAGTTATATTTGATCACAGTGGAGCACTGTGGTCCGGCACATGGAATTTGAAGTCAGAGACTCTCATTTTGAGCCTAAGTCTCCTCATTTGTTGGCTAATGACTTTAATAATAACTTTTCAAGCCCCAGTTCCAGGCTTATCTGGCCTGATGTAGAGAGTCCACGTAAAGTATTAAGAAGATCTAAGGGCACATTGAAGCCATCAACAAAACCACCTTATATTAGTGGGATCCAACTATGAGTTTGCTATAACTTCATAAAATTGTATGCATAAATCATTTAACTCATAGTATACCCAGAATAAGTAACTTGTTTTGGTTCTTTTTTTATATATTCAGTTCAGAGACAGTTAATCTGTTAAATGCCAATTTTGCATTCAGTATGAGAGAATGGGAGGACCATGAAAGTAGATCTCCATCTTCAAAGAATTAACACACAGCCCATGTAGAAGCAGATGCATCCATATGCAACATAACAATAATGGAAACCAAGGAGAGGAGTTTCTGTCAAATGAATGTGTTAGATGAAAGATTGTAATCAGGTTTTGTTTTAAAAACTAACTCTAGTATATTGATCTAAGCATACTAGAAAGAATTCAAAGACTAGTAACAGAATGAGTAGGGAAAAAGTATCATAACTGACTAACAGTATCTGCCAAGGATACAGAAGAGAGATTGTTCATCTTTGGCACAGAAAGTGTTTTCAAGAGATTGGCTGGATGAAAGAGTGAAATGCATTTTGGGGCATTTTTTACGAGACCTATATTTTACTAGTGTTACTCACTATATGGCATGGATATTGTTATCGTCATTACAACAGAAACTGAAACTCGGAGAGGTTAAGTGATCTGTCCAGGTCATACAAGCTAGAAAAGTAGGCTGGAACAAATATAAAATCAAGATTGATTGAAACACTCCTACATACCATCATTCTCCATTGTCTGTAGGGACAGGAATGAATTACCTCTGACAAGAGTGGTGTAACAGAGACTGAATGTATTTGAGTCTCTTTTTTGTTTTGGTTTAGTCATTATTCTGTATTTACAAAAATAAGACTGAATCCACAAGGCTATATATAGAATAGGCTATATATAGAATTGCTGCCATATTGTAAGTGATTTATGCTGAATCAATGAGTGAAATACCTAGACATAAGCAGATAAACTATTTTCAGGCATTGAAGAAAGGATACCTGTAAAATACCATCTGCTGCTGGGTCTTACCTGTCCCTTCCATTTTTCTGGGATAACAGGATGGCTACATTTTCTAGCCTTTACTGAGTACATTGGAGCCATGTGACTAATTGCACATGATGACAGATGGGAGGAAATATATATGATCCTCTGATGTGAGTGATTTACATGTGTAATTTTATTAATGATAATAAAAAGTTCTATAAGGAAAAAGCTATTATTATGTGGCCTTTACAATTTCCCTTGAGATCCTTGGCTCATGCGTGATTTTCTTTTAGCTGGCCTGATAAAGAAAGATCTAATGAAGAGTATCAACAGGACCCAAGGACAGCCACCTAGGAGGTAAAGGGCTTTAAAACCTGTCATAACTCTTGAAGCAGAGCCATCCCAAAGAAAAGTCAAAGGCACACCAGTCTGTGATATGAGAGACAGTAGGCAATTTTTATGCTGCATTACTGACATTGGTGTGTCATAGAGCATACCACATTGCTTCTTCTGACAGTTTATCAAAAACTATTCAGTGAAAACGGGATATTTACAAAGTGTCAGGATGATATGCACATGATATGCAACATGATATGCAACTGGGCCTTATAGAGAGAGGAACTGTATAGACAAGCACACATCATGTGAAATTTTGGGGGAACTTTGAATACTGTATTAGAAAAGTTGATTGTAGCTTAGGATGGATCTTCAGTTTTCCCTTATTGTAGTTTCCAGTTGGCCAATAATTCTTGATGTTCAAGTTATCCATTGCTCATGTCAAACTATGAAAGCGCAATGGCTTGAAACATGACCCTTATTATGTATTTGGATAGATCAAGAATTTGGCCAGGGCTAAGTTGGTTGAGTCTTCTGTCCCACTTGACATTGACCAAGGTCACTTGGTTGCACTTGGTTGTCAAATGAGCAGTACTAGATGATTCAGGATATCTGCTGTCTTGTGTTAATCCTAAATGTAAGCTCAGCTAGAACTGCCAATTAAAGTTCATACACAAGACAGCTCTAACACCAAGTCCCTTAGAGGCTAGTTCTGGAATTGATGTAGCATCACTTTATCCCATCCTTTGAGGATGAAACAAGTTGTTAGTTCTCTGAATCTCTACTTCTTAATGACATCAGACTCAATCTCTCAGTGGGGTGGGTAACAAAGAATTTGTTCCCAGCTTTAATAATTGCTCTATCTGGGATCTGCAAAATCAGATCCTCAAAGGCAGGGATGTATCTATGCTTTCTCAGTACGAACCACTTCATATACTTTACTTCCCGGTAAATAATTGCCCCCAAAACATACATCCAAAGAAGAAGAAAAAGGAATTGATACTTCATAAAAACAAACTTCTGCTTCAAATGCCCAATTTCAATGTATTTTCAAGGTGACCATGTTTATAGATACAGACACAATACTAAGGAAAGAAAAAATCAACTTACCAAAAGTCAGTCACTATACAGGACCCCAGTCCTTTTTGCACCACAGAATGTTCCCTTTCCAGGGTGTTCCTGTCCCCACCTCAGGATGTAGATCTGAAGGTCATGTGCTTGGTGTCCACCTTGGTTCCTGTTGACTGAAGATAGATACTCAACAAAAACCTTTAATTTGTCTGTGACACGCATCTTATCAGAACCAGAGGAAGTCCCCTCTCTGCCTTCCCCGCCATGAGATTTTGAAGGATTGCTAATAAAAACAAACCCTAAACTACTTGCACATACAAATGCTAGATAATAATAAGATGAAAAGTGAGGGTAATAATAGAGTTTCACATGACATTTAAGAGCCGGGGATGAAAAGCATTGCAAGAAATGCTATTATCTCTGCATATTCAAGTCCCCATCCTTCAGCTTTTGTTTTATCCTCTGTTTCAGAAATGCTTGATTAAGGTTCTTTTGCAGTTTGTTTTGCTTTATAATTTTTTCTACTTTGAGAGATACCTTACTATATCACAGGGGACAATTTACCCTTTTGTTTCGTTTGAAGAAAGCAAGGAATGCAGGCTTACTTCAAAGAACTGCTCAAAATCCAGTGGGGAACTGGTAATGAAGAAGCCCCACTTTGTTTTCAAGCAGGGATGCAAAATTATGGTATAAATTGTACAAGGTGTGGGGGATGAGGAATGTGTAATAAATGTGAGTCAAAAATATTGGTCCCATAGCTGATGTTTCAGACTCAGACTCAGAGACTCATAGAACCAGATGGCTAAGAGCAGTGGGAACTTTATAAAAGCTTTAATCTAACTTCCTGTTTCATCCAGTCATCAGTTCTGTGATGCTCCTGGAATAATTCCAGAGACCTTTTACTTTTGTACCAGAGCTCAAGCGTGGACAGTTGGTCTTATTTTAAGTATTTTTTTAATACTATGACTCTTAATATTTTCTTCATGGACTTCATGGACCAAATTTCCTTTCTTTTCCAGGAAACTGAACAATTGGTATTGCATTAACATGCACCAGCACCCACATTTCCTTCAACTGTTACTCCAGTGATTTTTGATCAGATTAACTCTGTCTCTTGGGAGGCCAGAAAAGGATTGGAGAGAGTAATTAAAGAAAAATACAGGAGAAAAAATTTGATTTTCTGACTAAACTTGATGAACACTTTAGTAGGCGGAAACTAGCAAAGAGCTTGCAGAGTGACTTGTAAGCCCGGCCAGGACAAAGGAAGCATGAAAGGCAGGTGGGCACAGAGGTCACTGTGCTAAGGACCTATGAGATCACTACTAGATCCTGTGGGCTGAAGGTCACTGAGCCAGCTACACAACAGGTGATTAAAGCTGTTCAACAGGAGACAGAAGGAGGTGATTGTCTTAATTATGTGGGCGGGACAGATTAGTGGGATAATGGAAAAGGAGAGAACAAATTAGAATTGCAGCTTTTTAAGAAATTCAGTAGAGAGATGTGAGAGGAGAGATAGGAAAATGTTAAGGGAGAGCTGTAAAGAGGAAAGCTAGGAAGGAGCTTTGTGTGAAGCTGGAAAATTAAATTCATTTTTCAAAAGTGTGTGTGTGTGTGTGTGTGTGTGTGTGTGTGTTCTATGGCAGTTTTAGGAAAATATTCCTGCCCTCCATGGACTGTAATTTCCTTATTGGATGTAATTTAACTAATTTTATATGAGTTATCTAATTTTTACCCATACATATCTATAAAGCAATTCTGATTTCCTTTTACAACCACTAAATTTAACTTCTAGACCTCAAGTCTGCAAAAAGATACTGAAATACACTAGAGAACAGAAACTTTCAGGGGTGGTGATACCAAGTGATCTCATCTCCTTCTCCAGGGGAGAACAAAGAGCATTGACCTAAGCATTGGTCAGTTTCTGTGATATAAATGTTCCTTTTGTGGCTCATTACAAACCACCAACAAGAGACCACTTCATAGAGAAGTCACAACAACACACCATGGTGTGTGATTCGATACTATCCTCCCAAAAAGCTAAGGCTAGACACAAATAATGGCAAGAGCATAGACAATAGCACAATGTAGTTAAAAATCATTATAAGTCATGGGTTTTGAGAATTTATTAACTTTGTTCTTAGTACTAATTGTTTTAATTGTAAGTTTATATAATTCAATTTTTACTAATGGTTCTGTTTAATAACTGGCTTTCAAAATCCCTGAAAATTTATGAGTTTGCTTAAGAGCTGATACTAGTTGTTGCTAATATAACACTAGGCACTTGTCTGTTCCCTCATCACTGGTGAGAGTGTAGTAAATTTAATGCAGTGGTAGAAAAATAGGGTTGTTGAAGTCTAAGTAAATGTGCAGCAAGGGGAGACTGACAAGATAAATGCAGAGTACTATTCATTTTCACTAAGGACCCTCAGGGCCATGTGTGTGTGTGTGTGTGTGTGTGTGTGTGTGTGTGTCTGTGTGTGTCCCTTATCTAAAATACCTAGAAATAACAGTGTTTTGGATTTCAGATTGTGGATTATTTTTGTATACATAATGAGCTATCTTGGGGCTGGGACTCAGGTCAACATGAAATTCATTTATATTTCATGTACCCCTGATACACCTCTGCTGGAGAAAACTTTACACTAATTTTAGTTTATGCTTTCCTTGTATCTCATCACTTGAGGTCAACTGCGCACTTTTCCATTTGTGGTTCTATGTTGGTTCTCAGAAATTTTTGGATTTTGGATCATTTGGATTTTGAATTTTCAAAGTAGGAATGCTCTACCTATATTATATTCATGAATATGTTTATTATAATGAATATATGATATTAGTAAATAATATATATTATATATTCAAATATATATTGTTGATAGTGTTTACACTAGTAAAGTTTTATAGTAAGATATATACATACCAATATTTAGATCATATTAATACATAGTCTACTGTTGGGAGGGTTTTTTTTTTTTTGGTACTGGGGATCGAACTCATGACCTCGTGCTTGCAAGGCAAGTGCTTATGCCAGTGAGTTAAATCTCTGGCCCTACATAGTCTAATGTATATTTATACATACATATACAAACATGGATGAATATATACTTGTATGTGTATGAGTATATACTTGTATGTATGTACAATTTAGTTTTACATGAATACAATTTAATTTACAAAAAATCAAATTAAATTTACAATTAAACATATATACATTTACATATATATATATATATATATATATACATATGTGAACTAGTAACAGATCTGCCTTATAAGCCCATAAAACAGGTCCTCAAAGACTGAAATTTTCACAGCATGTGGTTAAATTCAAGCATTTATTGTGCATCTATTCTCTATGTTTGTTCAATGTGTGTGACTTATATATAAAGACATGGTCTCACTGTGTAGCTCAGGCTGGCCTCAAACCATGTTGCATCATTTTTCCTCAGTCTTCTGAGTTCCCCCAACTGTGTATATGTATCCATTGCAAACGTACATGCATTTTATAGATGTTTCTCAATATATATATATATATATATATATATATATATATATATATATTTAAATACCCAAAGACATATAAGCATACATTCAAACATGTCATAAATAGCCTATAAAAATGTTTTTCAGCAAGTGCATTCCCCACAGACAAGTATATACATCAGAAACTTTGCCATGATACTGAAGCATTTTTCAATCATATGCTTCATTACCAGGTATTATGGCAAATGAACAAAGATTCCAAATTAAAACAATAAATGTTCTCTTGGGCTATAATTTATCGGAGTAAATAGAGACTATGTTACAGAAAATCAGTAAATATGTAAGAAAGGTTAATAATAATAGATCACATATTGGACCTACAATGTATATACTGAACTAAATCAGGTGATTCTTACTAGAAGCCTCCCAATAGGAATTTAGTTCTATGTGAATGGATGTCATTACTTTGGAGAGCATTTCTTTGGCTTGCTTAGAATCAAGTAGGTCTTATGTGATGAAAAGAGATTTATTTTCAGTGAACTTCTGAGCTATGTGATTCAGAGCATGAGTGTTTATGAAATGCTAAAGAAGAAAACAATGGCATGGTCTCTATAAAGAGGTAGGCTTTGGCAATCTTGAAGCAAATTTAGAGAAATATTTTAAAGAAGAGTTAGTGTCAACCAGATGGGTATCAATAAATCTGTATGTTGCCTCTGACAAATTTATGCATTCATTAGAAGGGTGAGACTTATAGGGAAACCTAAGCTTTATCTGTTTTCAGCATCATTGGCATCACTTTGACAGGGAACTTTTGATACGAAAAAGAAACTTGAATTAGGTCTGTAGCTTAGTGGAGGAGTGTATGGACAGCATCTGTAAGTTCATGGGTTCAATTCTCACTACCACTACCAAAAAAATTAGAAAAGGAAAAGAAAAAATATCTTGCAAAATTAAAATCTGTCATCAAACTAATTGGCCATGAAAATACAATTATGTGACTATTTAGACAACCTAAAAGAATATTTTCAAGAACGCTCCAGAAATTTAGATGAGCCCATTTTTATGCTAACAATTTCTAGGCTAATTGCAAATTACTCTTATCTAATCAGTGGAAATTTAATGACCTCTCCTAGTAACAGTTGGTTATCCTGGGTATAGATTATATATAAATTTGTTAACAATTAAGAGCTTGGAGAGGAGCATTTTAATATTCCCTAATTTGGTGATTTTAACACAGTTGTCAAGTGCCTTGTGTACGTGCATGTGTGAGTCTGTGACATGCACGCATGTATCTGAAAGAAACAGAGTGAGAAATGTATATTTATATTTATAAATTTATTTCTAAAGTGGAAATCAGTTTTTACGTCTGTAACAAAAATTAACACAGTTTCACTTTTCCTTTTTAACACTTTCTTGTTTTAGCTCTGGTATCTACAGTTTGGAAAATGTGGACACCAACCCACTACAGATCTCTATGTCTCCCTAGATGATAGATAGCACTACATCTGGGATGATAAAATTAACATTTACTCTGTGTCGAGCTCTCCTCAGTACTTCACATAAATTGGCATATTTATCCCTGTAATTACTCTATGAAAAAGGTATTATTATCTTGACTCTATGTGAAAACTGATTCAGAGAGTTCAAGTGATAAACCAAAAGTCACACAGCTGTTAGTTAACAAAATCATACAATGTTTCTCTAAATTTTAGGTTTTTTTACATGGGACATAACCCCATCCTCCTCGCCTGTGATATTACTATGACTTGTACTAAGATCTGGTAACCTAAGTATTTAATCTGTTCATCTGCTTGTAAACCCTTATTCATCGATAGAAGAAAACAGGCTGCATAATTTGAGTGAGTTTTCCCTTAACGCTTTGTACTAATGCAGCACCACTTTCCCAAAGAAAAAGCCAGTGCCAGTGAAACTTTTATTAATATTCTTCAACATTTAAGTCTTCCCATCAAACTCTCCCTTTGTATTTCCTTTTATTCATTTTGAAAATGTCCTTCCACTTCTCCAGTCTGAGCTATGACTGTCCCTTTTTACATTTCAGTTATTTTTTTTTACTTTTTCATATTTTAGTACTTTAACTATTTTATATCTATTCCAGACATTTAGCATTTACTAAATGCTGTTGAAAAATTGCCTTTTTTTAACTTTAATTTTCCAATTTGGGAGCTAAATATCTTATTGCATCATAAGCTTTTCATTTACTGCTTAGTGCATTTTTAACAACATGAATTTTATTCCAACTATGTGCCAGACAGAATGTAGAACACCTGGGATGCAGGGATTAAAAATAAAAATAGAGCATCCTTAGCCTTAAGGAGTTAGGCTCTAACTTAACTCACATCAGAATCACTAGGATATTATTTTTAATCTCTATTGTGCAGGCTACACTCCATACCAATTAAATCAGAAGCTCTAAGTATGAAACTCAGGCTATAGTTTTGTTTTGTTTTAACTTCCCAGATGATTCAAATGTACAGCCAATTTGAACAATCATAATATGAGGGGATGCAAGCATATGTAGAAATTATTCATAGAAATGTAAATAAGATACAGTGGTATCAGAGCAAAATAAATAATGATGTACTATTCTTCTTTTGGAAAAGCTATTCTTTGGGGGTGAAATTAGACATGATTTTATGAAGAAGAGAAGAGCATGTCAAGAACCCAAAATTTCCTTGTTGTCTGAACATCCAAGTCATTTTGGGAAACTTGTACATCTTCTCTGACTCATGGATTAGAATTTAGTGCCACCAATCAGACAAAAGAAACAACCGTGCAAACCTAAGTCTGATCTGCAGTGATGAGCACATACTTGTGAAGAAATGGGAAACTGAGTAGGCGCTGTTATATGGTTGGAACACACATTCAATCCCACCTACATTAGGAGAGACAGGGACAGAGAGCTAGGAAAGGAAGCAATAATGGTGATAATGACAACGCATTCAGAACCCATTGGGACAAGGTAATATGTACTTACTGATGGATGGATGATGAATTGGGTATGACTGTTGAGACAGACAAAGAGATAAACACAGAGTTAGAGGGAATAAGCCAGGTACATACATACAAAGCACAGAAAGAGAGAGAAAGAGTCAGTGACCCAGAAGAAAGCGAGAAGCATAAAAGAATCTATCTTTTTAGCTGGGAAACCCACTCCTAGATTAGCCTAATTTCCCAAAAAGTTTGGGTAAAAGGAAAAGATATTTTGAGGAAAAACTGACGTGATTTTTCTCCCAAAATATATTTAGTTCAGTTCACTTTATCCTCACTGTACAAAAGATGCCTATAGAAGCAGAGGAATGTGAGTCTACAGAAAAGGGGGTCACTTTGTTACAGGTACCAAGAAAGGACAAGACAAATTATACCTATAATTGTGTGACAATATAGTGGTTATTGGTGATTTTCATCACATGGACTCTGGCATGAAGTTGCTAGATGCCTAAGTGAAGGGAATCGAACAGGGAACGGGCAATGAGCAAGTTGCAGAGAAGTTAACAATGTTAAGAAGGCAAGAGAAACACTGACTAGAGGGAATGTGAAGGGAATCTAAAGAGTTTCTTTGTCTAATGGCAAAAGCCATGTCAAGCATACTAATGGACTAATTCAGTAGACAAGGAGATATTAATGATGCAGAGTAGGGTGAAGAGGGAATCAGTGCTGTACTGTTCTTTTTTCCTGTTGGGATAAAATGTCTATCATCTGAAACTTGAAGAAGGAGGGGTTTGTTTTTGCCTCACAGTTTCAGAGCTTTCTGCACAGATATTGTACTACAAGGACATCATATTGGAAGGGCAGGGTAGTAGAACGTCACACAAGTCACAGTGTCCCTGAAGCAGAAAGCATGTGAAGAATTGTGACAAGGGGCCAAGGATCAGACATGTTCCCCATGGTCACGGCACTGGAACTCACCCAGGGGCACCCATTAGTGTGGATTGCTAATCTAGGCATTGCTCAAGTCAATCAAGTTGAAAATCAAGAGGAGCATCACGTGTGCAGCAGAAAAGGCCCTGGAGAAATGAGAAGTGTTAATCTCTGGAGCTCATGTGGAGGAACGGAACGTTGTTAGGCGATCACAGGTGCAGAAGGTGGTGTTCTGAGAATTTGTTATTGAGAAATGGAGTCTCACTTTGTAAGGCTTCGCTTTCCTTGACAAAGGCTTTTCTACCTAACAACACATCCAGCAGTTCCTTCTGTTAGGTTATTAAGCAGTAGGACATTTGCCTCCTTGCAACTTCCAGCAAAGACTCAGGAAAATTAGCAATAGTTGTTGAGGGATAATTATAATAGAATCTACTACTGGGAGAACTATCACTTCTGTTGCCATGACTGTCATCACCACTCTATTTTAATGGGCATTTAGCAAACATTACCATGTTCCAGCAACTACGCCCAGAGCTAAGATTTATTTCCTTTAATTCTCACATCATAAATACATGACACATACTATTTTCCCACATTTTATGAAAGAGGAAACTGAAGCAGATAAAGGTAGAAAAATGATGTATTTGAAACTAAGAGAAGGGTTTCAAGTTAGCGTAGCTAACTACATGTGTCATACTTTGCTGTAAAAACAAAAAATGTTTTTGCAAAAAATGTTTTACAAAAACAAGAAAGTCCCTTCTGTGAACTTTATTCTTCCATAAAACCCAGTGCAAACTTTTATGACTAGGAGTCATGAATGAGTAAAAGAACAAGCAGCTGAATGGTCCTCACTGCATATGCCATCAGGCTAGGGCAGCTCATGCTCTGGATGTCTGTGTGAGAGCTGCTGTGGTTGGCTGGAGACCCGAGCCTCTTGAGTTTCTGGAGCAGACTGAAGAAGAGGAATGAATGGGCCAGTAGCTAGATTTGGGTCTTTCTTGCAGAACAGAACAGTGGCAGTTTTAAATTATTCATAAGTCCTGGTAGCATCACATCAAGGCATGGTGCTAGAGCATATTTTGGCAAAGTTCACATACAAAACCAGCATATTAATATCCTTCTTTTTTCCCACTCATGCATATGAACATTAAGGAAAGGCAAGTGGTGTAAATGGGAAAACAACCCCCAAATAAATAACTCTCTATCCAACATATATAAATTTTATGCTGTAACATTTAGGTCTTCTTCTTCTTCTTCTTCTTCTTCTTCTTCTTCTTCTTCTTCTTCTTCTTCTTCTTCTTCTTCCTCTTCCTCTTCCTCTTCCTCTCCTCCTCCTCCTCCTTCTTATTGTATTTTTGACAAAGGGTTTCACTATGTAGCTCAGGCTGGCCTTGATCTCACTTTGTAGCCCAGGTTGCCCTGGAATTTGACAAAATCCTCCTGCCTCGGCCTCCTGAGTTCTGGGATTTTAGGTGTGTGCCACCAAGCCCAGCTCTAGGAGATGTTTATTTGTTTTTCTTTACACTTTTGCATTTGATACTACTGGTATGGTAGGCTTGTTGTTGTTTTTTGTTGTTGTTGTTGTTGTTGTTGTTGTTGTATTGTTGTTTTTTCCCTGGGGGAAAAACAAGGATACCAAGACTTGGTGGTGACCAATGGTAGAATAAGGATTATCATCTTAGACCTGCACATTCTGCTTCCCACACGGCCTCACAGAGTTGCTATAAACTGTGTTCATATTTCTCCTCTTCCTCTTTACCTACTGCATACTGAAGATGTGCCAGTACCTGGATCTTAAATCCAGAGTCTTTTGTACTAAACTTTTGGCACTGAACACTCAGAAGCACTTTTGGAGAACATACTTAGCTTCTTCCTCCCCCTGAAGAGTGCTCTACTTGCCTTCCTTCCCATCTGTTCTTCCAATATTCTTTATTCACAACCTTTTCATTTCCTATCCTTCTCTACCTTCTTGCTTGAATTGCAAAGCCGTGCCAAAGCTTTTAAAGAACTCAGCTAATAAACCCTCAGTAAGAGCAGCCATCTAACACCTTTGTTGACTTTTCCTTTTCCTTTACTTCCCTCACCCCCAGTCATATTTGAATGCCCAATATACTGGGCAAGTACAGAGAAAGAAAGTGAAAATATATCAGACCGGACTGAGGGCGACAATACCCTCATTACTGAAGATATACAACCTCTTTTTGCCATCGCTTTACAAAACAGATATTTTTACTACTGTTACACAAGGACAGAAATTGAGTCTTAGAGAAATTCATAGACTTGTTGGAACTTGTTTCATTTAGATCTGAATGGCCCCATGACATGTGCTCAGTCCACTACCCCTATTGCCTCATTCAAAAGGCTGAGAAATCAGTTTTTTGTTCACCTCTGCCAAGGGCTAATGGAAAAGTGATTCTTTATTATGATACAGATCTAAAATATCTATCAAAAGGCTCATATTTACAGGTGCAGTTTTCAGAAGATAATTGAATCAGGAGGAATCTAACTCCATCAGCAGACTGATTCATCGAAAGGTTTATAATTTGATGCTATTGTCAGGAGGCGATGAAGACATCAGAAGTAGACCCCATTTGAAGGGAGTTCAGAGAGGTTTGCCTGTGGGGACTGTACCCTTCTGCTTCCTGATTGCCACGCTGTGAGCTGCTTGCTTTTCTCTGTTATGCTCTTCCACTTTGATGTTTTGTCACATCAACAGAAAACTGCTTAACAGAGTGTTCCATGTGAGCAACTATTATCCACCAACACAAAATGATCATGGCCACCTGTTAATTGTCAGGCGTTGAAGTCAGAGATTCCAGCATCAGTTGTGGCTCTGCTAGATTTGGGTGGTGGGACCTGGTGCATATACTAAATGTCTCCAAGGCTCAGAGTCCTCATTTTTTAAATATGTGTAAAAATGCACCTAACAAATTTACTAGGAAGAGTTAATTTTTAAAAAGCCACTGAAGTATTTAGCCTATTTTTGTTAATCATTCAAAAACTGAGGAGTGTCTGAATACTGACCTTCATGGCACAGAAGGTATGAATGGGCAGTAGTAGATCAAGCACTGTCCCAGGGCCACTAACTTTCCCTGGAAAATTACAAAAGAAAGAGTTTGCAGAGAAGGTACTCTCTGAATCAGACATGAAACAACAAATGAAAGAGCTGGCCAGTGGGACAGATATACCAGATGACACGTAGGCAGCGTGCAAAGTCACAATAGCCTAATAGGACCAGAAGACAGTCAATGCCTGAAGGATGCGAACAATTGACAAAAGTGTCTGAACTTTATTGTCTGGGCCGCGGGAAAACGTCGGTCATCCTAGGACATCACTGGCTTTAGTTTCAGGATGACCACTGAATGTCACGTGCTCAGCAAGCCCCTGGAGGCTTCCTTACCATTCTTCATCCGTAGTGACTTCATTCCTAGCTGCACCCCTGAGTCCTGGACGTTTCAAGCTATGGTACTGCATTCAGAAGGCCTGAGAAAGATGAGGAAAGACAGAGACAAAAAGCAAAAAATAAATAAATTTAAAACCAGAGGGGAAATCAGGTCCCAGGAGATGCCTGCATGTTGTTTTAACATGGAGAAAATGAGAAAAACAAGGAACACATTACAAAGAAGAACACGCGCATGCATTTATTAACATTTCCAACATGAATTTAATTCTCTGTGCACATCCACCTACATGGAGCCTTGTGTATTTGCTCTAACCTCTCATTAAGCTGCATGCAAGCCATCTTTTTGACATGTCCTCCAGAGGGATCTTCCAACAGACTATAAAATCTTGCTTGTGAATGGTGGGTTCCCTTTCAAAATAGTGTTTACATTTCATTATTTAGCAATACCTTCCGCTTAACACCTGTGTGGTGAACACTGCTTCAACATCTTACTTTTAGACTAAGAAACAGTTTTCCACTTTGGGAGCCATCTTTGTCAAGTTGGTGGGCCTTTGGATCAGGAAGACCTCATTTAACTCATGGCTCTATTAGTAATGCGTTGTTTTAGCAGGTTATGACACCTCTCTGAGGAAATACATCCCCATTTGTAAAATTCAGGCAATAATATAAACTGCCTCCTTGTGCTGCAAAATAAGTGAGATGGTGTTTGCAAAGATTTTACCATGTCATTGGGCTCCTGTTGAACACTCGATAAACCATATACCTAATTTCTATTCCTTCCTATGACACTTGTAATTATTATCATGCTCTAGAACTGCATTAAAACACTGGATTTTTTATGGTTTTTGTTCTGTTGCTCACTGTGTCTAAGTTTTAGTTTTAACATTTGCAACTGATGAGAAATATAAATATTTAAATTACAATGTTGCCTTATTATTAGCTAATGGTTTATTACAGGCTATTTATATGGCTTATTTCCTTCAACACTCCTAATTACTAAAATAGGCATAATTATTATTCTCATTTTACAGATGGAAATAGTGAGGTGTGAACACATTAAACAATGTGACAAGACCACACCACCAGTCAGATTAACAGTCAAATGCTGGCACTGTGGCTCCAAAGGTTGTTTTAATCACTCTATTCCTCTTGTTGCATGAAATAGCCTGACTGCAAATGTTTGCTATGGTTCACTTGACTTAGTCGTCTCACAATGTTAATTTCATTCACCTTGTCCTCCTTGATATAAGAATCAAGCATGAACTCTTCAGTGTGAGAAGAGCAAGAGGGTGTTAAAAATCAAATCAATAACATGATGCAAGGTATGAAAATAAGGCAAATATAATTATCAGCATCACAGAACTAACAATGAGCCTCATTACTTTGCATGGCATGGGATAAGGGAATAAGTATTAAAAAACTCCCTTCCTGCCTTCAAAGATCTTTAGATCTGGTAAACAAAATGACACAAATAGCAACTGCATATGGATACAATTCATATTTACTCTTGAAATTTAAAGGATGCTATAGCCTTAGGAGAAATGATGTTTATTTCCTCACAGTAGCAAATTATGATGATCACATAACACTGTTAGTAGAAGGGATAATGTAAACTCTACCAGAAAGTAAAGTAGGACATATTCTCTATTTCTAACCTACTGCTTACACAAAAATGAATAAAATTCTGAGAAAAGAGTCTTAAGCTAGACTTTACCTTTACACTTTGCAAAGGTGAAAAAAAAATCCCTTCCACTCATGCCAAGGATTACATAAAGAGCACATCTAAATAAACATTAGCCTACTGAATAGATTTACATAGATGATGAAAAACAAGATGGAAGTCAGGCCAACTGGCCAGTCAATCTGAGTACTAGCTCTTAAGTCAGTTCATGAATAAAAATATTTGCCCAAACTGATAATAGGCCAAGTGGGAATGATGAGTCTGACATTGTTATATCAAAACAAGGCTTGAATGGTAATTAAGGAAGATAAGCAATGGCACAGTCACTCATAAAATATAAATCCAGCAATGGCATTCATTAGAGGGAATGCTATCACCTCTGCTAAGAGCTAGAAACCAAGACAGAAGCATACTAGACATGAAGAAGGTTTTGAAATTCCAAGCAGTGCTGTAGTTAGTTCCAGTGGCCCATCCATGGGCACACTTGCCCTGAGGCCTAAGAGGCACATAAGAAGCACTTGAAAGAGCCAAGCCACAGATTTGGGGAAAAGATGGAGATGCTGCCCTGGAACAATGTTACTCAATCTTCCTAAAACCCCTTAGAGTAAACAGGAAAACCTTGTAATCTTGGTTAATATCACTTCAAATGTCAAAGTAAATACTTTCACAGCCAGAAAAGAATAAAAAAAAAAAATCTAACAAAGAGACTACAAATCAATCATAAAAATGACAAATTTTTATGCCGGTTTTTCAAACTACATACACATAGGATTTTTTCTCTTTCTAGGTTATTTTCCTATCTCCCTTCCACCATACTCAGAGAGTCTCTGTATCTCCTCCCAGCCTCATTTAATGGAAAGTATTCCACAAGCTCAGGTACTGAAACGGTGGTCCCCATTACAGTAATGTTGCAAGGTAGAACACTTGAAAGGTAACTGCCTCAGGAAGGCACTATTCTCATCACTGGGTTAGCCCCCTTGGTAAGTGGGATCTGCTTGCAGGAAGTAGGTCTTTGGAGACATACCTTGAAGGGAAAGTTCATTCTCTTTCTCTCTCTCCTTTGTCTTCTTCCTTGCCTCCATCACTTGCTCCTTTCTGTCTTGCCACAGGCCAAAAAACAATGGAGGCAGCTGGCTATGGACCGAATCTCTAAATATGGTAGTTAGATGGATTGTCAATTGATTTGCTTTGGAATTCACCCAGGGAATAGGTGACACACATTTCTGGGTACGTCTGTGTGTATGGCCTTGGGTTCTATGTCTTGTCCCTTACCTTTTCCTCTCTAGTCCTGTTCCTCTACTCTGCTTCCTAGCCATCATGAACTAAGTATCTTTGCTATGCCATCATACTTTGCCCTGATGTTGCTCACTTGGAGCCACACAAGCATGGACTGAATTTCCCAAATTTAAACTCTTCACAATTAACTGATAGCTCTCAGATGTTATGAGTCAATAATGAGGAAGCTAACTAGCAAAGAAAATTCATACTGCAGAAGTGGCTTGGTTACTTTGACTACCTGACCATGTGTTTTAGAAGCTTTTGGAACTGATTTGCTAGAAGAGTTTGGAAAAGTTTGGAGATATGGGCAAGACAAACCTTATGGTATGATAAGCATGGTCTTTAGAAAGCACAGAGCTCAGAAAACTGCAATGTTAACAGGAATGCAGACAGTAAAGGCCAAGCTCTAGTGGTTTTACTTGGTTTTACTTAAGAATAAGACTCTATTAGTTATTGGACTTACATAAGGCCTACACGTTATACTATTGGCACAAATTTGTCAATATTTTCCCTATTCCTGCGACTGTTGGAGCCTGGAATTACAAGCCATGAACTAATTTATAATTTTTAAAAAGTGAACTAATTTATAAATTTTCAAAGCAACCCCACTTTCAGGTTGTGAGAGGGGTTCTGCTGGATGTTTTTAGCCAAACTAATCATGAAAATCATAGGCAAACTCAGAGCAAAGGGATTTTAAGAATTTAAATTTTGGTCCCAAAGGGAACATGTAAATTAGGATGAAAACACCAGCCCTTAAAAAGGAATGAAGCTCTTCGATAGGAATAAAACAAACAAACAAACAATGACTGGAGAGCATTGGGCATCAGCAAAATCCCCCTCCAGACTCACTCAGCAGCATTGTGAGTGTGCTGATGGCTCAGACAGATGCAGTCCTGGGGCCTGAGGCCCTCACCCCTCCTGTTCCGGCACACTTGTCCTGGTCTCTTTTCCAGGCACAATTAAAAGCAGCTTTCCACTGCTTCATTCTTGTACCATGATATTCCTGGCTTGGAGCCGGATAACCATAAATTGAATTCTTCAAGCTATGACACCAATGAGACTTCTCTTTTCTTTAACTTGTTGGTGTAAAGTGATGAGAAATCTGAGTAACACAAGGACTATTGATGAGTGTAGGAATTTAAGAGTCAGGACCTCGTTGTAAGTCGGAAGTTACTGAGTATGTGCTTTGGAAGTTCATTTTTCCCCTAACCTCTTTCTTTTTTTCTCTTTACTTTCTGGTTTTATTGAAATAGCCAACTGTGCTTCATCATATGCTCTCATAAGATGCTCTACCATGCCACAGGCCCAAAACCAGTGGAACCAGTTAATCATGGACAGAAACCTCTAAAACAATGAGTCAAAATAAAGCTTTCTTCTGAGTTGATTTTCTCAGATATTGTATTTCATAACAGGAGACAAGCACAAGAAGTAACTATGGAGAGTTCAACTAGAATAGAAGCTAAAGCAACAAAAGGCACAAGATAAAATACAAAAAGAACTTAGAAAACAATTCTGAGGCTAATCAGTAAAAGAATAAATAGTCTTCTAAAAACTGGTAGACTGTGAATTATATCAAAAGCACTCTCAGTATTTAGGATCTGTACCCCTGAGGCTGTACAATCCATAGAGTTTTATACAAAGCACTTTGGTTAAGGAAGTAGTGACAGTAACGGTGGCAGGGACTTGACAAGGTCTAGTCTCTAGATTACCAAGTGTTTCTCATGATCCCATGGCTATCTGGAAAATGTGATTTTGCCTGCATATCTCATGGTTTAATATTTCCCATGTGTGTGTATGTGTGTGTGTGTGTGTGTGTGTGTTTCCTAAAAGAAATTTTTTATGCTTGATCTTGAGTCTACCACTTATTACTGAATAAATTTGTGTTTAAATACTTTAACTGTTGAGGACATAATTTCTTCATTTGTAAAAAAAATGAACAGTTATAACAAAACCTGACAGAACTTTTGTGGTGAATAAAACATTCAGTCTTCACTAGGAATTTTTTCTAAGATATAAGAACAGGAACAGTACCCAATACTTCGGAGCAGAAAACTTGGGCCAAACAGCCAAAAATTCTGCCATTTTGAAGCTGAGGCTTTAGATAAAGTGTTTTTTCTTGTTTCTGTCTCATTTTCTTATCTGTGAACTAAGAATAATAATATCTATTTCATGGAATTCCTTTGAGGATTCAGCTAAAGAGTGGATGTATACCTCGGTTCTTCAAATGTTTGCAATCCTAGATCATAAGTTATCGATACGTTAATTAAATGTGAAGAATACTATCACTAATCATAATGAATAATTTAATTTACCTGTAAACTCTCTAAGGGCAAGTGCTAAATCTATTATTTTTGTATCTGCTAGATGACATGTAAACTTAATTAAATGAAATAAAATTGCTACATAATGTATGGTGGATTTCACATACGCATCTGGTGGAAGTGGTAGGTTTCAGTCTATCTTGTTCTCCTTTCACTAAAGGGGAAAGGACTGTAGAGCTAGCTCCTTCTTTTTGGCTTAAGCTAATGCCTCTGGGCTTCACTCAAACCATCTCTCAAGACTTGGTAACTCAGGAGAAACAGTGGAATCTCAAAGCCCTAGAAAAAGATTGCAAAGTTAAAGCCCTAGAGGAGTGCATGGAGCCCCTCAGTTACACTGTGCTCCAGGAATCGCTCAGTCTAGAAGTAACCCATGTAGTTTGAATATCAGATTCAGCCATACTAACAAACAGTAAAATATTCAAAGTCAATGAAAATCTAAGATTCTCTTGAAAACGAAGCCACTAGACTAAGGTAGCTTTCACAGGGACCATGGTCTCTGAAGATCCAAATGAAATACGGTGTTGTGTCTAAAAGGGCATTTTAGAGGAACGGTTGAGGACTGGAAACTTTACATAGATTGTAAAAAGGAGCCATGAGCCAAAATCTAAAAAGATTCATCCCTAAAGAGAGTAAATTTACTGTGAATAGTAAAGAACTATTAGGGATCTAGACATTCCTTATATTTCATAAGAAATGTCTAGAAATAAGTTATACGATACATTAATATGAGTTGATTTAGTTTTTTGAAAAGACCATAGTAGATTCTCAGGGAACACAGGAAGCAGAAGTATTACATTTTTTAAAGAACTCTGATGCATTTTTTGAGACAAGGTTTTGTTCTGTTACGTGTCTCAGGTTGGTTCCAACCTCTTGGATTCAAGCAATTCTCTCCTCTGTTTCCCAAGGTTTGGAACTTCAAGCACCTGAAACTGTGCCCAACTACTTAGATGGATATATATATATATATATATATATATATATATATACACATATATATATAATCGTAACAGGTGCATATTAATTTTACAAAATAGTCAATTTTATGGTGACATTTTGAAGCATATAAGGTATTTTGTTCATAATTACATGGAAGGATTTCTATGGTAAAGTTAAGGACAGCAACACTGCTAGAATGGAAGCCAAATGTTTGTATACTGCTCCTAACCCCGACTCTGTCGCTAAACAATTATAAATGGCCTCTTCCTTGGCCACAATGAGGGTTTCAAGGGTAAGCTATTTATGTTTGGAGCAGAGTGTGGCAGGGACCACTCTACTCTCTCCCTTTTTAGCAACGGAAACAGGAAATGACCCATGGCTCAGTTTGAACCCATCTGACAAATTATTCTTGCACTTTCCTAAGTTGTAGTGAGGGGAGGTGCCATGTAGTTATTCTAGTAGGGCTCCCTGCTTCATAGCATTCCATGGGAATGAAGTACACTACTACAATTAAAATTAGGATTGATGAGTGCTCCATGCTGATTACAATACTGTAAGTCCTTCTCAGGGTCATCCATTGTGATATATATGACTCTCAAGTACATCATAAAGTCTTATAAAATGCTTCCAAGATACATAGTCTTTACCCCCCACCCTTTATAGGAGAGGAAATCAAGATGGTTAGAGGGTAAGCAAAAACAAATCTAATGCCACAAAACTGACTGAAGGTGGATCTAAGACTCAAAATCAATCAGTAGGACTCATGACTGCCCTCTCAAATAAGACATTTATAACTCCACATTTTATTTCTCAGTGTTCTTAAGCAGATAAATTATAAAAGTAGTATTCATCCATTTTGGAAAATTGAAAATATTTAGAAAAGTATGAACCATTCACATATAACCTTTTTTTTTTTTTTCCTGTACCGGGGATTGAACTCATGACCTCGAACTTGCCAGGCAGGTGTTTATGCCACTGAGCTAAATCCCTGGCCCTCATGTATAATCTTAAGAGAATATCATTCTCACTAATAAGACTAACACCATAGGATTTACACCCTTTTTATTGTTACTTCAAGTGCAATTTTTTTCACTCATGAGCAGTTTTTGCCCTGGCTCAGGCACTCCTGTTGTGTGCAATCTCAGAACTCTGTTAAACAGTTCCTGAACTTTGTATGCCTCTCTTCAGGGTTGTGCCATGACATATCTCCTAACATTCGCATCTCTTCTTAAATATGCACTTTGTCAGTGTTTTTTTTTTCAGAATATAGTATAAGAAATGTAAGTTTAGTGCCTTTATATAATTTGCATCATATTTCTCTAGAACTTAGGTTAGTGTCTGGCACATCTTAGGTGCTCAATAATATTTGCTGAATTAATGCAATTCTGGCAAAGAAACTGCTTTTCCCATGTAGAAGTCAAGAGAAGTGAAATGAGTGAGGTGATCAGGCTTGCTCATGACCAGAAAAAAAGAGTAGGCATTGTGCCAATTCTTCTAATTCCAAACCACATGCTTTCTTCCACTCAACTCACTTCTGCCTCTAATGTAATTGACTCTGCGAGGGCTGGGTTGGCTCTGCATGGAACTGTATCAACGTAACATGCCCAATAAATGGATCTGAGCCCTGATGCTTGGGGGAGAAATTCAGTGGTAAAAGAATGACCTACTATTTATCTTTTTAAGGGCTCCTTTTTGGGAAATGCTTGCAAGAAGGAAATAAATGACTCCAATGCAACCACAAGTGCTATAACCACTTCCTTTGTTCCAAAAAGTGGCCCTTGAACCATTTGACCTGTTTCCATTCCAAGTCTCAGCTCCACTTCTGATCCATGATTGTGGGAGAGTAGCAACCCTGTTCAGAACTTAACTGTGCACATCTGTAATACATCTGAGTTTAACCAAGGAGATCTCTAAGCCTTATACACTTTGATAAGTCAGCCATTGGACGTGCTTGGTGCCCTCCAGTCTCCATTCTAATAAAAGGACATATCTCTTGGGAGAAAACGGAACATACTGGATACAACTAGGGTTAGATGAGCAGCAAGTCCAGGCTCCTAGCTTGTCTGTTGGACAGGTGGAATAGGAAGTATGCAAAAATAAAACCCTATTGCCAAGTCAAAAAAATCATTTTAAAAAACAAAATCTGTTACCTTGTTCTCATAAAAGCAACTCGAGGGCTGGAGACAATATGAGCAAAAATAAATAAGAGGGAAAGTTATTTGGCTGATGCTTCTGGCAGTTTTCTGATCTCTTTCTCTCACTTTGCACTGACTGTCAAATGGTCTATCAAGAGGTTAGTTTGTAATTAAACTCAGCTCTAATTGCTGGAACAAGTTACTAATTGTGTTCTTAAATCCTTTTACTCTATACCCTAGAAACTAGTGCATTCTAGCCTTTAAATGCTAGTGGTTTGAGAGAATCACATAAGTATAGCTTTTAGCAGAAATTTTGTTCATTTGAAGCTTTTACCCAGAGCATCAATCAAGAAGACTTAAAAACATGAAACCAATTGGTGGAGGGAATAATCCTCCCTCCATGACAATAACAAAAATAAATTTGAAGAAATGTTCTGTTTTCTCTCTAAATTATAGATAAAGTTATGCTGAATGGTTGGTTTATATACTAAGACCCACATTCAAGAATCTGTCCATTTTAAAATTGAGTTTCATATCTTTAAAGGGTCAGCTGGGTGCTTTTGAGGTGTGGAAAAATCTTTTAAAGCCATTCAAATCCATTTAATGAGTCATCAAATTTTGGAAAAAGAATGTGAGTGATGTGTCAGTTTAATTTGAATTTGAGTTATGCAGAGTAAACAAAGCAATGAATCTAAAAGTGTAAAACTTGGAAGAAAAGTAAGGAAAATAATTCCTATGCACTAGATATTTGTTTGTCCTGTGTAATGCTAATGGAGAATAATAAACAGAAATACTTAGAAGGTCTGTGTATATTTGGACAGTGTAGAGGGAATTTTGGGTTGTGTTCTCAGCATTCAACAGCCCATTCCCCTTATTAAGAAGTCTCTGAGTGTGGAAGTAAATTTCCCACCCTGCCTCCTTGCCTTCTGTTTATTAGAGGAAGCTCACCCACTCTTTACTTCTGACCACACTAACGCAGGTATTGGCCGTGGCTACCTAGTGATAGCCAGTAAAGACAGGTGAGACTCAGTTCCTGGGCTCCATCTGTGTTATCTAGGAAGCCCATGCACTCTATTCTGCTGAACTTAAATGTGTACATATGATGTCCTAGAAGAAAAATATCTATTATATATAATATTTGCATTCAGAATCATATGAAATTCTTCCTAATTTTAGGTGACTTCTATCAGTGTTAGTCAGTTTTGCTTGTAACTGAATATCTTGATGGATGAAGTCTGGGATGGCTTGGATGGGAGAAAAGCCAGGTGAAGTTGCTGCTTCTCTCTGAGCAAGAAAGGAGGAGGATTATGGGTAGATCCTGGTGGTAGCATCAAGTTGCTTGATCTAACTTTATCTAAAATCATATTTGTGGATTTTTCTTAAGCTATGTGAGCCAAGAAACTCTGTTTTGTTATTTCACAAAACATTTGCTGAATATTTACCATGTGGCAGCTGAGGGCCTTGGACTCAGCATGGTATCATACAGGAATCCCCACTGAACAGCATGACAACAGGAATAAAAACAAGTAAGCAAACAGGAAGGCTGGCAGAGGGAAAACCCAAAATGGAGACCATTACATTCCTATGGCTGCTATTATTCTGTCGCTGGTGTGGTGGCAACAAAACAACAGACATTCATCCCTTCACAGTTCTAGGACATAGACCGCTAAGCACAAAGTTACACGACCAGCTCTAAGTTGGCAAAATGGTTGCTTCTTTATGAGGACTATAGGGAACCATCACAGGGAAGAGCTAATGTAAGAACTGAAAACCAAAACAACTGTAAAAGCAGTAAAAAATCACAACAATAAAAACATCTTTCAAATTTGAATCCACTTGATTGCAGGTGATATATATTAAAAGGTAAAGTGCTAAATAAATAGAATTCACATTTAAAAAAAAAACTAGCAATTCACTGATAATTTGCAATTAGCTTTATAAATCCATGATCATTTTCTTTTATCCATGGCAAGGTGGTATTTTACTTCTTGGTGTTTCCCTGTGTGTGTGTGTGTGTGTGTGTGTGTGTGTGTGTGTGTGTGTGTGTGAGAGAGTGTGTGTGCACGTTTGTGTGGTCTGAATGCGGGCCCTTCACATGGAATGCATCTCCAGCCCTTTTCACATTTTACCTAATTATTTGGTGTTTTTTTTTCTGAATTGTTAATTTCAATATGATTTCTCACTAAATTGCCTACAATGGGCTTGAATTTTACAATTCTTTTGCCTGAGCCTCTCAGAATTCTGGAATTAGAGCATGGGCCACTGCAGCTCCTCTTCCTTTAACAGTTATCTAATATTGCCATCTTTGATTTTATTATACTGTTAAATTTCTGAATTTTGAAGTTATCTTAGTACCATTTGTTCCTCTGGTGTCAATTGCAAGCCTGACAAATAGCATGGCCTTAACAGAAATCTGGATGAATGAAAGGAATTCCACTCTAGCTTAGGAGCAGTGGTATGCCAGTTAACATTTAACAAGTTTCTCCTCTCCCCAAACAAATCCCTAATATTCAGCATGTATAGATTTCTAGGGTGTAAATATGGCCACATGGAGAATCTCAAGCAACTAATATGATGTTATTGAATGGAGGGATGGTGAAGGGCTGCACAGAATGTGAATTATCACTCATAAAGCAACTAACAGAATAAGAAACAGAAAACTATGTTAGCTTTGTTAAAGTGCATTGGTGCTAAGAGTAATGGTTTCTTACTGTTTGAATTTTGTCACCAAAAACTGGAGGCAAATCTAATAGTTGTAAGAGGGCACAAAATGATTCTTGACTGGAAACCAGTCCTTCCTACTGATTTTACACATGCAAATACTGCAAAAATGCAAGATTTTGAGTGGATATCAGTAAGTGGAAGTTTGTATTGTGATCATGATGCTTAATGAATAACTGATTTCTCACCACTCTTCAAGTTATATCAGCTTTAAAAAAAATGAAGACTCTAAATGAAGAATTGGCTCAGCTGACAGAAAAATGAAGGGAAAAGAGAATTTGAGAGAGACTTGCAGACCTTCTTAAAGACAACTTCATTATGCGACACATCTACTTTCCTCTTTAAGAGGAGAAGAAACATTAAGACTCCATCTATGGCAGAGGGCTGCAGATCCAAGCACTACACATCAAAAAGCTAAACTAAATAAATGAAATGGATTCTGGGTGTGAGGAGGAGCATAAAAAGGAGGGAGGCAGAGGGAAGTCAAAGGAGAGGAAGAGAAGGGAAGAAGGAAGAAAGGAAACACTGGAGGAAGAAAGGAAGGAAGGACAAGGAAGTTAAATTGCAAGCAGCATCCAAAGACATTCAGATTTTCAAATCCTTAGTTATGATGCAAAGCCATACAAAACACATTCCCTGTGCCATGTGTTCTTGTTCATGGGTCTCAGTTTATGCTGAGAGATGTTTCAAGCCTGCTCCTAAAATCAAAAGTTTAATCAGTCTGTGTTTAATGGAGATAGTTGCAGTGAACTAAACTCTGACTATTTGCTTCCTAGTTTCTGCCTTTGGAATTTCCCCTTTATCCATGATGACTACACATTCATTTTAAATAATCCAAACAAAATAGAAAAGCATCTAATATACAGTGGCATCAAAATCTCCCTACAATTGTGCTACTAAGAGGCCAATTGAATATTTGGGATATGCAAATACACACACACACACACACATACACACACACACACACACACACAAGCACACACTCCTCCTGTATGTGATTGATTTTGGAAACTAGCCTCTTGTTAAATATGCTCCATTTTAATCTATAACTCACCAAGCATGTTTATTCAATTGCTGTGTTGTTGAATCCTAATTCCACTAGGAAATTTTGGCTCACAATATGGGATAAAGTAATTTTATTTGTGGTATCAAGGTCTCATATTTAGTCAGTTTCTATCTTGAAATAAAACATCTCTTCTTTAACCTCATTTCTAACCATTGGGGAGAAAGGGGCAAACGTGTTAGAAACTAGGCAAAATTATTATTAGAAATTTATCTACCTTTAGT
This sequence comes from Hydrochoerus hydrochaeris, assembly GCA_004027455.1. Taxonomy (NCBI): domain Eukaryota; kingdom Metazoa; phylum Chordata; class Mammalia; order Rodentia; family Hydrochaeridae; genus Hydrochoerus; species Hydrochoerus hydrochaeris. The sequence continues at coordinate 331,558 of PVLA01000304.1, read as the reverse complement.
TATCTGTGGCTATTTTTTCTCTCTCCTAACTGTATTTTATCTCTTCTTCACTGATCTTTTTCGGCAGATAACCTTTCATCTTATTTCTCATCTTCTGGTCCCATCAACCCTAACTTTGTATCTGCTAAAACTCAGGTAATTGCTTTTAGATGGGTATAATTAAGAAACCATTAGTGTAAAGTTTCATTTCAGTTTACACGTTGGTCTGCATTTGAGCAGAGAAATATGAAATTAAGGTATTAGCTCCTTTCAGGAGTATGAGTCACAAGCTAATAAGCTTCAAGAGCAGTTCCTCCACCATTATGATTGTGCTTTTCTCTTTGAAAATATTCTCTTTGGAAATCTCATGGGGGAGGATTTTTAAAGAAAGGAAAAAAATAGAACAGACCCAGACGGGGCACAAGATTCCTGAGTATCCATGTTAGTTTATGAGGCTCACTTGAAATCTTTAACGTATGGCTATTGTATAAAGCATTTCACCCATTTCAGGGCAGCTGAGAGATACTGTAAGGGACTGAATGCCATAATGGAAGCACAGAGGTGGAGATGATTAATGCGATTCTAGGTAAGCTACCTGCAGCTGGAACTACTAAACCTATCTATCTGTTAGAAACATCTCATGCTTTAGGTTCGTGTGGCTGCCACAAAAGGATTGTTTTCTGTTACACTCATGAAGACTAGGACGTTTCATTGAAATTGATGAAATACCATGCTCACTGTGAAGATTTCAGGATTTTTAGGACCCACCCTACACAAATATAATCTTATCATCTGCAAGACAGAACATCTCTATCTTAACTTTCCATCTGTGAATACTATATTTCCAAATAAGATCACATTCTGGGATTCCAGGAGAACATGAAATTTGGAGAAACCTACTATATATGGACAGATTTTTAAAAATCCCAGCACCTATGCTGAATCCTAGATTAATTGAGTTAGGGCCATAGGAGGGTAGAGTTCTAATCATTTTAGGAGTATTAAAAGAAATTGAAAGGCAAGTGTGGGCGTGCAAAAAAGACATCCCAGAAATACAGGAGGCTGAGTCAGGAGGATCACAAGTCCAGGCAAGACCTGCCTGGACAACTTCATGACTCAGTGAAACCCTGACTCAAAAAATAAGAGAAAAGGACTAGGTATATGGCTCAGGGGTGCAGTGCCTGCCTGGTAAGCATGAGGTCCTGAGTTCAATTCCTGGTACAAAAAATTAAATAAATAAAAGAAAGGGTTGAACCCTAACTCACTGTGAAGTACCTTGATTTAATCCCCATTGTTGCAAAAACAGAGGAAAACTGGAATTTCGACCTCATTTCCATCTACAAAGTATTCTAACATACAGCACTGGAATGATAGGGACCATACATCGTAAGATGATGGGACGTGTCTTCCTGAAACCTAGCTCATAGCCTGGGCTCAGTTAATATTTTCTTATAGATTGGCTTATCTTGACTGGTTCAGAAAAATATAATATCACTCATGTAAAGATAAAATATGTTGTAAGAATTGGTTTCTCTCTTCCTCTTCTGTTGTTAGAACAAAGCTGATTATCTTCTTTATGTTTCTAGGGTCAAATTTTACCTAGTAGATGATTTGTTTGCTCTTACCATATCTCTTACACGCTGTGCTTTCCTGATAGAAAAAATAATACTGAATCTTTGCATTTAAGCTTCTCTTGCTCCAGCCTTTCTCTGTAAATCAGATCAGGTATCAGTGTTATACTCATCATTAATGCTTTATAATAACTATCAGATGACAAAATAATGACCAATGACAATAATAACAGTGAGAACACTTGTGGGTCACTTGCATTAATACCTGTCTTGCATGAAGGGTGTTATGGATACTAAACACTTTATCCCCCCAGAGGCCACTGCCCTTCTCCAGATGAAGAAAGCAGAGTCCAAAGCAGGTGGTGGGGCCTCTTTAGGATACTGTAGGTTCTTAATGCATTGGAATTGCTATAATGAAATTCCTCACCTGGGGTGTTATAAACAATGGAAAGTCGCTGCCCACTGCTCTAGAGGCCAAGGTGGTAGGCAGATCGAGGGTGGAGTGGGGACTTCCTGCTTCACACATGACACCACATGGCAAAAGGAAAAAGTCAACTCCATCCAATCAGTTTTATAAGGATGCTAATCCTAGAAAGAACATGAAGCCTTCATGACCTAAATCACTTCTTCAATGCACCACCTCTTAATAATACTGTATAAGAGGTCAGATTTCCACACATAAATCAAGGAAAGACGCATATATTCAGAATCTAGTGCACAGCTAGATCTATTTTGGGCCAAATTTGTATTTTGACAGTTAGCCTTCAAGACTGTGGTTATTAAGTCCTATGCCACACTGAATGGGGGCAGAAGAGATGCAAAAATACATGCTAGTGAAGGACAGAAGAGTGCCATTCTGCCTGTGTAATAAAGAAAGGTAGCACAGAGAATAAAAAAGGATTGAATTGGCATACACCTAGCTCTACTGAATCATGACATCCCCTAAGTGATTAATTAAGGAAAAACTATTAATGAAGCATCTAATGTAGAAACAATATATTGAAATACTCATGTGTGTGTGTGTGTGTGTGTGTGTGTGTGTGCGTATGACATTTGCCAGAATTTCTAATTTAGTTACTATGTCCCTGTTACTGTGGCAAGCTTTTGTAAAATTTTGCCCCATGGCATCTACCTGTTTGGGAGAAAGTATAATTATCCCCATCGCAGTAAAGAGAAAAGAGGACAGAAAGTACCTACTAACATGACCCAGGATCTCACAGCTAGGTTGTGATGAATCCACAGTTCAGAACAGGATTTTTTGCTTGTGTGTTTGACTATGATCGTGTCTATATTCCTAGTCACTAGGCTGCCTTGTCCTTCACAGTGCAGAAAGCCACAGCGTATTTCAGTAAGGCTTAAGCAAATGCATGCAGAAAATGTATATAATGGATGCTTCATATGAACCTGAATCCACATTGTCAAGGTTGGAATAAGTGTATAAGCTTCAACAAGAGGCAAATAGTGAAGAACATGTGAAAGACAACTTCCCAGTAAGAACAGGTGGCATGGGACCTCTGCTCTGGCCCAGAATGAGCCCTCATTTCCTTGAAGAAAGACAGAAGCCACAGCTGTGGAAATCACTCTGAAGACAGGAGTGGAAGTACAGTGAATCAGGATCTAACTGAAAATTTCAATCTCTGGGTAAGGTGTGGAGAAGGGAGTGGAGGATGGGCACGGGAATGAGAAAACACACAAAGCCCCACTATTTAAGAGAGCAAAATGTATCGTCTCATCTATAATGCAGCACCATAATGTTCCTGTATGAATTGAAAATGCCAGGCAATCAAAGGCCATATATCTCCTGCTTGGATCCACAGAGTGTCCATGTATTTTTAATCAAGGCTGTGTCTCTGAAACATGTTTATGTTTCCTTGCCAAAAAAAACAAAGATCCTCCCTTAGATTAGCTCCTTGCTTGGCTCCAGGTTGCGGTTACCTCTGGCTATGCCAGCAGAAAGGAAGTTGGCAGATTCCCCCATAATGCATTACTGTAGCTAATGCAAGCCATACCTGAAGGATAGTGAGCCCAGAACAATTTGTTAAGGCTGAGGGTACAGACCACGAGTCACCAAAGTCTTCACTCCTCAGATCTCTCCACTTCTGTGCTTTCCCCACACCCTAAAATTTATTCTCCGTGCATCATTGAGAATGATCTGCTAAAAATGTAAGTCCAGGGTCGTTCCATCCCATTAAATCCTCCTCTAGAGTCTGAATACATTTAAAATGAAAACCCAGTTCTCTCACATGGTCTATGTAGATCTGAAAGATTTATTTTACCATCTCTCTTTTCAGGGTGTACCTCAATTCCTTCACTTCCAGGGCCTCATGCACAGTCCTTCCTTTCTGTTCCTAAAGTTTCTGTCCTTAGTGGCTCACAAGTCTTTCCTGCATTCCTTAAAAAAAAACTTTTTAGTGATGTGTATTGTGTGTGTGTGTGTGTGTGTGTGTGTGTGTGTGTGTCTGAGTGTGGTAACTCTCTTAGGTGTTGCAAACAGATCAGCAAAGAAAATAGCCCTTCTTGAATGTTCAGTTCAGTTCATATCCCAGTTCAGTTACACAAATGAGCAATAAAGAAGAAGGAAATATAAAGTTTAAAGCATGTTAGAAAGTGAGGATACTGGCCAATTCTTTAGTTGTAGATTTCAGTACTTCTCAATAATTCGATGGTCCAGCCGGAATATCCCATGATATCATTTTCCCTTTGGAACACTAGGAGATGATTTCTAGGTTTGGAAGTGTCTTCTGAGCTCTCTATATCTGGCTAAGTCACCCTCATCTTTGAGCCTCTTCTTAGATTCCACATCTCTGGAAATAATGGTAAGTATCTTTGCTCTGCAGTTTCACACCATTTCACACCGGCCCTCATTAGTTCTCTGGATAGTTAATTGTAATTGTTGGATTTCTAGCCCATCTCTCCCTAGACCTAAACAATAACAGAAAAAAATGTATTTTGTTACCTTTTTCCTTGTACTTCAGGAAACATTTTGTGTATTAATTTTCATTCCAATGTCTTCTCGTGAATATTGCTATTCGGTGCCAACACTGCTGAAAACAGAAAAGATATGGTAGAAAGTCAAGGGCACACAACTTATTTCTTGACATTAACATCTCTGACCATAAAAAGGGCCTTCCCTTCAACCCTTGACAATAGCCTTAGTGACCAAGAAGCTGGTCTCCAAGAGAATAATTCTGACTCACTCTGCAAATATTGAGCATAGGTCGTTCTGCAAAATAGGGGCTGTGTTAACTTGTCTAACTCAGTGGAAAGGACTCTGACATAAACAGCCTCACCTACGTCTCCAGACAACCAAAGTGGCTACAGAAATAAAAGTTATCAGAACAAAATGAGCCTTTGAAATCCTATCGTTCAAAAATTTCATTTCATTGATGGAGAAATTGAGAACTCTATTTAAGTAACACAATTTTGCTCTTGGATTTTGTTCTTTGGCTGTTCTTGAATTTCCTCATAATCTGTAGTTTCTTTCATTTGTCTGATTCAATCAGTCTTGATACACTTTAAGAGTTATCTATTTTTAAGGATGTGCTAGACTTTGAGGATACAGTTTACACACACACACACACACACACACACACACACACATGCACACACACCAGGACTCAGGCACATGTCAGTTCTCCTGCATTTCACCTCCATAATTACATGTGTTGTTTAATGTTTCACCTTTCATCACAATGGTATCATGAAACATGACCTTCTTTAAAATACTTTAACTGACTCACCAAAAGTCTTTTGGTAATCAATGCATAGTTTACTAAAAATAGCATAGGACAATTGAACAAGGAAATTCTATCTTCATCACTAAGCAAACAATTAGGGTTGTTGTCATATAAAGATAAAATCTCTAAAATCTATTTCCCCTCTTATTATCATCAAAGTTCCTTTGTTCTTCTTTTAATGCAAGAAAAGACTATTGATTTGACTTAGTGCTCTTCTCACCAATATTTTTTTCAAACATCATAATTCACCCATGAACGAGTTCCTATTTCCTACAGTGCTTACCCAAGTCATCACATGTGTTCAGCTCAACAAACTGTCTTCTAATTAGCAGAACTTACCATTTTTAGAAAGTGCATAGCCATCTTTATGCTTAGCCAGTAAATCCCAAACAATCAATCATCATTAAGCTGAGTTTCAAGCATCACGATCCTCTATATGATGTCCCAAAAGATATTCATTTCATGGAGTTGCGGTGAGGATCATATGGAACAACTATTAAAAGAGTCTGCCATGTAAACCAAACCCAATAACTTGGTAGAAGCTCACTGTGACCTGGTTTCTTTCTCTTCAACTGAGTACACATAGTGACTCATAATTTCTTACCACATTAGTGTTTAGTGTCTTTTCAGTCTCTTAGAGACCAGCAACTCTCCCTAACATTGTTCAAATATTCCAGAGAAAAACATGTACCAAAAAACCTCATGTTGTCATTGTTTTTATAACTAAAATGTGACTTCTCTGACAGAGATCCAGAAAATGTATGTGTGTGTGTGCATGCGTGCGTGTGTGTGTACTGATTAAAAATTTGTATTTGTAAGCATTGAAATGCTTCTAACATAGGCCATGCCCTGTTCTGAAAGACTGCAGTAGCATTCTTTTGTTCTTAGCTGGAATGATACTGGGAAGCTTAGCATTCCAAATGCTAGTGGCAGACAGAGGGATGATGGACTTTTACTTTCACATAAAACTTGATCCCTATCAAAAAATGTCACAGTTTAAAAGTCCCCAAGCACAAAACCTTCTAAATTTTCAATCTAATTTGTATTCTTAGCATTTCTGGTGGGTAATCATACTTTGCCAATAGCTTTTTTGGATATGACTGTAGAATAGCATTGGCCAGGCTACCATTTATCCATCAGAGATGAGAAACCACTTAGGCCTTCCATCTAAGTGTTTCATAGAGGCAGGGCCTCACGGGCTTCTGTCCATGGAGCCAATGACAATAGCACTCATATGAAAAAAAAATCATGTACAACAGAGATAAAACAGAACTCATGAAAAGAAATCTCCAGGGCTCACTTTATTCAGGATTGTTGAATTGTTTTTAGTCACTACTATCCTAATATTTTTTCAAATTATATGTATTCTAAAGAGACATGGACTATAAATAGGAGTAACAATTGACTTAATAATTATATGAGATCAATAATATTTATATTTTACATAAAGATAAAATCAAGATTTAGAAAGATTAAGAATTATGTCTAAAATGAGCACGTTAGTGCTAACATTCTATTTCAAAAACAGATCTATCTAGAGGAAAGAGTTAAAAGAAAAAGATTTCTTTTTTGCATTCATTTCATAGATTAAGTTCAGGGAAATCTGGTATTTGTTCAGCAAAATCACATACATGTTGTAAGAGAAAGACACATGAAGTTTCTTTCTTGGTTTCTGGGGATCATTGTGAGTACAATAGTCAAGTCACGAGATGCAATAAATCTTCCATAAGGTCTAAAATTGAGGGAAGCTCAAGGAAAAAAAAAAAGGAGAAAGAAGAAAAATAGATACATTAGCAAGGACACTAGTTCTGCTTCTATTTTAGGTGCCAAATCTACATTTTCTGTTGAGTTATGTAAGAGAAAGCATTGTGCTTGTGTTCAAAGGGCAAGCTTGAGGAAAAGCAGAGGACACTGCCTGCATCCTAAGTGACCCGAGTGATGGAGGGGATGGGCCCTGTTCCAAGTTGATTAGTTCTGCTACCTTCTCATTATTGTTCCGCCTGAAGTTTGGCATGCAAGCAAGGTCATTGCATGCATGGGTCTGAGTGACTTAACTGATTCTGCTACAGACTTCCTCCCCCTCCGCACCCACTCTACACCGCGGCATGCTACCTGCACTAGAGAAAATTAAAAAGCGGCCCATACATTTTACATGAGCTCCCAGAACCAGTGAGAAATTAATATTATGTTGTCTTTTGATAAAGATACAGCTGTTTTTCTAAGATGTTCATCCAATTCAGTAACAGAAAACCTTGTTTAAATTCCTCCATGGAGTTTATACCTCAAGATGGAAAGAAGAAATGAATACATGCTCAGAAGAATATCTGTGCAAGTTTTCTTTTCCTGATTCAACCCTACAACAAAATTTCAGGGTTACATATTAGGTTTCTGCTCTCCTCAAACTCTTAGGTACCTTATTAAATTCATATTTCTGTGATTCCTCTTAGGTCATTCCCTTAGCCTGGAATTATGTCTGCTTATATTATAATGTTCAAATGCATCTAGTTTTTCAAGGATGATCTCAAATGTCTCATTTTCCATGAGTCTACCTCATGATCTCAAAATAAGATCTCTTCACTTTCTTGTCAGATTCTGAAATACTTCTAGAAATGTCCTAAATATTGCAGATTCTGTTTCCCCACCAGTACCATGGGAATAATTTCAGTTCTGTTTTATTGATTTAAAAGCAGAGCTCATGTATAAATGACTGTTCAAAGTGCTTCATAAATAATGCTCTACACATGGTACTTATTTTGTTATTATTCCTACCAATGAGCCCAAACCATATCCACAGTTCTTTGTGTGGAATTTCAAAGATTTTTTACTCAAGTTGAAGCCTCAGTTTCAAGGATTATGCCATGGTACTTTCTTTCAGGTATCTTTATCTCAGGCTTCCAAAACTCAGTATTGTATTAAAGGTATCTCCTTGCTATTGCAGGGATATTATGCAATTTCTTGCTGAGGGCCTTAGTGGTTGTTTTATCTTTATCAATTTTGTTTTTTCCTTCTGACTAGCTCATGCCCAAGTTCTCCTGGTTGGCAAACCATAGAGACATAATGAACAGAGTCAGGATTTAGACCCAATTTTGCATATCCATAAACCATTCAGCCAGGCTTCAAAAAGATACCCAGTACCACCTACGAAATGATTGGTTTAGTTATAAACATAGTTTTGAATTTAGAGACACTTGCATTTGAATGTTAACTGAACAACTACAAAAGTGTGAGCAAAAGCCATCAGTACCATACCTTTAGCAGTGATATTTGTAAAATAATAATATATAACCCTTAAAGTTATTAGGGCTAGGTCTTATAATGCTGAGTGCTATGATCCAGATAAATATCTGCCAGAGATCCAAAGGTTAAAGGCTTACTCTCAGGTCTGTGATGCTATGAAAGGTGATGGAAACGTTAAGATGTGAAGTGGGTCTACTGGAAAGTCACTGAGGAGGACACCAAGGATTGTGGGACCATGACCACTTCCTCTTTGGTTTCTCAAAATGATGAGTTGATTCCAGCAGGAACTATTGCCATGGTACCCTGAAACAGACCCACAGTAACAGGGCCAATGAATGGTGGACTAAAACCTCCAAAGCTGAGACAAAGGTAACTTTCTTTCTTTTTTATTTTTACTTTTACTTTTATTTTGAGTCAGGATCTTGCTATCTAGTCTAGGCTGGTCTTAAACTCACTGCATAGCCCAGGCTGGCCTTGAACTCATGACAATTGTCCTGTCTCAGCCTCTCAAGTGCTGGGATTACAGCAGTGCACCACCACCCCAGGCATCCTTCTCTCTTCATAAACTGACAATCATTGTAGTGACAGAAACTCACAGACATAATACATTCATGACACAACCCATACATTATAGGTATATATGTATATTTAATATATATAACATATATGATATATATGTATTATTTGATACATATATTTAATATATAACTAAATCTTCACTCTACCATTTACTAGTTGTGAGAGTTTAATCCAAGTTATTCTCTATTTCTTTTCCTTGTTTTTTCCATCTGTAAAACGTTATGATTTTAGCATCATGTTAGGTATTAGGTATGTGAGACATAAATTAGAGCATCTATTTAACAAACTACTAGTTGGGGATGATACTGAATGCACATCGATATTATATCTTTAATGAACCTCATTTTCAAGCTGAAATAGGAGGGAAAAATACTATGAAGAGCTAATGTTCAAAACTAAGATTTTGGCTATGAAAGGTTTGAAGAAGGAATAGAAAAAAATAGATTTGAATGTTAGAGAAAGAAAATGACAAGAATCACAGGAAAAGAACTAGAAGAAGAAAGAAATCTGAAATGCAATCAAGATACTTCAATTCTTATCAGCCACATTTAAAAACACTTTTCCAAAAACAAGCACTCATTTGATTCTGAAACTGTTTATGGGATGTTCCGTGAGAACTGACAAAGACACTGTACTGTGGAATACTTTGGGCTACTGTTTAGGGTCAGCAAACACACAGCTATGCCAGCCTAAGTCTGGCATGAAGTAGGTCCTCCATCTAAACAAGAGTCCCAGATTATCTAAGGCTCAGTTTCCATATAGGTAAAACTGGTTTAAATAAGATAATGTGGGCCAAGCTGATGGCACCTCTGCATGGTGGCACACCCTCCAGCTGTGGGGTGGATATTTTTCCTACTTTTACTTGGCCAAAATGTGTTCTTCAGAAACTGTTTCTTTTCCAACCTTTAACAAAACATTCCTACTAAATATATAATACATATATATTATCTTAAATATACTTTTATCTTAAAATGCTTAAGTCTGACATATGTTCTCATAATGCAAGTTATCATTGTTACTATTATTTTTAATATTGTAACAATGCTAATTTACATCTTTCTACAGTTTCAAATTGCTCACAGTGGAAGCACAGAAAGTAGAAATGGAGACAGAGAACATATATTCTACTTGAGATGTCATTCTACTAGAATATTTAGCAATTTATTAAATCTATGCAAATTTCAGGTATATTTTAATATAAAACAATGTTTAATTTTCAAAACAACTCTGTGAGGCAGGTAATAAGGCTAAATGATTTCAGTGAAATGCAGGAATCATGGTTAAATAATTCACCCAAGGTCACACAGCTACTGACCAACAGATTTGTAAGGTGAAATGAATTATTTTGACACAGCTACCATGCTCTTAACCACTAGTTTATATTTTTTTCTTAATAAATAGGAATAAATAAGGAAGTGATGACTCTCAAATCATAGAGACTTAAAAGATGTGACATCTCAAATCATAGAGACTTAAAAGATGTGACATCTATGCTGGGCTCCAACAGATGAACTACTCACTTCGTTTCTTAGAAAACTTAAACCTTTTACACAGATAGCTACAACCAACTGCATCCAGAGCCAGTTGGATATTATCAGCCATAACTGTCAGAATATCATTTTATATGATAATTATGTTAGAATTTGAGCCAATGGATACTACCACTTAGCAGTGCTGTAAAGATAAATTCTAGCTATCTGTGAAACTAAACAGAGCCTTCAGGATTACTAATCATAGATTTAATTTTCTATTAATAACATCAATAGAGGTAATGGAATAATTTGTTGGTTCATCTTAATTTCTCCTTCCATTTGCCCATAAAATTACCTCAAAAATCTACCGATCAACAAACAAACATGTAAATAACTACTGAAAGCAATTATTTGTTTTCATGTAAGCACAGAAGTTGATCCAACTCATATCCCATAAATATCCATATTAAAATTCTATGAAGTACATGTAACTGATCATATCATCCTAAGTCATGCAATAGTTTGATAGTGAATTCAAGATCACATAATTACCAAAATTATAGCAATAATAATGATCCCAAAGCATAACTTGGGTTATAACCATAGCTGTTATACATAGATGTATAACCATATACATCTGTCTCAATATCTTCATTTTAGACTTTGCTTGGTAACAAGGTGCTTAATTTAGCACTCATAATTATCAAATCACAGTGGGCTTTGGTCCTAAGGTATCAGATGCGACAAGAGAGAACTAGTGCATTTCAACCTAGTGACATTATGTACAAATATTTCCAGTAGTCACTCTGTCCTCAAGGATAATGAACCACTTTCTCTCAGATAGCAAAACAATCCATCAGCAGCTCCCACACTCTGTCACAGCTTACCCAGGCTAAAGTTTTCCATATCAAGCTGCCCCAGAAGCATTGTCCAGTTTGTGAAGTTATCTCAGTGTGACTATGTTCTTGCTAACCATTGTGCACAGCTGGTTTGTTCTACTTCTGAACAATCACACAAAGTCACTCAATATTTAATCTAATATTTATATGATTATAATGTAATTTTTACATTCATAGATTTGAAGATGTTTACTAATTTAATGAACAGCATGATTATTCTCTCAATTTGATGTTCTTTCCTGGTACCTGAGAAAATAAAGAAGGAAGTAAAAGAAAAAGAACTAAGGATCGAAAGATATCCTGTAAGCCTATAGGGTATTATAATTTTTAGAAATCAGCAATACTTAATGTAGGGTCTCCTGAGAATCACATGGTAGCATTGTGCTTCCTCACCTACTTGAGGCTGGATATGGAATAAAATATGTTAATGGAATGTGAACAGAAACATTCTGGATTTTCTCTGGATGAGATTATTTACAAAGCCCAATATTCATTGTTATGGCTTCTTTTCATTTCCCCAGTGACACTGAGAGTCTATGTTTAGATGACAATTCTAACCCTCCAGGCAGAGATCCTACAATGAGTAGAGACCCTCTACCCACTCATTCTGTAATAGTTTTAGGGCATTGAAATTTAAGGGCTGCTATTATTAGGATCATCATTATGATCATTTTAATGAGATTTGGTACATGATGTGGGTGTTTTGGCAATACTTAGCAAGACACTATAAGAAAAAGATGAGTTGAGAAAAGAACTGCCTGGAAATAGAAATAGAAAGGAATGAACTCAAGAAACTAAGCAATTTGTAAGATTGAGGGAGAAAACTGCTTTTGAAACTCAATCTATAAAAAGATAGCATTGAGAATGTCATTGAATTTAACAAAGGCCACAAAAGCTTAGACTTGTAGTGAGGACCAAATAAAAGAAATGGCCATCACAAATACTGTTAAAGTCTGAGTCGATTAAGGTGCTTCAGACAAAAGGTATAATTAAGAGTTTGGTATCCAATAATGCATTCAGTTGCACAAAATAGTTCAGGGGGAAAAAACTAAAATCGTGACATGCCTATGCAAGCCTTATGAGGTAAAGTTAGTGTAATTACAGCTGCAGTGGACGAATGGGGCAGAAACATATAAAGCAAGAGGTAACAAATCCAAAGAATATAAATCTAAAAATGTAACAAATCTACAAAACAGTAAGGATATTATTAGAGCACCTAAATGACTGGATTTAACAAGATACAAAGTCTACTAGCATTTCAAAGGAGCGGCATTTGAAATAGATTGCTGCCTGTGAATATTTGAGATTAATTATCAGCAAGGATCTCAAACTCCTAAGCAGAAAAGAAACACAAGAATATGTTCACTGCTGAATAAGGCATATTCTCTAATGCCAACTGTTGATGTAACTGAAAAGATTAAAGGAAGTGGAAGAACCCCAGAGGACAGGATCAAGGGCTCTAAAAAACAGAGGACTGTTAGTCTCACTCAGGAACAGTGCAGACACTAACATGGGAAAGCTTCCAATCCCTGGAGAACTTCCTGCATGTTTCCATAGGATTTCAGAGTTGCTATGGACTAACAATTGTGCTAACTCCATTTATAGTTACGACTGTTTATTCTACTAATCCTGGGTGTGATACTCTGTTATACATTGTGTTATAAATTACCTATAAATTTGGCTTTTTTTAGTTTACTCTTTATTTCAGATCTTCAAACACAAAGAAACTACCTGTGGACATAATGAAAAAGCAACAGGGAGCTATAAAGAGATTTGGACTTCAATACGGTCACACTGTCTGGATGAGGTATGTCTAGTGTTCCTCAATTAAGCCATGGAGCTGTTGCCCTTAGTGTGTAAAATATATTTTTTCCTCACAAACAGGAAAAAGAAAGAAACATTTTCCATGAAAGAAGCAGACAGTAGGAATTATTTGAGTTGGTGAAAATAGCCCAGATCCGGGGTTGTACTCAGTGGTAGAGTACTTACCTAGCCATGTACAGTGACCTGGATTCCTTCTATGGCAGAAAGAGAAGAGGAAGAGAAAGAGGAAGAGGGAGAAGAAGGAGAACAAGGAGCAGGAGGAGAGAAGAAGGCAAAAGAAGTGAGGTGAAAGGGGGAGAGGGAAAGAAAGAAGAGAGAGGAAGAAAGAGAAGAGGAAGAAGGTGGAGGAGAAGAAGGTGAAGGATATTCCCAGTTTCCCAGATTTCCCCCTTCTTAGTGTATAGACAATCTTACTTTCTTACCCGATTAAGTCAGGTGTATTAGTCACTTTCCTGGCACTGGAACTGGAACACAATTTCCCTGACACCTGAAACTTAAAGGGAGGGAACCTGATTCTGCCTCAAGGATTTGGAGGATTCAATAAATGGTTTGCTGCCTCTGAGGCAAAAATGGTGCAACAGAAGGGGTTGAAGAGAGCACTTCAACTCATCCTGCAAAGCAGCAGAGCGATGAGGTGGGTACTGAGGAAAGGAATACATCTTTCCAGGTTGTGCGCGTGTAACCTACCCTTCAACCAGGTCCCACCTCTCAACAGCACGTTAAGCTAAGAATCTATTCATCCATTATCAGTGGATTAGTCTACTCATAAGTACAGCAACCCATGATAAATTCATTTACCAAAAGCCCCACTTCTGAACACATGAGACTTTTGTGAAACAAACTCTAGTTAGATCCTAACTATAATATTCTGCACCTGGTGCCCCAAATTCTCATGGCATTCTTATTACATGAATTGAATTTACTTCATCTTTGAGATTACCCAAAGGTTTAGTAATTTCAACACTGCTGAGAAGTCCAAGTCCAAAGTGTCCACTGTTACTCAAAGCAAACTCTGGCATGATGTCCTATAAAAAATTTGAAAAATTTGAATACTTCCAAAGTACAATGGCACATTGTAAGCATCCCAATTTCAAAAAGGAATAATGGGGAATAGAAAGGAATTGGAAATATGATCACAACACAGTAGAGAAAATATTTATCCCATATATTCAAGTTCAGCAATTGACAATGGGTTAATGACACATGCAATTCAAAAGACTTGGGCAAACCTGAATCAGTGACTTTGCCTGTTGCAGGCAATATGGCCTTTCTATTGAGCTACTTCTGCTTGCTACTTACAGATTTCCTCAGCTACTGCTCCGTGATCCTGGCATCTTCAGCTTTCTAGACTCTGTCCTTAACTCATAGATTTCTGCATTACTCTCTCAGGACCTGGTCTCCCAGATCTTCCTTTGAAATCTGGATGGAAACTTTCATGACCCCACAACTGTTAAATTCTGCATGTCTTCACAAACAGCATGACACATAGTGGATGATGCCCTGGTCTACCACCAGTTCAAACAGTAGTCAGGCCCCAGTGGGCTGAGTCTGTGGCACTCTCTGAGGGCCAGGATTGCTGAACTCATGGAAACACATCCTTAGGTGATCCTGAATGAGCAGGACAACCTGGAACTTTATTTTCAAAGCAAAGTTTGTCAAAGAAGTTTACATTTTTGCACCCTTGAACCTGCAACTGTGGGGGACTGGACAATTATTGAGGTCCCTTCAGGACTTCTATCCTACTGTCCTAATGCAAAGCACTTTCCTTCTTTTCAATGGTTCTGACTTTTTTTCTATTCATGGCTTCAAATCTATAGGTACTTGCTTTCTGGAGAAGCTATAAAATTTTCATAGCCCTCATCTCTGTGTGTTTGATCCTGATTATCATTGTAAATCTGCCTGAAGATAACTATTTGTATCCTTGCCACAAACTGAATATTGGACTGTCTTGCAATTTCCTCCGCCAGATTAATTAGCTCACCACCTTTAAATTCAATCTCACAAAAAGTTGTAGGATATGGACAAAATTTAAACTTTTTTTCCCCGTAATGTAGCATACATGGATTCTAATCCAAGTTCCAACAGGGTCCCTGGTCCCAAGTGAAACCTCATAAAGTTGGCCTTTATTGTCTTCATTTCTACAGCACTCTAGTGTTCTAAGTATCCAGCAAAATTGCCCATCAAATTCTGGTTACATTATTCTAGGGTATCGCTAGCCCACATCTCTAACCTTTTCAAATACCTCCTATGAACCAGTTCTAGTTTCTGAATAGTGTGGCTGGGTATAGACACAATAACAACTCCACTCCTAGCAATGTTTTCTGTATTAGTCACTTTCCCATTATCAGGACACACTCATACTTTAAAGGAGAGGCTTATAATGGCACGTTTTTAGAAGAATCAGTATACGCTTGGCCAGCTCCAAGGCGAAAACAGCACCAGGGGAAGGACATAGAGGAAGAAATCTGCTCAGTCTCTGGCAACCGAGAAAGACAGAAGAAAGGAGCTCTTGACAAGAACACACTTTCCAGGCTATGACCTCAGTGATCCATTTCCTCTGACCATGCCCCACCTCTTCAGAGCATAGTTATGAACTTACAATGCAGTAATCCCCTGACAAGTACAGCAAGCCCTTCATCCGGTTACATTCCCAAAGGCCTAAAACTGAACACACAGAGCTTTTGCAAAACATTTTAGATCCAAACTATAAAGGTATTCTCAGATGACTTTATATTTGCCAAAAAAATTGATCAGTTGTTCTAGGTATGATTTTGTCATGTAAACTTTTAATTGTCAGATTTAACACTGTAGTGCTTTGGTAATTCTGAAAGCCAATGAACCGATAAACTGTAACACAGAGCACTATGCTGACCTGCAATAGGCATACAGTTTGAGAAAGAAACAAGTTTTTTTTTTTCTGTTCTCAGTTTGAGATTTGCTTATTGCTGAGTATGACCCGCATGTCCTGCTTTGGTTATGGGTTATGGATGGTTATTCATGTTGTGTAACTCCAGATATGCTTTTGCTGCACCTGCGCAAGTGCCTTTATGGTCAGGAATAAAATCAGGCTTCTATGGCAGATCAATATGATCCAACATCTGAAACTAAACACTGAACCAGCAGCTATTATTGAAGATTATGGTCATTTCCATCATGTGGACAAGATTATAGCAATACTTATCTCAGTGTTTTCTGCTTTGAGCAAGTGTCACTGCCCTTCTCTGTAGGTGATTTATAAGGAAACATTTTCCAAAGCCAAAGACAAACATAAATTCAGCAGAACTGTCCCACATTCCATCTCTGATAAGGTGAATATGAACTCTCATCATGACCTCACTATTTCCTCATTCCTTAATGGAATAATGAGGACACACTCATCCACATCATGGCACCACTAAAATACCAGAAACCGTGAGGGCTGAGCTACTTTTCATCCATGACATTTACTAGGTCTTCTGAATGAGTGGTCCTGTATTCTCATGCTCATTAATGCATATCCCAAATTTGTTTTACTACCTTAATAGTTCAAAAACAAACAAACAAAAGATTGGACCTGCCTCACACAATGATAATGAATGGACCATAAAGTAATTTCACCACAAAAACTCTAAGATCCTTTTTTGCAGTTTTCCTTTATTGTAAAACTGCTTCAAACGAACATCTTATTTTCTGTTGGTTATGTAGTCAACTTAAGATCTGCATACTGTAAGTGATAGGTGTTTAATAATTTGTTGCAACATACTATGTGTTACTGGCAACATACTATGTACTTGGTCTGCTGAGTCTGCACAGAGAAGTTGTCTCTTGGAAAATGACAGTTAAGTGAGCATTGTTTTGGGTTTTTGTGTTTGTTTGTTTGTTTGTTTGTTTGTTTGTTTTTTATGGGAGAAAACTAACCATGTACAGGAAAGAAGACTCGAGGTAGAGAAAGCTTCCTGTGCAAAAACTGGTGTGTGCAGGCTCAGTTCATTTGAAGATGTGAACTAAGGTTAACGAAGGTTGATACAGCACAAATGTGTGTGAGAGTGGTCAGGGGGAGACTCAGGTAGAGGCCAGCTTTCAGACTTTGAAAACGAGTGGCAACATTTGAAAATTTTAGTTTAAAGGAAACAGGGATTTAGTGGATAAATTTATATTGTCCAAACTTCCTCATCAAGAAAGTTATTAAATCTTAGAAATTCTGAAATACTAGTTCATATCCCATCCTTCACATTATAAAAGAATCTTTTCTTGCACAGATTGGAATTATCATATTTTTCATTACCAAATATTTATTGAAAATCTTCTACATATTGTGATTGAAAGATACAGTGCATGCTTACACGTTTTAAAATATAACACTAAAAGACACATTTACATTAATCTCAAAATATTGCCCCTCACTTCAAACACACTTACCCATCACTGCTGTCACTTTCTGAAGCAGTTCTGGAAGTCTTCTTTCACTAGTGTCTTTATGAGGTATAATTTTTTAAAAATGTGGTGAATGCTTTTGCCAAATATCATCCAACAGAAAGACAGGCTCATAAAAATATTATAATATATCCTTACCCACCAGATGCCCCAGACCTCTGGCTTTTCTCCAGAGGTAAAATGACCATGAAAGGTAAATCCCTGAATTGATTCTGCATATCAAGGAAGTCATGAGGGTACAATTCAGAAAACTCACAAAACAGGACATCCAGAATTGCTTCAGTGTCAGGAATGACAGAATACGTGTGTTTGAAATGAGAGTGTATTTACAGAGATTAATGGGAATGTGTTTTTACTATTTTTTAAGCATTCACTGTATATTCTGATTACATGTATAAGGCAGGCACTAAAGAGCTGGAGGTACAGATATCTCTCTTAAAGTTTTAATGCTCACCGTGTATACAAATAGAATAGGAATATATGGGAAAAGAAAATATTCCTCTGTTTTTGTGAACGTTTCAAACAATAATTCTCTTTTCTCAGGGCAAGAGATAGATTGTAAATTTTTAAAATCACTAGTTAAAAAGTACTTAATAAATAATCCATGAATGACAAAGGGATAAATATACTGAACTCCTTAGGGAATGATAGAAACAGAATAGATGACTTAATAAAAAGAATAACCTCATGATTCTAGTGACAAAATTAATTTTGAAAATCTCCAAGCAGAAAGCAGACTGAAATAGGAGAACCAAAAGCTTGGTACAGTTGCAGAATTTTAAGCGATTTATTTAATGTTCTCTGGGTATACATCTAAAATATTCATGCGTGTTGGACATAATTATGTCATTTTATTGTCCACTGTGTGTCAATGAAATGTCTTTTTTCCACTGTAGTTTATATCACTTTTTAGCAATTGGGAAATTTAAATGATTATAAACAAAAAAGTCTTAAGTGGTGGAGAATTTATTTTATGAATCTTACAGTGGAATTTTAAATCTCAATGGTATACTCAGGGAAGGATTGAGAGCTAGATAAGCACATTTCTCTACACAATACACAGAGTGGCCCTTTTACAGCAGTTGCATTTAAAGAAACATTGAACTAATGATTAGAGAGGTCAGGAAATATCCTAGTGAAGATTGAACAGCAACTAAATTGCTATTTCCAATCTAGCACCGACTATTGCTCTGTCTTGTTTTAGAAGACTCCATTAGCACCACTAGAAGTCACAAAGAGGCAGATTTGCTTCCAATGTGAGGGGAAACGTTCTTTGGAACTCAGCTTTTCATGAGAAATTATTATCTTTGGTACTCATAGAATCTCTGCAGACAGATGCTGAGAAAGACCCTATGCATGGTGCAGAAGTCACAGGACACTGCTACAGTACACACTGTGACGCTGTAGGTAGTACCTGAGCTTTGGTGTTAATCAGATAAAGATTCAAATCTTAACATTTCCAAATTACTGACTGTTTGACTAATGGAGTTCACTTAACTTGGCTGACTTTTGCCTTTCCTTACAAGAAAATAAAAATAAACCTGCTCAGAGTTTTAAGTAAGATTAAATGAGTTGATTCTCTTCTTTTTGAAAGCTAATATTTCATTGTGTCAGTATGTGTGGGACTGATCTGCTCATCCATGAATAAACATTTGGGTTGTTACTGTGTCTTGGCTATTGTGAACACTGCTGAGATGAATGTGGGAATACAGGCATATCTTTAATGCAGTAATTTCTATCCTATATATAAAATCAGAATTGTGATTACTGGATCATACAGAAGACTAGTTTTTAACATTTTGAGGAAATGCCATAAAATTTTTCACTGTTGTTTTATCAGTTTATATTCCCACCTTAAAATGTTTCCTGGTTCCATTTTCTCCACATTCTAGCTGTAGTTACTATCTCTTCACTTTTAGATAATAGCCATCCCAACAGGTGTGAGACTATATCCCATGATGGTATTGTTTTGTATTTCCTTAATTTAAGCACACTTCTATCTACCTGATGCAATTTGTAGGTATTCTTGGAAAAAAGTCAGTTCAAGTTCTTGGCCAATTTTTAAGTTGGCCAAAGATTTGTGGGATTTTTGTTTTGTTATGTTTTTTGGGTGTATTGGTTAGCCTTTGTCTTTTGCTATTTACAAGTCCTTTTGACCACTAACAATTCTTTGATATATGATTTTCAAATATTTTCTCATACTCCATAGAGTAACTTTTCCTTCTGCTGTTTTCCTTTTTGTTGGAAAGAAACATTTTGCTTGACATAAACTTACCTGTGCAATTTCGCTTTTGTTGTGTGTAGTTCTGGCCTCATACTCAGTCATTACCAACAACAACTTCGTTGAAAACTAGTTGACCATGCATATGTATATGGCCATATAATTTTGCTTTGTTATTCTATTTCACTGGTATATGTGCCTGTTCTTTTGCAAGACTATACTAATTTATTTACTATAGATTTTTTAAATAAGTTGAAGTCAAGAAAGGGTGATCCCTACAGCTGTGTTCTTTCTCAAAATTATTTCGCTTATTTGGGGCCTTTTGTACTCCATAGGATTTTAAGATTTTTTTCCTGTTTCTGAGCAAAACTTCAATGGAATTTTTATAGTCCTAATCTGGAGGATATTATAAGGAAAATTAAGTAGACATAGAAAGAAAAACACCACAGTTTTCATTCATAAGTGGGTTGAAAAATACAAACTCACAGAAACAGAGTAGAGAGCAGTTAATAAGGGCCTGAGCATTGGGGAAATGGAATGTTATGTTTGATCAAATGGCACAAACTTTCATCTATAAGATGAGCAAATTCTGGAAAAATAATTTGCAGTGTGGTGGTGTAGTCAATAACCAAGAATTGTATATTAAAATTTGCTATGAAAATACACACCATTCTCACCATGGGAGGGGGTCCTAACTATGTAAGTAACGCTTATTTTAAGTATCTTAATTATAGTAATAGTTCACAACGTATATCAAACTAGCACGTTATGTACCTGACCAAAATAAAAGCTGGAAAACGTAATTATATCACAATACATGTAAAAGAGTGAACATGTAAATAATTTAATGGGGAAAAAGGATTAAAGAAGGCAACATGTAAAAGTTTAACAAATAACCACCAGGTAACAGATATTTAATAAAATTTCTGGCAAATTGCAATTCATGGAAATGTGCAATTCCTGTCATTAACTGTTGAGAAAAAATAGATTCTTCTGTATACCAGCAATTATTGATCAATTTTAATCTCTGAAACTTCAAGTACCCTCTTTACTTTTCATATGTAACAAATACATTCACATAAGAGTTAAATCTTTGGCTTTTTGGTTTTAGTGTTTAAGTCATATCTTTATTTTTTCCAAATTTACCTGTTTCCATTGTCAATTACATTGCCTTCCAGTCTGTTTTTTTTCCCTTTTTGAAAATTGCAGATGTTTCTCATAAGAACTTCAAAAGATGAAAACATAACATTCTTGACCCTCATCCAAATTTAAATTAAAAACCAAACTTGTGATGTTAAATCTAAAAAGAGCTCTGTGTTAGTCACTCTGATTTCTTTTTACTTGGTGGCAAGAGGAAAGCTGTATTTTTATAGCACTCATTTTACTTCATTTGTCACAAAGAAATACGCCTCCTGTTATAGGAGGACCTGTGGCTGCCAAATACAACAGGAGGAACCGAACACCACATCACCCAGTGATCATCGCTGAAATGGCCCCGGCCAACTTTTTCTATACCTTTTTTTAAAAATTAATTTTCTTTCATTTTCCTAAAATGTCTAATTACAATTTTATATTCCAAACAGAAATAGACTAATTCAGAAGATCTAAGCATGGACTCTGCCTCATCTCCATCTTCTCTGGTAACCAGAATGCTTGGAATTTAGAGGTTTAAAAAATAGGTTTCCTGACTGCACACTGGCCAATCCAAACTCTTGCAAACAAAGTATGGACTTACCCATCTCGCTTTGTGATTGGCTCTAAAATTATTGATCATAATAGACTGGATGACACTCAGTCCAAAGAACAATGTCAATATTTTAGTGGACTAAAGAAAGGGTTTAATTCTTGTTCACACTGCATCCCAACAAGGCTTGGATGAGAGGCTTTCAGTACTGCAGACCCTAAGAAACCCAGCCTGAAGTTGGCATTTACAGACAAACTAATAGGTGGAAAAATGATTCAACAGATGTGCAGTACCACATCATTGATATTTCCAACAAAAATGGGTAGAACAACGTGCCTGCCTGGCATGAGTATCCACAGTGGTCTTTAGCATGGTTAATCATGCTTCATCTCACCTAATGAAATGAATTCTCAAACAATAAACATTCGCAGGTCTTTCCTCAAAGTAAAATGTCTTTATAAAAATGAGGATAACAACAACAGCCACGACTGACTGAAGACAAATTTCCAGATGCGGTAGAGCAATTTGCATGGATTTTTCCATTTAGTCCTCAATACCCAGATGCCATATGTCTTCCCATTTCTCATAAAAGAAAAGCAGCTCTCAGTTTTCCTACTAGTTCAACATTAGGGATTTGGTAAGCTGTAGAGTATGGTAACAAATAAATGCATGTATTATTAATAAGAATACATAATAATGTAATTCTAATGGGTTAGATCTATGTGGGCATTTAAAATTTATGAGGTGATTTTACTTACATCCTGCCATCTAAATGGGATTTTGTACAGCTCTGGGAGGTTAATAGGCCAGAGAATGCTGTGTGCTTTTCACAGGATAAGACATCATGATAATATTAATACAACACTTTGCAATTTACAGTGTGTTCCCTTGCCTAACCTCACTTCAGCCTCATAACCTGAAGAGAAAACAACCAACAAAGGAGAAGAAATTGTAAGACTGGAGAACTTTCCCAGTGCTCTTCAGAGAACTCAAATCCCAGGGATAGCTGTAAGTGAATTATCTCTGTACTCAGGAGGAACCACATTCCCATGGAATCATGTAACTTTGAGGCAACTTTCACTTGATTCAATGAATGTGAAGACTACGTAATAGTCTTCACTTTTTCAGAGATAGGTGACTTGCTTGCTGAATTTTAGAGAAAAAATAAATAAAGAATACTTGGAGTTATTAGATCCTGAAATATCGCCCTAAGTGCCCACATGCTACCTTTATTTCTAGAATGTAGAAAACTTGCTTTACAAACTGTTGTGCAGTGAAGAACTGGGAATTTTCAGCTTGGTTCATAACACTAGGTTAATCAGCAGGAATTGGCCAGGCTATTCTGTTATACCTAGGATGTCCCCAACTGACTCTTGTGTTTGGAACCTAATTGGATCATTGGAATACTATACTCATCAGTGGGTTCATCCAAGGTGCCTCCCTTCTCTGTTTGCTCTTGGGCTGCTGTGGGTCAAATATCCTTTTCTCCCAGCCCTAATCCTCTGCCATCCTGACTCTGCCTTCATACCAGCACACCATGGACTGAAATACTGACCCAAAATATATCTCTCTTCTTTTTAGTTGTAGGTGTTGAGTATTTTGTCCCACTGATGAGAAAGTCACTAAGACATCTGGGTAATAAATACTACCAACAACCCAAGGGATTTTAAAACAAGGTTAAATTCCTGCTTATATTTCATTTACAGTGGACAGGGGCAAAGACCAAGCCTCCTGGAGGTTCAATCTTAACATCTTCTTCTCTGAATGCCAAAATACAGAAATGTGATGCATCACATGACACCCTAGCTCATAAAATCTCCACCATGAAGTGACACATCGCACTCCCATTCCTAGTTCACTGGTCAAAGCAAATCGTTTGGCATGCCTGATTCCAAAGTGGGCAAAATCCAGTGCCCTTCTCCCCTGCGCCTTGGTACATGAACTACAGCACATTTTTAGTGAAGGTTACAGTTACTGTAGCCATGGGTCCAGTGAAATAAAGTTTTGTAAGTATATTAACAGAATTGTTCTACCATCATCAACAATTTTAAAATATTTTCAACATTTCTGCAAGAAAATCACACCCATTTAATGTCAACCTCTACCCATTTTATCTAATAAAATTTAATTGTGTAAAAAGAAAACTGTTATTTGCAAAACACACACATATATGTATATATTACACATATACCTTATGTATATATTATTATATACATTATTAGTGTATATACATATGCATTAACAAAGAAGAAATACTTTGTAATTCTTTAGACTTAGAGAAATTATTTCTAAATCCTCCAGATAAAAACATGCATGGTATGTATATTATTTATGGCAGGTTCTGCCATAAATGACATTCCTTTCATTGTGTTTACTACTTTTTAAAAATTATATTTGGATGCTGGTTTCCACTAAAATAATATTTTTTGTATTCATATTTTACTTCTGTTCTTCCATGTTCTATTTTTCTAAAGAGAAATTTCACACTGAAATATTAAAATACTAGCATGGTAACTTAAATGCATTTATACAATATCTGATGTTAAAATTAACATTAAGGTCACCAACCACACCATGTATGTGTGATTCCATGTATTTAAAAAAATGCCATTACAAAATTTGGCTACATTTAGCTTCATGGTTATTCTGTAAGATACTTATGTTATCTAAATTTTACAAATGAGAAACTAACAGCAGTAGAGGTAGGACCTAATAGCAGGTTTCCTGAACCCATGCCTAAAGTTCTTCTTTGTAATAAAAAGAAACTGGCAATATTACACCTCTGTGCCCAGTAATATGCATTGATTAGTCTTATCTAATGTTTTTTTTTTTTTTTTTTTTTTTTTTTTTTTTTTTTTTTTTTTTTTTTTTTTTTTTTTTTTTTTTTTTTTTACTCAGTTCTAACGTGAGCACTTTATGAGCAGTCACAGAATCTCTGGCTCAGGGGAATGTTGAGGGAAATTCTGATTGTCGAAGTAAGATGATCAGAGCAGAGCCAGGTCCATGAGAAACTTCAAGTCAAAGCAATAAATAAGATATTGGTGAGTATGGACAGGCAGGTGAGTCAGATTCTAAGAAGATGTAGATTCCAAAGACAAGCTAGAGTCAAAAAATGACAACATGTCAGGGAAAAAAAAGAAAGGTCACAACCATGCACTTCTCACTGAGGCAAAGAAAAAAGAAAAGAAAAGACAAGAGAATTGAAGAGACACCAAGGAAACAGAAATTTTGAGATAGGCACCAGAAAAATCCTTAGTATTGGACCGAGGAGCATGGGTCTCCAATTAAAAATGTCTTTTTCTTTATTCAAACACAGCTTTCACTCTTATTAGTTTCTTGGATTTGGACAATTCTTCTAAATCCTCTGAAGCTGTTTCTTTTTGATAAAATGAGGGTGAGGATATTAATATCAAAGTTATATTTTATTCTATGAGCACATCAATTATTCATCTTATGTGAGTCCATACCATGCAAAAATCACATTAATAAAACTCATTACTTTTACTCACCTGCATAATACATGCCAACCGCATCCACAATGCTCCCTGACAAATAGGGGTCATTCAGAAAATGTTTATAGAATGGTTTTGATTAAAATTACATAGATGAAATTCATCACATGTAGTAGCCTGTTAACAAATGTTAGATTTACTTTCCTCTAGAGTAGAACTAAATAATCATTTTCTGTAATGGGATGAATGGTAAATATTTTACATTTTGCCATCCATACAGCCTGCGTCAAAGCTCTTCAGCTCTGCTGTTACAGCATGAACGCAGTCACAGATAGTGTGGAAAGGAGCAAGTGTGGTTGTGTTATGATAAAATTTTATGCACAAAGAAAAATAAGCTGAGAGTCAGATTTAGCCCTGTAATTACAGTTGAGAAATGCTTGTTCTAAAGTACAGTATATGTTTATACATTCCATTCTATAGCAAGGGCAACTTTTAAAAATTCTGTTCCCATAGCTTCCATCCACTCTTAGGAGAGAGATTTAGCATGGCTAAACAGTGAATACTGAATTGGGACTCACCGAAACGGAGTTAAACATTGCTCTGCCTATGCTGTTTCCATCCTCCCTTCCCTTCACATGATGTGATGCACATCGTTAATTTCTGTACCAAAACTCTTTCTCCATAGACATCGCCAAGGGAGGCTTTAACCCAATTCAGGCTGAATCATTCTGAATAAGTAAAGTACTTATGGACTATAAACTTCATAATTCTAATGGATATGAAAACATGTTCATTATTTTCATTGAAATTTAATGTGTGTTAGGATATATATGCCCACATTGCTTCTCAGATCATTGTAGACACAAATGCTTCTCGTAGTATCCACAAATTAAAAGTTCCTGTTCATCATACTAATAATTCCAGTGGGTTTTATCATTGAGATTTCTGCATCTATTTGGATATCATCTTGAAACACACGTTTTTGCAAAATGGAGATACCAATATGTATACCATTTGCCACTTATATTAATATAACAATCACCACATATGGATTGCCATATGTTTCAGAACCAATAACATAACATTTATGTATATTTTCTGATTTAATCCTTGTTTTATGGCATTGTTCCATCCAAAGGGCAGGAAGTAATGATTTAGGAAGTAGAATAAATTGCTGAAAGTTTTTCATATTCATACAACTTTATATTTTTAAAAGTCCCATCACATCTTTCCAACTGTACTTTGCTCTATTTTAAAATATATCATCAGAAAATAAAAATAATTCTTAATTTACATACATATATGTACCTTTCACTTTATATATAATATTTAAGTTTACAGTGAACTTTGTATTTTAGGTCATATAATCACTATACAAACTTTATGAATTGAGTAGAGTAATAGAAATGCAGGCTCTTGGACCATAGTCCAGAATGCTGAATTATATTCCATATTTTAACAAAATCCCTAAGAATGCTTACAGTAAAATTCAAGTTTTATTGAGCTGTATAAGATCATTCCCATTTTACTAACCCAAACTTTCAGTGTCAGAGTTTTTGAGTTTTTCAAAGATATTCCCAAATTTGGTGAAGTAATTGGAAGAAGAGGCATAGAAAATGCACAGACAGTACAATTATCAGCTTTCTGCTTCATAAATTTAGCAGAAGATAGAAAGCCTACTGGAGAAAAGAATATCTGAGAAGCCTTTCTTATCAGAAGCCTAATCTACAAGAGATGGTAAAAAGTAAGGTCTGCTCTGTTACCTCAGGCTGAGGGAAAATCTTTCCAAAGAGGGTCTCTGGGCCCAGGATAATTCTGTTACAAGTAAATACAGACATCTGTTTTTCATAAAACCCTTATTTGAGATACTAAATGGTAGTAGGACTCAAATTAGTTAACAGAGTGAATTATTTCACCTTTGAAACATACTTGCACATTTTGGATAAATCTTCCCCTGAAGAATATTTTTTTTCAACCACATAATAATTATATGGTTGGAACAAATCAGGTAGGAAAGAATACCTATTGCCACAATCCCCTTTCTCCTTCATTCCCCTCTGACATGCTATTCATTATATTTTTTAATCCTTTCTTGTTTTCTTTTTCTCTGTTCTCACCACCCTAATTGCTCTTCTTGCCTCTGTCTGTTCACAGAATATTATACCACCTCTCCCTGTTATTTGGCCACCCAAATAACAATGTCATTTCTTTGTAATACAGTCTGAAATTTTTGAAAGGAAAAAAATAAGAAAAGATTTTTCAGCAGTTAAATTGGTACCTAATAGTATCTATGCAGTAATGCACATGTGTGTTTTTCATAAAGAAGGTTCTCAGGCCCTGTTTGTTTTCATTTTATTTTAAAGCAAATGGAGTGTGTGTGTGTGTGTGTGTGTGCATTTTTGTTGTAAAAGTTAAAGAAATTTAGTACTGTTTGTGTAAAGTTTTAGGCAAGACATAATCAAGCACAAAAGGAAAAGCTGAGCATATGGAACTGATAGAAGAAAGTAAAAAATGATATAAAACAAATAGAACCAAGACCAGGAGAATTTACAACATTCTGAGCCTTGTGGAAAGAAGTTGAAATGATTCTGTGTGCACACAAATGTTTGTTATGGTGATTCTATTTCATAAAATAAAATAGCCCAATTACAGTAAAATTTTGCAATTAGTTAAAATATTAATAATTAACTGAAATATATATATCAACTTTTAAA
This sequence comes from Hydrochoerus hydrochaeris, assembly GCA_004027455.1. NCBI lineage: Eukaryota > Metazoa > Chordata > Mammalia > Rodentia > Hydrochaeridae > Hydrochoerus > Hydrochoerus hydrochaeris. Next base: position 303,776 of record PVLA01000304.1, on the reverse strand, counting down.
AACTAAAATTTAGATACTGTTTCTAATACATATATTGTTATGTTTCAGCAGCTTTTTAGAGAAAAATAGGCTTATGAAGAAAAGCACTTTCTTGTCTTCAGATACGCTGAATTACACAAAGATTTTCTTCTTTTTTCATGTGACTCTAGAATGTAGTTTTTCTAGACTAAATGTTACAATTTCTTTACAAAGAATGCACTTGTAATCAATAGAGTAAATATGAGTTTGTCTACTTTATAAGTAAAAAAACTGAAGATAAGACAATAAATTGAGAAACATATGAACACTAAACAAGCAGGAGCACTTCTCATCTAATATTTTGACCAACTTAATATTGAATCAAGGATGAATCAATTTGCATTTTTTCTATTTCTTTAATTTACTTAAATCTTTAAAAATAAGCTTTCAGAAAGGTAGCTGGATGATAAAATTTAAGTTACTAAAATAACATATACAGGGAATCATTTTAATGAAATAAATTTAATATATTAGTTATAAAGACTAATGGGAAATAACTTTTCATTAAATATTTAATTACAGCCAATCTCTGAGCTACAAGAATGAGCAAGATCAAACTCTGGCCTCCAGCTTCCCACTGCTCAGTTCAGTGGTTCTCAACAGGCAACGATTTTGCTTTTCTTGGACTTTTCATTGTAACACTGGGATAGTGGGCTGGTGTCAGTACTTCTGGCATCTACTGAGTAGAAGCTAAGGATGCTGTAAAACATCACACAATGCACGCAACAGCCTTTTAACAAACAATTATCAAGCCTAAGATCTCGAGAGTGTCAAAGTTATGAAATCCTAGCTTAAATCAATAAGGCAAATCATTCCACAACACTGTGCATAGCTCCAGAGCAAGTCCCTATGAGAACCCCAAACAATGAACAGGACTCCAGTTGGGCAAATGAAGAAAAGTTACACAAGGACAGTGCCAGTGGGCTGTGTCTAACAGAATAATTGCAAATTAAGTCATCAGAAAGAATGTTCATTAAAGCAAGAAGGTCTAAATTAAGGACTAGTATTTCTCAAAAGCACTTTTCAGAGAATACTAGGATGCATGGGACATTCCATATAGAGTGAGATTACATAAACATGCACACAGTGTTGCATTCCTGCACAGATGTGTTCCTGGAGATGAACTTACATAAGAGCTCACTGTAGGATTTCCTGCAGAAGTAAAACATTTTATTAGGAGGACAAAGTATTCTGCAGATATGTATATATATATATATATATATATATATATATATATATATGGAGAGAGAGAGAGAGAGAGAGAGAGAGAGAGAGAGAGAGAGAGAGATACATCTCTCAGGGTTTGTTTGCACACATCACAGCTTTGAACAACACCATTTTAGATAACAGATTATTTAAAGAAGTGAATCAGGAGGAGTGGTCTGAGCACATTTCTGATTTTAAAGTATACATATTAAATGCATAAATGGTGTGCAGGCACAATGGGGAAAGAGAAATGAATGATGAGGGACAAGTTATCAAAATAGTTTACCATAGTACTTAATAGGAATTTTAATAGAGTTATTCACTAGACCTGTAATTCAGAAGATGTGTTGGAAGGACTGGAATTCATAGCCTAACTAGACATGAGGGCTGTGTCATGCAGAAGAGAGGAATACCCTTTATGCCTCATTACTTGCCCTTATTTTCTTCTTTAATTTATTTTCTCCCTAGAGAATGTCCATGCATTAGCAAAATCATAGCATAAAAGACAAACTCTTTAAGTACGCACAAGGTTCGCGATTTCAACCTACAAGGGACCTGAAACTGATTCTGTAAGGCACAATTCTCATATGCTAAGCATTGGAATGAAGCCATTATCCCTAAGTAGGGCAAGTTGCCTTTATAAACTGCCACCTTGCATGTTTTTACAACGTAGTCTTCAGCTTCGGGGGCCTCTCACTGGTAGAAAGTTTGGCAGCTCATGCATCACTTAGCTCCTTACTATATGAAGAGTTCCAAAGTTACTGAATAGTCTACCCTGCACCATAAATTACAGGGTAGTTATTTCTTAGTTATTTAGCAGTTACAGTGCAATTAGTTCCACTTAATGTCAACTTTTGCCAATACGTCTTCCATTAGCCTGAAAATTATAGCTTGGTTCTATAACAGCCGTAATGTGCAAACAGTTTCTAGACTCCAGCTTGCATCTGGGAGGAGAAGGCAGAGAGGAAATCGCCAGAAAAGCCAAATTGATTTGTATGTGGATGTCTTATCCTTATTCCCAATCAGGAAGTCATCCACTGACAACTTCGCAGCCCTCTTCAGGATCAGTCGTTGAGGGAGAGATTTAAATGAATGCAATACCCACAGCTGGAGAGTGGCTGCTGGAAGACAGGAATAAACTTGTCAGTGCTGAAATTTCACCATCTGACAAGGTAAAATCCAAGCTGTGACACCTCTGGGAATAGAGAAGGCTCAGATTAGTTCAGGTTTGTGACTTGGTTCAGAATTTACCAACACACCATTTCAATTTTCACCGCATTCTGACACTGAAGACACAGGGGGATTGCACAAACTAGTCTTTCTTTGTATTTTCACCTCAAATTCAGGTAGCATGTGCATCTTTTACTCTACAGAGTAACATTTTAAACAAATACAGCTTAGCATTTCTATGTCTTTCTCAAGAAAGTGAGATTTTAAATTTCATGTTTTAAAAATCTACTGGCTAAATCCCTTCAAATGTTGTTGGGTCATTTATTGAGAACCTGATCACAGCATCTATTCCCTAGGCACTTATTACCGTGCGGGCTAATCATTTTGTCTAAGTTATTTCACTTTGTAAGATCGGTCTCCCACTGTAATTTCCTTTCTTGCAGACAAGCACTAAGCACTAGAGAACTGAAGTAATTTACTCATGGAGTAGTATTTAATCCCTGGTCCCTGTCATGAAAAATCTACACTATTTATGTAAAAAGTATGTATTAGTATTTATTGGCAAACCCTTCAATATGACCTGAAGCCTTTGGAAAAAAGTGATCTAGTATATAAATGGGAAGTTTAGAAAGTTCCAAAGACTGTAATGTATTTTTTTTGTGATGTGTTGATGTGCATGTATTCATGTAGTGCAGTTCAAACTGACCTTAAGAGTGTTTGCCAGGAGGACATCTATTCTGAACAATGACAGCTTTGGTGTGAGCACATGTGGCTTCCAACATAGTGCGTGAGTTAGTAAGTGCTTGGATTTCTCTGCTCTGCTGTCCTTTGTTTACATTATCACTTAGAAATCATGTCATCTCGCTTGGAATCACATCTCTTTGCTTACCTTTGCTGCCTTTCACTTAGCTCCAAGGACAGAGGCTTGAACTTCATCTCCATAGTTCTTTACCCACCAGAATTAGCACCTGGGGAAGCAGTGCACACAGAACATAAGAAGTGGACTCTCTAACCACATCGAGCTTTCCTGACATATCTGTACTGAAAAACAATGGGTGTAATAACATCAATTTGCTTTCAAAGGGTTTCATTAAGGCTAAACGATGCATCCTGTTGAAGACTCAAAATGGCGTCTGATACACAGAGCGTTCTCAATGAGTGATAAAATTATCATTTGTAATATTGTAATTTATTAGTAGGAATTGTAGAATCCATAAAGAAGGAAAGGAAAATAACAAAGTTTTTTATGTTTCCCTATACCTTGAAGAATTAGGGTTAAATGTAATCATGCAATGACTAAACTAGATTCTAGAAATTTTGCTCTCTCGACACTTCCTGCCTCAATAGGCTATTTGGACACAAGAAAACATGATTTATTCATCAGTGAAACTCAGAAAGCACATAGCCCTGTTACGATCTTTCCTGAGTATCCAGAGTGGTGCTAGATGACTTCTGCATACTCAGTTGGTGTACTTGTAATAGAGTGTGGGAATTTCCCTCCTTGAAACTCCTCTGAGACTTTGTTAGAAGCAACAGTGTCCCAGCTGTGGTGGCCATGTTGCCTCCGTCATTATAATGTTTCTAGACACAGCTCATAAGATCAATAGAACCGTTATTATTTCACTTTATTCATCTCTATGTCCTGATGTGTCCAACTCTGAAACTTACTTGGCAATGACTTTTTGGCAGTCAATGACAGTTTGTTGAATAAATGGATGTTAAGTATAAACCAAAATCCGTGTTTCAGTGACAGAAAACAAGTGATTAGTCAAACATTACTCATGAGATTCTTTCCCTGGAGAGGAATGTTATTATTGGATGTACACTGTGCTCATGTGGTGCTTTCAAACATTGTGTTAAAATTAAGCATGATGACGGGGGTTCTGACTCCACAGTAGAATCGTGGTTATCGGTGGGTAGGGGTGAAAGAAAAAGAGCTGTGATGGTGAATGTGTGTAGAGTTTGTTTGCAAGACTGGAAAAATAAATAAATAAAAGTTCCAGAGGTGCGTTTCCCAGCAATGTGAATATAATTACCAGGACTGAAATGTACCCTTAAAATTGGCTGACAATGAATTTTATTGGCTGTGTATGTTTTACCACAGTGAATAAAGAAAAAACTGAAGTGTGATCTATTGAAAAGCTTAAAGCAGAAAGTTAAGTTACAACAGTTCAGAAGGGTTTCTTTTCATCACTTTCACTGCCTCTTAAGATTGCTTATCCTCACAGAGACAATTGTTACTAATGATTTTTATGTTTCCTATCAGAGAAAGTTCTATGTAGAGATGTATATTTTTAGCATTTTATTTTATTTACAAGGAAGTTATAGCACTCAGGTTTCTACCCGAGAAAGGAGAAAGATCCATATTGTTATAGGCAGTGAGGCAGGGCTGGGTCCTGGAAGGAGTCAGTGCAGAAGCCCAGATACCTTGCCGCTAAGGGGGAGAGGGTCACCTCCTGCTGTGGGCCAGACTTCAAGAAAAAAGATCAAACTAATGCATCCATGTCCTAAGGACATGCTATTTTAGATAGTTCTCTATCAGCCTGAGGAAGTCAGGAGTCACCATCCCAACCCTCTAGGCAAGTCACTGCTCCCTAAGAATGCCCACTTTCTTTTTAAAATTTTTTTATTTTTATTTAAAAGAGAATAAAACAGAGAAGAACAGAGCAAAGCAGATCAGAACAGAAAAATGTAAGCAACACAGCACTTCACATCAAGATAGCTGGATTTTACCAGTAGCTACCATAAAGTCTCTTTCTTTGAAATAGTTGAACATAGCTTCACACACAATAATATCAAACATAACAAAATACTCATTCAAGAGAATGAAAGTATTACAGGGCATTCTGAACCAAATAACAAAATGAACAATGGCTAATATAATAGCTCATTTCTACTTGACTCCCTTCCCCATTGGTCCCTAGTGTAATTAATTTTACCTGAACTATTAATCTTCTTGATTAACCATAGTTCTGTCCCACCTTATGCCCATCTGCCTTGTGAGTTCTCAGTTTTCCCCACCTCAAACCCATCTCACCCCATGATTTTACTCTATAAAAGTCCCTGGGAAAGACAGAGCTTTTGGCAACCTGCTCGGGACCCTTTCTGTCTCTCTCTCAGACAGAAGCTTTCTTTCTCTCAAGAAATGTTTTCTGGCATTAACCTCCGTCGTTCCTAAAATTCATTCTTTTGATTTTAGAGACCACGAACTTGTACCAGACATAGCAGACTGGGAGTTTCGTTCCCCTGTATCAATACTATCTATGCCTATGTAGAGATTTACATGCAATATTGGTTTATGCAGTTGTGGGGCCTGTCTAAATAAATCCAAAATCTGTATGACAGACAGGAAAAGAAGACGATTAGCAGCTCGAACCTCACAAGCACCGGCACAGCTCCTAGCGCACAGTTGGTGGCCTAGGAAAAAAAATTCAGACAACAGCTGTTTGGAACTCTCAGCTCAGTGAAGACCATTCCCGTGATTAGGTCGGGACTACCTTGGATGCTTTTCCATCTGACGGACTAAAGGTTCACGACGAGCAACTTTAGTCACATCTGTGAAGTTGCTTCACAGTGACATCTGCATTTGTGTCTGGCTGAACAAGTGTAAGAAACAATGAGAAAGCTACATAAATTACCACAGCTTTCTCATTTTTGCTTCTGAGAAGATGCAGCAAAAGACTCAACATTTCTTGCCCAAAGTGGTCTTGTTTCCCTCTTTCCTCAAGTACCGCCCCATCTTTCTCCAGGTAAAAATGTGTCTTTAGACAGCTTTCCATAAATCTGCATCTTTATCTCTATTCTTCAGCGGTCCTGTCTCTGTAACATAGCCCCAGACAAGTACAATTTAAAGGAACAAAGGTTTATTTTGGCTACAGTCAGCTGGCTCCAAGGCAGAAATGGCACAGTGAAAGGTCAAGCAAGGGGAAGGCAGTTCTAAGCGTAGGCAGCAGGGAAACAGAGAGAGAAATCGGCCCTTTCAACTTCTGAACGTGAGACATTCCTGGGAATTGATAGATCTCTGACATAACAAACTCCATGAATTTAACTCTTTTTTCTTAAGGGATTAGACAAAGGTTGAGTCCAATATCTTATGCACAAGCCGAGTATGCTAAACTAATACATGATGAACCTCTGGAGAGTCACAAAATCTTTGGGTAATATAAACCAGAGAAGATGATGCCTACCCTGCAAGATGTTATTCAGACTTTTTATGGAGTTTTCCATGCAAATTTACATATCAATTTCTATAATTTTTAAAGCCACCTGTGTCATGTGTCACAGATTCTTCAAATTAAGAAATTATCAAAAGCAGTTTTATTTGGGGGACTATCCTAATTAGAGAAGTGATTGCAAAGCTAATGAGGAGTGTAACTCCAGTGAGTCCTGTTGAGATTTGGAAAGGGTTTTGCCTTCAGGTGAAGGGTATCACAAACAGGTGACATAAGAAGGTAGTGATGGGATATGAACTTGTGCCTTTCACTTTTATTTTACTACTTGAACCGGGATCTCTTCTTAATTTAACAATTGTATCTTTTCAGTATGAACTCAAGACCCAACTAATGATATGACCTCTGCTCACCGAGACACAAGGACAGGTTATTAAAGACTTTGAAAAACTTAGCTGAGCACTTTCAGGAGAGGCAGGAAGTACTGGCTCAGAAGTTTTGAGTTCATAGATATACAGCTGTTTGAAAACCCAGGAAGCTGAATGGGAATACAGTTGTCCACGTCAAAATGAATCTTTCCTGGCTTCTGTGTCCAGGCTTATCCTTTGGGGTATTAAAGAAATACTTTCCCTTTATGGGCAAAATAATTCCATATAATCAGTAAAGGACCAAACAGAAGAGTTTGTCATATTTAAGTAAGAGGGAAGACAGAGGATGAGGAAGGTAGGAGGAGGAAGTGTAGCGGGAAGACGGAGGAGGCACAAGACCGAGAGAGAGAGAGAGAGAGAGAGAGAGAGAGAGAGAGAGAGAGAGAGAGCAGATTAGCGCTGCTAAAAGGACTAGGCTGGGCCTCGATATGTGGCTAAGGGCAAGATGTAGTGGAAAGGGGACAAAACAAAGAAAGAGTTAGGTGACAAGAAAACACAGGGGAAGAAGAAGCAGAAAATATCCATTCACTCAGCCATCAGCACATTTCTGCTGAGTAGCTATGTGGGTGCATGACTCCAAGAGTGAGTGTTTCCTTAAAGGTTATGCTGCAAGGAACACACTCATCTCACTCCTGTCCTGGCCATGGTCTCTACCATGCTGTGGCACTGTTCCACCCCCTAGAGACGCAGCAGTGAACAAGACATAACCCCTATGCCTAGTGCAGAAGACAGGAGGGAAGTCAAGCAGGCAATTATAAACCAACCTAACAGGAAACAGCATACATCCATGACAGCAGGTCTTCTGCAGTCTAGGCGAACACAAAATAGGGACACAGTTTTCCAAACTGAGAGGAGGGATAGATACTAGGGGACAAGAAAATATAGGAAATTAATAGGACTAATGCTCCCTTGGTGATGCTTACATAGATGAAGAAAATGATTATTATAATGGTCATTTTTTGACAGTTCTGGGGCTGGAACCCAAGGCCTTGCCACTGGTCTAAAATCCCTGTGCCGTGAATGTTAATTTTTTAGGCCCTTTGTTTAATCTTATCCCTCATAATCTGTTTTTCACAGGTGCTAATCCATATCATCCTAGTGGCTTTGCATAATAGTTATTATTGACCCATTTTAAAAATGAGCATATTTCATATGGAAGGTTAGATAATTTCCTCAAATTTCAAATAATATAAACCCATCCCTCCAAGTATGTGGCCTTTCTATTGCATTCTTGAATGGGGAGAAGAAGGCAAAAATAATGGTGCAGAGAAAGCAGTGGTGAACTTCGAATTGGGAGAAGTGGTGGAATCAATGAACAACATGAGTAGGATAAATTGCAGGAGGAAAGGTCAATGGAATAAGGGAAGGGGAAGGTCACACATGGAGAGAAAGTAAGGGGGACACTGGCATGTTGGAAAGCAAAGCATAACTCAGAAAACTGACAGAAACCAACAGTGAGAAGGGAAAGGAGAAATGCCGACCGCTCGAGTCCTGGACTCACGTGGAATCCATTCAGATCCCTAACTGATCTTACAAATCTGGCTCACTTGAGTAACTAACTTCTAGTTCTGGTTCCTTCATAGAAACCAACATTATCTGTGTCCCAGGAAGCTCCCAGGAGAAAGAGCCATACACAGGCTGAGGGAGAAGCCTGGGCATCACCTGATCTTTTGCCATGACTGACATCGGAGCTCTGAACACAGATTACTGCCTCTCCTGTGGAAGAACAGTAGGAAAGAGTTGTGTAACACTGAGCAAAGAGGAGAGAAGAACGTGGCCTGGGACGAAAGGCGGGTGGGAAAGTAGTGAGACCCATTGGGAGATCAACTATGAGACTCAGAGCAAGCACTGAACACCAACCCTCTCTTTTCATAGAAAGGGAAACTGACATTCAAAGAATAAATGTCTTGATTTAGGTCACAGAGAAATGTGACAAAAAAGCCTAACCCTGCACTATGCTTTTGTCCAATGTGCTCTCTGTCACTCTACCTGTGAGAAGGGAAAGAAGAGACAAGGAATTGCAGGCACCTGGGTAAGTAGAATAATGTTAAGGCCCAGTGTTGTTTTTTTGCAGTACCCCATGGCAAGAGCCTTTGCCTGCAAGCTCATCTTGTTCTGGGAGCTCAACTTGCAGAGCCTGTGGATTTAAGCAGGTGCTGCTATTTTTGTCCTGCTCCCCGTGTATTTTCAGCCACAGGATGCTGTGGGAAGGACTTGTGAAATGGTAGATCTGCAGTTCCTTCGCTCCTTCTCTGCCTCTCATTCTCTCCTTCTGCAAATAATACCTCCATCCCCTGTTTATTCCAGCAGATAGGAGATGCCCCTACCCCACTGTCTCAGACTGGGACAGTTTGCTGCCTGTTTTGAATGAATCATCCTGGCTCCTTCGGAATTAGTAAGGAGATGACCTCACATTACCTTTCTGTGAAAAGACATAGGAGATCAAACTTGTTACTAAATGGACACTAATAATCTTGATCCTCGGATTAACCAAAACAGGTCCATGATCATGGTGGAAGAACTGGCAGGAGATACAAACAAGCCTCATATAGAAAACTGAACTCTGCAAAATCATCAACCTGAATTTCAGAAAGAGCCAGGAAAGATATCCAAAGCAGAAAACAATGGCGCAGGTAGTTAAAAAGGAAATCAAAAGGAGAGAAGCAAGGGATCTCACACAGAGCAATGGCAATGGGACTGTTAGCCTGTGTGCTAGGCAACAGAGAGAAAATATATGAAAGAAGAAAAATTAAAAAAAAACAAGATATTAAACACTTCGTGTCAGAAGTGCTCCATAAAGAAGGGTTTCAGCCTAAAAAGGTAGAAAGGAGAGGGTGGTCAGTGAGCTAGCTGGCACCGCTGATCCAAGGGGAACAGAGGGAAAACAGGTGATCTCTCCTGAGTTGTCTTTGAGCTCAAACAGGTGTTCATGGTGGAACAGGGAGGGGATGAAATATTCTCCCCAGGAAGAAGCATCCTCTTTCTCATAAACCTGATTGGAAAAGAGGCAACAGGTAATTACAGAAAAGCATCCTTTGTGTTTGTTTCCCTAAAGGAACTGTGAAGGAATTAAATCCATACTTGAGAGGGCAGCATCTCCCTGCATCGGAGGAGGCGCGATCAGACGTGGTACGGAGAACTAGAAGATATGCTCTGGTTTTAGCTTAGTTAGAGCCTTGTAGAAAAATCACTTCTGCTTTCAGGCCTCAGTTCCCCCATATATATATATATATATATATATATATATACATATATATAAACCAGCAATCCTTTATAGGATTTCTGTAGTCCCTCCATGCCTACAAACATACGTTTCTATATGTGGAATGTGGGTGGAAAGACAGATGCCCTTTCAACAAAGCAGTGGGTGTCTCTGGGTGGGGACCAGCTCAGAAACGTTTGCGTAATTGCTCGGTAATCAGTCACAGGCTGAGGTTACTGGTAATGAAGCATCATGACATGCATAAGATCCTGGGTGTTTTTGCATCTTACTTGTGAGTCCCTTTGCCCCCATCCAGGCGTAGGCAGAATGGCTTCTCGAGCCAAGGTCAGGCTAAATTGACTGCACACGGATGACTGTATTTGACTGTGAGCCACTTGGAGCTTAATCACCATCACATTTCATCATATGAACTTTGTGGCTCAGGTTGGTTTCACATTTCTTTATAAGATCTCTTTGTGCAAATGCCTTTCCTCACAAAGAGCATTTCTAAAGGTTGAATATAGTGATTAGTGACACGTACACATTTAATCTTCTCCAGTCGTTCCTTGTCTGTGGCTCCCCTCCGTGCTTTAATTCTTAGAGTTTTATTCCTGTAACAAGGAAATGTTTTCATCTGTCTCCCTGCTATTTTTTTTTCTGTCTTATAAATCCTTAAATGCAGTGTGAGTGAATTTAGTGAGAGGCTAGACAGATGACTCCAGAGAATGAATTCTCTTCATCTGAAGAAGAGTCTCTATACACACAGAAGCAAACAGCATCTTCCAATTCTGTCTCTGTGATTATTGAGCATTTATACAGCTTTCCCTCTTTCACTATAACAACTACAAGCAGTTCAATTAGTTGGTTTTCACCCCAGAGTTGTAAAGATGGATGATTCAATTTATCTGACCTCAGATTAAAAGCACATTTGAACCTAGGCAATATGGTGGGGAAATGGGAAGTGATCAGCTTCCAGTCAAGTGCTCTGGGTAAACCATTTGGGCCAGCAGTTTTGAAAGTATGCTCCCTAGTGCAAATCTTTCCATGACTCCTTGGTCAACACAAAATGACTGTGCAATCTGGTCTCAATAGAGCATACATTCTTCATGAGAGTGAAACACTATGTTCCGTGAAGAGAGTGAATCTTGACTCTCATAAAAAGAAAAAATAAATTATTATTCTTACTTATTCCATGGATTTACATACTATAAAAAACATATTTAGTATATCTATGATATTAAATTTTTATGGAGGTATAAGAAAAAACATTTGAATTTTCTCATTGGGAAGGATGCAAATATACCAATTGTGAAACCTTCCAATAGAAAATTAGAGATATAATTTTTAATGATACCCCCTGTGTTCTTATCATCATGCTTGCATTAAGCCTCACAAGAACCCTGTAAGAGACCTCTGGGTATGTGTTTTTATTTAATAAGTTGACTCAGGATATGAGGGATTGATACAATATTCATGAAATATAAATGTCAAAGTACTATGCCTACGTAAGGTGCTATTGCTAGGGATTTCTCAAGGTAAGTCACAACAACTGCTGAAAAACAAACTACCCAAATGTTAGTAGCTTAAAACAATAATCATTCATTTAACATGAAATCCTGTTGCTCAACAAATCAAGCTGTGATCAGGTGAGCATTGCTGGTGTAAGTTGGGCTGCCTTGCACAGATGTAGTAAATTGGAGGTCCTTTAGGTAGCTCTGGTCCTAGAGGCTGGCTGGCTGGCTATTGGCTAGGTGGATGGGGATGATTAGACAGGGGTGTGTCATCTCCAGCAGGTCAACTAGTTTCACATTCTTTTCACTGGGTAGCAGCAGAGCTCTAAGAAGTCCAGCAGAAGCTCTGGGATTAGAACCAACACAGTCATTTCACACCCACTGCATTTATGCAAAGAAAATCTCAAGGTCACACTGTATCAAGCCATAGAAAAATGAGTTCCATCTCTTCATGGGAGAGGCTATGAAATTACATTGCAAAACAAATGAATAAAAGGAGGTAGATAATTTTAACCTTCTGATAAACCATCTTTCTTGTCGTACTAGAGCAGGAATAATGCTTACAGATTTGCCTACTTTGTGAATAAAAGCACATCCTCCAAACAGGTGAACTGTGGCATGGGTATTCAGTATTACCATCCTTTGACTTTTGATTCTCAAAGCTGTGTTTTGAATGTGAGAACAAGCCAATGTGATATCTCTTATATAAATATGAAATAGAGGCAAAACAAGCACTGGCTAAGTCATTCTGTAAGAGTCTAAAAGGGGTTCAATCCCTTTTCAAAGATCATGTCAAACATTTTCCATGTGAAGAAGACAGTCTAGTGGACATGCTAACTAGGCGTTTACCTGAAGTTTCCAACTTCCATTTGAGCATTAAATTAGGGCATCAGAAATCTGAGCACTTGGATACCATTATCTCCACTTTGTACAAAATTACCTGCGTAGAGTTATGATTTAATGTCACACCCTCTGCCTTTATGGAGGACCAGTATGTGAGCACCCAAGAGAAGTATTTCTGTATCTTTTATAGAGCTCTGACTGTGGATAAAATGATAAAGTGTACCAGATGATTTTTTTTTATTTTTGCTTTAAATATCGGTGTACTTGCTTGGGTTAAGGTCCAGGAAGCATTTTCTGAATAGATAAATTTGTATGTTTTCTAATATTGTATAATTTAAAATCTCTCTTATTATAGTTTAGCTGCCAGAAAATAAACTAATTGTCCCTGTACTATAATCTTCTCAACTCAAGCACCTGAAAGCACCAATTCTCTCTTTTTTTCAAATATCTTTTTAAATAACCTTACATGTTATTTTTCTTACTTTGTTTTAACTGCCAAGTCACCTTAAACCATTTCAGAAAAAGTCAAAGGACATATTTTAAAATTCTCTTTTTCTAAAGTGAACTAATGTCCTGGGGAGATGTTTGCATAATTATAAGTTTGGATTTGAAAGATTAGCCCTTCAGATCCTATTTTTATCCCCGTACTTACAAAGACTGTGTTCAGCTGCCTCCACATGGATGGGGGTACTTGGGTTTTGCCCTTTGGTCCTAATAATTTTACATTCCTGAACTGTTTTCTGCATTGGAGAGTCTTTCTACTCAGCTATGCTTTCTTCCTGTAACAATAGAAATCTTTTTTTATACATGGAAATATTGTTTACTAGAATTACTAATTATATTTAATGATACATAATTTAGATAAAGATTTAGGGCACTGTGAAACTTATGTAGATTCAAATTGATTTTCCCTTCAGGTTGGTCCCAACTTCTAAAGCAAATTTTTCTTTGTATTCTCACAACTTAGGAACTGTACTCAGAATGTTCTAGGTTTGAAGTCAGACCTGACAACATAAAGAAAATAAAGAAAAAGACATTTTAATGATTCTTTCACCCAAAATTCATGATAGATTAAGTGTCAAAAGGTAGAAACTTTTACCTTGTATCTGATGTTATTTCTCCTGAACTTGAAACTCAGTGACCAACAAATGTTTACCAAGTGATTTAACAATATTTGTTCTGTATCTGTACCATTGCCAGAGAGATTGCTGGCAGTCAACTATCCACACTACCCAAACTATTTAAATAATATTATGGGAATAAAATTATATGTTATAAAGTTGGTTGAAAAGCCTGAATAAGATAATGGTCATGCATAGTACAGTAAACTATGAAGGACTGTGGAAATAGAAAATTGAGAAGGCTCTTATTGTATGGCTTCTCCTTCCTCCTCATCTCCAATATTGTTCTTTACTCACAGCTCTGAATTCTAGTCTGGAAACAGACTCAAGGTGTTGCCTTCTATAACTATTTGTGGACTACTGCTCAGAATATTTTGAAAGTTGTCTGACTAGCAATCCTGCCCAAGAAGGTTTTCTTCATCCAGATCAACTCTATTCTTGACTAGTTCAGGCAAAACTCAAAATGCTACAAATACAATCCCCATGGCTGATTTCTATATATTGCCTCCAATTCTACAACTATACATGGCTTGGTATGACTTTTCACTGAATGAATGTGCGAATTTCTTCTTTATTCTCTTCATGTCACTAATTCCTCCCATTGTGGATACAATGCGTGAAGGACAAATAGAGATGAAGGAGAGAGGCAGACCCACAAACAAAAAGACAATCAAAACACCCAAGTCCCGTATCTACTTCACAACGACCAGTTAATGTCCAGAAGAGGACACCACACCTTTAGTAATGAGGATGATCATGACAGTGTGGATGCATTTAAAAAGTTAGATTGGGAAATAGATTATAAAGTCACAGTGGGAGCAGAATACAAGTCTGAGAACATGGGATAAGCACTACACACTAAATATTTAGTCATTTTCCTGGGTTCTAATCTTGGATAAACTGTAGCTCTTTGTCTTTTTTTTAATCTTTTTTTTTTATTTTAAAGAGAATAAAACAAAAGAGGACAGATCTAAGCAGATCAAAACTTTTAACTTCTATTTCATTCATATTTAATCTTAAATTCAGCATATGTAAGATATATTAAAATCTAAATGCCACAACTCTGTTCATAAATTTGCAAAAGCAGCACCATATATCAGTGACTTGATGAAAGACAGAAAAGATAGATGCAAAGATAGTTGTGGTACCAGTTATTCTGGAGATCAGTCTTTCTGATATTTTTAATCAGTGGATGTTTGCAACAGATAATGTTTACATTCCTTATGGGATGTTGATATACAGACACAGCACATCATAATGATCTTCTTATTCCTTTTTGCCCCCCCACTTCCTCCATCTCTTAATCCCCTTCCCATTTGAGAAAGATCTAGCTCTGTTGTTTTTCACGTGATATTTTATATATTTCTCTAGCATATGAAAAGACTTTAATAGCTCCCTGTGCTTATCTGACTTAATAGGGTTTGTCAGAATGTACAGGACAGAAGGAAAGGACTGATGTTCGGAGACCCTGACAGTGCAGGTTTGAAAAATGCATTTCAATAAAAACACCGCCAGTTTGGTCTTTAGTCACAATGTTCATTCTTTGAAATTAAAAATAACCAAATAACATAGAAGGATTTTGGAAGATGTGTATTTATCAAAAGGAAACATAGACTTCCATTAAAAAAGTGGAAACTAAGCACGTATCACATCACACTGAAAAATGCTACTGCGTTTTGCTAATAGTAACCCATGGGCTGTTTTCCTGAGGCAGGAAACTTGATTATTTCTTAATGTTTTATCATCAGCCTGACTGATGCCAGATTCCCAGTATTTGTGGAAATGAACTGAATCCCTCTTATCTGTTTTTTAAGTGAAAACCTATTTGAAAAAATAAGGCCACTATGTTTCTGTGAAGGATGAAGAGAGCAAGTGAGTAAGATGAACAGATCCTTAATCCCATGAAGTTCTTTATCTTGGATTCTTTTTCCTCAAATATCTTTGCAGATTTTTGTGTAGCGATCAAGTTGAAAAACATACTGAGAAACGTTTAACAGATAATCATTTTATACTATACAGTTCATCAAAAAAGCAGAAATGGAGAGTTATGCAGTAAATTGGATATGAAATATATTTGAAAGTAACAGACTTTCAGGCATCCACTACCTGTCGCGTTAGATTCAAGGCAGACAGGGGGAATATTTGTTGAATAAACAGCTGCTATTGACAAGCAGAGATTGTGAAAGAATGTCATTTTGATTTTGAAAGAAGTAAAAAACAATCTGTTTTCCCCTTCATTACTGATACATCGGAATTGTGGCTATTTTCAATAAAACGGACATTTATTACGAGAAATACTATGTCGTAGAGCAACAGATCACTATTTATACAGGTCAAAAATAGATCCTGTTTTTCCCACATGGCACAATATAAAACTACATATAGTCATGCACTGCTTAATGATGGGGAACACTCTGAGAAGTGCAGTGTTAGGCAATTTTGTCATTGTGTGGTGCACGACTGTATATAAAGCAAGACTACGAACTGGGCAGTTTCAGAGATGGATACAGTCATTGTGTTCTATTTTATTCCACTGAGAATGCAAGACATCAAAAGATGAAATGGCAAAATACAAAATTAAAATCTGAGGATCTTAAAATTCTATATGGAACTTCCAGATTAGGCAAACTTCAGATTATGTAGAGCTTATGTTGTTAATTATTAAAAATGATACAAAATCTGACTAAATATTCTAGCAAGCAAGGTAAGGAAGAGTCAAAAGACTATATGACATGCACCTAAGTTAAAATCCTTTATAAAAAAGAACAACTGATTGGTGTTTCCTGAGCTCCATTTTCCACGCCACGTTGGAACTTGGGACTGGGAAAACAAGCAACCAGCTCACCACCCTGTTAAGCAGCTATGAACTTACTGGTGCACAGGCTAAGAATCAAACATCATACCACCACCACCACCACCCCCATTAGCAAGTGAGAGCCGAAGATCTGAGTATTTCTTGGGAGGATGAATGTATTCAGTGTGGCAAATAAGGGGGATTTCCTTCTATTATCTCTTTAAAAGCAAAGATTTTTATCACTGTTTTGCTCAGTTCTGATTAATGGCACTGCTCTATTCAATATTCTGTTTTTATAAGGTCGGTATTTCCTTTCATTTTGCTCTATCTGATTGAAAGAACAGCTATTGCAAAGAAAACAGGATGTACTATTGTGCCTATTGCTGTTGTCCTGGTGACCTGCTGTGAGGCTCTGTATCAATTTCACTGCACTGTCTCTGATGGCTTTGTTCTGTCTTGTTGTGCTGTATTTTGCTATCTTCAAAAAAAAAATAATAACAAAATACCCCCAAAAATCTCCCAACTCCACCAAAGGTGATCCATGGGGAATGGATGAGGAGAAACTCAAAAAGAAAGCAACAGAATAATATAAGGTGATTAAAAAGTAAATAACAACAACAACACAGATCAGTAAGGTACTGAGCAAGCTGAAACAGGATATAACTAAACAGATAATGGACTTAAAAAGCAAAAGGAGGAAAAGAAAGTGCTCTAAATGATGTCACTGCATGTATGTTTAACTGTGTAGGATTGATAACCATGTTACTAAGCTTTTAATGGATCATCGAACAGAACTTTTTGCAGCCTCACTGTTTGAGTGTCCATTTTGTATGCTTTAATTGTGTAACTTGAACAACTATGTCTAAGAAGACAATATGTAATGCATCAACTAGTGATTTCTTACTGTTTATTTTTTCTGAAATTCTGTGTTGTTTCTACTCTTTTTTCTGTTTTGCTTTTTTTCCTCTGTAAATAAAATTTTAAAAAAATTTTAAAAAAACAACTAAGATTTGTGTCATCTAGGTGTAAGCCATACATACAAATAAGGGATAGTGTGCATGAACAAATATTTTAAAAAGTGAAATTGTTATAGGAATGATATAGGATCCCCAAATGATATAAGGAAATATTATAACTCCCAACCTGCTAGATATCTGATACACCCAGTTTGCATTCCCCAAAATTGAAGAATGAATTCTAAAGAACCACAGAGATTAAGCATAGGACATATTTATTGTGGAAAAGATAGCTTCTTAAGAGGAACTGGGGGACCCAGAGAGTGGGTTCCCCGTGAGCCAGCTTCTCAAAGGAAGTTTTGGAGAACAAAATCACCAAGTAGGTACAAAATCACATGGCGGGATGAAACTATGGGCAACCAATAAGGTCATGGGTGTAGGTGCTTTGGTAATAATAATCCAATGAGGAAGACAGTCAAGTAGAAAGTATTTGTTGAAAGAATGAGGACCTTTCCTGAAAGGGAGGGGTCCAGGAGGCCTTGATCCCTCACGCAGTGACGAATGCCTATGTAGAATATTGATCACTGCTTTTTAACCCTTCTCTGGGATAGGTAAGTATGTAGGTATAGTATTCCATCTTTGTCTTGAGACCTGACCTTCAAGGATTGTGCCTCCACCGACAGTTGTAGTGTGTGCTGGTCTTCCACACCGACTTCTTCAACTGCCTAGCTGTGTCTGACTGTGTATAACATTTCTACTTAACTTAGCCACCCATAATAAAATGATCTAGTAGTGTTCCATTGTCCTTGTTTTGGCCATGGTGGTGTTTTCTTTGTTTGTTTGCTTGTTTGTTAAATTTTAATTTTGTAATGAATATCTAACAGGAAGACATTGAAAAAGATACCATAGAGAAAATGTCTTTTGAACTGTATGTCTGTCATTATATGGAAAGCCCACAAAGCCAAAAGAATAACTAAACACAAGAAATCTAGAAAATGGAAGACTCTGGTGAAGAAAAAAATGAGGAATTCTAAACTGCCCCTTTCTGAGAGGATTGGAGAGGAGCAACTAGATCAGGCCTATGATACAAAGAAACTAGCTGTGTATTGGGTATTGCAGAAAGAAAACATTATAAGATAATCATATTAACACATACAGTATTTAGAAGAGTATGTGCCAGAAACTATCTTAGACCTTCACACACACACATATGTGCACACAAACACTTGCACATATTAATTCATTAAATTCTTAGTTTGTTGAAGTAAGAAATATTGTTTCACATTTTATAGAGAGCAAATGAAAGCATAAGGTAATTAAATAACTTGCCCAAGACTGCCTTGCTAATATGTACCAGCAATAAGTTTCAAAGCCAGGAGTTTAAAACCCATACCATCAGTGACTTTATTATTTTAATTTTATGTTTACTACATTGAATGTCAGTAGACCTTTAGAAAATTTATAATGCAGCTAACCATGCAGCAACCTCCACCACAATGCACACAATGTAGGCAGCAAATACTGTAGTTTGTGACCTAGGAGGTGAGATACTGTTGATGTGGTGTCCTGAGATAATGGGCTCAGTGCAACAAACATGGACAGGATTCAGGAGTTGTGGAACGTGGTGCTTAACACAAGGGATTCCAAAGTGAAGGGGCAAAGAGTTTGAGTATCCATAATTTACAACCAGGGAAAGCTCCAGGTTGTTTTTCTAGTCCCTCTTGGTTGTATTGATCTCAGAAAGCAGGAATAGTAGTTTTGCTGGGTTTGAATGTGTATCAGATGAGATCATGGGTGAAGAACCTTTTTAGTGTATTGTCTGGCAGAACGTAGCTCACAGCAAAGAGTATAAGTGATGGGGTAGTGAGATAACAATGATTATTATAATGCACAGTCAGAAGCTCCCCCTCCACCCCAGACAAAGATTAAAGGCCTCTGAAACCTTAGCTAAAGCTCTACAAGTACAGCAGAAAACATCCAGATTGATTTAAATTGAAAGAGCACCAGCCTGGCATTCATCAGTTGGCAAAGCTGCTGCTCAACAATGAATCTCATTTACTGTTTCAACACAGCTACTCTTCGTAGTTGGAGAAGGAAAATATCCTTTGAACAAGGGATAGCCAACATCAGGACTTCAGTTTTGTAAATGCCACTCAACCATAAGGCATTATAACTGAAAAAGTTGAAAAGTTTTAACAAATCCAACTTCTCCACTCCCGACAGTACACGAAAACTAAGGCTCAGAGAAAAATGAGCTGTTCACACTTCCACAGTCAGTTAATGGCAGCCTTGCTTGGGTGTCTCTCATCCCAAGGCTGTTTATGTTGTATAAATGAGGTGAGTGTTTATTCACTGATAATAACTAGGATGCCCTGTAATTGGTACTAGAAATAGAGATGAGTGTGCATATGAGTGTGTACATGTGTGTATATATGTGTCTGTGAGTAGTGTATTTCATCACAGCTAAAGCAAACATGAGAAATAACAGAAACAATGAAGGAATCACAGAAATTACACAACTGCAGCATTCACAACTTTTACAAGGATCATGGTGAAGGACCACCTTGACTTCAGAAGCCTGAAAAATGAGCAAGGAAACTGCTTCTGGAAACACTTGATAGCAGAACAGAGAGAAATGATATAAGTATGAAGAAAAGGAAGAGAAGGACTTTGTTTCTACAAGCAGCTATTAAGAAAAATGAAATAGATCATCTTTACTTAGAAAGTGTAGACACCTATACACAGAGCAAAAGACCTAAAAGCAAAGGAAGAATGGGAATAAAATTTCCTCTGCCTTGAACAGGACTGCCATTAACTCCATTTTCTAATCAGTATGAGAGCTCTTGGTACAAAATAGTGAAGAGACGTCCCTCTTCACACAGTAAGAATCAGACCTGGAACCCAAAACCCAGCATCCTGGCTCCAGATTCTGCACACAGTTCTAATCCCCTTAACTACCATCCACATGCTTCTTTAAAATCAAATTCACCCTAAAGTGAATCTTCCTTAAATAGAAACATAGGTTCAGAAAAAAGCATGCAAGAAATTCAGTTTGGCAAATGAAACTAAAATGCATGAATTTAAGTTTATTTTCTCTTATGTAGTCAGAATTTATTTGATAATTTAACTGCATGCTAATTCATAAAATGATGAGAAAATGAGGCAGGTCTTGATTTTTAACAGTAATTTTTCTGACAAAATTGTATGATCAAATGAAATGAAATCCTTCACTTCACATTTAACTTTCACGTCATGATTAGGAGGAAAGGTAATTTTTGTAAAAATATTTGAGAGATTCATCATTTTTCCCTGAGGCTCCTCTTAATCCTTTGATATTCAAATATTTCTCTTTTGAAGCTTCTAATCATCTTCCATGTTGATTTTCTCTTTTTCCATTGTTAATTAATCTAACTCATACAAATTCTCATTTGCCAGTGGCTTTGAATGCAATTCCTGCAGTTCTTAGTATCACTTTCATCCACTACATGATATTATGCAGCTTTCAAAGGACTACGATTTCATTTTGCAGGTAATATGCATTGTATTTTCATTATGATATTAGTGCTCAAAATATTTTATAAAATCAGTGACAGATTAAACAGCAACAACACAGCATTATTTTGACAAGATGGGAGGAAATGAGGTAGACACCTTGACAAAAACTAATTTTATAACAATATTTTTGTTGAAACTTTTGTGTAATGAAGACATTTATGCAACTGTAATTTGGGGAACTCAAGTAATGAATTCTCCTATAACAAGAATCTACATGTACACAAGTGCCTTGAAATTCTCAAGTGCCCCAGACCTGCTGAAGCAAGAAATAGGAGACCTACTTACTCCATCTGACAGGAAGAACATCTTGGGGAAAGGAAGAGAGAAGCTTTATGGAATTGTATTTAATATATATTTCCAGTATATGTCACAGTTTCTCATAATATATTTCATCAAGTTTCTGTGTAATGAAGACTCTTTCCAGTATTTGATGGCTCAGTCCATGCTCTGAGTTGAACGGTATGTAAACACAAAGAAAAGATTGAAGTTTCCAATACCTGAGTAATTGAGGATTTCAAAAATCAAATAACTATTGCTGTCTCCTTATCTTCAGGAGTCTGTTAGATCTAGGGAGCAGAAAACTTCTTGAAGAATATATTGTCAATATCATTGATATTGACTGCTTAGGTTGGGTTTAATGTCTATACTGAGAGTCCAGTTAATGTTCATTGTCCATGAAAAGTAGGCACCCACCTGAGGAAGAGGAGCTACGCTGATGCCCTGTCTCCCGTTTGGCACAGGGCCTTTCTGCAACGCTCACTTTTTGCGCAAAAAAGCTGCCACTTATTGTGTATGGGACACAGTGCGTGTGCCTGAACACAGAAATTCATACTCTGGGCTGTACAGAATAGAATTCCTGATATTGTGACTCAGAAGTGCCCCAGAGCCAAGAAACAAAGAAAGAAGTATTTTCAGTGGACCATTCATTCCGTTTTACATCTTAGACTTGGAATCTATAACCTTCTCCATTCTCAACCTATGACTTAGCTCTACTCAACTCCACGCATTAATATTGAACTTACTATTTTGTACAAATCACACACACACACACACACACACACAAGTAGTCTTGAGTAATCTTGGGTATCCACACATGAAAACACACACACACACACACACATACCAGCTGCTATTTTCTCTCTCTACCTATATAGTGTATTCAGGCTATGTGATGAGAAATTGTGTCCCTGATTTTAGAACCATGAGTATCAACTCTGGAAGATATTTTATTCCTATTCCACTATTTGAAAAAATAGGACTAAACAGCATTAGGAAACATTCTAAAGCCACATACCTAACCAAACTATCAAATAAATCCTGACTATAAAGGTAAATTTAAACCAGATCTCCCTGACTCCAAAGTTTGTAATCTGAGGTTTTATCTTTCTCATGAATCATTTGAAAATGTACATTTGTGAAAAATGTACATATGTGTCCAAATATTATGTAAATATATATATTTAACATTTATAGATGTGCACAATCATCATTACTGTAATAGTGTAAAACAGTGCTCAATTTGGAATTTATTGGTGTTAAGGACTCAGTAAAGTCTACACGACAGAGATCCAGATTTGGAAGTTATTTTCAAATGTTCTTAAATTACCCTGCTCTTAAATATCTGCACTAGACCAGCATAGGTGATCCCAAGAGCCTGCTTCAATTCTGAGATGCCATGTCCTTACTTGTTTTTTTTATGGTATCACTTGCTGCTTCTCAGATTAAAATATCTATACCTTGAATGATGTGCCAAAAATTGTGGCACAATATGGGTTCTAAAGGCTATATTTTTTAAAATGGACATATTTATGAATTTAATTCATGTTTGGATAAAATTTTAGCATAAAACAGAACACTTTCACCATGTTCTGTACTTTTACCATGTGTTTTAAACTACACTTCCCTAAATTCCTGTAAGTATACTTTCTCTTTAGGCATAAAGTTTTCCTTGGGAATAAAAAAAAAAATATGATGAGCAACCTTTCAGAAACCATCTGATTCAGATCATTCCACTGTCATTCCTGAGTCACAGAAAATATTTCTGTATTTTGAATTGAGATCTGCTGTCCCTTGGAACTTAACTCTTCTGTGGAACTTCCTCTGTAGAAACGGCCAATTTAAACAATAAGCATGATTTTTAGAAGAGGTCAACATCCTCACTCTGTCCATCCCAATTCTTGACACAGATTTGATCTGTGTAATCAAATGGTTCATCACTATAAATGTATTGGTAGAGCTCACTCTTCTGATATTCTCTGGAACACTGATTCAACAGCCTTCTGAGCAAAACACAGTTTTTCCTTAGGTCTGTGGCCCAGGGGAAACCAGTTTTCCTTTAGGTCTGCGATGTAGGGAAATCAGGTTTCTTTATGGACCATAAACTGGTTATATAAAATATTGACTGCTGATGAGCAGAAGCTGAAAGCAAAGATTCTGAACTACTTGGCATCGCCTTTGAAGTGAGCATCCCATTTCTCTCCCTGTTTCAAAATAACATCTCCTGGCACTTTTGAAATTAGACAAGACTCCAATTCCATAGCAACCTCTGCAGGCTAATATTTTGGCTGTTTAATTTCTTTGAATAAATATCAGAGGTGAGAAACTGTGTGAGAACAGCATCCTGAGTAGAATGAGACAAAAACAAAAATACAGGGATCCTAATTCAATCACTTATCATCGTTAACAGCCTAGAGGGTAGCATAATTTAACTAATAGTTTGGTAAAGGGGAGAAGCCCACATCCGAGGGGTTTAATCCTCTTCCACGTCTCAGGGCTTTGACACTCTCCACCATAGCTAAGTACTTTCTCCACACCAAGGTAACCCTGGAAAAGAAACTGCAACGGCAAACTTTCTTGTGGCATTCAAGCCATTTCATAATTCAGCCTCAATTTCTTGCCCTAACAAGACTCATACCACTGCAGGCACCTCCCTGTTCTCGAATATATTTTCTTCCCTTCACACATTTGAAGAGACCACTTCCCCTGTCTCAAATGCTCTCCCCAGTTGGGCAAACTCTTTATCCATCCCTTATGGTCCATATTAATTCAACCTAGGCTTTGGAGATACATAGAACTGGATTTGAATTCTTACATCCTAATTGGCATGTGGCTTAAGTAAACTATCTCTGAGTCTGTAAATTGAGTATGACAGTAATTATGTTATATAAGTGCTCCAATTAGCACATTAAATTCAGTTTAAAAAATTATTAGTAAATTGCTTATCACATGGCTGACACATGGTTATTTCCGTTATTGTTAATAGCATTTTTACTGGCCTTGGAAACAGAATATGTCTGTCTCCTAACTTCTAATTCTTAATTATTATCCAACAATAACCCTTCCATTATTCTAAACTAAAAATTGGCAAATCTCCCCCCCGCCCAGAAAGGGATAGTAAATGTTTAGACACTGTGGGTTATAAGGTCTTTGTTTTAACTACCCAATTATGCCATTATAACATGAAGGTAGCTATATACATTACAAAAATGAATTGGTTACAGATTTTGAAATCTAATATCAAGTATCAGATTTTATTAAAACTTGTGATGCCAAGTTTCTAGCTCGAAGGTTTGCTATCTCCCATTGACCAAATTGGGTCCTTTGCCTGTTTGTGAAAATAAAGTTTTATTGGCATATGGCCATTACTTTAGCCTATATGCTGTAGCTGACTGCTTTTTGTTTTCTTGATTTATTGTTGCATTTTAGATGTATATAATAACATTTATCATATGCAATTTGTACCTGTACATAAAGTATCTTGATTCCTCTTTTTTCCCTTTCCCTCCCCTTCCTTCAATCCCTCTTCATCTTTATAAAAGCTTTGTTTCCATTTTTCCTTTCTATCCTTGTTTTCAATTTTTCCCTTCAGTTTCTTCTCCTTCTCCCCAGTTCCCCTTCTCCTCTGAGCATTTGATTCCCATTTCTCAATATCCATAATATATCTTGGTCTTTATTTACACTTTCAGCTTCTCACACCAGACAAACCGTGGCAGTTTTATAGCTTGCAAAACCTGAAACACTTATTTTGTGGTCCTTATCAGAAAAAGTTTGCCAACTTAGCTCATTACTTGACACATTTATTGGATGAATGGAAACTGAATGGAGAGAGCCAGCATGAGCAATCTGTCCAGAGGGTGGTACATGCTACAGTGAAAACAGAGGGAAGGAAGCAGGGCATGGAAACCTAGGGAGATTCATGGGGTCAAGATCAGTAACTGTGGTCATGGAGCAAAGGTACTTGGTTGTGGGGCTAAGAATACCAGCATGTGGCCCTGTTTTATGCTCTCTGCCACATGGTGATCACTGCAGCCATGTCTAGAATAGTAAACTAAGGCCCACGAAACACAGTATGGCCAATGTCAAATACCTGGTGGAACTCTGGATTTTTGCCATGTTGGCTACAGTTCAGATCTTTGCCAATGATACATGCAGCTTATAGAGAAATGGGTGTAAGTGTTTAAGTCACACCCAGAATTGGATGGTCCCCCAAGGCTTCTTATATCATGCAATGTTTATGTTCTATTTGTCCAGCAGCATCCTCCTGGTCTATGGTTCAAGATGATCAGCTTGATGGTCTGCTTGTTTTTGTAATGACTGCCCATAAAATTTTAAAACACATTATAGCATTTCACAGATGAGCAAGCCTCTGACTGATGAGGCACAAAGTTCCACTCGACCATGTTTGTTCAATATTATTATTTATCTTAAATCCCTTTTCTAAGTCCCATCACTCTGGATTAAAAATCATGTGATATTTGTTTTTAGAATAGTTATACTTTGTTAAATGCCTCCTGTTTAGCTTCAAGTATGACCTGAGTTCTGCATGGTAAGGATCACCAGGGTACTTTGGAGGACCATGGCTAGCTAATGAATTTATGCGGGACTACATTTGATCAAGGGCAAACTATTTTTTCATTTTCCCACTGTCCAGCTGCTACCTTGACAGTCTCCAAGATCATCTATACTAGCTGTCAGTTAACCAGAAAGTCCATCTATTGAGTTAGCCCCAAAAATAGAACCTTAGATATGAATTGAATCCCAAGAAAAAAATAAATTTATATATCATTTACATTACAGGCATTTTAGTGTGGGAATTAATTTTTAACTGTGTTGTGTGAGACAATGTAATGGTTTAGATCTAAAATATTCCCTGAATGCACTCAGAGGTGGGCTTTCAGAAGATGATAGGATCCAGAAGACTTTTGCATCTGAGTGGTTTAATCCATGATGAGATTATGGTTTGATGACATTATTAGGGAGTAGTGGGAATTGAGGAATGGGTAAAGGGATGGTTTAAGGAAACGGATAAAGAGCGTGTGACTTTGATGTATTTGTTTTCTGCTTGGTCTTTACCTCTCTCAATTTGTCCTCTTCTCTCTATGCCTCTTGGGGGATTTGATGAATATTTTCCTTTCCACATCCTTCCTACAAGCTGTTGTAAGTTGCCACAGACCTAAAGGAATGGAACTAGCTTGCCATGCACTGAAACCTCTGAAATCATAAACCAAAATTAGCTTTCTTTAGTTTAAACTGATTTTCATAGGTATTTTGTCAAAGTGACACAGAGGTAGCTAACACAGATGCTTACAATCTTTAGTGTAATGTCACTCTGAAATCTAAGTGGCCTTGGAGATGTCAGGCCCACTATTTTCTAACCCTTCTTCTTACCAGCATAACAACTTTACTTCATGAATTAGCTATCTCTAAACAGCTCAATATATTCTATCGTCTTGGAAAATACATTTCCAACAATGTGGGGAGGTGTAGCCACTATGAAGTTTTCGCACTTAATACCTGTAAGGTGTAATCATAAAAAAATTATACTTAAATTCTATGCTACTCAGTTTTTGTAAAACTCTTGATTTATCTGAATTCCACTGCTGAAATCCTCTCCCTTTGGGACATAAAATCCTCTCCCTTTGGGACATAAAATTCCTTCACAGAATTGAGAATGACTCTAATGACCCTCTCCCTTTGGGACATAAAATTCCGTCACAGGATTGAGAATGACTCTAATGACCCTCCCTGTGCCTACTGCAGGTCCAACATCACCAGTACACTCAGATATGCTAGTTAAAGTGTTAGGCCATCTCCTCAGGACATTATCTCACTCAGCAGTGCGCACTAGATCATCTAAGTATTTGATTTCATGTTTATTGACTAGTTGTCGTGTATTTGGATGCATAACTAAAAGGAATAATGCAGACATGTGTGTCCAGGCGTTAGAATCCTTTGTATTAGATTCTAGTCCTAGAGCTACAAAAACTCTCTCTCTTTTTCTCTGCTCTCTTCCCCTCTCTCTCTCTCTCTCTCTCTCTCTCTCTCTCTCTCTGTTTCTCTCTCCCTCTCTCTGCTTCTGCATCTCTTCTGTACAATTCATTTTCTTCAACCTTTCTTATTTTTATAAATAACATTTTAGTCATTTCTAGAACAAATGTGATGACTTGGTTAACTTCATGCTGGGACATGATACATCCTTGTGATAATATAAAGCTAAGAAAACACATCAATGTACAACTCCTAGGTGGCAAGTGCGTGAAACATGTTTTTTTTTTCATTCAATTTTTGTAGTAGCTCAGTGAGGACAGACATCTTCATTCCTGTTTAACAGATAATGTAACTGAAGCTAAAATGATAGGAAAGACTTACTGATACTCCTCAAAAATAAGTGCAGATCTTAAAAATTTTATGGAAAAACACCTTGTCTTCACTTCAAAATCTTTTTGAAATGATAGCCTTTGCAACCTGAGTCCAATAAACTGCTTCTTTCTGAAAAAAGTAATTATTTACCTCCTCCCATAATTATAATAGAAAAATACCATATACAAGTTGCCTAGTCCGACAGGAATACTAAGAAGAAAAATATATACTAATGTTGGTTTGCTGCATAGCTCAGTTTTCTTTCTGTTTAACATCCAGCATTCTATATCAGTAAAATTAAGAGATCAAAGAGAATTCATCAACACACTCAGCCACATATGCAGAGTCACCTTATGACATGATGGTCACCATAGTAACAACTGTGGGTTGGCAGCATATTGTCTTCAGTTAGGGATCACAGCAACGAATTAACAAAGTATGGCAGCTTCAAATACTGATGTGAACAGGAAGGAAAGAAGTGTAGAAGAAGGGACAGGTGTGCTGCTTTTCCTGCCAATATTCCTTAGACCTGAGATGAAGTGGGAGTGAGCATGTGGATGCTCCTTACAGAACAGAAATAAATCTCCTAATTACCCAGCCAAAAACCAAGAAGGGCCAGGACAGAAAATAAAGTGAAAGTATTTTAGTATCCTCTTTCCAGGGCTCATTGGGAAAAATGCTGGATTTTCTTGTCTGCCTTTTACCTTTGAATAATATGCCACAGTTGGAAGACCATGGAATTAAAATAAATATATTTGGGGGGAGCGCTTTTGCTATACCAGTTAAAACTTTCACACTTGAGAAAATTTCTTCATCATCTGAGCCTCACTTACCTATAAAAGTGAGGCTGTCAAGAAGATCAAAGCTTATGCAGGTAAGGCAACTGATTGTGAGAAGATTGTTTACCTTATCTCTTTTTTTGCTAAAGTGTCTGAAATTTTGTCTTATAAAATATTCTTTGTCTGTTCAGGCTGCTATGACAAAACACTGAAGCATGGATGGTTTAAACAATAGAAATTGATTTCTCATTGTTCTAGGAGTTATAACTCAATACAGTCACCTGAAGATTGGGAGTCTGGTGAAGGTCCATTCCTCCTATTTGTTCACTGTGTCCCAGGGGGCTGGACGGAGTGAGGAAGGTTCCTGAGGGCACTTTTCTAAGGATACTAATCTACTTCATTTAGACTCCACCCTAATCACCATGCCTAGACTCCCATCTCCTACCATTATCATATTAAGGTTTGGATTTCAACGGAGAAACTTTGGAGTGGTCACAGGAAATCAGATTCCATCAAATAGTTATTACACTCACTGGTTGAAACGTGAAAGGCTAATTTTCTCTGGTTTTCTCCATGTTTTGGGTATTCTTTAATGATTTAATTTTAAACAAAGATGCCTAATTTATTAAAATCAGAAGAAATACTGATTCTAGGTAATTTTATTATGAGTTCAGTCAATCTCTCTACTTCTGTGAGCCTTAGATATATAAAAACAATATATTGATGTTATGTTTCTGTCATACCCATTATAATTTAGTATAATTTAGTGATTAAATATGTCTATCTATACCATATATCTGTCCATCACTATCGTTGCAAACACTGCAATTGGATATTTGTTTCTAGTCTTCTGTGTTTGATAAATGTCTTTCAATGAATAGCCTTTGCCTGTATTTTGCTTATCATAATATATCCTGGTTCTCACATAGTACCATCATAGCAAAGGTGCTCCATTTATAAATTTGACAAACAGTCTAGAAGACATCTTCATATAGTGCTCCAAGTGTCTTCAGCATATTACATAGCAGCGCTGAGTCCAGTCACTATAATAATCCAGTGCAACCTTAACATGAATCTACCTTGGTTTGTACCTCTGCACTTTTTAGTCTTTTGTCCCTTCCTGTCTCAGGCTGTTTCCTTTGTGTTTGTCTGTGTTTCTTTCTCTAAATCTATATGTGTCAGTTTCCTTATTCTGCCATTTTAATAAAATAAATCTCACCACCTCTTTCCCTACCTTAGGTCACCTTTCACTGCTCCCTGATCCTTAGCAGATTTTCATGGCACTTTGCGACCAGCATAATTTTGTGTGAATTACATTCATTTGCAAAATCTTTCACTGCATGAAGATGTTCTATTTAATTAGTAAAAGTTCATTTTTTCCCTTCAACAGGATATCATACTTCACCAAGTCTGGAGAGCCACTAAGATAGAATAAAGCAGAATAAAACCTTAGACCTCAGTTGTACTTGCTGAATCTTAGGATCAGCTGTGACTTCTCTTCAGAATGCAGTCTTCTGAGGGTCCTTGGGGTCATTTCCACCACTGAGGTGATTCCTAAGGGGGGGGATGTGACTCAGCCTGGAAGAGAGCATGTTACAGCTGCTCAGGGACACCATGAGGCAACAAGGGAACACAGGGCTGAGAACCTCCAGCATGAAATATCCCCCCAGGGAGCACCTTGACTGTGCTGAAGGGAAGTATTTATCGGCTGGTGCCTCTTTCAGCTTGGGTAAAAGGTGACTGCTTACCCTTGGGACATGAAGAGAAGAGCATTTTTCCACACCTGTGCCCTGCCTAATAAACAGCATTTAGGAAATGCTAGTTTAATATGATGACATGAGTTAGAATGCAACAGGAAAGCAGGATGTATGCAAATCCTCTAGAGGCATTTGATCACTATATACATTATGCTCATTGGTTATTATCTTAGCCTTAATGCTTTCTGGGTCTCAGTTTCTGGTCAATAAAGTGGGGGAAAAGGTGTTCTGTATGTTTTCTTTGCAAAGCTGCTGTAAAAGTGAAAGGCAATAGTACAATTATTATTGAGATATCAAAATGATCTTTTAAATTGATTTTATCTCTTTGGAGTCTCAGAAGTAACTTTGTGAAATATAAAATCATGCATTTGGAGAAAAACAACTACAACAACAATAAAAATATATAGTCATTCATCACATACTTTACCTCCACTGTGAAGAGGCAAGGGGCCGCTGTCATGTTGCAAAACAACAGTGGTAGTCATAGCTTATCTTAACTGTCTGTGGCTGGTGGGACCTCGAACACACCTATGAACTTCAGTTACCACAACTACAAAATGAAGAGAATGGAAGTTGGATATCAAGGTTGAAATATAAGAAGAGAATAAGTTCATAAACCTCTAGCTGAGTTCTGTCTGAAAGCAATAATTAAACATTATCTTCTTGATCACAACACTGCCATATAATCATGATGGGATTCTCATGGTCATGGCTGTCCCTCTCTATTGTTATTAGTCTCTCTCCTGGCAACTTGGCATTGGTTTATTTCTCTGGAATCTATCATGTTAGTAGCCTATGGTGAGGATCAGGTGCACTTTGAAGTGCCTTGCATATTCCACCTGATTTACTTACCTCAAGCGCCCTGACAAATTTAGCCACCATCTCCATTACATTACAAAGCTGCTTCTCAGTGAGAAGGAGACCAGAATCCAAGCCTCTGACACTGGAATTCATTGCTCTTCATTCCACTGCCTCTCAACAAGCTTTCTCTAGTAGCTGGAGGAGGCTGCAAATCACTCTTGTGATCTCAGGTGGGTTTGATGCTCAGGTATAAAGAATATAAAGACTGAACAAGTTTAAGGGCGTGTCAGATTGCTAAGCAGCAGCCAGTGGGCAAGATTTTCTGCCTTGCTTTTTCAAATACAGCCTAACACACAGCCTGGCAAAGGATACAGCCCTGACAACTGGTAAACTGTGATAATAATACTTTGCATCAATATGGCACCTCTCATCAGAGCCAGCCATGGACTCAGCCCACATTCATTAAGCTTCACAGCATCCTAACTCTTCAAGGTCAACACTGCACCAATTTTAGAGAGAGATAAACTGAGATGATATTGATTCTCATAAATCACACAATCAAGATGGACCATTTGTCACAATCGCCTCTGAAGTAGATGATAGAGGTTGGATCTCCAAGTCAAATGAGATAATCATTAGATTAAATTGTGTGTCTGAGAAAGCACCAGCTGTGAAGTCAGTAGACATCAGTGTTTGTCCTGACCTTTTCATTTTTATCAGAGTGAATGGGATCAAGTCACCATTTCTTTCTCCTTCTCCGTGTACCTAAAGGTAAAACAACAGAGCTACTGATCTATGCTCATCATCATGTGATGGTTAAAATTGCTCAGAGTTCCCAAAACAGTGCTTTCAGGGCTTGTCACCAGGGTGCTCAGAATTGTGAGGATGGAAAAAGGTACAGAGAAGTTTCTTAGAATACTACAGTTTCCCAGTTCCCATCCCAAGGATTCATAATTAAGAGGTCTGAGATGGCCCTCAGACTTGGAAAGAAAACATTTCCCAGATGACTCTGACACAACCAACGTAAGAACCTGATTTTGCTCTGATTTTGACATTTCCCAAAGTGGTAGTGAGACTTTCCCACACTCAGCCATCAAAATCCTACTTGTTCCTTCCTCCCACTCTTTGTCCTACGTTTCCCCATAAAATATGTATTAGTTGCTTGTTCTGAAGTAATTGAAAACTTATGTTTAGTAGATTATGGGTATTCTCCTTCTCTGGTATAGCAGAATGGTTTCAAAGGAAATTTAATTATGCTATAACAATTCTTCCTCAAACAGCAGATGTGAAGCTCTGCTAAATATTTTTACAGGTATTACTTTGCTTGATAATGACAACAGTTCATTGCGTAGGTCATTGATATTAGCATTCTTATTTGTAACTAAGGAAGCCAAAGCATAAAGAGGTCATAAGATTTCTCCAAGAACATGTAGCAGAGATAGGACTTGAAACCAGACATTGTGTTTCAGTCTTCCCTCAAATAATCCAGGAAGTAGAAAAGATTCTAAACGCATTCTCCTGCATGATTAACTATATGGAAACCTTTGAGGATCTGAGAAAAGCTATGAAAGAAAGGCTCATCTAGAATAATTTTCAAACTTGAACAAATAATATCAGACTGGCACACACTTGGGAGTTCACTAATACACAAAAATTTTTCTATAAAACTTTTTTTAATAGACTGTAAAAGAGCTGATATGAATGGTAAGCTGAATTTTCTTAAAAATCTGAGTGATAAGAAATATCATCACTGTTTTTTAGATATAAGAAATGCTGTCATTTCAAAAAATATAATGAATGTGTCCCCGTGGTTCCTGTATGAAATTACAGATACTAGGACTAAATATAAGGAAATTTTAATGAAGTTATCAAAGACTGGATTTGGCTTCTTTGGGGAGGTAGTGAGTTCACCATTTCAAAAGGTGCTCAAGCAAATGTAGAGAGGCAATTTTACAGGTATTCTTTAGATAGAAATTATTTTCTATAATGAATTGAGTGAAATGTTTTACAGCAAAACAGCTTAAAACTCCATTAACCTGAATATGGAAATCCAGAGTCTCAATAATGTAGCATGTAAAATTACCAAAACATAATAATCATAATAGATAAAGAAGTAAGAAGTATGATCCCAAATTGGAAAATTTACAGTGAGATAACCTAGGTGTTGGGATTAACAAAAAAATGTTTTCAAATAGTTCAAATACATCTACTGAAGAGCTTTAAAAGAGACATGATCATAATAAGTAAATCTATAGTGCCCACAAGAAGCTATAGAGATGGAAATGAAAATTTTAGATGTGAAAATTATAGTATTAACATGATAAATTCATTCATTTGGTTTTATAGCAGATCAGAAGCAGCAGAAAATAGCAGTACACTCAAAGGAAAAGTAATAGAAATGATCTAAAATAAATACAAATCAGCACCTGAAATGAATAGACACTTCTTAGAAGAAGTACAAATGGTCAATAAATACATGGGAAAAGTTCACCTTGAGTATTAGAGAAAGCCAAACTAACGACACTGAAATTCCATCATACTGCAGAAAGAATGGTCATCATCAAGAATTCTAATAAGATAGATGCTGGAGAGATGGCAGTGAAAAAGAGCCATTCAACATCATTGGTAAGAATGCAAACTAGTGCCACTCCTATGGAAATCAGTATTGTGATTTCACAAATAATTAAAACTAAAATCTCATTCAACGCAGGTAACCCTCTTCTAGGTAACTTCCCAAAGCAGTTAAAGACATCATATGACAGTGATACATGAATACCAACATTTACAGCAGTACAATTCATAATAGAAAAATCTAAGAAGACTCCTGTGTGTCCACCAACAATGGCATACTACTCTGACAAAAGAAGATTAAACTTGAGTCATTTATAGCAAAATAGAGGCAGAGTGAGGTCCTATTGTCAAGTGAAATCAATCACATACACACACTTAAATGTCACATGGTTTCTCTTACTTGAGAAATCACAAATATAAATTAAGAGAAATGAAAGATGGATAATAGGAAATAAAGAGATATCTATTTTGCAAAAGTGAAGGAGAGTAAGAGCTGGAGGGACAGGGAAGAAAGAGGGAGGCAAAAGGGATGAAAAAAGAATTAAGAGGTGTTATATACATGTATCAAATCCCCATGAAGAATGCAGCCATTATGTATTACAAATAGATACCAATAATAATTAAAATGCAATAGAAAAAAATTTAGTATATGGAAGAACGCTTCATAAAAGTATAATAAAGCACAGAGAAAATATGAAATACTGATAAAAATAACAATGCCTCAGTGACTTCTGGAACAGTATCGGAGAAGATAGCATCTAGGAATTTGGAGTCCCAGAAATTGCAAAGAGAGGTAATGAGATGAAAACCTAATAGAAGGAATCAGATAAAAATTTGCATAAGTTTCATAGAAAATGAACTTGCAGATCCTAAAATATTAGTATTAATACACAAGAATAATGAAAATTAAGAGATTTATACATTTTGCATTGTAGCCAACCAAGAAAAAAGTGCAGAAATTGTGGAATGATGCAAAAGAAATGACACTTCACATGTAGTAAAACACTGGCACAAATGATGGCTGATTTCTTATGGAATGCAGAACATAAAATGGCATTTTTAATGTGCTATGGGGGTAGAAATACACAGCTGCCAACCTGCAATCCAGCAAAAATATCTATATGAAATGAAGATGAAAGATTTTCAGTTCTGGAAAAAACCCAGGTAATTTGCTCTCTAAAGAATGCCGTCACAAGAAATACTGAGAGAGTTTGGCATGCTGAAAGGTGTGGACAAAGCTACAAAAAGGGATAAAAAAGCACCAAAAATGATAATCACAAGAATAAATATAAGAAGGCAATGTTTTATTAATGTTTTGAAAATACATATAACTAGAGTAAAATTACAATATTTCATGCATATTTCAGATAAATTATATGCCACCGTAGAAAGGAGGGTCTAGTAGATGAAATGAACCCTAGTGTTTCAAGGCTTTAGATGCATTAGAAATAGTGGCATGAACTTCAGCAGATGTAATAACATAAGCATGCACATAAGAATCTCTAAGCAACCATTTGAAAATAAGTGAAGAGCTATAGCTGAAAATCCAACAGAAAAATTAAAGTGAAATACCAGAAAATATTTGACTAACTCAAATGAAGGCAGGAAAGAACAAATAGCAAAGTAATAAGAAACTGTAGACCAAAATCCAACTATATGAATAATATTAACTCTAATAGAACCCAATGCTATAATTAAAAGGCTGTGATTTTCAGACTAAATAAAAAAGCAAACTGCAATGTCATTGAGCAGTATTTAAATATGAAATCACAGATTGTTTGAAAGTAAAATGATGGAATAAAAATATGTGAAAAATAAGATGAAGAAGGTTAAGACAACATTAATTTCAGACAAAATAGACTTCAAAACAAGAAATACTTTCACATTTTAAAAAAATCATTTCAAATATGCAAAGAAGTTGCAAAATGATTTTAGGAACCTCCATATGGTTTCTTCCTCAGTTTATCAAATATTAACATTTACCACATTTTCAATATTTGTCTTTATATTTCTCTCTCTCCTCCTTTC
The DNA here is from genome assembly GCA_004027455.1 of Hydrochoerus hydrochaeris. Lineage (NCBI taxonomy): Eukaryota > Metazoa > Chordata > Mammalia > Rodentia > Hydrochaeridae > Hydrochoerus > Hydrochoerus hydrochaeris. Next base: position 268,228 of record PVLA01000304.1, on the reverse strand, counting down.
TCCTTTTTTCTCTTCATCTTTAGTACATCTACACACACGTGCAAACACACACAGAGACAGTCACAATGCACACACGCATGTACACACAGGTGCCCCTATGGGGTTTTACCTTTATCACTTGAAAATATGTGAATATGTAATCTCTGTTTGTGCTTAAATACTTCAATTCCTCAAAGCCTGGACATTCTCTTGTGTAAATATCAGTACATTAATCAGTAGCAAGGAATTAACATTGATGACATATTATTATCCAAACTATAGATCCTATTTATTTTCTTCAGTTGTTTCTCTAAGGTCATTTTTTAATAGTAAAAATAGTTTTTCTTGCAGGTCAAAATTTAAAACAGGATTAAATGTGCTTCTATGTCCAAGTGCCCTCTCCCCTTTTATTGTGGAATGGCTCTGAGGCCTCTGTCTCTCATGACCCTGAGCTGTTAGAAAATCACAGGTCTTCTTTAGTAAAATACTCTTCAAATTGTGCTTAAATGATATTTTTTTCTCGAGATCAAAGAATCTCAGGTGATGAATTTTGGCAGCAGTGTCTTGGGAGTAATAGTGTGTTCATTCTCTGCAAAATATCCAGAAAAAAATGGTTTCTATTTATTCTAACTTTGGTGGGTAACTTTGATCATTTGAAGGAATTTCCTGTCAGACTTTTCCTGGAAGGTTACTGTTTTCCTCTTTGTCATTAATGTGTATCTTATGGAGAGATACTTTGGGACCATAAAATTATCCTACTCCTTATTGAATTTCCTGGTGTTAGCAGCCACTAGGACCCTTCTTCATCTGAAATAGTTACTACTATGCTGGAGGAAAGCAAAGCAGATGGCCACTTAGAAAGAGCAACTCAGAGGTGGACACGAAAGTTATAAATTTATGTCTGCCTAGTAATTGCATCAAAATACATAAAGTAAAAGCTACAGAATTAAAGACAAAAGAGACAAGTCTATAATCATAATTGAAATTCATGTACCTCTTTAATAGCTTATGCATAACTAAACAACATGTAAGTACTAACACAGAGCTGTACGGAGCTACCACACTGACTGACCAAGGTGACAATTATCCTTCATTATACCAAGGAATTACTAAGAATACAAACTTTTCTAGTATCTATGGAATACACAACAAGATAGACCATTTTCTGAGTTAGTAAATTTCTCAATAAATTTTACAAGATCAATATCTTACAAAGGATAGACTTTAACCAAACAGTCTAACACTAGAAATCAACACTACAAAATATAACTGTATATATACATAAATATATCACACACAACAAGGTATAATGTTAACTCCCCAGTTATTGAGATTTTAAAATGCTACTCCAGTGAACAGTAAATGAACTAAGAAGTTGTCCTTACAGACAAGTTCTAAATATAGAATCCACAATGCGAGGCACTCTGGGGATTTTTCGAGAGAAACTATTTTTATGCACTTTATTATTATATGATATTTGCATATTCAACAGAGAAACTTGAGGTAAAGAATGAATGTCAATTATAACTAAATACAGATGCACAAGTTTAACCCCATGCTTTGGCAGATACCTGTCTCAGAGGAGGGTAAAGCAAGACCACATCACGTGGCAATGACCAGCAGTGTAGTGTGATCTCCCAAAAAGCAGATAGTGTGTGTCATGGGATCAGCTTCTCCGGGGTTTTGGGGGGAAGGGGTATGTAGCAAACTTGTTCTTCCAGACTCCAGCTTTCACAGATGGTGACATTATTCTGGCTTCAGGGAACTGCAGAAATGAAGCAGCAGCCCCAAATTACCTGGCGGCATATCCCCACATAAATGCCACTGGATCTTTATTAGAATGGGAATGGGATGCTTCAGAGCAGCTGACCTCTGGAGAGTATTTCTGCAGCAGACTGCGATATACAATTGCATTTATGTCTGCATACACATTTATGTCATTCCTATATTGCATTTTGTTTTGTTCCATCTCCAGTAAGTACACTTTCTGATATAATTATTCTTTAAGTAAAATATGCGTAGATATGTATGCATATATATCTATATCTTCATACGTATATAGATATAGATATATATATATAGTGTGAAAGCAAGTTCAGTGCTCAAAACAAAAAAGTTTTTCTTTTTTCATTATCCTGTAAAAGCATTGCGCTGCTCTAATTGTTTTGTGAAATAAGTCAATGCATTAAGATTATAAAAAAAAAAAAAGCTAAAAGAGAGAAAAGTTGCACTTGGTTTGCTTTTCTCAGGTGATGAACTTTACACTTGAAAGGAAGAAAATGAACCTGAGAACACAACTGCACAAGTTAGGAATCAATGTGCTAGTCAAAATTAGGGTGTCAGGAGGAGAGAATTTGGAGGAATGGCACTAGGAACTAAGCAATTCAGTCAAGTGACTGGAAAGGTCAGGCTGCTAAGAATCCCTGCAGAGTGAGAACCAGAAATCACAAGATGCAGCCCATGCAGGCCCACAGGAGCGACCAGAATAATTGATGATGTAAGAGCTGGGATCTGCGTAATTCACAGAATCTTAAAACACCCACAGACACGCAGCCCAACTGTCTGTGCAAACATCACGGTGCTTTTGGATGATTCAGGGAGTGTTTGGGGCTTCAAGGTGATAGAACAGCTAAAGAGGAGCTTTAGCTAAAAGAGGACCTAAAACCTGTCCTGTTTACATCTACTATGTTTTTAAATGAAGGAAACATGACCCCCTTATGACAGCCAAACTTCTCAATTTGTGTGGGTACACATGCAAGTATCTAAGCTCTCTGGGAAATATCTTAGCTGGAGTTCACTTTTAGCTTCAAGAATTAAGTGCCAAATTATATTCTTCCTTAACTCTAGCTTGTACTGGAACACTTAAGCCTGCCTAGTAGAGAAAGAAATAGCTTTTCCCTGGAGGAGGCGCTGGTTATTTTGTGGTCTCTTTCTTTTTAAGAGGAAGAGGGCATGAAAAAAAGTGCCAATACCTGACTCCTGATTGTCAAGTCACAGTAAGCTTGTGACCCAATCAGTGTGTCAGACTTGATCAGCTGGACTAAAACTCTTCCCATCTTTACAGAGTGCTGGAAAATGGGTGGAAACCCATATCTAATATAGAGTGAAAGGTAAAACTGACTTTCTCTACCATGTGAGAGGCTGAGGAGTCTCCCGCAGAACTGAATGCAACCTGTTATTATTCCCAATCATTTCTCTTTCAGTGAATCTCAACTTCTCATGATGGTTGTTCTCAGAGCTTCCTAAGATTTTAGATTTTGCCATAGCTTGGATCTTGAATGTCCCCCAGAGATGCATGCATTAAAGTCTTGGTCACTAACTCATGTTGCTCATGCCTGAGGAGACTCGTGCATGGTGGGAAGTTGGGGTCAAGTGCAAGGAAGTTAGGCCTCTGGGGTGTAGCTTAAAGGGAACTGAGAACCGGGCCCTCTTCCTTCTCTTCCTTTGCTCTCCAACCACGATACGGTAAGCAACTTCTGAAACAACAGGGCCGTGTAGTCTTGGGCTTAAACTTCTAAAAATTTGAGTCAAAGAAACCTTTTCTCTTTTAAAGTTTAATACAGTCATTACTTTGAATCTGACTCTCATGGCTATCTCTTTGTGATTTCTCCAAATCAGAGTAAGGAAGAGTCATGGTTGTGTGATGGTACTCTTTAAAGTTACACGGGTACTTAAGCTTTTTGGAACTGCCATTTTTATGAGCATTTGCATTCATTCACCTAATGCCAAACCTAGTGCTCAGAACGCTGAGCATAAACCTGCATGAGGAAAAACTGCTAACCTTGAAGTTCTTCCAGTGTAGACTGATCAGCAAGTCATCGTGAAATAAGGCAGTAAGTTGGGCAACAAAGTTGTGTTTATAATGCAGAAGGTGAAGGAAAAGAGATTGATGCTAACAAGACACGGTGGTAGATTTATCTTCTAATGTTAGATTCACAATCTACTGCTGACCTTCTCTTTGGATCCCTTTATCACTTTACCTTTTAGTTTCCTTTATTCTTTTAGCAATGAGCCCAGCAGCTCTATCTAGGAACTTGGCCACTGTACCTCATTACATGCATGGTTTTAGTTCTGATTCGTGAGTAGGAATGGAGTGTCCAACCACTGGGTCAGGATACTTGCCAAGGAAATTTCTGTTCTTACATCACTATCTTTCCCCAGTGGATCCTAACTGATACAAGGCCTGTTGAAGCACTTTTAATTACCTAAGGGAGAGTAATAATCTCAGGGTAAGTGGTACAAACACTTAAAGGTAAACTAGACCACTGGGTGACCTGTTAGAAATCAGGATAGACCACTCATCCCTGGCAGAAAAATGAGCCTCTGCTGTGTGAACTGTTATTTTCAGGTCTCTCCATGAGTGCAGCCCATTTTTATACCATAAATATTGTAAGTTTCCAGAAGAAAAAATATATATTAATATTTGCATAAAATATTCAGTGGCAGAAAAGTATACCCAGGATGATAAAGAATAGGGAGATAATTGTACATCAAGAAAATGGGGCATTAAAAGAGTCAGGAACATGACAAAGGATAATGCAAGATGTGCGATGACATGACCACAGGGAGCTTACCACTTAGGGACATGGGCAAGAGAAGACAGGAGGAATTATCAGTAGTCCCCTCACAAAGAAACTTCATCCTGCTGCCATTTGGGAGCCTTGAAGAATTTGTACAAAATTTGTATAATTTTCTAAAGGCTCAATAACAAAATGCTACAAAACCAAACCCTCTGTGATCAGGTCTCCCACCCAGTAAGATGACACACGGATGAAAAAGAAAGACAGAGAGACAAAGTTTTGCAGTTGAGGAGCTCTGGAATGACCATTGTTCTCTATGGAACAAAAGGACCACAAGTCAGAGACCTCATGGCTTCTACTGCTAGCAGTCAAGGAGGTGATAGTGTAGCGGCAGAGTGCTAGGGAAGAGTAACTTCATGGGCGTCGCTGTAAGGAGAAATAGAGGATTCTGTGACAGCACAAGGCTCTCCCATTAGCAATACAGCGGATAGCTTGATGCCTGCAAGGCAGGCACCTCTACTGCCAAGAACATATAATTCTTTCTGAGTCCCATGGCATCTGATGAGATGTTACCTTATGTCTTAGCCTTAAAATTTCACAGGCTCTGGCTTGAGCCTCCATTCCAGCCCTTAGCGGGGTCGGGGGCAATTACCACATATGCTGCATTGAGACACACTGGCATCCTGGCCAGACTGGATCACATTTTTTAGCCAATTAAGGAACATCTGGTTGAATATAGCTGGCTCTGCATATCTCAGAGAATAGGGTTAAAGTTAGAGCAGAGAAAGATGGAGGTTAGGGGCCTTATATCTCAAGAGAGCACAACTTGGTGGTCTTCCATGTTACAGCCTGTGTGGCTTAATCAGCAGAAATTCCTTTTCCACTTCTCTGCACACAGGGTGTCCAAAATGAAGGAGTCGGCAGCTTTGGCTTCTTCTGAGGCCTGTCTCCTTAGCTAGCTGATCAATCCCTTATTGCTGTGTCCTTTGGCCTGTGCTTAACGCCTGTGCTAATTCTTATAAGGACAGCATTCACATGGCATTAGAGACCACTCCTGTGACCTTGTTTTATCTAAATTATCTTTTTAAAAGTCTTGACTCTAGAAGTAGTTTTTGGGTTACAAAATTAAAGCATAAACGATGAGCAACCCAACAATGACAGCACAAACTATTCTGTTTGAGGAACTAACAAAAACTTAGTAGTATGCTTATCTGTCTTGCACACTTAAACATATATATCAATTAGTGATGATTTCTTAATGTTATTTGTTTTAATTCTGTGTCATTTCTACCCCTTTATTTGTTTTGCTTTTTTTCTTAATATAAAAAAAGTCTTGACTCTAATACAATTATGTGGAGGTCCTGGGGTTTGAATGTCAAAAATGTATGAATTTTGGGGTGGACAGATTCATGACATGGCCTATATATATGAACAAAACCAGAGCTATTACTAGTAAGAACTTTTCATGTTAAAGAAAGAGACAAGATCCTATCTAAATATAAATCATGCAGGAATAGATCACTCCAGGAGCTTGAATTCAAACTGGAGAAATGCAACATATTAACATAGAAATGCTACATCAGTCTTAGAAGAGTTAGTAAGAATGTTAGGACTTGAGTAAAAGGAAGCATGTTCTCTCTCTTGTCATTTATATGTAATGATCCTTGGTAGGGAGTACATTAGCCCACTCAGAAGCAAACTCTCAACACAATGTCACTGTAGCGATAGAGGAGAGATACAGAAACAGGTAAAAAGTTGCAACCAGCAGCCCAAGCTACAACAGCATCCCACTCTGGTCTTTTTCTCAGACTTCTTTAGTTTATTGAAGATTGTTTTAATTAGTTGCTGCTTTTCAGATGAACCATCTTAATTCTCTCAAATATATTTCATCTAAACTTACATGATGTAAGAATAGGAGTTGTCCTAGGATTCTATGACGAAAAGGGGAACATGTATGGAACTCAGGGAGAACTGAGAGCTTCTAAAACCATGATCAATTTTATGATAATGCAAATTTTATTATCATATAAGCATTCCTTTATATAAACCCTAAAGACTTATACCCAATATACTTATAATAAAAATCTGTTGCAATTACAAAACTCCACGTAGTGTGACCCCAGTTTGCTTATTCTTTGATCTCAGCCACTGCCACTCTTCCCTCAGCACTGTTTCTATCCCAAATATACCAAACAGGTTCCTGCTTCAGAAAAGTATGTCCTACCTGATGCCTGTGCCCTGTCCCCAGATCTGTGACTGGCTGATTCCTTCTGGAACCAGCTCTCAGCTTTAAATATCACTTTCTTCACCCCTAAATGATTAACCTTCCCAGGCATTGTTTACCATGTGACTGTCATTCTGTTTTCTTTTCTTGATGCCTCTTACCACAATCTGAAATTTTCTTCTCCATATGTTGACTTTCTTATTTGTTTCATCCCACACTTTTATAATAAACTCCATGAGATGAAGTTATCTTTTCAAAATGCCTCCCCAAAGGTTCATTGTGTTAAAGATGTTTGTTAAATGATGAGCTTTGGAGAAGTGACTGGATTAATCCATTGATAAGTTCATAGCTCAATGGATTATTAGGACATCTAGTTAGACAAAGTGAGTCACTGAAGATGTGATTTTGAAGAGTATATCTTGCCCTTGGCCCCTTCCTCTCTGACACTTTCCCTGTCTGTCTGCTTCCTGAATTTCATGAAGTGAGCAGTTTTACTACACCATGCCCTTGTATCATGATAATCTGCTTCATCTTGTGACCATCACACTGGGACCAGACAAATGATCCCTGAAACCTCTGAAATCATGGTCCAAAGTAAATCTTTCCTGCCCTGAGGGGTTTATGTCAGGTATTTTGTCACACCAACCAAAAGTTGGCAAACAGCCCTTATGTATGGATGTGGTCCAAACATCTGAAATTATGTCAGACAGTAGGTTCTCAATACATAGTTCATCCATAGATCTTTGAAGTGTTCCAGGATAGGTCATCCCATTCCAACCTCATTATACAAACAAATAACAAAACAAGGAATCACAACTGACAATCACCAACTGCCTTGAATCTTTTCATTTTTAAAAAATTTTATTTAAAGAGAAAAAAAAGCAAAACAGAAAAAGGGGTAGAAACAATACAGAATCTCAGAAAAAAAAAGCAGTAAGAAATCACTAGTTGATAAATTACATACTGTCTTCTTAGACCTAGTTGTTAAAGTTACAAAATTAAAGCATACAAAGTGTACATTCAAACAGTGAGACTGCAAAGAAGTTCGGTAATCCAGTAACAACTTAGCAACGTGGTTTTCAATCCTACACACTTAAACATACATGCAGCCATGTCCTCTAGAGCACTTTATTTTCTTCTTTTTATTTTTTAAGTCCATTGTCTGCCTAGTTATATCTTGTTTCAGGTTGCTCAGTACCTTACTGACTTGTTTTGTTGTTGTTATATACTTTTAATCACTTATATAATTCTGTTGCCTTGTTTTTGAGTTTCTCCTCATCCATGATCCATGGATCAGCTTTGGTGGAGTTGGGAGATTTTTGGACGTATTTTGTTGCTTTTTTATCTACGTTTTTTTTTGAAGGTAGCAAAATACAGCAGAACAAGACAGAACAAACCCATGTGTCTGCACTGCAATAAAACTACCACAGAACCTCAGAGCAGGTCACCAGGCCACAAGCAATGGGCTCAATAGTACAGCCCATTTTGTTCACATTAGCTGTTGTTTCAATCAAATAGAGGAAAATGGAAGGAAATATCAAACCTTTAAAAACAGAATATTGAATAAAGCAGTACCATTAATCAAAACTGAGCAAAACAGTGATAAAAATATTTGCCTTCAAAGAGATGGTAGAAGGAAATCCCCCTTACTTGCCACACTGTATACATTCATCCTCCAAAAAGATACTCAGACCGCCGGTGCCTACTTGCTAACGGGGAGTGGACGTGGAGGGGAAATGGATCAATGTCTGATCTGGCAGGGCCCTAGCTGCTTACAGGCCAGCCAGTAGGCTGCCTTATCTCCCAGCACCCAAAGTTCCAACATGATGCAGAGCTTAGGAGTCACTGATAGTTCTCGCCCTGGTGTGCCAGTGGTTTGCCAGGCCACCAGCTGCTCCCCAGGGCGGCGAGTAGGCCGCCTGTTCTCCAGCACCCAAAGTTCCAACATGATGCAGAGTTCAGGTATGGCTGATAGTTCCCGCCCCTATCTTTTCATTTTTAAAGTAAGAAAAATACAGTTAAGAAGAGTTTTTCCATGTTATTAAGTCTTATGTGGATCATAAAACTTCTCTCACCATCCAGGGACTCTTCTTTGGACCTGATTCAGTTGGTAATATCCTTCCCAAAGTATGGCATTATAAATGCCTTAATATGGGCTTGATGAAATAGTACAGGACAGTCAACCCACTTAGTCTGCATCCCTACAATGCTACGAGTTTGGGATTCTCTTTATTGTCTTCCTTGTATCACCCAGCTACACATTTCTTGCAGTTCTCTTGGAAGCAGTTGCCATATTTCCTGTTATTAGTTATTACCAGTCCAAACAAACACTTCAGCTTCCCAAACTCTAGGAGGTATTTTTAAAAAGACCATCTTAATTATACATAAGCAATGGAGAATCACAGAGGATTCATTAACATAATAAACAGAAGTCTGTTCCCAGCATCCCACAAGCAAGGTAATATAAAAACAACCATTATTCGCTGCTGAGCAACTGGCATGTTTCTTTTCCAAGGTCTTCATCTTGTTTGCCTAGTTTGGGGGCTCCACTCTCCCCACACTTTCTTTTCCCCTGACAGGAAAGGGAAGGCTTCAAAGGGGAGGCTTCTTGATCTCTGCCTAGAGATGGAGGCAGAAATGAGGCCAGGAATGCTCTGGGCAGAAAGCCTTAAAACAACAGAAGGAATAAAGTCTGAATGTGAAAGGGAACAAGGCAAGGGCATAACTTTATGAGAGGAGACAGGAGATCTAACCCCAGCTCTACCACTCACTAGCACTGTGAATTTGGGGCAGGAGGATAATGGTTTTGAATCTACTTCTTTTTCTGTAAAATGATATTACCCCCCTATACACTGCATTAGGTTGTAAAATAGCATTTACATGTAACAATCTCCCAACACAGTATCTGATGCACCCTCAGAAATACTAGCTCCTTTCTCCCAAGGGAGGCATTTAGCACTGACTTGTATTTAGCATTTCCACCTTTTTGGCTTTTCCTTTCTCTCTCTGCTTACCTCACCCAACCTTGGGAAGTGAACCTCACTGGAATCTTCTTGGGGCCCGGGGTGGAGTCTAGAAGCCTGGAAACTCTGAGTGGTAGCTGCCTGCCAGTTGGCAGGGAAGAACAGCATGCTGGAGTGGGGATTGAACTGTTGCCATTGGAGATGGTAACAGATGCTTCCTGGTTGAGGCTGAGTTGGCTAAATCATGGCTCTGTGGTTTGAGACAGTCTCAATTATTTCCAATTAGGAGATTGGAATGACAGCTGTTCTTAACCCAGCCACTGCTCACTGCTGCTGACCTGGCCCCATTCGTGTAACCTGGACCTCAGTTGTGTAAAAGCCAATGTATGTCCTATTTGAATTGCTTAAATTCAGTCTTTCTCTCCCTCTCCCTCTCCCTCTCCCTCTCGCTCCCTCTCCCTCTCCCGTTCCCTCTCCCTCCCTTTCCCTCTCTCTTTCCCTCTCCTTCTCCCTCTTCCTCTTTCTCTCCCTCTCCCTCTCCCTCTTCCTCTCCCTCTGTTTCTCCTTCTCTTTTTCTCTGCTTCTCCAAGAGCTTATTCCTTTTAGCTCAAAAGCAGTCCCAGGTGGTGAAAGGGCAGTCAAAGGAAAAGAAATGTGCTTAGTTCTCAACTTCTCCTTGTGCTGACTGTATGACTGGAGGTATCACTCACCCTCTGTTTTCTCATTTGAACCTTGTAGTGATGATGAGTGAGGTCCGGCGTGAGAGGGAGACACTCTACACAGTCCTTCATGTCACTGGTGGCCCCTGTGAACTCAAACCTGATAAGGCCAATAAGAAGAGAAATCCATATAAGAGCAGGAGATTTGGATGATGGATTTATATCAGAAAGCCAAAGCCATTCATTTTCACCTTTGTGAACACTTTCTGTATCTTTCAAATTGAAGTGAAATTAATAGCAGGGTGCTTGCTTCGGAGTTTGCAGTTTTTATGAGTGTAATGTGGAGCCCTTGGTAAACTGTAAAGTGATGTGTACACATGAGCAATTATTATTACGTTCTTCAGGCTTTTTTTGGTTTGGCACCGGTTGAGTCAGCTGAATACTCTGAGCGAGAACAATCTGTTTTCTTTCCTCTTGGCAAAGAACACAAAAGACAGAGCAGCTCATAGAAACTGGGACAAGGAAGAAAACTTAGCTCTCTGTCTCTGTTTCTTTCTTTCCACTTCTCTCTGTCTCTGCCTCTCTCTCTCTCTCTCTCACACACACACACACACACACACCTATACACAGTCCTTCTACAGATTCCCACGAGTCCAGCTTCTAAAATATCACAGCAGAACTTAGTGCCCTTAGCCCTTTTCCTGATGGTCACTCTTCATTGCCCAAATACAGTTAAGAACAAGTCCCTGGCTGCAGTAGGACTTGTCACATTGCATACAGCCCTAGTCTTGGGTCCATGATGACTGAACCTGCCATCTTTTTAGTGGATCTTCCATCCTGAAGTCAGTCAATCTTCAGGCTAAGTCAATTTTGTGACTTAAAAATTTCTCCTCTAACTCTCTTTTTTAATCCCTTTGACACTGCCTAGGGCAGGACACGGCCCACCTCTTCTCTCTCCCAGGGACTCCCAAACTACATCCTTTCTAGTCTCCCTGTGTCTGCTCCTGCTCTCCTTAGTATGTTCTCCACTCTGCAGCCAGAAGGACCTTCTTCACATGCAAAAACTAGTCCTTTGCTTAAAACTCAAGGGCATCTCATTTTTCTACAATAAAAAAATAATGCTTTAACTCAGCTTCCAGGACTCTGCATGATTAAAGATTATCTCTCAAGACTCTGTAATATTCTATTCTACCATCTGAGCTCCAAATTTACTTTCTGTCAGCTAGGGGAATCTCTCTTCTTGACTTCAGTCTATTCATACAGTCTTTGCTCAACCAGATGTGTCTCAAGAAGCCTAACTTCCTGCTCAAATTGCCCAGGCCCCATCTAGATAATGCTTCATTTTCTCTGCAGATAATCCGTTGACAGATCTCTTCCACCAGGGCAACTTTCTTAATTTCTGAAAGCTGGTTATTCATTGAACTACACAGGCTCAAAGCTTGTCCCCTTTTCCTGTATTACATTTATCTGAGCTTGCTAATATCTATACATTTCTATGATAATTAACATCTAATGGGATTCTGAGTCTGAGAGGGCAAGAATCATGTTTGATGACCTCATATTTCTAGTTGTCCATTCAGTACGTTTGACAAATAATTCAAAATCGGGGAACATTAATGTTGCTAATACATGCATTTTTTCACTTTTATTTCCTTTGTCAAATTGAGGTAAGATTATTTTTACTATCACTTAAATATGAAAGAAACTGATAAGGGCAAAGTAAATAAAGCGTCATCTCATGAACTCACACCATGCTGACCAAGCTGCTTGGGCAGTGGATGGGGCAGGAGGTTCTTTGCTTGAGTTTCCATACTGAGCATCTCCCCCTAAATTCACGTACCAGTGGTTAAGTTCCTTAAACATGCTTAGGTTTATTTAGCTAGTGAAAATTGACAAAAGCACTAAAATTGCTGGTGTATGACTATCACATATTGTGTATGTTAACCAACTCTGTATGTTTACAGGACATTATATGTTCAAAAAATGCCGGTATGATTACCACCATTCCTGTTATACTCAGAAAAAGTCAGTTTCTACTTTGTCCATTTCTTACTTCCTTTAAAGAGAATTGCTTGGAAAATTTAGTCTACAAAATTTAGTCTCTTTTCTGTGAGAACTTGTCTGCATTATACACATTGAATTTAGCAGCATAAAATGCATGTATGTTGCCAGTCACTAATTAATCTACATTTGTAAATCTTGCTCCTCATTACAGGCAAGGACTTTCATTAAAAAAAAAATTATCTCCAGCTACATCAATCTCAGAGAAAAAGAAGATGAGAATTTTTGGAAGATCAATTGAGGCGACACTAGTAAAGTGAACACCGTAATCCAGATTTCACTGATTTGTATTGGACTGAGTAGCTAAGGAGATTCTCTATCCATAAGATGCTAAGCAAAGTAAACCCAAGGTGTTTAAACTGGTGGGAACACTGAAAGCTTTATGACGAATTTGGGATACATTTATTATCTTCTGTAGTGGTATGTGCATAATTCTCCTGATAGATAAGAGTCACATCCTAAACTCAGTAGTTTCAGAAGGATGTCCGGGGATGGAGTAAAGAGATTGATGAGACTTCTCCACAACAAGTATAAACAAAGCTTTACTCAAATGTCAAATTTATAAGAAAGCAATAGAGAAAATGTAAAAGTGAATTTAAGTTGTAAATTCCAGAATGACAGTGCTATGGAAAGTCTGAGTTAGCAGTTCTTGGATTATGGTTTGAACATCTTGCCCTGATGAGGTTCCTTCTGGTTCTTGAAGAGAGAACTCTGAGGCCAGAGATATAGCTCAGCAGCACAGCATCTGCCTGGCAAGCATGAAGCCCTGAGTTTGATTCCCAGCACTCAAATAAATAAATACAATTAGATAAAATGAGAGATAACTCTGCACATGAGTCTCTAATCCAGGTTAGCAGTGATGAAAAGGGATGTGGCATTTTTACAGCTAATATGCAACATAGCATAGTAGTTGAAAGCATGATCTCTAAAACCAGACTAATTAGTTTCAACTTCCAGAACTTATTAACAAACAGGAATTAGGCAAATGAGTCCATTCTTCTGCAACTCAGTTTATTCATCTATACAAAGGGACTGAACATCCTCATTTTGTTGAAGGCATTAATATGTAAAGAATTTGGCACATAATAATAATAATACTATCTGTTTTGGATGAAATTGCTATCATTTAACATTTACCAGATTTTCAAGAGTAATTTAGACCATGCACAATTTTTGTCTTTAGCAGTGAATATAGAATTTAACTCTACAAAATGTATAGCTTCATTGACTCTATAAAATAATTATAAATAATTTAGATTACTATTAAAACCAAGACATCTGTGGTCCTGGATGAAGTGGTCAAATATGTGTTTTTCGTTGTGTCTTAAATTGATGTAAGACATTTATTACAATTCTACTTATATTTTGAAAATATTATAGACTCAATTTCTCATTAAATCTTACTTCCCAGTGTCATTAGAAAACTAGCAATGGCTCACTCCACATTGCTCAGCACAAACTCTGTTTGGAAAGCTTGTGACTCACTACATAGCTGGAAACTTCCATGCTTATCAGCTGCAGCAACATATGGAGAAGAGGAGGCATTTGGAAGAGAATAAAACCTAAAAATACAAAACAAGTTCTCTGGATTAGGAGACCTTGAGTTCAAATCCAAGATCTGCATTTAATTGTGTGTCTCTGCTTCTGGTAATTAATCTCTGAAGCTTAATTTACTAATCAGAAAAATGGTGACTTGATAGTGGCATATGTTTCTTGCACTCCATTGAGGTTATAAATGGTAACACTGAAAATATAGCTGATGCTTAAGAAAACTAAATAAATATGAGCTATTATGAAACACACACCTACACTTACACCCTAAAGTGGAAACCCCAGTTCTCTTCTATACTTGAAGGCAATGTTTACTGAGCTAAATGCAACCAGCAATTGAGAATCATTTCCAAGACAGTTCAGAGAACTTTTATCTTTCAGAAGATGCCCTATTCTAAGACATGGTTTTTTAAATCTCTAGGACTATTCAAAATTTTCACTCCTTTAGAATTGTAGAAGTCCTTAGGTCAAGGATAATTAAAGAGAAGTCCTTTCAACAATACCTCTGAACATTGCTCTCCGCCATCCCTTCATTGAAGAAAAGATACTGTCCAGTTCACTGAGAATGTAGCAGACTTCCAAAATCCATGTCAGCTTTTTCATTGTCCAAGAGAAGTAAAGTGGTGTAAAGAAAATGATCTCAGAGACTCTGAACTGTGGCCCCCTCATCCCCTCCATTTGTCAAAATTCCATGGATTGCTCATAATCCAAAAGCTACCCTTCTGTAAATCTATCCATGATTATTTTCAAGCTGCACTGAATTTTGTCTGCTGAATTTTTCTGCACATCTTCTGACCAACTTTCACCAACACTTGTCACATTATTCACTTGGCAGAAGCTAACGTGCTATACTTCTTAACTCATTTGCTAGGGAGGCCACCAGATGATTAAAAGTATGTGTGTTCTTTTCATGTACATATAAATTAGAATCCTAATGTCTTTACCTGCTTGTTGAGCAAAAATGAAAGTTAGAGCTCGGTATTTATACCATGGATGCCAAGACATGACTTGAAGTAATCAACATGAATCTGATGAATCCTGAATAAGGATTCACCTTCCGTGAGTTTACAGGGTCAACTGCAGGAGGAACTCAATATTTGTTGATGGTTCCATGGAAAATCTTTGTCGGATCTCTGGAAACTATAAATAAATAAGACTTGAACTTCAATTCTTTTTTTAGCTATTTCCTTTATTTTCTTTTGGCCTCAAGTGTTTAAATCAAGATCGGATTGGTCAGAGTTCGGTTTCCTATATAATTTCCCAACTTCCCTACTTACCATAAAACATAGACCAAATAAGGCATCTCAGTGTACCTTGTCTTATGTATATGAAAAAAGAAATAATAAAACATTCCTTATAATTTAAAATTCATTCTGTTCTGTATATTTTCAAGAATGATTTATAAAATAATAATTGCAAATCATATGAATAGGATTTTTAGGGAGAAAATCATCCATGGTCACATGTATTTGGAAATTTTAGTATTAAGCAAAATTAAATAGATTTATTTAAAGTTGAATCTTATGAAGCATATATATGAATGTAAATTGTGACTCTCATAAAATAATATGTACAATTTAATATCTCATAAAAATATTGGTAATGATGTCTATGGTTGCTAGAACTCTTAATTTACAAACCCAGTGATACCTTGGTTTACAAACTTAATTTGACCCAAGATTCTGGTCTAACAATTCATTCCCCAATTCTGGTAGAGCCTGGCTTAAAATAGAAAAGAATAATAGACACATAATTTCTCTCTTAACCAAAATGTTTCAGAAAAGGTCTACACTTAGAAGGTCAATGTTAGTCATTAAAACTGAATTCTTATTTATTCATGGGTTTAAATTATCATCTAGTGTTTTTATTCTATGAGTATAGAACTGGATCCTTAACTACCCTGAGTGTCAGAAGGATATGAGACTGATTCAATATTTTCATCCCTGAAGCATAAGATAAATCATTTCCATGTTACACAGACAGAACTAAGAATAAGAAAGGAAAAATACAGGGTCTGATTTTCAGAACAGATATAAATATGTAAATTAAAAATTGCAGGATATATACAACAGACTCATCCCCTCACTTTATGAGTGAAAATCAAAAGAGATGATGACACATATTCTTTGCAAAATACAAGTTAGATGGTTTTGCAGAGGTCCTCGTCATAACTACATAAGACTGAAATGTCACTCTTGTAATCTTTGTTATTTTAGTGTTTTAGTGAACCAATCAAAAAATTTGGCGATCCTACTAGCATCTAAAGATCTATCCAAGAACCGAGTCCTAGCACCTAAATTAAACTTCCAAACACTGAAGAAGTGCTGGAGAAGTCCTGGTCATGCGATCAGTCCTATGGACACATGATTATAATCTACTGAATATGATTTCACTGAATATACAAAAAGTGCTGTGTTTTCATGCAGTATGTATTATGCAATCCCTAAGAATCATACATATTTATTAGTTCAAATGCCACAGGAAGACTTTCTCAGCTTTACTCTATCCATTATTGAGATTACTTAACTCTGTCTGAAGGTATTAATACTGCAATGTGGCCTTGACCTGTTTCTTCTTTCTCATCTTCCCTAACTGCTTTGATCTCTGCATGTCTTTTTCAACTTTTGTAATATCTCTTGGTTTGTATCCCATTCTCCAATGAGCCAGTCTTTCCCTGGTATCCAGACAACATCTAACTTTCTCAATCTGCATATTCTCTTGGACTCCATTATAAATTCTTGAGCCTCATTCTTCATCTTAATCTCTACAGTGCTGTTACATTCTTAAGTGTGTGTTTCCCAATTTATTGCCACGTGACTTTTGATTTACAGAGATCACATCCACATTTATAAGCTGTTAGACACATTTTAGAACTTAGAATTCATGGTGAACTACATCAACCCATCCTGCTGTCTCGGTTTGAGAGATACACAAAGCCACAATCTCTTGAAGTTTTGTTTCCAGGAGTAAAGATGTTTGTTGAAGAAAAGTGTACTTCAGATCCAGTTTTAGGAAAGACACGAATAAATCATACTCCTATTGATTTCCTGAGGCTTCTGTCTCCCTAGTACTCTCTGAATTCTCTGAGTTTAAGTACAGGGGAAAATGTGTGTGTGTGTGTGTGTGTGTGTGTGTGTGTGTGTGTGTGTGTGTGTATGAGTGAATTTTTACTTGTGTTAAAATACTATAGTCTCTGGAGTGATTACTGAGCTAAAATAGAGCTAAATTACTGACTTTTAAGTCACGTCCTTATTTATTTATTTACTTTTTTCTTTTTGAGACAAGGTCTCCTATGCAGTCCAGGCTGGCCCTGAGCTCACTTTGTAGCCCAGGCTGGTGTCGAATTTGCAATAGTCTTCCAGCCTCAGCATCCTTAGTGCTGCGACTACAGGCATGAGCCACCACACCCAGTCTGAATTCCTCCTATAGAAGAAAAAAAGACATAGGTATTGATGCATCTCTGTCATTTCTGCATTTTGGGAGGCAGAGATAGAAGGATCACAAGGGTCAAGCCCAGTTCAAGCAATTTAGCAATTTAACAAGACCTTGCAAAAAAAAAAAAAAAACTAAAACCTAAAACACTTTTGAATATGTAACTCACATCAAACATGCTAGTCAATCTCCAGTGCTACCAGAGAGAGAGAGACAGAGAGAGAGAGAGAGTGAGAGACAGAAAAAGAAACAGACACAGAGAGAGAGAGGGAAACAGAAAGAGGGAGAAAGAAAAAGAAAGAAGAAAAAAGAAAGAAAGAAAGAAAGAAAAGAAAAGAGAAAGAGAGAGAGGGAGGAAGGAAGGAAGGAAGGAAGGAAGGAAGGAAGGAAGGAAGGAAGGAAGGAAGGAAGGAAGGAAGGAGGAGGGAGAGAAGAGATTGGAAATAGGATTTACGGAATATCTCTGTCATGACTACACTGGGTTAGGTTTATTTGAAACTCAAAATGATTAGCATATGCATCTGGGGTAACAAAAGCATTGGGTTCCTAAGAATATGTGATCCCAGTGCTTACAGAAGCAGAAACGAAGCACAGGTTCACACAGTGACTGAAGAGCATGCATTTTGAACAAAGCTAAGGCAAATTTCAAGTCTGGTTCTTTAAAAAATATAATATAGTAAAATAATTCAAGGTCTGTGTAAAATCTCACGGTGATGAGCTCACTTTCTCCTAAAACATCCTGATGTTTTCACTGTGTGGAAGAAAAAGTCATGACTAGTAAATGCACTTGCGTAATTTTAGATTTCTCCCTTACTCCAATAGCTTTTCTTCCCTGTGACCATCATCTCCTCAGCAATGGGATCAAGAAGCATGATTTCAGGTCTTCATCATGACCAGCTAACATTCCCATGTGTGGAATGGTCATGATGTGCCGGATTCTCCGGTAGGTAAGTGTCTCTTTAAAGCTCTGCTTAGAAATAACTAATCTACAGATGAGCAAAATGAGGGCTCATAAAATGACCTAGGCCAAGTTAATCCCACTAGCAAGTACTAGGAACCTGAACCAGATTTAGGACCATGCCTACAGACCAATTCACAGTCCCACCCAACAGTTTATTCTTTTGGGATGAACACATATTCCCTTAAAATGTAACAGTTTCAAGTATCGTCTTACAAATGAGGGTGACCTTCAAATTATTATTCCTTTTGATCCATCTGCTATAAACAGTCCTCAAATGAAAGACACAGGCAGTTGGGTATCTAGGTCAAATCCAAGCTGCCACTAAGTCCTGTCATTCATGCGGTCTGTTGGTCTGACTACAGCCAAAGGTTGAAGAATGAGGATTCACTGATGAAGCTTAGTGCTGTGACCCCCAGGTTTTGGAAGGATTCCACTCAAGAGATCTTCCAGCCGGCCCAGTGACCCATTAGTTCTTTATATGCTTTACTTACACTGCTGATACTGTGCACTGAGGTAAAAGCCTTCATCTTCAAATCACAGGCTGCTTTACACACAGTAATTAATTAGGTTTTATAACCCCCTTATGTGTTTATTATGCATAATGGAGTGCTGTGCTTGGTCCACAGAATTATGTCACCAAGATTTGTACTCCAACTCACACCTCTACTGTGGACCTCAGGCTACCTTCACCAAAACTAAGAGAAAATATGAGAGAAAAGGTAACATTATGATTCAGATCATGAAATTACTGCCATTGAGCAAAGATGGAAACATTTCTGAGCTTTACAAAACTCACTTGGTAGGACGAGGATCCCTTGAGGAACCCTGAAGTTGGAGACAAAGGCGAAGGTCTTCAAGGTTCTCTTGACACAATTTCCCAGCAATACTTCATCAGGGTGACCTTAGACAATCAATAAACATCCCTCATTAAGCCTTACTTCTTCTCCCAGAAGTAAAGCTAATTAGGGTCTTTGTTCTGCATACTGCACAGAAAACTGACTCAATCTTATCAGACCATGAAAAGCAACGGGTTTGGGGATCCATAATGTGTTACACAAACATTGTATTTGCATACTACTCTTATCTGAGCTCATGATGACCTGTAAGACATAATGACCATTTAATTCTATCTATCATGCATCTCTTGGGCACCTGGAGATCCCCTCCCCTTCCTGTGTATGGAAGATGTTAAGGTGAATACAACACATTTTGAGTAACTTTTGCCTCCTTGGATCTATGCCCAGAATCCTCAGGGAGGCAGAACTTCAAATTTATGTTGGCACTGGTTGCATTCTTGGAATCTTTTCCCAAATCTTGTGTTTCATGAACATTTCAAGCACAATCATAGTGTGTAATATAGCCAGCCCCCAAGATGAGACTGGACCTTTCTGGAATATAAGATACCCCACTAAAAGAAAAAGATATATGTGTATGTTAAGCCTATTATTTGCAATTAAAATGTAAGATGCCTCTTTGGTTTAAAACCTACTACTTGTTTTGGTCACCTTGTGTCTTTTCTTGGAGCTGATACTTTGCTTATGTAACATCATGATGAAATTTACAAGTACAACCTGTCTAACATTCCATTTATGTTTATTATCCCCTCCTCACACAAAATTCCTATGTTGAAATTTTGGCTTCCCATGTGATGGTACAAAGGTTGGACAAGAGGCTTTGGAAGATTACCAGGTTTAGAGAAAGATATTTTCAAAAATGGAAATAATGTCTTATAAAAGGGACCTTCAGAACCTTCTCAGCCTCTTTGTATCATGTGAAGATACAACCAGAAGATAGCTGTCTAAACCCCAGAACAGGGTCCTCATTAGAACCTAGCCACACTGGCACCTTAATTTCAGAAATCAGAAATGTGAACAATAAATTTCTGTTGCTTATATGTCACCCAGTATATGGTACTTATTTAAACAACCTGAATTAAAACAGTTATGAAAAAAATATATGGATCCTGCTTGTCACTATTAAGAAAAATTAAACGATTTCTTAAAAGGTGTTATTTTGTGAGAATTTAAGCCACCTAATTTTTCTCTTCATTATAAATAAAGAGATTTACTAAGAAATAAAATACTAGTTTAAAATATATATTTATATTGAGCATTGATGGTAGATGTGTAGAATGTCATCAGCATTTTGAAAAGCAGCTAAGCAGACTTTTATAAATGATCTAACAATCTCCCCAAACCTAATAAAACTTTAAATAAGAAAAATGAAAATATGGGTCTACGCAAAGGTCTTGAAGAATACTCATACAGATTTATTTAAAATATTCAGAAACTGGAAAAATGGTCATCCACGAGTTAGTGGATAAAGAAAGTGTGGTGTGTGCTCAGCCTAATGGTTAATTTTAATCAACTAGGTTAGAGTGAGGGACACTTAGCAAAGTGGCAGAGCACACTTTTGGGTTTGTCTGTGAGACTGTTATGGAGAAGACTGGTGTGTGCTTCAGCAAACTGAGAGAAGACCCACTCTGAATGTGGCTGACACCATGTCATTAGCTAAGGACCTTCAAAAAATGAAAAAGTACAAGGAGCTCAAGTGCACCTGTTTAACCTTATGCAGATACTTTATTTTCCTGCTGATACCTGTGCATATCAGACTCCAGGTTATTTGTCAGGTTTTGCAAGCAGACTTGCTTGAACAGTTCTTTAGGGATCTTTGCCACAGATTGAGCTTCATCATTGGCATCTCTATCTTACTGTGAGATTTACAGCTCCTTAGGCTGGAGAGATACCAGTTTTCCTAACTCCACAACCTGCCAAAGTCATTGTGGCAATAGTCAGCCTCTGATCCTGTAAACTAACCAAATAAATCCATAGACAGTGCAATGGTTCACACATTGTGACAACTTGAAAAGTTTAGACATTTAATAAAGGGATTCAGCAGAGGTTCTAGGTCCTCACTTTGGGCACAGAGATTATGAGTGTTACACTGGTCCTACGGTCTCATAACCTGCTTACAGTATATATAAAGAGGCTTGCTTCCCCCTCCTTTTGCTCATGCTGCTTTTGTTGTCTTCTGCTGCCTTGAGGTGTTGCCCCTGTACCCTGCCACCCTGTCTTGGAGCCAGCTGAAAGCTGCAAAAACTGTGAGCTAAATGAGCCTTTCCTACCTTAGTTTTGGGTGTTGAGTATTTTGTCCCAGAAACAAAAGAAAAATGACCAAGACAGAAT
Source organism: Hydrochoerus hydrochaeris (assembly GCA_004027455.1). Classification (NCBI taxonomy): domain Eukaryota; kingdom Metazoa; phylum Chordata; class Mammalia; order Rodentia; family Hydrochaeridae; genus Hydrochoerus; species Hydrochoerus hydrochaeris. The sequence continues at coordinate 246,693 of PVLA01000304.1, read as the reverse complement.
TTGGTACCAGAGAAGTGGGATCATTGCTGTGACTATATCTTCATATGTAGTTAAACAGCCTTTGGGAATTGCTTTCAGGAACAGTTTGGAAAACTTCTGAGACATTATCTGAAACAGTAGTGTTAAAATGCCTCATGCTGTTCTGTATGGGAGATTCCAGTCAGGGCTCAGAAGGCCAGAAAATCAATAAAGATCAAGCTTGGGAGGTTTCTGTTAGAAAGAAGGACTACACTGGTTGTTGGACTCCAGATAATGTGTGTTATGGCTTGGCAGAAAGTTTGTCTGCCTTTTGCTTATGTCCAGAGACTTTGCCTGCGACAGATTAAGGGCAGCAGAATAATTAATATGGCAGAAGAAATTTCAAGGCAGTCTAACTCTAAGGAGGTGACATGTCTATTGTTGGGACCTTTTAGCCATATTTATGTTGAGAATCAAGAGCAAAGAGTCCATTAGAATGATTTTAAATGTTGTGAGTTTTGCCAAGAAGGCAGTAAAACTGTGGACTACAAAGATAGAGCCAAGGAAATCTCGATTGCTGACAAGGAACAGCAAAATAGGAAAGATGGCCTAAAGGCATCACAAAAAGCAGAAAATCACCACTATTTGCAGCCTCAAAACTGCAAAAGTAAGAAACTTTGCATTGAGGAGAAAGTTGCAGAGTACCATGCTCTGGAATGGCAGGAGCATAGAAAATTTATTGCAAGGAATTGGACTCAGAGTGCTCAGCAAACCATGCACTCAATGATCCTTACAGACAAGAGAGAGGAAAGCCTGGTTACTGCTCCAACTTGCTGCAGACCTTGGCATCATCCACATGTTGCTAGTTTAAGGTGTATGCAGAATACAAGAGTTTCAGGGTAAAGAAGGCTTCCACTCTGATTTCAGAAGGTCTGGGAGGCCAGGTAGTGTGCTCTTGAAAGGGCAATGTGTGAAGCTCTGAGTGTGAAGACAAAGGTACAATGAAGACCCTAGAAGTTTGAGAAAACCGGGAACACTGACCATCTAAGAAAACCTGAAAGAGAGTCCAAAATACTCCCAAGAAGAAAGCCACTGGCTCTTTAACCAGACCCAAGAAGGAATCCACAGGATCTTTAACCAGACCCAAGAAGGAAGCCACAGGATCTTTAATCATCAGAAGTGGAGCCATTCAACCTTTCTGGAGCTCACAATTTGCTACAGATTGCTTCAAATGGTGCACAAGAAACTATAGGACTTAATGATTACCCTGCTGGATTTTGAACTTGCTTTGGTGCCATCCCTTTGTATGCCCCTGTTTGTAACCCTTGGAATGAAAATGTTTATCCTGTACCATTGAACATTGGAAGTGTTAGCTTTGTTTTCATTTCTCCAGGGTATTACAGCTAAGAGTTTGCCTTATATCTGAAGGAGACTTGTGACTTGGACTTTTCAGCAACATTGAAACTCTAAGGACTTTGACAACTCTTAGAGATGACTAAATGCCTTTTGCATAAGGGGATATGCATGAGTCCTTAGGGGCTCAAGGAAGAAAAGTCACTTTTCTAATATAATGTTGATAGAATTACTACCAGTCCTTAAGGACTAAACCTGTGTTATAGTTATAATGTTCAAGTTGTAAAATAAGAATAAGCACATCTTTGTATCTGGAAACTGGTTTAAAGAAATGTTTCTGGTTGCCAAATTGACAAGGGGTGGATTGTAATGGTTGATACACTATGTTAACTTGAGGACTTTATCAGATTAACTAAGGGACTCAGCTAGGGACCTAGGTCCTAACTTTGTAAACATCCTTACCCTGTGCAAGAGGAAGGCCCAGAGATTGTAAGTTCTACACTCACGCCAAGAGGTGGTAACTGACAGTTTCTGCTGTCCTGGGGTTTAGCTACATCCTCTCAACTTAGTACTGGACCCAGAGAAACATCTTATCTCTCCCAGAGTAACTTCAATATTCTCCTTCTCATTCTAGAGATAAACCTCCTGCTCCCTTTTTGCATGTGTGCTGAGCCCTCTCCAATCCCGACTCCACAATCACTCAAACTTCTACCCCCAGTAAGTCTTTCTGTCTCCTGTTTTACACAGGTAGATGCTCCTTCAAATCAGCGGTTAACATGTCATTTTTCCCACCACCCAAACTCCTACTCCAGCCAAAATTATAAAAGTAGTCCCAATTCTTGTTGAGAACCTCTATACCCTCTGCTCCCAGAAGCTCTCCCATGCCCCTCATTAAAGGCCTCCTCTATCTTTTCATCTTTCTCATTTTTTCTGCACTGCTTCAGATTCAGTGCTCAAAAATGCTTAATCAGTAACCTGCTTACAATGTAAGGGAGGAAAGGAGGTTTGCTTCCTCCCCTCTTTTGCTCATGCTGCTTTTGCTGTCTTCTGCTACCTTGAAGTGTTTCCCTAGTTCCATGCTGTTGGACACCACTATGAATCAGCTCTGAACAGGATTTAAAATTAACTAATTGGCTTTCTATGTTTATCTGTGAATCTGGCCTATGCCTAGGCCCCTTGCCTGGTGGCAGGAACTGATTCATAGTAAGTGAACCTCTGTGAATCACCTGGTCCTGGCTGAGGCCTATATATACCTGTGATGCCAGAGATACCTCAAGAGGCAAGATAAGGCCACAGCTGCAGACACCTTGGCTCCAGCACTAAATAAGAAAACAGACCGCAACTGCAAGCATCTCATTCCTGCCATCACACTCCTACCATAAATGTCATCAAGGAGATAAGAAGGTTTTTCTAAATTGGCATAATTTACTACTTGGAGAAGTCTTTGAAATGACTCCCAAGGTCCTGCTCATTTCCCATGCTTTCTTCAGTTTCCGCACTCACTGTTTAGACCTGATAAATATGGGTGGTCCATGGAAGTCTGTCTTAACCCTCAGAGTCTTGAACTTGACTAAGGGGTTTTGATCCTCCTGGAGCTCTAAAGTCATGCCACTTGTCTCATTTATTTAAGCCTTCACCATACACTCATTTGGGTAATTGGGGATCTAGGTCAGGACCCAATAGCATACTACCTTAGCTTGCAGCCAGCTGATTATGGAATGAAACTATTCCCCCCAAAACTGTGAGCTAAATGAACCTTTGCTTGCTTAATATTCATTGTTGAGTATTTTGTCTCAGCAATGAGAGAAAAGTAACCAAGACAAACAGACACTCAGATAGATAAATAGACAGACAGATAGATAAAGATTTTATTTCTGAATAACTCTGACCAATGTTCTGTGTAATATACAAAGAAAGAACCAATAGTTGTAACACATCTGTGAATCCAAGAAAAACAATGCTGAATGAAGGGACCTAGGCATAAGAGAAATTGTCATATGATTCTACTAATGTGAAATTTTAGAGTAAGTAAATAAATAATAGGGGTAAAAATAAGAGAAGTCAAGATTGTCTGGAGTTGAAGGTGAAGAATTAACTACAAAGGGACACAATGGATTTTTATTAATGTGTAAAATTGTACATATTTACATGGTACTGTTATATTTCAATACATGTATATGGTTTGTACTGATCAAATTAGGGTTATCATAATTTTCATCATTTTATCATTTGCTTCTTTTTGAAAACTTCCTATTTTTTCAAAAGTATGTAAGAGTTTATTGCAAGCTACAAAATAGAACTTTTTTATAGAAATAGTTTGAGCAAAGTGGTTACTAGAAGTATATATATCTTTGTTAAGCCTCATTGAGTTGCTTACTTAAAATAAAATTAACCATTTTATCATGTGAAAATTTTGCTTCAATAAAGAATATTTTAAAGTGTATATAATGATTTTATCACATCAAAAATTGTCAACAATATCATTTCTTCCTCACAGTGTAAATAACATGTTACTTACTTATTAGAATGGAAAGTAGATAAAGTCCTCAGCAATTTTGAACTACTGTGTATTAATAATCTAGTTGAAGTTCTAAAAATATTAAATTAAAATGGAAACACTGAGTTTTGTTATTGGCGTTACTGTTGTTCTTTTGTATTTTTAGACAAAAAGTTGAGCTGCCAGCACCTGCTCTGATTTTTCAAAGTAAAATTCTCTCTGTTACATGGCCTCTCATGATTTTGAAAACCCAACTAAATCTTTATATAGGCTTTACCTGTTAGTGCCTTCTGTTCAGGTGTGCTTAACTCACAAGAACTTAAAATACCTAATGCTTGAACTTTCCAAACAGAATGTCAACCTTCATTGCCCCTCTCCCATATGGTATATGAGACATAACATTCTCACTTTCATGTCTGTGATGGTGCATAAGACTCAGCTCTGAATAGCAAGTCAAATTTGCTGAGTGCTTCCTCTTTGGAGAGCATTATCCTAAGAACTACTTCATGGACACTATATGAGTTATTCCTCAGAAAAATCCTATGAAAAAATAATTATGTCTCTTGCTTCAGGACCAAGTGGTCCATTAATAGTCACAGAGATGACAGAGTTATGCCACACCTATGCCTCCAACCCAAGGACAAGAGTGAGAGGCATGTTAGCCATAGAGCACTGTCACATCCTGATGACAGCATTTGCCAGATGCTCACTGCTGGTACACGGCATTTGAGAGACCTAAGATATATAACTTTCATCTAGGGGGTAAGGAAGAACAAACAAAGTTGTACAAAAGCTATGATCTCATGACACTGGCAGAATCTTAACTTCTGTGGTTTTCTCTCATTTGTGTCCTTTTGTCTGTGGGAGGTCAAAAACAGGAGGCTTTTTCTTTTATCAACATTCAAGTTTTTGTATTTTTATTTTTCAAAAACTAATAAAAAGAAGGAAAAGAAAAGACCTTGCTAAGTCCTGGTCGGAGATGAGAAGACCAAGGTCCCTTAAGGCTTTCTCAATCCATGTTACACAAGCAACAACTCCAAGGTATTACAGTATCTCTATAGACAGGGCACACTCATTCCCTGGAGCTGGATTGGGTGAGTGTCACAGAGTTGCCTGCCAAATGTAACATAATGATGCAAGGTGAAGGCGAGACATCCTTGTTCCACACTAAGGTGCCAACTGACACATGATAGTCCCCAGGATGCTCCATAGCTTGGCAAGAAAAAAAAAAAAAAGAGTAGGCGTGGAATTCAGTCCTATCCCCATCACTATCATTTGGTTGCCAGCCTGGCTGGAGAGTGGCAGGGTGCTCATGGGGTGAAAGTAGGGAGGTTGAGGTTGAGCAAGGTGCAGGACACAATTAGTGAAGCGCAGAATCAAGTACAGACCCCCAGGATACAGAACTATGTGTATTCAGTGGCTCTAAATTCATATCCCAAGTTATACTGTCCCATCAGACTCCATTTACAAAATGCAAATTCAAAGTTAAAATAAGGCTATTGGGCTGGGGTTATAGCTAAAGGACACCGAGCCTGCCAGGCAAGCATGAGGTCATGAGTTTGATCCTCTATACCAAAAGGAAAAAAAAGCTACCATCTTACAATTAAGGCCATTAAAGAAAGCAATAGCAATGCTAAATCCCACGTGTAGGACACTTGTGAGTGCAGGGTTTTCTGTAGTGTAATGGTCCTGGCCACGGTCCTATAAAATTAGCCACGGTGAATGCTGTTAGTGCCGGGTTCAAGTGTGGACTTTGGAATATCCCAAAACTGCCTGGATTCAAATCCCAGTTCACTGGTAGCTATGTGACTTCTTTAACCACAATGCATGTTAGTTTTCTTAACTGTAAAATGGTATTATTTCAAAAATTCAGTGAATAAAATGAGTGAATCACCCACACTGGTTCCTAGCCCACCATAGTAGTTATATAAGTGTGTGTTACTTGATTGATATCTTAAAATATTGCCCATATAATGGTCCCAACGCCCTTGTATGCGTGTAGCTAAGCAAATCTGCTTTTATCACTGATTTACTGATATGAGTTACAACTATGCCTTTCTATTTAGTTATTTCTGCTATATGCTTTTTTAAATTATTGACTAGATAAATTCAAAACAATAATAAAAAACAAATTTTTGAGCAGGAAAACCAGATCTTTATGTGTATTCCCATACATAACCATTTCAATTTTTGTTTATAAGATGCCAGTACCTGCCCATATGTATGCATATTTTATAAAGCTAGTAGTAATATATATTTCATTTTATTTTATCCAACATTAAACTATAAACATTGGTTAATGATCCTACATTGTCATCATAATTACCATTTTAATGTTTGTGTTATATCCTATTTTGTTAATATATCATAATTTATTATAAATTACCCTCCTATTGATGGACAGTTAAGTTGTTCTGATTTTTTGGCAATTATAACTAATGCTGTAGTGATCATCAGTGAGCACTTAGCTTTATTTTGTTCAATTATTTTCTTGGGTTGCATTTCTGGAAGGAGGATTCCTGGGGCAAAGGGGGATAAAGTTATGTAGGGTTCTTTTTACATAGTTAAGCATCGTTTTCCAGAGGGATAATGATAATAAATAGCAATAATAATGGTGCCAAGAGTCAGTTAATCTGCACAGAGTGCTCAATTCTCGGCATATATAGTATAACTCTATTTCTTCTGTTGCCACAGAAATTACAATTTGTTTTTTATGTATGAGGAAACCAAAAGGCACAAGGAATTTAAGTAAGTGATCAAAAGTCATATATTAAGTAAAAAAACTGGGAAAGAAACCAAACTGTAACCTGATATTGAAGTCTGTATAATTAAGACAGGCATGCTCTGTATTCTGACCAGGACCTGACACACTTTCAAATGCTTTACCTTTGGGCTCTCAATAGAGATTTCACCCAGTATGAACTCACAATAGTGAGCATGTCCTCCTTTGAAATGTTTTCTCATCCTAGGTAAGAAAGAGATGGCAATTACTTATTTACTTTGATCTACTTGTTATGCTTTCCTGTCCATTTTTCCCTTCTCTGAGCCTCTTTCTCTCCCCTTTTTTTTAAATTTTATGCCTCTCATCATTTTTTCTTTTGGTCTTTCTTCTTTCCTTTCAACCACATTTTTTTTTTTTTGACTCAGGGTCTGGCTATGTAGTCCAGCCTGGACTTGAGCTCAGTGTGTAGCCCAGGCTGGCCTTATGGCAATACTCCTGCCTCAGCCTCCAGGGCACTGGGTTGCACACCAACACGGCTGGCTAAGCATGCATTTAAAGTACATTTTATGTTTAAAAATTTTCAAGAAGCTGAGATGGAGTCCTTTTGCTTATTGTGTTTAAGTTGTCATTACATTTTCTCCTTTCAAATTTTTAAGCAATTGTACCAAATATTAATAAAATTTTGCATATACTTTGAATTTGTATTTTGCAGCTTCTTTTTAGTTCCATTAAAACTAAATTGGCAAATTAATATTTTGCTTGAGAGAAATATTGGATAGGGTTTACAGAAATCTTGGCTGTAATTTTCTTCTACCTCAGAACAGTTTTTTAAAAGAACAACATTTTCATAATATATGAGAGACTCAAATTAGACTTAAATTTGCACAATTTTAAGAACAATCATGTGGGGTAAATTGAAACATATTTTGTTGCACAGGGCTCATATATTGTTTAAAGTATTTTTAGTGTGGTGTTAATCTGGTTTCATTATTTTAAATACAATTTCTATTATAGGAAGGGAATGTTCAGATGACAGCAAGCAACATCTCCTGGGCCTATATTCTGTCACTTAAAAATAACGATGAGAAAAAAAACACAGAGAATTAAACAAGTAGTTTTTTTAAAGATGAACAAAAAACACACGCAGAGAGAAGGAAATTGAACAGGTTTCGTAAGTCCCCTGAAGTGAAAGAATAATTCCACACCCAGAACATTCTATTATAAGTGTTGCAAGTACAACATGGTTAAGTCTCCAAGCTTCCCACACATAACTCAGTAGTGAACTTTAGAAGTAAGCCTAGCTGAAAAATAACTTCCTAATTTACAGTACTCATCTCTTGGGGATTGTGCATCCCTCTGTCTTCCTCATTCATTTCCCTGCACCTTTTCCCTCCTCAAGCGCCTTTCAATCTACTGCAAAATGAAACAGTGAAATATATTATTTATTCTCATAGAAAATGTCAGCTCTTTTTTTTTTCCTCTTCCTATTTATTGTTTTCTCTGGTTTTTCTCCCAGTCACTGTTACAGAATCAAGTTTCTGTGTGTTTTTTTCCAATGAGATAGTTCGACATAGAAATTTTTGCAGAGAAGCATAAGAAGCATCTCCCTAAAGACAAACGGGCTGAGAAGAAGGAATGCAGAGGTTTTTGACAGCATCCTTTGGTGGCAGTTATAATGGGGGCCAACATTGCAGGCCTTAGATAATAAATAGATGGGCTTTCCCAGGTTCTCCTAAGACCCAGGTCATTCTCAGCCCACTGCTTGTCCTAAAACCCAATCATTTAAAAAAAAAAAAAAAAGTTCCCAGAGTAGCTAGGCTATCAGACATGTTTATAGAGCAGCAATTAATGTAAACTCTGACAAATGTCTCCTAAAGCTAGATGACAACTTCAGGTTTGTTTTTGCTATGCTTTGTGTCTCAGTGTCTCTGCTGTATCTCATCTCATCCTCAATCCATCTGTGAGATCTCCACACCCAGAACTGCGCTGCTTCATCTTTGAACAAACAGGGTGTCCAGATAAATATTTCCTAAATGAACTGCCAGGAGAGCCCCAGTCAAGGAAAGAAAGTCCAAGCAAAAGTCTGCTGGAAACTTTCCTTCAACTTTTCAAAGGGTATCGTGCAACCCAGCAGGCCTTCATACAACAAACGGACTGTTTAAGTGGTAGATCTGAGATGGCTTTTCGATGTGCAAGTTATGACATTTACTGCAACACTGCTGACAAAAGAAAACCAAGTCATGAAAGATACTTTCTCAGTTATTGTCAGTGAAGAAGTGAGTAGGTGTGGCCATAAAATAGACTAAATATTTAAATAAAAAACTTCATGTCTACAGACGGAGACCCACAGGATGTTTTATAGCTTTACTAATATTTTCCCCAACACATAAGGTGTTCTGCTTTTTGTTAGAAAATCACATTATTGGTTCTCTCCTTTTAGACCTAATTTAGAGGTCAGATTTCTGACTTCTTAACCAACAAGTACTGCCCTTAAATGAATTACATAACCTTCCCATGCCTTAATTTCCCAGGCTGTAAAGAAAGATGGTTAGAGAACATAATTTCTGAGTATTAAAATCACTGAGTTCCACATGTTTGTCTGTCTCTGCATCTTTTTTACCCCCTTCCTATTCAGTGCTTTCCTTACCTCCTTTTTCCTATCTGAATTATGCTGTGCTACTGAGTCAAATTCAAACCAGGAATCAGCTTCAGGTATTTACCTGCACTGTTCACAAACAGAAGACTTAATTTTGCGAGAATGCATTCCTTTATTCTGATCGACTTAGTTCATTCTGTGTCTCCCTCCCTCTTCCCCCTGGCTTTCCCTCTATTTTTAGATAGACAGTCTGAACAGCCTAAATATATCAATGACATTTATAACACATGTTAATATCGAAAGCATCAATGCTCTGTTTGTAGAAATGACTGCTAATGTGATGAGATGATTTCATTATATCAGTGACTTTTATTATAAATGTGATGCAACTCTGCGCCCTTTTTGGAAAATTAAAGAATAATAATAAACTACTGCCTCATTTGCCCAACCACCAGCTCCATCTTCAGGTATGAGGTTTTTTTTTTTCAGAAAACATTTTATAAATTGCTCTTTGCAAGTTCAGGGTGCATATCTGTCTCTTGGAATAGATGACAGCAGGCTCTTCTGGGAGAATGCATTAGGGAGGCAAGTGTGGACACCTGGGGATCCATTTTATAATCGCTGTAGGCACCTTAGAACTCTCGAGGTAGCCAGTGCTGTGGGGATATATATATATATATATATATATATATATATATATATATACTCCCCATCTCTGCCTCTCTACATCTTGCCTATTATTAAATTGCATTTTACAGTTGCAGAAGTTATAGGTTAAAAGCATCTGTTTGGGGTGAAGTGCTGGGCTGGTGCTGCTCTGTGATTTGGGCAAGTCACTCAATCTCTCTGAACTGTGCTTTTTCTATACAAAATAAGAAATAATGTATTTACTTCAGAGACACAAGGAGAATACAATGTGAGCATTGTATTAAACACCAAACATTTAAGTCCATAGCTATTGTCTATTATTTTTGTTAAAATTATGAGCATCACTGTCTGATTCTTGAAAATATATTTCTTTTTTTCTGTTTTTATTTAAAGAGAAACAAAAGCATGTAAAGGGTAGAGATGATACAGAATTTCAAAAAAAATGATAAGCAGTAAGAAATCACTAGTTGATAAATTACATATTGTCCTCTTAGAAATAGTTGTTCAAGTTACAAAATTAAAGCATACAAAGTAGATATTCAAACAGTGAGACTGTAAACAGCTATGCATGCATGAGTCTCTACATGTATTTCTACTCTTTCTGGATTGGAGGGAAAAAAAACATGGCAAGACAAAACAAATTCCTATAAAAACATGAAAACAAAAAGTCATATAAAACCACAGTACAAGATGATCTACAATGATTACTGTGTTGTTTCTTATTGTCTTCAATAGAATTGTTTATATCATCAGGCATAATTGAATATAGCAGTATAATTGAATATAGCAGTACATAACAATATTAGTAAAAATAAAACATTGTAGACAGTATAAAACTTCAAAGGCAGGTAATAATCAAACCAGAGTGGATATTCTAGTGGATCTTGTCAGAAGATGTATGTCTTACTTTGGAACTCTATGCCACCACTTGTTCTACATCCTCTACCTTTTGACTGGACAGCACTTGTAGCTTTTAATTGTCTAGGTTTATAATGTTTGCTCCCAAATCCATACCTCAACATACACTCGCACAACCTACATTAAAACCACCCAGATTTTTATATTTATTTTCTAAACATGCCGAAGTTAAGAGAGCTGCTATCATATGAAGAGTTATGCTCCTCCAAAATCCTCAATGTAGTGGAATTTAAAAGTGGAACCTTAGGTGGTGATTAGGTCATGAGGATGAATCCTTCATGAAGGGGATTAGTTTTTTTACAAAAGATGCCCAAGGGAGTTTAAATGCCTTGATCTTGGACATGGCTGGCTCCAGAGCTGTGGGCAATACATTTCTGTTATTAATAAATTCTTCACTCAAGATAGTTTGTTATGACATCCCCCCCCAAAAAAAAATCACTAAAGCATAAGCCTTCTTGCTTTGTCTTGCTGTTTCCTCTTCCAAGCTGTCTTTCTTTATTTTTCTTCCATACCTAGCTTGCCTTTTGCCTTCTCTAGAAGTCTTCACACAGGGGAACTGAGACTTACCTCCCTTTGTCACCTCCATAGACTCCTGGTCTAATTCCATGATGTTCTCTGTTGCAGTCATCCATGTACTGATTCTGTGGTGCCCCAGACCATGAGTTCACTGGGGGTAGAAATTAGAGCTCTTTTGCCTTCATATCGCCAAACCCTAAGACATGGAATGCAGTGCTCCTTATTGATCAACCGACGCATGGGCATTTCTGAAGCCTCCAGATAATCGCTGCTTCTGGTTTGTGAATCATTATTTCGTTTTTACTGACCTCCCCAAGTCTTCTCTCTTGTGTTTCTCTTTCTGTTTCATATGGTATAACAGGTAAACTGAGCTATGTTATTGTCCCTCTTGCTCGATTTCCTTTAAACAGGTATCAAAGTACCCTAAGATTTATAAAGGTAGGGAGGTTGTAGAACAGCAGGGAATGCTTTATTTAGACTTTACTGGAAGGTCCTGTGCACAGTCTCAAACTTTACCAGGATTTTCACAACCAACTGCAATATCAGTTGCTTGAGAAGTTATTAATAACTTTCTTCCTACCATATTGTCTTCATATTTATTTTAAAACTCAGGACTGTATAGAAACAGAGATGAATAACACACCTAAAACTAGCAATTCATATATATATATATATATATATATATATATAATCTGACCTTATCATCTAATATGAACAAAATGTTGATCTTGATTTTGAAGAAATATGTTTAAATCCTTATCATATTAACTTGCTAGTAATGGAGATAGCCTGGAACGCACACCAAAAAATTACATAATAGTCCACAAAATATAAATAAAATATGAGTTAGCCACATTGTACTCTAACAAAATTATTACAAGACTGCTCTTAAGAAACAAGTTTCAGTCTCCCATTCTGCTGCCTCTGTAGTCTGCCTTATTATGCTGTGTATCTGAGTATCTTACAAGAAATCAGGGTTGTTTTTTGTTTTGTTTTTTTTTTGTCACTAGGCTTTAAGGAGAGTTCATATAATTTCTAAGGCAAATGTTTTCCTAAAATCCCAAATCACTACTTTCTGCATCTTCCACAAGTTCATAATGATAATATATGTCAGAATGACAATAGTAAAAATGTATTCTGTACTCAGAAATAATTGAATAGAGTGGATTTCGAACATCTAATCTTAATAGGTAAGTGAGCCATGACTGCATGATCTTTATTTAATCGTGTCATATTGTTAACATATAATCATACATCAAATCATCCCATTGCAATTCCTGAATATAACAATTAGTATTTGTTAACCAAAAAGAAACAATTTTTAAAAAGCTATTTGTTGTTACTCATTTTTCTTCAAATATCCCGTTTTGGAAAGTTTAACAAATAAATGGTTTTCCAGAGAATGTGAAATGGTCACAGTGGTCCAATGTAAGGTACAGGTGGCAAAAATAAATTCTATATTGTATTATTTCCCTAGTGCCATCATGACAATGTAATTATGAACCACTGCAGAGATCAGTGGCTGAGCACACACAGGTCTCTTCCTCTCACTGAATTGTCTGTGAATTGGCAGTGTCAGTTCTGCTTTGGTCTTCAGGCACAGTGGGTCACTTCGTAGGATTCAAGGGTGAGTTTGGTCTGCTGCAGGCATCTGCACCCTCTCCCTGAATCAGCATTGTGAAGCCTGTTTCCACTGGAAAATCACGCAGGCACAAGGGAACAAGTTAGTATGTATAATCACATTTTCATCTCTTCTCACTTTGTTCTGCTAACATTCCACTGAACAAACAAATCCCATGACAATGACAGTTAATCCTGATTTGTCATTTTCATTGGATTAGAACTAGTAAAGCACATTCCTGGTTGCTTGGGGGGGTGGGTCATGGAGTCCTGGCCTTGGGAATTACGTATGATCCCTGTCTGTTCTTCTCCAACAGTGCTCCTCTGTTGTGCTTCCTGGCCTCCATAAACTGAGCAGTTTTGTTTCTCCATGTGCAGTGTTTACTTGAAGCCAGCTGATCATGGACTGAATTCTCTGAGTCGTATGCCAGATTAAAACTCTCTTCCTATAAATTTTGGGTGCCATGCATTGTATCCCAGTGACAAAAAAGTTATTATTATGACCATGTCCCTAATAAATAGTATAGAACAATACTCTGTGCCCTAGAGAGGACATTGTAAAGTCCTATGGCAAAGGGTGTGGATGCATAATTTACAGAAAACATTTCAGTGCACACATTTAATCTACCACAGCCTTTCACTTTCCATATATGGATTATACTATTCTTCCTTGCTTATTTGCAAGGATGGAAATAGCTCACCCTGAAGTTTTTTCATTGTGATAAGAAAAGAAAATCTCTTCCTATTTGAAGAAATGTTTCCTCTCCTTGGGGTTTAGTGTCCTCATCTATAAAATGAAGAAACAAGATTACTTGTTTTCTTATGTTTCTTTAGCTCTAACATCCTGTATTTTCTGTGACATTTATTCTTCATAAACCAGTGTGGTAGAGTGAATAAGATTTCAGCCCCAGTATCAGATATTCTGATTTCAGAGATGCGCTTCATAATGTGTTTAACTTTACGGAAAGCATTTACAGTGCATGGACTTCAGTGTCCCATGTGTAAAACAGAAATATTAATAGAGCCAATTCCTAAAATAGTTGTGAGCCCTACCCACAAAAGAACTGTGCAAATGTTTAGAAAGGATAAATAATAAGTTACATTTCAGAAACTGAAAGATGTTAAGAACAATGAGATGAAGATAGAATTGAGCCTAGAAAAGTAAATTAAGGAAAGTAGAAACATGGTTTAAATCATGTTAAACTGTTTGGTCTTTATCCTACAGTTGATGGGCCAATATCACAATATTTTAAGCAACGTGGTTAATCACTGGTGTCAACACAATTTTGAGAAAAGAAAAATTAAATAAATCACAAAGTAGGAAAGGCAAAGAGCACACATTTAATATATGGGTTTTAGCAGTGGATAGAACTGGAGCAGAAACAAAGTAGGGAGAATGCACAGGGAAGCTATGGTTTTCTAAATTTAGCTACTGACGATGATTTGCCAGAGGCCCAGAACCCGGTGTTCCAAAGCCCCAGGGCACCTCCCAGCACCTTAGTCTGTGTAATGCTGCTTCCCCAACCTGGCTGCTTGCTAAAGATGCAAGAAGGGCAAGGAAGGGAGGTGAACTCTTATACCTTCCAACTGCCCTTATCCATCTGAAAAGCAAGCTAACAGAGAGTTAGTGATGACCTGAGACAGGTTTGTGTTTGTTTCCTGCCAAGCACAGAAGGAGCAGGCACTTGCAGAGGTATGATTATACTGCCTCGCTGGCATCTTTAGAATAATCCCCAAGGAGTTTAGATGGAAGTAGAGCAGTTACAGTGCACAGACCCATCCCCACTTGGGATGAGCTACAGCAATGCTTTCTCTAAAGCCTGCAAGTGGAGCAGCTCTTAAGAATGCTATGACTTGCTTGTTTATACTTTATCCTGGGTTTGCTCATGCTCACATGAATCTCCCAAATAATACATCTATCCCTCTCTTCCCCTGTCTTTTTGCTATAGTTAAAAAATGAAAATTGTTCCAAAATAAATGGCACGTGTATGTAATAGGTGTGTGATTGCTGTCATTAACGAAAACTAGTCCCCTCTTGCTTTTCTCTTTTTGTTCTCCCAGGCAGTTAGAGTCTCCCGTGTTACTCTGAAAGAGTCAGTTGATCAAAATAAATGCACTTCCTTAAGGAGTTTAGTAATATTTGCTTGCCTGGGGCTTTCTGGCCAGAGCTGGTTTGAAGATTTGAGTCTAAGGGAAAGCTCAGAAAACTATTCTGGTCTGGAAATCTCAAGCCTTGTGTATCAAAGTCATCAGAAGTAATCTTTTGAAGTCATGTCAAGGATGGAGGATGGTGCTTGTTTTGGAATTGTGTATGTCTGCTCATATATTCATTCATTCATCACTATTCTTTCTGCCATTCTGCTCTGAGAATCTAGCTCATGCTGGACACAGTGGGAGGTACTGCAAAACACTGTGAAAATGGCCATCTAGGTTTAGAGCAAGAACAGCCCCAAAATTTACTCCCAATATGTATTTGATTTCAGTATGAATAACACTAAGCCCCAAAATTTACTCCCAATATGTATTTGATTTCAGTATGAATAACACTAAGAGGAATGAGATGCTTAATTAATGGTAAGCACTTGACTAGAGATAATAATTGGATACTATGAGCATCTAATACTGAGGAAGACAACCATAAAACCAGTAAAAACGAGTCACATGGAATGATCCACCATTTGGGATTGGGAAAGGCAGCCTGGATGTGGACTTCCAAATGACGCCTGGAAGGTGTGAGGAAGACAAGGGCGGCCAGTGTAGGTGGAGCTGAAGAGACCAGACAATCAATGATGCCATCCTTGGCTCTCAGAGGTAGAACCTAAGTTCTAGAACAAGTCCTTTGCCCAGTGTCACACTAAAAACTTGAAACAGGCAATCTTTTTTGTTGTAGGCAAGCAGAATATACCTTCCATAAACATAAACAGGAATAAAACCTGGATTTTGTCACAAAGTAAACAAAATAAACAAATCTTAAAGAAAGATTATTCATAATTCTCTGCAAATGGAAGGGGAGAATTCTTCACATCCACAAAGCTCTCTTTGATAGCAAACTCCCATTTGCACAGTATATTTTTCTTTCACTATTTTAGATGTTTGGCAGAAATGGTCTTTTCTTACAGAAAAGCACTCAGTGGACTTCAGAATTATCACAGTGTTTTGAATCACACTTTTATCCCCTGGAAAAATATTACAAGAACTTTTTCCTATTATTAAAATAGAAAATGACAAAATTTCTACTTACATATTTGGGTCTTTTTAGCCTTCCTATAGTATATAACACAGTCCTAGAAGTTGTGAAAGACAGAAATGATTTATAAAGAAAGATGACAAGCAAATGACAATTATTTCTTCAAATATCTTACACATTAGTTAAATCAATACTTTACAGGGAAAGAAATTGGACATGCATGTTAAAAATCCTAAACTGAACTCCAAATGCCAATTCAGATAATTGGCCTAAAGAAATAATCACAAAGATATATAAAGATCACTAGGAAAGTAGTACTGGCTTTATGGGAAATTAATTAATTAATCAAAATAAAAGGAAAAACGAAAAAAAGTCAAAAGCATTAGTATCAAGTGTGATTTTATTTTCTTCACTTTGTTTTTTCTGAGTACTGAGAAATATATTTTATAATCTAAAGTGGTATAAAAAGGTTTATAAATAAATGAGCTTATATTTATAAAACATTATCACAGTCTATTTATTTGCTTTTCACAGCTATTTCTGTGCAAGGGGAGATGAAGGAGAAAAGAGATAAGGCAAGAGAGAAGGAGTCTTTGGAAGTCTAATACAGACCAAGTGTTTTACACACTTTAGCTTATTTAGTTCTGGTAACACCTCAGAGTGATGGGGTATTTGCTAATCCTGCTTTGCAGTTAGGGGATATCTCAGGTCAGAAGGTTAATGTTCAGGGCAACGCTAGCACAGATACAAGCTTACCACTTCTCACTTGCATTAATTACACAGTGAGTTAGAGAACTCCGACTGGATTTACTAATTGGATGTCCTCTTCCTCCCAGGGACTCAAACACAGTGTCAACCTCTGTATTTGTTTCCCTTTTAAAATTTTACCTCATGCTGGCTACTTTCCTCTCCACTACTTTAGTTTCCATATCAGGTAATAAAAAAAAATAGTTACAATGCTCTTAAAACATGTAAGAATTAAATTACTTAACAGCGTTGTCAAAATAGGGCCTGATAAGTAGTAAGCTCTCAACAATGTTATATTTCTATACATCTGTAAGCAGCAGCGTTATTGTTACAATTAAATACACTGTTCCTTACCCCAGTTTTTCGTACATAGAGACCCACAAAACACAGAAAGACACACGGTCACCGGTCACCACTGAGTCCTGTTTTTCATTCAATATCTTCCCTACCCACTGAGCAGGCACCAAATCCTGCTGATTCTGGGCCCTCATTGTGTCTTTCATCTTGATAGCTCTCTCTTTAATGATACAGATGAACAGCTAACAGTAGGGATTTTATTGATATGCTGACTATCTCTTAGGACTTAAGCTGAGGGATCAATGGCCATAAGACTCAGGAGGACAAGATGTTCCTCTCAGGGGCAAGATACAGAAGCTGAAGGCTGATAAACAGGCAAGATAAATGATCACACTGACAAGCCAAAGTTGTCCCACTTCTTCCGATTTAACAGGCTAGGAGAGAAAAGAGGATTCTCTATCTACAGAGAATCTATTTGAATCTGAGCTGGCATCTGTTCTGGTAGTTCAGCCAGCTTAACAGAGAGCAATTGAGCTACTTCTCTTGGACCAGTGGATGCAAACACCATGTACAACATATTTTAAAATAAATGATAAAACAATGATAACATTAGAAGTGGAGAAACCACTGTTTGAATTATTGGGTGTATGATTTTGGAGCATGTAGCTTCAGCCCTCTGAAATTTGTATTCAACTTCGATACCTACAGATCATAATATTTATTCCATGGGACTTTTATGAAGATGAAATACATGCAATCAATTTGGCACAGAGGAAAAAAAATCAATAAATGGTAGCTCTTATCATTATTATTGTGGATGATAAAATGAGACATTGCTATTTTCTCTTGGTAAAAAAGGGAGAAGGAAACATACACTGAGTATGTTTAATGAATGGCATTTCTATGCCATACAATAATACATAAGTATATATATTTCATTAGCATTTGTTCATAATTAATAGTTTTGAAAAGTTAATCATTTTTAGTAGGTAATGTTAGTCATTGTAACACCCCATATTAGGTTAATAAAAATAAGTTGTAAAAATCATGGCTTTAAAGTCACTAAATTATGTTACCTAATTGAAATAAAAAGTAAAATTTAATAATGACCTTCATAAAATCATTTATCCTATGTAGGTCAGAGCCCAGGATTTGGGTAAGGTTTGTGTAAAGAAAATGATTTTGTGATCAAATAAGTTGAGAAATACTGAGTATAGACATTAAATAGAGTTCATTAATCCCGGAATTATCAAAGAACTCAAATTAGTCATGTTGTCATGTTGAACTCTGAAAGAAAAATACAACATACAAATATCCTCACAACATTCTTAGTAAAGGATATTGTAAGGCTAGATATGAAAACTCAAGAGTAATAGGAGGTGTTGGTTAAATGAGTTTGGGAAATGTTTAAACAAAGTTCAGTAGTTCTGTTAATTACAAGATTTCCCAAAGACTGTATGTGCCACAGCTGAATGTAAACACGAGAATGAGATATAATATGGACAGTGTGTGACTGGTCGTTCTTAATGTTTCTTTGTTGTGATTTTATTAATCAGTTGTTTAGCTGTCTTCCAATAAAACTAATTTTTGTTTATTTTTACTTTTTTAATAGCTTCTGAAAGATTTCAAGAGAGAAGAGTTTTACCATACTGCTTGCAAAAAACAGCTAGTTTTCTCTAATATCAAATTTCCCTTTTTCTGTATTAATAAGATCTCTGAATTTTAGTTATGTAGATCAAACATATGTTCCATTTATCAATCTTCCTAATTAGATATTTTTTCAAGTGAGTTGGATAACGAAATGTTCTTTGCAAGTTCTAGAAACTATTCTATAGCAGCACGGAGCCCACAAACTATTTCTTTTCTGTAAAGAAACAGGAAGTGTTTTACACTTTGCTAATACTGTGGATTCTGTTAGTGCTGCCCAATTCTACAATTGTAGAGTGCAAACAGCCATAAACAATATGCTGACAAATGTAAATAAAAGGGTATAGCAGTTCCATTAAAACTTTCCTTATGCAAATGGACACCAGAGTGAAAAACCCTGAGTATTAATTATAAAATGAATATGAGAAAACTGATTGATTGCAAGAAGGCCATGGAAGCACAGGAGCGCATGGGAGTTGGTTCTTTGGGCTCTCTTTCACATATCGCAGAGTTAAACCGAAGAAGCTGACAATGCAAGTTTACCAATGAGCAAAGATAAGAAAATCCAATATAATACCCTGCTATTTCTTGTCAAACAACCAGGAAGATGGCAGTTTTACAACACATACACACACACACACAACCTTGTAAAGAATGACTGCTGTATTCCAACAAAATAGCAGCCTGGGGAACTCACACTTTGATGCTCATGAGGCTGTGAAGAGACATCACAATGCCGTATTGAAGTGGAGTCAGAAGAGCACATTTTAGGATATTTATCACTAAGATCCCCCAAACTCATGGTGTCATGGGGACCACAGAACAGTCTGGGCTTTCACATCCCTGCTACAGTTAGTGCTCCTCAAGAAGGGAATAAAAGAAGACCAACCGGAAGGTCAGATTTTCCCTACTGCCCAAACCTAGTTGGCATCAAAGGAGCCCACATAGGGAGCTGGCACCCAACAACGCTGTATGACAAAGAGCAATGACATGAGCCCTCTACCCTTGGTGCCAGTGGAAGCCAAGCAGGAAATCTAGACTTCTGCCTCCATCTAGTAGTGGCTCCTCCTGCTGCTGAAGTAGTGTCAGGAAAAACAGTTACAAAGATTTAAATAAATAAGATTCAGCCTCTCATAACACCACAAAATTTGAATTTGACAAAAAATGACTTCACATAAAGAGCAAGAAAATCTTAACCCAAAAAATATATAATAGAATTATCTGGCAGTGATTTTAAAAGAGACACGATTAAAAGTTGTTCAATGTAAAACCAGGAATATGACTTAAATATTTTGAAAAATGAGGTCTCATTGAGGAAACTGAAAATTTAAAGAAGAGCTAAATGTAAATTTTAAATCTGAAAGTAAATAAATAAAATAGCTCAACTAATGGTTAACATGATAGCTAAAAAAAAGAGGAACCAAGAAAGGATCAGTAAACTGAAAGATAATAGAAATCTCCTAAGCTTAACAAAAAAAAAATAGATTTGAAAATATGACAAAGCTTCATAGATTTGGGAAATTTTAAGAAAGGTCTTAACATTTATGTTATCAGCTTTTCAAAAAAAAGTAGAAAATAGTCTGATTAAATGATTATTCAAAACTTTGATGACTGGAAGCTTCTAACCTTTGTTAGCATATTAATGCTCATATTCAATTAGCTGAGCAAATTCCAAACAGAATAAACTCAAATAAACCACAGTAAGACATATTATAATGAATCTTTTGAAACTGTAAGACAAAATCTTGCAATAAGAGAAAAATGACATTTTACTTATAAAAGGAAAACAATTTAAGTGACTGCACTGGAGCTGAGAAAGGAATTACCAAGTATTTTTCAAATGTTGAAGTGAAAGAATTGGCAATACAGAATCTTAAACCTAGCTAAAATTGTTATACAAATGAAAATGAATTAAGATATTTTCCAGTCGAGAAAAACTAAAATAATTTGTTGTTAGCCAACCTATGCAAATGAATCTCTAAAGAAAGTTTTCTAAATAGATAGGAAATAATAAAAGACTTCAACATGTCTTTTGACAAAGAAACAATACTGTACACAAAGAAAAAGTACTGTACACAAAAATATGAAGTATACTCTGTTATGACTGTGTCTAGATATCCCTCCAAAGACTCATATAGTCATAGGTGGTTTTTTCAGAAGTGACTGAATCTGGAATGTTTGATAGATTCATGGTGGAAATCTAGGATTAAGGGTTCTAGGATTAAGGGTGGATAATTACTAAATCAGTACACTGATTGACTAGGCATTACACTAATCCTAGTAGCCTGGATATAATATAAGGGGCAGAAAGAGATTTGTTTTATCCCTTGCCCTCTTGCTTGCTTCCTTTGCTACCTTCTACCTGCCATGAACTGTTTCTCTTCTGTGATGTCTGTCTGCCATGCCACCTTTCCTCCTATAGACTAAAACATCTACAAACTGTGAGCCAAAAATCTTTGCCCCTTTAACTTTAGTTGTCATGTATTTTTGTCTCAGCAATGAGAAAACCAACTAAGACATAAGTCTTATACAAAAAATAATAGGTACTTCTCTTCTTGTAAGATTTTTAAATTGTATTTGATGAGTAAAGCAAAAACTTACCACTGCATTGATTAAAGTAAGCTACACAAATTAAAGCGGTGTGGTGGGTATGGTATTGATATGGAGATAGACACACAAATTAACTGAATACAAAGCAGATTTCAGACTACAGATATGTCCAATAGCTTTTTAACAATGCCATTGTAAGCCACTGAGCTCAGGGTAATTTGCCGAAACAAAAATAGAAATTTAACACAGAATTATTACAAAGTTTAAAACTATCAACAAATCCTGAGATATTTAAAAATTTGAAAATTACTAATAATCCTGGGCAAATATTTACACTGTTCCTAACCTTGATTTCTACATCTATAAAATGGGATACCACATTTTTACAAACTAAGAAAACTGTTTTGGGTAGAAAATGAAATTGTTCATTTAAAGTGGGTAGTATAATGTCTGACATTTTGTTAGTGTTAAAATATGTCAGCAATTGTGACAATTAAGCTAGACTGTCAACTTGATTGGCTTGAAACCAGCCAAAGAAATTCAGAAAACTTCCTTTCCTTGTGTCTGGGTGGCTGTGAAGGTGTGATCTTGGCATTCACATCTGCTCCCTGACCTCTTCCTGGTCCTTGGTGCTGTTCCCCTAGTCTGCTTCCAGCTCCCAAGAACTAAGCACCTTTGTTCTTCTGTGACCTTTAGGAAGCTGTTCCTACTTGGGAGCCATGGTACTAAAGCCCCCAAAACTCTGCATCAAATAAGCAGCACTTCCTTTCAGTTGCAGGTGGAGGGTACTTTCTCTAGAAATGGGAAAACTGACCAGTTCGCCATTGTTATTGGCAGAACTGTAGTTAGCAAGATCAAAGTCACAAAGGAGAGAGGAAGGTAAAGGAAAGTACTAAAAATGGATAACACAGTAAATACAAGTTCTAGAAATATCTTTGTTCTTTAATGAGCCAGAGTTGACTGTAATAAAAATACACTCTGATAGGTGACCCTTCTCCTGAATCACCTTTTAGTGTTCTGGAAATATGGATCAGCTGAGCCATGATCTCCCCATAGTTTTATACAATACTATATTTCTTTAAAATAAAAAGCGCCAGCAACAACGGCTCAACACATTAGCTCTAACTTATTTGAAATACAAAGGCTGTAGTGGTTTTATTCTTAATTATATTTCATTTAGATATATCTTGGTAAATCATACGTGATAGGAAGGCCTGGCATTTTAATATATTATCTTAACATATATTTTTGTATATTATATATATGAAATTCATATGTACTATATTTTCATATATCATATAGGGACTTAAGAGCACATTTTTTCTGAACTCAGTCTTCTTTTCATATGAATAAAAGAGGAATAAAAAAGTGACCACACGGATAAAAAATTCTTTGTTTTTCCACTCCACTGGTACACTAGTTAAGCTTAACTGTTGATTCAAACGAATTAAGAGACTCCTGGAGAGGTGATTAGGTCACAGGGACACTGCACACATCATTGGGTTAATTGTAGTTCCTAGCTGAACATGCCATGAAGGAACAAGGGTCCACTTGAAGGTGGACCAGTGTAGCATGGCTCTGGGCTGTATCTCTGTTACTGGCATGTTTTCCCTGTGTGCTGTTTCCTAGCTTCCACAGATTGAACAGCTTTGCTCTTCTATGTCTTCTGCCATAGTGTATCTACACTGCAGCTGCCCCTCACCATGGATGGAACCCTCTGAAGCCATGAGTCAACAATAAATCTCTATTCTTTTAACTTGTAAGTTTCATTGGTTTGTCTCTGTAACAGGAAAACAGACTGATATACTATGTAGATTCATCTGTTGGATTATTGTGACTATAGAGGTCATGTTTTCTCTTAAAGAGATCACAATAAACCTTACAGTTATAAAAATAAACAAAAAACAGGATCAGTATTTTTCTGCTTCACCATGTAGTTTTAATTTTCAAATCCAAAGTAAATAAAAGGTTGATAGTCCTCTATTGACTTCTCCAGCCATTGACATAGGTTGAACAGCTACTAAGGTTAAGCAACTACTGAGAATAAGATACTTTTCATTTCTGAAAGCCTATTTCCTGACAATTTAGGTTCAAAAGTCTGATTTTCACTGCAACCTAGTGCTTATTCACACACCAGAATTTCTGTTAAAAATTCCATGTTTCACCTTGTAGGTCCCAAGAAGTTTTGTGTTGTTGTGAAGATAATCAAAGAAAAAAAAATTACTGTATTTCCTGCACTTTGGGGAACTAAAACAGGAATATCTCAAGGTCAGCCCAGCCTGAACAATTTAGTGATTTGGTAAGAACCAGCCTCAAAATAAAAAAAAAAAAAAAGGTCAGGGATATAGCTCAGTGCAAAGACTTTAAATTCAATATCCAGTACCCCCCCACACACACAGAGCTAAACAAATATATGAATTTTTTGCTGTTTTTTTTTTGGTTCTGAGGCTCAATCCTTTATAAATTGATATAACCAGTGCTCTTCTCTTTCTGAGTTACTCTATTATCATAGCAACCTTTTCCATTATTTATACTCTTTATGGCTGGTTGAAATTATTTTGTCAATTTTTTCTTCTCCTTGTTTACTGTATGTCACTCGTAATTGATTATAAATTCCAGGACAGGGATATTAGATGTCTTTTATCTCTGTAATCTAGGACTCACTGCTATGTCTTCCGTGAAGTCAGTGTTTAATATGTGTTTGAATAAATGGACAAGAGAATTGTTAGCTATGCTGTTTATTTCAACAGGTCTGGACCTTCACTGTCCTGTACGGCAGAATCTCATGAAAGGTGGCTCCTTGAAATTGGAAAAACACTATAATTATAAAATAAATATCAGTTTCAATGACCTAGTCAAAAAATACAGTACTTTATAAACAATTTTATATTGATTCTATGTCAAGATAATATTGTGAATTCATTGGGTTAAATAAAATGTTCTATTAAATATTTTAAAAGTTCATTTCACTTGCTTGCTCTTACTTCCTTATGTGAAGCTACTATAAAATTCAAATTCCATATACAGCTCACCTTTATGTCTTACATCATGTGCTTAATGGACAGCAATTCTGCAGAACAACTGCCACAAAAATATTCTAACAAATTTACAGATGTGGGAGAGCCACTCAACACTGGTGCTAAGGCAGAACCAAGAAACATTTGGAATCAGTTCAGATTCTGGTTGCAGCCAGGTGGAGAAATAAACATTCAGAATTAAAAGAGAGAAACCTGGTATTTGCATAGAGGCACGTTGAGGTGCTAGATGCGATGCCCATCACGGAACAGGAGGCAAGATGTGCCCCAGGGCTAAGGCTGCATAGCTGCACACCGGAACCCTTCAGGAACTGCACCCCTTCTCTTGATGTGTGACCCACACGCTATCAGGATGGTGGGTAGCGAATAATGGTGACAGCTTTACGAGCACAGCAGTGCATAGGGACACAGACAAGGAGCTCCCCAGCTGCTCAGGAGGGACGTTTAAAGGCCATTAAATCAACCCTGTGATATTTTATGTTTCACTCTAACAGCTTCGACTTCAGATGGGCCAATTCAGAGGGGCATCTGTGTGTGTGCCTGAAGCCCCTTAGAATTACAATGGAATGCCATGAGGACAGGCCAGCTCTGCTCCGCTCTGCCCATGAGCCTTGAAGAATTGTGCAGGGGAGGAGGCTTATTTATGGCAGTGAGGAGTCAATTTTGGTTCATGGCTCTGGTTTTCTCCTTTGTTTTTCTTCTGGTGGGCACCTTGCTTCAGGTAAACAAGGGGACACAAATCCAAAGGAGTTCAAATTGGTATGGCATTGAGTTTTATTTCAACTGCTGCTTTTTAAACATTAGTGGAGATGAAATTCCCCAAAGAAAAAGCTGCTGTTAATGAGAATATCCTGTTCCTAGCCTAGGTCTTACTGAGACTCAGGAATCTGCGGTTTTCAACTGAGTGATGTGAATGCTGAATTTTTACGTGGTTCACATTCACCCTAGATGCTTGTCTAAAAGTCAGATTAGTGAACTGCTGTTCCATTAAGGAAAAAAAAATCAAAGAGATTAATGCTTACTGATCCAAATCAAGAATAGACTTGGGCAAACTTATGAAGTGAAAATATTTGAGGGGTGGCACTTTATGACCTTCGGTGCATTCCCAGGCTTGAACGTCATCCCAGCTCATACCCCATACTTAATTATTTTGCCAAAATAGTAATTTTTTCTCCACATGGCCTTGAACTTTCACAGAAGGTGAAATGGGACATTAAGTGGTACTCTCAGAAGACCTGAGTTCAAAGGTAATATTAGATTTTGAAAATACTATGTTTTTGAAAATACTATAGAGATTATAGCATATCATATTTTATAGTATTTTAGTATTTATTTATTTCTGCAACTAAAACCAGGTATATGAAATGTAATTAGTATGGATGAAAAACTAAGGAGTAAGGGGTAAGTGAATTACCTAGAAACTAAGTAATAAAGTCCTCAAATGAGGTCTATATCTACCAAATCTGGGACTCGTTCCCATATTTTGCCTATTAAGCAAATTATAAGTTAACTAAGGAGTCCTATTCAGGACAGGGACACTTCCCATTTTGTACCTTTCTCCAAATTACTTTGCACTTTTTTTTCAGAGCTACAAGCCTGTAAACAAAAGCATCACAACATTTTAACACCTCGGGTGCAGAATTCACGAACAAATTGGTTTGCCACCTGCCTGCTCTCAACCTTTCACCACTAACTGTGGATCTTGTGGTTGCTTAGCTTAAAAAATAACAATGTGGAAAATTCATGGGTGAATTTAATGCTCACGTTCTGTTAACCATTGTGGTACCGTAGAACAGTGCAGAGTCAGGATGGATGAGTCTGCCTCAGTGTCTGTAAACCTGCACATTTTCATGACTGTGAGGCTGTCAGGTTCCCTTCATCTCTAACTCTGTCCTACTGGATCCTGCTATGACCATAAAGATACTAGGAGCTTATCAATGAGTAGAGTCGAGCATGAGCCCCAAGCTAATTAATGACAATATGTGATGGTTGAAGAAGGTCTTCTTTAGTCTCTTCCTTAGCTGCTAACTCAGGTGGCTGCCACATTGCCAGAATCCACATCACACAATGGAGACCTCAATCTTCTATTTCCTTTGTGAGGATCTGGTAGGTGGGTCTGAACACTGTGGGTCTCATGACATGGTAATCTTTCTTACTACTTTTTCAATGAATAGCCTTGCATCTTTTTCAACTTAACTTTTTGTTTGCCCTAAAGGGGCTTTGTGTCTCAGGTACATAGAAATAAACAGGAAAAGTAAGTTGCCTTCCCATATGTGCATTTGCAGGAGTGTGTGTGTGTGTGTGTGTGTGTGTGTGTGGTATATGTCCCTTTCTAGGAAATTGACAGGGAAAAGAATCATCCAGGGAGTGTTTAGTGCAGCATTGCAGCATTGATGCTTTCCCTGTGTAAGTGTGCCACCGCAAGTGACAAGAGCAACTGATAATTATTCAAGATCACACTGATCTGGCCTCTACCACTGAGGAAACCATATGAAAGAAGAAACAGAGCTTCCACCTGTGAAACAGGAACTGGCGGTATTCCCAAAAAATGCTCCAAAATTGTAAGGCCCCTTCTACATAAATTCAAATCAATCAGTGCCTTGAAGGACACAGTGGTGACCATGCCTGAACACCCTTGGGGATCGATAGCTGACCACATCAGGAGGGCTTCCCTCTATCATTTGTTAAAATGTTTCCCTACAATATCTTCCCTGGGTCCTAAGCAGTTCTTTACAGCTTCAAAGAGTCAACCTATCCTTTCTCTCTACTGACATTTTGTATCTTTTTTCAAGTCTCTACAGGGCAAAAAAGAGTTTTAGAGATTAGGAAATAGCATCACCTTTTCCTCTATAATATTAAGAACTTATTGAACAGTGAGAGTCAAAACACATAGCAATGAAGATCAAACATTCCACATTTTATATTCATTGTTGACAAATGTGTATCTGGAACACAAAGCGGAGAGCGATCATTCAGGTTTGCCTTCAATTCACCTTTGCATCAAATGTACCCCACCATTATGGGCAACCACAATGGTTAACAGCATAGGAGCATTAAATTCACCCATGAATTTTCCACATTGTTATTTTTTAAATTAAACAACCACAAGATCCCATCAGGGAGGCCACCACCCCTCTCCGCTGACTGCTAGAAAATACAGTTCTTGTGCCCTGAGATTAGACTGACTCCAAAATATAGAGGGCCTGAGAATAGCTCATTTGGAATCTTTCAAACTGAGTACATAAAACCCCATCCTCTGAAGAAGAGAGCAAATGAAAGTGTAGAGAAATGGGAAGTCCATTTTCCTTTTGGGGCAGGAGTGAAATGGGAATTTCTTTGCTCAAGGGATACTGAATGTGTTGGAAAAGCACTATCCACTCTCACCAAACTACCATTATTCTTTGCATGGCTCTCCTTTATTTATTTAATTTAATGTATTTATTTTTGGTACTGGGGATTGAACTCCTGACCTCAGTCTTGACAGGCAGGCACTTACACCATTGAGCTAACTCCCTGGCCCTTTGGCTCTCCTTCATTAACTTGCATTCCTGATTGGCATTCCCTGAAATTCAGGCACAGTGCAAGTTCTTCTTTTGCTTGTGTGCTCGAGGGTAGATAAGGGTATCAAGATATGCAGGCAGAAGAGTTCAACTGAGGAAACTGAGGTCCAGAACTGTTACATGGCTCCCTCAAGATCACATTGTGAAACATTAAACCTATCCCAGAAATCCACCCAGGGTGCTTTGGCCCTGTATTCCTTGCTGTTTTCTGGTTTCTCAGATAAGGGCCATTAGAGGGAAAGCCATTGTTACAATCTTATCTTTCAAGTGAAATAATGGTTCTGGGATCCTAGTAATCTGAACCACATGAAAATCAGCAGGTCCAGGAGAAGACCGCTTTCTAACTGCATATTCACTTAATCTAGCCTGCCCTCTGCCTCCTTGACAAGGCATGGAAAGAGATATAATGCCTCTCTTTTACCTTAGCAAGTAACCAGGTGTTGAAAGCAAGCAGAGAGCCCAACAGAAAAGCAAAATGGAGGATTCTGGGTTTTTTTCAAGGCAGCTTTTGATCAAACAGGAGGAAAAAAAAAACACAAAAGGATAAAGAGGAGACAAAATGGATTTTTTAAAAAGAGATTTTTTTTACTCGAGCCAAAAAGAGGAGACAAAAGGGAAAGAAGATGTATCCAGGCTTCATTAAGGGCATCACAGGCCTTGTACAACCTTGGTGGGTGACAACCACAGGAATCTTGCTCAATTGGCCTGGTTTTGCAGCCAATTGCAAGTGCGGCACCAAATGTGATCTATTTTAAATGTATTGCAGCTGAATTATTTAATTCGAAATTTAGCTGGTGCTACAGGCACTGGAGCGGGAGCAAGAAGAATGAACGAAATTATTTCATTGGAAAACGGTTTAATTTTTAATTATAAGAAGGGGCACTTTGGGAGAATGAGGCGATTGGCCCATGAGAGCTCTGTCTCCTGGATTCCTGTGGAGTTGTGAGAGGCACTTAAGGGTGTTTAATTAGCCTGTCCCGGTGTCTGTCTGCTGAATTTGGACATTTTTAGAAATCAGAGGTAAAAAGTAGGGTCACTGTAACAAAAATGATGACAATTGTAACTCAGGTGGGTGTAGAGCAGATTTCCACTGATTTTCTTCATTATTACAGATACTGTAAGGTAACCTTGAGGTTCTTCTGTCTTTTGTATGACAGAAAGAATTGATAACAAAGAACTGAAAATAAAGAATTGATAATAGAATGAGAAACGTGTGCTCGGGTTTTTCATATATATATATATATATATATATATATATATATATATAATTTTGTCATTTTGCACAAGTCACTTTACATGCCTCGGTCTAAAATGTCATAATTTATACCTAATTCATTTTTTCTGGCACATTTGTGTTTGCTTCAAGTATGAAAAGATGTCTTTCTGAATTTGATCCTAAGTCATTTTCTTCCAACAGCCATGGTGAATGTTTCATTTGCCAAAATATTTTTATTAACATATCACTCAGTTGTTCTTTAAAGAGCGTTATGGCATGATGGTGACTTGAATTAAAAGATCTAGATTTGAATTCAAGGCTGTGAATTCCTCACTTTCAATCCAGGCAAAGGTTCACTAATTTCTTTAATTCATGTCATTTTATAATGTGGAGAATGTTATTACTTATCACATTAAATAAAATGACCCCTGTAAAGTGCTGTTATCACATTAAATAAAATGACCCCTGTAAAGTGCTGTTACAAAGTAAGACCCAGTAATGTTACTACTGTCATTGTCATGTTCCTCACTACCACTGGAAATTGTGAGACACACTTTAGACATCAAGAAAATAGAACTGTGTAAGATGTACGTTCCAGCATCAAAAATATGTTAATATTCTGAAGAAAAGAGATACATAGAAGCTATCAAAATTGTCATATAGAATTGAGTAGAGACCCCTGAGACTGTGGGAGAAAAGGGGAAACCGAGGCACACAGCAATAACATGACTTGTCCAAGACCACCCACAGAATTATCAATCATCCTGGGAGCAGAACTCCAGTGTTCTGTTCTCTTATCAAAAAAGTCTTCAAAATAAAACATTCCAGAAAACCATGTGATATCAGTATCCTGAGCTTAGCCCTGCAAACCACCCAGTTTCTTCTAAGTCCCAATTCCTTAAGACTCCTGAATAAGGATTACTGTTTTCTATTCACTACTCAATCTAGAATTGATACCAAATAGTATTGTTAAAATGTAGGTGCACACCAGTATGTGTGTGCTCATATGAATGTGCAAGCACAGATGTGCAGAAATCTGGGCATTTATAAGCATGCATAACCACATAAAGAGATTCAGGCTCAATCCTAGAGGGTGCAGCAGTTTATGCCTCAGCACATGGGCACACATACGCCCACGTGCACATCCATATGTGGCCATGCATATATTTATCCACAGGCATGCATGTGTCCAAACACACATCCGCACTGATACATATGCACAGAGGGTATTTTGACAACACTGTGAACAGCTCCAGCAGCAAACACCATGGAAGTTCCTGCAGTATAATCCAACAAATGTCACTAAACTGCAGCTTTGGTTCAGGAGGACCTAGGATTCTCAGCTGCACAGAGATTTTGTCTCTTCATGTTTTTAAGTCAATGAAAATAATGCCTCAAAACATGACTTCTGCATATTTTTTCCTAGATTATAAAATAATCAAGAAATCAGCTCCCAGTAAATCAGAGAAGGCTAAATCAAGAACAGAGCCTCACAATAGTCCTCAAACTTTAGGGCCACAATTCTAGGAGAATACTGATGCCAGTCTTTGGTTCTCAGTCTCTGATTTAGTCCCAGGTGCAAATCAGGCATCTACATTTAACAACCCTCATCAGTAATTTAGATACAGGTAGTTTGGGAGGTATTTTTGAAGAGTCCTAAATTAGAAGTTATCTAAACCTACTCATTTTGCAAAAAAAAGCCACTATAGGTCCAAGATAAGATTTTGCTGTGGCCTGATTGAGTTTGGAACACAGGTCTTGTCCCTTCAGCTCAGCAAAGTGATATATGGAGTCATTGTTTTATCCATATATGTCTCATAGAACAAGATGTAAACTCCTTTAGGCAACATTATTTTTTTTCTTTCTCTTCTTCTCTCTAGCATTTGAATATGCATTTTTAAAAATGAAGAAAATGTCTCTTTCCCACACTCACAACGTTAAGCAGGAGAGGTGTGTTTTGGCTCACTGTTTCAGTCCTTGGTCAGCTGGCTTCACAGAAGAAATGGCAGAGTAGAAGGACATGGTGAAGAAAGCTGTCTAACCAACCACTGACAGCCAGGAAGCAGAGTGAGAGGAGGCACACAGAGCAAGAACACAGTCCACGCTTCCGAGTCACACACCCAGTGATCTGCCTCTTCCAGTTGACCCCACCTCCTATCAACACACTCAGCTATGAATGCCCCATGGGTTAATCTAATCGTGAACTTAGTACCCCATGACCCAGTGTCCTTCTCAAAGCCCCACTTTAGGATACATGAGACTTTGGGGAGACATTTATATCCAAACCATAACAGAGAGTAAATGATAAGAAAAGAAAAAAAGTATAACTCTTTTGGAAGAACATGACTGAATTGGAAAGAGAATAAAAGCCAGGCTGGGCCTGTGAGGAGTAACAATAAGCCAATTCACCCTTCTCATGAGCCAACTGGCACTAGGGCTGGGAGACAAGAACACTTCCCAATCCCTTCCACCCTGCAAGCAATCAACTGATTTGGAGAACAGGATGAGTTGATAGCAACTTAATGCTTGTTTTATTGACTTTGAATGCCTAATGTCAGTAGTCTGAACATCTATTAGGAGGAAAACAATATACAATATAGCAAATATGGGAGATTTCCTTCTCCATTGTTTGTGAAATCCAATATTGTTCTCACTGTTTTGTTTTGTTCTTTTATTATTGTTTTATTTTATTCTATGTTGTATTTTGATTGATTTTGTTCTTTTGCATTGTTTGATTTTATTATGTCTAATAGTATAGGCAGCAATTTTGATGATAACAAGAAGCATTATGGTAACCATTGTTGATTTACTATTATCCTTTTTTGAAATCCTGTATGGCTTTCACAATTTTGCATTGATTGGATATATTGTGCTTTATTTTGTTTGGTTTTATTCTCTTTAAGATATATTTTAATCCTTTTGTTTTGATTGGTTTTATTCTGTTTTGTTTTGTTTGATTTTATTATGTCCAATGGTATGGATAACCATTTTGAAGAAAACACCAGACATTATGGTAGACATTGTTGATTTCTTATTATCTTATCTTGAAGTCCTGTATAACTGTAATTGTTCTGTTCTGATTAGCTTTATTCTGTTTTGTTTGGTTTTCTTCTCTTTAAAATAAAATTTTAAAACACCAAGAAGAGAGTAAAGCAATACCTAGATTCATACATGTTTTTGTTCTCCCAACAGTTCACTTCTGCAAGTTTGGCTTGGGTCTGCAAACTCCAAACTGTGTGAGGAACACAAATACAGCCACATTCCCCAGAACCATGAAGTGAATTAAATTTGTGAATGGAAGCACCATGGCATTCATCAAGTTTTACATTATATGATAACTACTATGATTGAGCTTTGTCCCAGTTGGGGTTGTGACTTGCAAATAGCAAAAAGTCCTGATTAGTTAAAACTAATAGAGTCATTTAACTATTATTATTATTATTATTATTATTGCCAAATAACTTTTCAGAATTAGTGATAACTTTAAAAGCACAACAAAACCAGACATATTGATGAATATCTAGAATACCAGCATTGTGTTAGACAAAGGCAAGAAGATCTGTTCAAGCCCAGCCTATGCAACTTTACAACTTAGCAAGACCTGTCTCAAAATTTCTAAAAAAATTAAAATAAAAATGTCTGGGGAATGTAGCTCAGTTCAACATATCTATCTATATCTGTATCTATATCATAACATATATATATAGAGAGAGACAGAGAGACAGAGAGAGTGAGAGAGGCTGATGCACTATACACGAGCTGTGCTCTTGGCTCTTTCCTAATGTCTATCAATTCACAGTCATTGTATTTGAGTTCAAGGCAAAAAAAGAAGAGGAGAAAGGAAAAAAGGAAGGAAGGAAGGAAGGAAGGAAGGAAGGAAGGAAGGAAGGAAGGAAGGAAGGAAGGAAGGAAGGAAGAAAGGCAGGCAAGAAGGGAAAAGCCTGGGAAAACAGTTTCATTAGCTTAATTTATTGAAAAGTAGAAACTGTCCCAGAAAATTTCAGAAGGCTCTAGTTTATGCATTTAGGGAGGAGGGGTGCATTTGGAAGGAAACTTAGTTTCAGAAATAAAGCAGGTTACATCAGCAGAGAAGGCGGCTTTGGCATGTGTTCCATCTTCACACTTATGTCACAACAGAAAGAAACAGGAGCAACCCGTGTGATGCAAGGAAGAAACAGCAGACCTCTCTGCCGGCACTGTGCAGGCGATGGTGAGAAAGAGCTCTTTTTCTTGATGCAGGGACTATTCGGGTTCCTTCTATGCCAAAAACAGAAGTAGGTGCTGTAAACATGAAGCAGAAATGGACGTGATTCCAGTTCTCCTGTTACAATTAAGGAGAGAGCCTTTGAGAACAGCCTGGCCAATCAATGCCGTGTTTACTACAATGGAGACAAGGTGTTCTATTTTCGTACTGCTGTTTCTATGTCTTTTGAGGAGTTTACTTGCTCTGTATGTTGAGATAAGGAACTAAAAGCCACAAAGTTCAGAACAGTTTAACTAGAGCCAGTATCAATGGACTCATCATGAACTATTCTCCCCATTATTCTGTACATACATCTACAGCAACCTTTCTTTGATTTCTTGCAGGGGATCAAGCTTTTATCTATCACAGACCCTTTTTATTTTATGCCATTCTATCTCTCTAGACTATGTTTTACCAATCAACAATTTATCCAGCAGTACTAATTCATCATTCAGACCTCGACTCACATGTGCTATCTAACTAACTGGACAAGATCACATTCCTTGTTGCTACATTCATAATACTCACAATGTCTGTCACCCCTTACTAGTATTTAATTGTATTATAATTCATTTAATATTTGTCTCTGTCTTTGTAGTTCATATTCTATGAGGTAAGGGACTTGGCATTTTGGATAATTATTTTATCTCAAGCACCTATTGCCTAGTAGATACCTAGTAAACATGTATGAATCACTGGATAGTCAAATAAGCAAAACAAAATTGCAGGTTTTTTGTAGGATGACCAGGCTTCACAGGGGCATAATATTTGACAGGTTCTCTAACCCTCAGTTTTGACATGGGGAATATAAAATGATTCATAAAAACTATCCCAATCTTATTCCTCACTGAGATCACTCATGAACCCTGACTCTAACTCTTTCTGGGTAACCTTGGGCACCTTGTGTGGCATCCCTCAGCCTCTTCCCCTTCTCTGTAAAGGGAGCAGAGATGCTCTCCAGGGCCCCTTCCAAGCCTGAAACACCAGTGAGTTTGTGAGACTCCAGAAAGAACAAGAAAACTGCAGGGTGGGAACTGGAGGGATTCTGCTGAGTTGTGAGTTTTGCAGGTATCTCTCAGCAGGTCCCGAGGAGCCATTCTTGAAGGGACTCAGCATGTTACCTGGACTAATTTATAAAGGAAATGAAAAGGAAATGGACTTGTTATAATGAACACCATTAATTCACCACTCCAGACTTCACTGTTTGAACAGCAAGTATCAAGCGATTCAGTTGTCATTTGTCGACTGCATTCTGCTGGTTTGCTGGTTGGAAACAGCCGGCCAACACAACAGTACACAGATGATGGCATGACTACTAATTAGCATATATATTGTTTGTCCTGGTATAAATTTATGGCAAACAGCAATATTTTACACTCCAGTAAAGTTAATAAATGAAGCTTTGGGCTATAAAAATTTCATGTTCCTTTGTGCAAAGGTCAATTATAAATAGTTAAGCACATATTCATTCAAAAGCACGAGGCCTCACAGCCAGGAGAATGAAATATATTCTGGTCAATTTGCACTCTGGCTGGACTTGCCTTTCATTTTCTAGCTTCGATGACATCCCTCTTTGCTTGTCAGCACAGCCTGGGTTTCCCAAGGAATCCTGGGGCTGGAAAGACTGAATGAAATGAGTATGTAAACAGTCCCAGTCCTGTGGCTTAACACCCAGAACATGCTCAATAAACAGTTTGATCTGAAAGGAACAGCTCATGTGAAAGAAAGGGGAACGGAGACTTAGACTGACACCAAAGTCTCCTCATTTATGCAAAGAACACTCTACACAATGGTGAAGATGTAGTCTCCAGTCCCAAGGCTGTTATAAAAAGCAGCTTTGGGGCTACAGGTACTCTTCTCTAGACCTTGGTGTTCCCTTTGGAACAAAAGAAGAGTGTGTATTCCTTCTGCACTATAATTCTCTATTGTTGCATAAAAAGTGCCCAAAGCCTAAATGCGTTTAGATTGTTTTAAAACTGTAGTCACTGTATTGAATCTCTTGATTTTGCAGTCGAGGAATAGGCAGGGCTAGGTGACAGGCCCTCCTGCCCCATGTGCAGCCAACAGAGGTCACTTGGTCATATTTAGCAGGTGGATTTGCAGGTTTGAGAGTTCAAGGCACCTTCTCTCAAATGTCCATTGTCCTGGGAGCATAGTCAGCAGGGAGGTGCCCTGTGAACCCAGGAGACTGTAAATCTGTTTATGTGTGCCCTGACTTCTTTTGTGGAAGATCAGGGTACCAGGGATAAAAGGTAAATGATGCCAGTTTCTTAAAAACCTCCTCCCAGACTGTGATACAATATCATTTCTACCACCTCCATCCCATAAAACTGTTCCACAAGCTTTCTGAATTTAGGCAGAGGGAAAAAAGTTCTCCTCTATTGATGATACGACAATCAAATGCTTTGAAGTCTTTCTTTTGCCCTGTCAGTGCTTTCTTTATGATCAGAAGTTTAAAAATTATGCAAATATGTGACCAGTAGAAAAGAATTTGGTGGATCAATATGTTTGGGAAATAGTGGGCCAGAAAGTTGAGCTTCTTCTTCTTTTTTTTCTTTTTTTTTTTTTTGACTGCAAAAAATCTTAGCATCTCAGTTATTCCTGAATTTTCTCACTATTTTTTATTTACTTCGCAGTAGGATCCTGTCAGACTATAATAATATAACAGGGAACTAAGTAGCAGTTATATTCCAGGATGTATATAAGTGAGGAAGAGATTGGACAATAATACAAGAAGTCTACAATCCCACAGCCTAGTACGCACCAGGAAAATGTGCTGCTGTAATAGTAAATGGAAAGCTTCAATCTTTTGGATGAACCAGTGCATGGGATAAAGAAGAACTATGCTAGCAAGCAGCAGAACAGTGAGAATTAAAACCACACAGAAGGTTTACACCTCGTAGCAACAAGACCCAGGCCCTATCAGGGTGAGAACACTGTGGAAAAAAATGACTGGGGTAGAGTGAACGGGAAACTCTGCAGCCAGGAGGGAGCCTGTGGGAGCAGGCAGAGACTTGGGAGCCCCAGCAGACTCTAGAATCCACTTAAGATATCATAAAAAGCCACAGGGAGTTGTTGAGCAGTGTTGAGATGTTATCTGACTTTTAAAGGACCCCTTCTTTCTCTGTTAGAGAATAAACAACAAGGGTCAACTGTATGTATTTATGTGTATATATTTATGCACATGTACCATACCTGATGTTCCGATACCTGTACAGGGGATGGCGAAATAGAGACCTGGACAGAGTAAACTGAAGGAAGACATACCACCGAGAACTGTTTGGAGCACAGAATGCTTTGGAGACCCTCCAGTCTGCAGAGAATGCAGGGTAAATACACATGCAGTAGGTATTATCAATATTAGGCCAGTAACTAGGCAACTAAAAGATTTGTAAAGAAAGCACAGCATCATGTGAAATGCAATGATGTGTTTTAAGGCGACAAGGTGGGGATTAACAGCCTTGTGATTCATGGAAACAGCAATTTGTCAGAAGCACTATCTGCCACGGGTAGGATACAAAAAGTACAGAGACAATGCGGGAGAAGTGTGACAATGAACTGCGTGATAAGCACGGGTGGATGAAGAACCAGAATGACTTCACTTTAATTATTTTGAGCTTGACTTCATTTCGGCAAAGTCTGGGAGAATTTTTCTCTCATTTTTCTTTTGTTTTACTTGGGATTGTTTCTCTTACATGCTGAAATCTATTTCTCAGAGACCCCTCTTTGGACAAAGGGAAGGCTCTTTTTTATTGAACACCTACTAAGTGTTGGCCGTTTCCCCTTGTAATGTCTTTAAATCGCTCAGTGACTAAAGGTGTAGGCCATATTATTGTTCTCAGGTCAGACATGGTTGCTCTAAAATGACTGGAGCTGGTGCTATTGTGTTACAAGAATATGTTGTTAGTAACTGTCAGGTCCTTGTAAAGAACCCACGTCTGTCTAGCTTTCTTGCATGATTCCCTTTTATTTTAGCAACCAAATTATACACGCAGAATTATTCCTTGGAACTGGGTTCAGAGAACTCTCAAAACCCACTGCTAAGAGTTGAGGTATGGGACGTGATTGCAAAGGGCTCTGCAGCCTCTAGTGCTGAGCCTGCTGATTCTCCAAGTGGTGCACTGACATGACAGGTTCACACACTTCTCCGCATTCAATTTTCTTGCAAAATGGAAAAGGCAATTACAGTATTCAGCAAAATATTGTTGTTGGTTCTAAAATAATTAAGCATCTAATTAAATAGCTATTTTACCAAGTGGGAAGCAGTGACTCTCTGAAGTTTCTACAGAGGGAAAAGCTGGCACAGTACAGAAAGGCGTGTGGTGAGGGGATGGGAGAGAGAAGGAGGTGCATCTTCGGGGGGTGCAGTTAGTTAATAACCTGGCTTCTTAGGAAAAAGGGCCTGCCGGGCACCTTCTTTATGGGGCAGACTTTATTATTGTGAATTTAATGCTAAAGTTGACTGAAGCTAACTCTTTCCATTACAATAGCTTTGGAATTTATTTCCCCAGGATTCATATTCACTACTTGACATTAAGAGAGATGGCTGCAGAGAGAAAATCTAGAAGGTGAAAGCCCAGTTTGGGAGGTACTTATCCTGCCACGGGGAATAAAAGAAGCCTCTATGAGAAGGAACAAAAATGAACTGAACGTTTATTGGGTACCTACTATACTCCGGGCACTGAACACAGATATTCTCTGTTTTATCTAGAGGGAAAAAAGGATGATTCATTAATATCCATGACATATTCACCACTTATTAAGCATCTATTCTGTGCCAGGTTCTGTGCAAAAACAAGTAACATGCAATTTCTCTTTCATTGTCCTAACAGCCTGAATGCACATCTAGAAGATAAGAAACTATAACCCACAAAAGATTAATAAATTTCCCAAAAGACACAGCTAGCAAAATGGAGAGAATGTTGTTGATTTCTAGAACCTCATCATTAATCACAGTGTCAGACTGCTTGAATTGACAGCTGAGAGAGCCAAAGCTCAGACACTTGAAGAATTTATTCTTCTGGAGAAATAATCTTACTAAACATTAGGTATTTAGAGAATGACAAACCTCATTTCAAAACTTTGCTGTGTTCTGAGAATATGGGTGGTTTATTTTGATTCAAGGAAAGTGGACTTCACCAGTGTTACTGAAACCACATTAGCCATCAGAATCATGCAGAGAGATAGTTAAAGCCAAAATTACTCTGAACCACCTCCAGAGATTCTGATTTGTATATCTGGAGTTGGTCTGGGGATTTACATTTCTATCAGTTTCCTAAGTGCTACAGATCGAGGAACCCACATAGACAAATTGCACATTGTTGAACCCTCAATTGAAGCTCCGATTTTCCCTGAGCAGAGAGGAGAACTTATTTTTGTATACAGAGACTTGAATTTAACCAGTTGTTCCAATCATTTCTTCCTCATTTCCTGTCTGTATCATCTTGGACAAGCCCCAAATTCCTCTTTAGCTTCAGTATTCTCGTATACAAAATGCAAGTATTACTCTTTGCCTTATTACCTTGTTGGTGAGGATTATTGGAAATGATTTATAGAATGCATTTAGCCTGTTACCTGTGCGAGATGATCAACTGATGTCAGTTCTTAACACTGGGAAATATTTGAGATATTTCCATACATCCCATCTATACATAGCCTCATATTCATTTATTTATGTTCACTAAGTATATCAAGCCCTCTTAAATTTTTCTTTATAGTGTTTTCATTTCTTAGTCTTTTCTATCTTCTCAATATATGCTACTCATTCACTGTGGAAAATGCAGAACAAGGCAAAATGTGGCACCTGCATTACATGTCATGATTATTGGAAAGAGAAATGTTACATCTTACAGTTTTAACTCAGAACTCATGACTCATAGACTTCCCCTGAAAAGAGGGTTCTCAGTGTTTCTGGATCTAAGCCCTCTGTCACCTTCCCGTTCAGAAATCATCAGGGAAGAAAGCTGAAAAGGTTGAAGGATGGTTAACTCCTTGATGATAATACAGGAATTGTCTCTTCTACTGAGAAATACTTGACCCCTGCTCATCAAGAAGGCATTGCTGGTGAATCTCTACTAACATCTGTCAATCAAACCAATTAGAATATCCAATGAATTACATTTTAAAATTATTTCAAATGAAGCTTTAAATTTCCCGCCCCCACCCAAACTCCAAGTGGAGGCCCCTGAATAACATTTTTCTTCCTTTTCCTCTTGGTCTTAGTTGAAAATCAGTGCATCTAGTTCACCTTGAATCTCAAGCTATGTATTTTTAGCAGCAGAAAATCCTGAGTTAACAGCATCTCTGGGAAAGAGGCAGATAACCCACAGCATCCCCCTGCTGAGGAAAAAAGGAGGCTCAGATAAGCAGAGGGCCTGCAGCTCAGATGATTCATCAGCCTTGATTCTTAACCAGGGAGTATGGGTCAGGGAGCAGGCATCGGAAGACAGAATTTTCTGACAGTCATTGATTGCAGTTGCCCTCATAATTGAGATCAGAATGGGAATGAGGTTCAAAGTATGTGTGTGATATGTAGCAGGAAATTATAACACTCAATGTTCATATACATTTGCTAATGTCAGTTCTAAATATTTTACTATTGTGGCCTCATTTTAGCATCATAAAACTTCATAAATAAGAATCAAAAATCAACAAAACAAGAAACTGAAAGCTTACTGAAGTTTTCCCAGCTACAAAGTGGGAGAAATGGGATTCAGACTCACTCCTTTTAGGTCCAAAGGCTAAATGTTTTTACCTGTCTACTTTCATTCATCTCTTTAGAGTGGCAAGGAGAGGGTTTCACACACCAGCATTGTAGAAGGCTTACCACGTTCCTGACAAGAAGTAAAGGACCAGTTTATTATTATCACTTCAGTAATGAAAAGACTAAAATTTAGAGTCAATAAACTCTTCTTGAGCAGCTAAGTTAAACTTTATACTATGTGCTTTTATTAATTATGCTACAGTTTCAAGATAAAATACTTTAAATCCCTAATTATGCAGATAAAAAATGAAGGTGATTTATCTGATAGCACATATCTTGCCTGAACCTAGCTGGCAGACTCCAGGCTCACAGGACTGAAAACATTGCAGGATGAATCTGAAGCCTTCTGAAGGAGGGGTGGGAGTCTGTGCTTTGAGGGATGCATTGAAGAGTGTATCTTTTAACACTAATGAGGTTTTTAAAAAGATAAAAAAAAAACACATCATTTTTATCCATTCATCAGTTGATGGGCATTTGGGTTGTTTCCAAGACTCAGCTATTACAGACTGTGCTGATATAGACATGGATGCACATATATCGCTGTGGTATGATGCTTTTAATTCTTTTGGAAAGATACCAAGAAGGGGAACAGCTGAATTAAATAAGACCTCTAGCCCTAGTTTTTTGAGTTATCTCAAAAGAAAAAAAGAAAGAAGGAAAGAAAGAAAGGAAGGAAGGAAGGAAGGAAGAAAGAAAGAAAGAAAGAAAGAAAGAAAGAAAGAAAGAAGAAAGAAAGAGAAGAAAGAGAAGGGAAGGGAAGGGAAAGGTGGAGGGGAGAGGAGCAGAGGGGAGGGAAAAGAAGGACAGAACAGGACAGAACAGCACAGGACAAGACAAGACAAGACAGGACATAAAAGAGGAAAAAGAAAAAGACTAATGAGGTTGAAGTTTGCTTGTTGCCTTTCCTGGAGATTTTCAAGGCTATCCTGTGCATATGACAAGGGATTTTGGAAAGGTCAGTGGTTAAAATGAATATGAAGGCCAGGGGTATAGCTCAGTAGCATAAGTGACTGCCTGGCAAGCAATTGTATGTTTGTATGTGTGCATGCAAAAGAGAGAGATAGAAAGATATGAAGAAAACAATTTATCCAGAAATTCATCAAGAATCATAGCTACAGACTTGCCATCTAGGAAGATAAAATCTTAAACAAAATCTAGTCCACTATTAATGTATAATATACTGTATAATATGTATAATACACTTATATGTTAACAGTCAAACCCCCACTTACAGTCAGTGGACATAACTCTGGCATTTTAGCTGCAAGTATAAAATTAGAAATTGAAAAACATGATTATGTCTGATGAGGATGCAGAATGATGTGCAAGATTTCATCAGAGTTTTCTGCTTTTTCATGGAAACAGGGGGCGACATTGATGGGGACACCATTCGGTTGTGGTCACACTTTCTCTGGCTATTAATCAGCAGCTTTTTGATAAATCAGCAACAGCAGCAGAGGGGCGAGAGGGCGGAGGATGCTTCTGATACTATTTACTGTCTCCCCCAGAGGAAGTTTCTGACCTTGATTTCATTGTCTTGTTTTTATGGACCCATTTCAAGCTATTGGAGTGAATTTTCAAGGTCCTATAGGGACAAATCAGCTTCTCTTGTCTTAGTTAAATGAATATTCCCGTTAAGTCATGGATGAGCACAAGCTTATTGTGGAGAAGATGAGGCCTGAAGCACATGGTTCAGCTACAGTAGTGAGGTTTCAGTGACTGCATTTCACAGCTAGGACCTAGTATTGGACACACATTCTGACCCTAATTTGGAACAGAATCAGTAGTAAGAAGATCGCACTTTATACTTGGGTTATCCCAGCGAGATAACCCAGGGTGAGGAGAATTACAAAAGGAAGTGAATAGTGCAGGAGGAGCGAATTAAAGGTAGAAAGAAAAAAAATTATACATGAGAATAAAGAAGACCATGGCAATTAAGAATATAATCAAGCACAGAAGATTTCCAAGAGCAAAAATCAGAAGATTAAAGTGAATAACATCAAAGTCTGACCTATGTTATTTGGAAGTGTCACAGAGAAACCAGTTATATGGTTCAATAAATAATAATAGTAATATTACTTAATTAATGAGATGGATTTGTCGTTCAGAGTAGATCAAGTTATAGTGTTGTAACAACCTCAAAACTTCAGCATCTTAAATTGATTAACATTTACATTGCATTTAGGTTATAAGCCTATTACGAGTCAGGATGTGTCTAGTCAATACAGCCATTCAGAAATCCAGGTGATGGAGCAGACAGCTTCACAGCCACTACTGGTTGCCATGAAACTGACATCAGAAAAGTCACACATTACTAGTAAAATAAGCTAAGTCTAATGGAACACACATTTTTTTTTTCCTGAACCATAGAATTAATAATGTGGCCCTACTCTCCATGAAGGGACCACAATCATGCACTTGGGAACAAGAAACTTTAATGCTTCCCAAAAGGGAATTAGCAATAGATAGACATTCCTAAGAAATTCTTAGGCAGTTTAGTGTTTTCACAAGTGGATTGGTTTCTAAATACTCTCTTAAAATTCCTCATCTGAAGAAAGAATCTAAAAACTTTTCATCAAGTTTGAAGACGAGACTTCTAAAAAGTCTGGAAAGAAATAATAAAGTCAAATAAAATTATATTTAATTAGTTAATATATATTTTCTTTTCATTCTCCCCTGTATACCTGAGTTTGAAACTTTGACCCATATTTTATTATTTCTGAGACTTGGAGCATGTATTTTTTGCATTCTACACCACAGATTCCTTGCTTGTTAATAGGACAAAACATTACCAGAATAACTTCTATTCAGATTAAGTACAGATAAGGATATCTCCTAATTCATACTGCACATACTAAGAAGCATAGGGTTAGCCATTCTTATTCTTGACAGCCTGTATATTCTAGAAGGTCCATTTAACAGAATAAGAAGAGGCACCTTAGATACCGAGCAGAATCAAGATCAGATAGATGATCAGCAGTGGAGTCAGAGTTCTCATACAGGCACTTTAATCATGAGGTAGAAATTTATATTACACATCAAAATTATCATGCAAATTGATTTTCTCAACAACCTTGTGGGCAAGAGTCGCCAATATTTTTCCTGTCCCCAAACCTGACACCATTACTTCTATCACCCAAATCATTGATAGGTTACCTGCTTTCCATAAATCATATTTAAGCCTTAGAGCAATTCCCTGGGGTCAGATACGGCTCTCCCCTTTTATACAGTAAAATTAGGCTTAGAGAAATTAAACAGTACTTTAGTTTGCCAAGATTATGATAACAAAATATGATACCTGGTGACATAAAAATTAGACATTTATTTTCTCTTAGTTGTGGAGAGTAAAGTTTTTGAGACCTGGGTGCTGACCAAGTTGGTTCCAACCTGAGTCCTTGTGGATCGCCTTCTCCCTGTGGCTGGCTCCATACAGACTTCCCTCAGTGTATATGTGTGTTGTAATCAATTTTTACAAGGATACCAATCTTAACGAATCAATCCCATTCAGATGGTCTTATTTTAACTTCTTTGACTCTTTAAAAACATCTGTCAAAAGAGACTCATATGCAAAAGTACATATGAATTTTGAGCAGTAAGGAACCTACTGCAGTCCACCTAAGTGAAGCCAGCACAGGATATTCTGATTCTAAGATGAAATCATC
This sequence comes from Hydrochoerus hydrochaeris, assembly GCA_004027455.1. Taxonomy (NCBI): domain Eukaryota; kingdom Metazoa; phylum Chordata; class Mammalia; order Rodentia; family Hydrochaeridae; genus Hydrochoerus; species Hydrochoerus hydrochaeris. Next base: position 202,958 of record PVLA01000304.1, on the reverse strand, counting down.
CTTCTACTACTTCCAAGCCATTAACAAAGCTCCAGGTGTTACCATAGTTTCTGTAACCTTCAGCAGATATGTTAATTCTTTGGAATAGCTGAGAAAGTGAGGCTCCAAATCCTGATCACCTGGGGATGGATTCGGATCTTCTGACTCCTTACTAAGGAGAAATCTCTCTCTCTCTCTTTCTCTCTCTCCTCTCTCTCTCTCTCTCTCTCTCTCTCTCTCTCTCTCTCTCTCTCTCTCTCTCTCCCTCTCTCTCTCTCCCTCTCCTGCCCTGCTTGTTTGGAAATGTGGCAGTCCTTTCACAATGATGCCATTTCCACTGTAAGAGTTGGAATTTTTCAGTATGGTACTAAATATGCACAGACAGGAGCTCAGGCATTTCAACATGCACAAACCTAGGACACAATGCCCGTTTCTGAGAATATTACAAACTGAAGGAAAAGGCAAGGTATGCACAGTACAGTGCAACCCCTCTATGTTCAGTGAGAATGCTACTAATAAACAGAATGAACAAACAGGATGGATGACTCCTACAGACCTATTGTTCAGAGAAGTCTTCTTGCCAGGCTTTGAGAAAGCCCTGAGAGGTGGTGGTAGTGACTACAATGGGAGCAACAACAGAAGCAGAAATTCTCAGTGTAAGTTTAGGGGACATTTGTATTTAAATATAAATATTGCTATCTTAAAGATAAAGTCTAAGATTATCAGTTTGAAATACTGCATTTTAATGATACTGTGCTTTAGCTTTATAACCTACCATTTCCCCACCGCGTTGACTGTGAGCCTGTTTTCGTCACCTCTATCCAGCCATTTGCTTTGGACAAGAATTGTCTCAGGGTTGAAAGAACAGGGCTCTTAAAGTCAGGCAGGTATGAATTCTGGCGCTTCCACTTAATAACTACTGAAGAATTGATACGTTATTTAATTTCTTAGTTCCTTCTTGCACAAAAGAATAGTAACAACCACCTGGCAAGGGATATTTAAAGATCCCTGTGTTTTCTTCTAGGAATTTTAGAGTTTCCATTTTTTTTCAAGTTTGAGGCTGCAGCCTATTTTGAGTTGATTTTGTAAGTGTAATGTTACGATCTGGTTTCATTCTCTGAAGGGAGATTCAGTTTTAAAAACAGTTCACTGAAGCAGCTCTTTTACTCCACTGTGTATTTATACTTACTTTTTTCCACGATAAAGAATCTAAGAATCCATTTTGTCAAGTGGATGCGAAAACATATCTATTCCAGCTCCCATTACGAAACTTCTCATTCACATTCCAAAGGATTGTTGTCGCACATCCCCGAAACTCTATTCATTTTCATTAGTCAAATAAAATCGTACAGGACGTGGGAACTGGATGCCACCGCGCCAAAATGAGTCCAGACACAAAGTCACCGGGAGATATATTTTTTTAGTGCCACTGTTCCCTCTTTTGGACTTGCTGAAGTTCCTGCTCATCTGAGGAAAGTACACGGTTGGGATTCTTGCTAAACAGGGTTGTATAATCTCGGATCCCTGTTGTTGGCTGATTTCTGCAGCCATCTGACACTAGGAAAATGGATAAAGCAGGTGCTTTGGGCTGGCTGCCATGGGGAGTTTTGCTGGTAGCTTTGTCTTCTGCAGGAGCATCTTATGACTCTGGCACATTCTGCTGGCAGTGTGGGTGCCCTTTGGGTTCAGTTCCAGCAGGGGCAGGCGTGTGGGGCAGTTGCTGAACGTCTTACTTCACCTGTACTACACACATCAACACCAGCATCTCCACACACTGGCTCTGAGGGCCGCTCTTCAATTGTCTCCATGGAGCAACCTTCAGAGCAGTTGTTGTCTCTTTCAGCTGTCACTGCACAACTGCGAGAGACATTGCCCCCTTCTCTAGCTAGTGAGTCTTACAGCCCACATTCTGCTTTTCCATCAGCCTTATGGCGTCTCCACAGATGAGATGGCTCTTGATCCTTGGCATGCTCTTTTTGTGGACTCAGATGTGAGTTTGCCATGGAGAGTTAAGCTTTATCTCAAGGTGGTCACAGGGGAAAAGAGATAGCTATCTTCTTTCATGGCTAGGGGTATGGTTGATTGCATTCTTGGCAGCTCTGTTAGTCACTTTCATCTTCTTTCTTTAAATAAAGTGGTTTATAAATGGAGATTTGTTTACCTGAGATGAGAGGATATCAGTTGCTGGCCCTTTATCATTATTTTCCTGGACCTCAATCCCTAAAAAGAACCCATGAATCTTTTCCTCTATAAAACCTGCCCTGACATGGACCTGATGGACCTGATGCTGCTCCTTTTTATTTCTTTTTAATCTAATTTTAATATAAATGCTTCCTGGCATTAGTATTTGCAATCATGCATTCCACCATCATGTTGGTGAATGCCATGTGGCTTTCACTTCAGCAGGAATTGAGGACTCCTGTACTCAACTCTGAAATGTTTTTAGACTCTGCTCTTCTTTAGCCTCTTTGCTCTGTTTTTTGTGCTTTTGAAGCTCAGGTGTCAGGAGCACCTGCCGGGGGAAATGTCTAAGGCATTGCACTGCAGGCAATGAGTAGCATCTTCACCATCTGTGTTATTTTTTTCGTCACCATCTTTGACCTTACCATGTTGTCCAGAAACTGGGATGGGTGTTTCTGTGTCTGGATATGGTGTAGTTGTAGGTGTACTTTCCCCCCAGATCTGCCAATTGTTGAAGCCAAGAAGCAGCCATAGATTACACAGCCTACATGAGTTCAAGTCTTTGTTGCTCATTCTCCAGCATCTCCTGGGCGAGGTAGCCCTTGACACTGTAGAGTGTGTCTGCTGCTTCAGAACATTCTAGCTGCTCTCCTGTTTTCCCAGATGGCCACCCTGTATATGCCTGAGTTTATCTTTATCCTCTTCTGTTGATCTATGTGTATGTTTTATGCCAGGGCTATACCATAGTACAGTGACTCCAGCTTTGCTCTTTGTTCCCTCAAGATTGCTGTGGTTAATCAGGGTCATTTTTGATTCCACATGAATTTTAGGATGTTTGTCCTATTTCTGTGGAAAAGAAAAAAGTTTGAATCAATATTTAGAAGAAATATTTGCACTCCTGCATTCATTACAGCATCTTGCAAGAATCATCCTTTAGGAATCTAAGCAGAGATTTTCTTTTCTATTTTTATTTTTTGGTACTGGAGATCAAACTGACAACTTTGCACTTGCCAGGCAGGCACTTATGCCGCTGAACTAAATCCCCAGCCCCATTATAGCATCTTTCATAGTGAGAACAGTATGGAAACAAACTGTCAACAGATGAGTGGTTAGAGAAGAGATGAGTGGAGACATCTATATTGATCTATACTATATATCTATCTATATCTATATCTATATCCAGAGAGAGACAGAGACCAAGACTGAGAGAGAAAGAGAGAGAGAGATTTTTACACCTTAAAAAAGAATAAAGAAAATTCTACCAGTTATGACAACATGAATGACTCAGAGGTATTATTCAAAGGTAAATTGTCAAAACACAGAAAAGCATGTACTACATAATCTCACCTGTATGTGGCATCTAAAGAAATCAAGTTCAGGCTGGGGATTTAGCTCAGTGGCATAAGCACCTGCCTTGCCAGTGTGGCGTCGTGAGTTTGATCCCCAGCAGAAAAAAAAAAAACAATCAAGTTCATGGAAAGAAAGAGTAAATAGGGAATAAACAGTTGAAAATAGGATTTTAGTTAATTGGTACAAACTTTTACTTATAAAATAAAATTTCTAATATATGGCATGCTGACTATACAGTACTAACACTTTACATTTGCTAAGTAATAGATTTTAAGTGTTCCTACTCCACACAAAGTGACAATGTGAGCTCATGGATACACGTACACAACCATAACTTCTGTTGTGTAAACGACTTCAATATACATATATACACATGCATAAAAATAACATTGTGTACCTTAAATATACATAATTTTAGTTTGTTAATTGAACCTCAGTAAAGCTGTGGGAAAACGAATTTGAGTTAAGTGATTCTGCAACTTGTTCTCTTAATCACCAAGCATCTGGCTGACTCTGTGAATAAGAAATCCTACCACCTCCGTGTCCTCCCCGCTGTCATTGTCTGACACACACACCTGACAGTTTCTGCAGCCCAGAAAACAGTCAGACTTGAGATGGGACAAGCTGCCTCCCACTTGTTCGTTTTATAAAGAAATTTGCATTGGTACCACCTCCGCTTTTTCATGCTCCCTCAATACCTCTACAATTTTTGCATGTCGTGAAAACACGAAATGTGATAGGTAACACCGCTAGTTCCAGGTCACAAATTTAGTTAGCAAATCTTCATGACCAAAATCCAGACCCATACAAGTGACTGCTAGTCACTGTGATCATAATAATAGCCCAAGTCTGTGTTGGACACTGGGGGACATTTGCATTCCACTATGTTTGAGATTTGGCCACATTTATTAGTCACTACCTACCACTGACCTATCTACCTTCTACCAGTCTATCAGTCTACCTGTCTACTCAGCTCTCAGTACCCCCATCTTATGTTTCATAATGCAGGCACCAATGGAGGAGAAAGTGGTTTAAGCAACTACTTACACATACTGTGTAAAAGTTGTGATAGGAGTGGGTGCTGTAGGCACCAAGAAATGCTGTTATGACTGCAAAACTGTACATTCTGCTCCACCCAACGCACCTCCTTGCCCACATTTATTTCTTCCACACAAGCACAAAATGTCACGATTACAGTGAGCATTTATATAATGCTATAGTTATGCTCTTACCAAGCAACAAAATCAGGGTTTGCAAGGAGAACAACCCTGCAAGGAAAAGAACTTTAAATACAAATGGAACAGAAGAGGGAGGAAATTGAGTTGCATTTGCCAATATAAAAAGATAAAACTACATTTTTAATGAAAAAAATGTTGCTCTTCTTGAACACCCAAATGTATAGCACACAAGCAAAGACTGTTCTTTCTTACTGATTTGATTCTTGGATTCACTCATACTGTTCTCATGGCCAAAAGGTCTTATTCTGTATCTAAATTAACATTGCCCTATTTCCTATTATGTTTGTTTTGTTTCTTAGTTGTCACTTCTGATAGTTTTACTTAAGTCTTTTAAAAATGTTTTGGCTTGGTTTACTTAAATTAAGAGATGTATTAATCAACTCGTGTGTGTGTGTGTGTGAGAGAGAGACAGAGACGGAGACAGAGACAGAAAGATCCATTTCTATATACAGGTACTAGATAATATAGGAGAAAAATAAGGCAAAAATTACATTTTCATATCTATGTATCAACTTTCATAAATAATACATTAGGGACTCCTTTCTTTTTTTCTTTCCTGTCCTCCCTGCATCCCAATAACACAACAAGTTGTGTTAATTCTATGCCCTTAATGTATTTCACATTCACTTCTTCCTGACTCCCATGGTCACTACCTTACTGTTAGTCCTCAGTGAGGCACAGACTGGTGGAAAATCAGGTTAACTGATTGATTGCCACTTGCTCCTTATCAGTATTCGTTCCAAAGAATATATCCAGGGAAATTGTTCTAGAACTCAGATCTGATCGTGACCACTGGTGGATTGGTAACTGGTGGTCAACGTAATCACCAGCTGAAAGGAATCAGCATGGTGCTGAGTGTGGCTGGCCCACCTGAGGACTGTTACCAGCATAAAGAGGAGACCTGGAGAGGAGGGGTAGTACTCTGGGTTCTCCTAAGTGTCGTTTGAAGCTGCTGGCTCTCCTGGAGGAGTTTGTCATGCTGGCTCCTCTGATATGAACTTGGTTATTATCATCGAAGGAGCTCGGTACCTCTTGGCTGAGGATGACTGCAGTTCACTTTGTCCTTATTTTGAGCATTGCTTCCTGGATCTGGAGGGGAAGATGTGTGCTGCTTAATTTGCAGAAGAAGCTTGTCATGCTGGCTTCCTGACATGTACTCAGCTGTTCTCATTGTTAGGGGAGCTCGGGACTTCATTTTCACTGAGAATGGCTGTGGTACTTTTCAGAGGATGCCTGGTCCTTGTTTTAAGCATCACTTCTTGGCTCCAGGAAAGAAACCTCAGCCTGCTAACACAGATCCTTGAACCCACTGCCATAGACTTTCTAGCTTCCACCACTGACCTATGGGCCTTCTCACTGCATATCTGTGAAATACACTTGCATGGGTCATTGTTTTAGGCTCTGGGTTTTCAGCTGAACTCATTCAAGTTGTTGCCATGGGATCCAGGTGGACCTAGCTGGATTTTTCAGGTCTTTAGTGTTGTGGACAGATTTCCTGTATTTTCTTGTATTTGACTTCTTGGGTGACCACTATAAATAGCACCATAAATTATGTGTCCTGTGTGTAATTGTTCTCCTTGCAAACCCTGACTACAGCAATCACCTTTTAGAGAATTAAACCTTAGCTCCACAGCACGACATGGTGGGCTGGCTTAGCATGACCTACAATTTCCTAGCTAAGGTAGATTAACAGAGAGGTAGAGTAAGAGCAGCTATGGATATTTAGTTATTGTCCATGCTGTAAATTTGGTATACACCTACTTTCTCTTTCTACACATTACTTCTTCTACCAGCTGGGAAGGTTTCCACTGTTATCCTTTATTTTTTTTTTAGCTACCAAATCCCAATTTACTTGAAAAGATAACCTTTATCCTTGCAGAGAAGATTTACACCTTCTTCTTCTTATGATTCATAAATCAAGTAGGTGTGTTAGTGCTCTATGGATTGCCCTGAAATATTATAACTTCCTTTGTACTGTATAGTAATATATTCACCTTAGAAAGCCTTGAGATTATATAGATAAGCAGAATGAAAAAAATCAAATCATCCATAATTTTGTCAGTCAGTTGCAAGTATTGACAACATTTTGGTAGACTCTACTGCTACTCTTTTCTCAAAATATATGTTTATTTTATAAAAATATCATAATACTATTCAGATTGTTTTGTAATAGGCTTTTTGGAATATATTGTAAGAATGATCTCCTACCTTTAAAATTATGTTTTAATATCATTGTCAATGCTGAAAAGTATTTCCTTAGATAAATGGAATAATTTCTTATTATTCAAACTATGCTTATATCCAAAGTTTCACTTTACAAACGAGAAAACAATTACTTTCTTCATAGCTAAACCCTTGATTGTGATCATGCTTACTTCTCTTTTATAAATTTCAACTGGAGTAATTTCTGGATCAATGAGGATGCACAAGTTTAAACCTCTTAATACACAGTTCCAAATTATCTTCCAGAAATACCCTACTAATTTGTACTCTCCGAAGCAAAACATGTCTACTTTCTCACAAAGGCAATACAAACATATGATGTTTGATAGGCCATTGGATAAGCAAAAGTCTATCTTGACGATTTAATGTTGTCTGATACATATTGTCTTTGGTTATATTTTCTTGACTTATTCAGCCAAAATTTTCTTTTGTGATTTTCTTAATTGACTCATCTGATTCTTTTTTATGGAGTTGGTTATATATTTTAAGATTAGTTCAGTGAAGGTGTTTTTTATATCACCTTTTATCAGTCATATATGCTGCACCAAAATTTTTATCTCATTTTCTGTCTGGCTTCAAATTTCAAAATGTTTATGATGCAATTCATCCAATCTTCATTGACTTGAAATGTTTCCACTATTATGCATTGATTTCAGATCAGCTCATGAAAAATTAAGAAAAATTCATCAATTGTTTCTCAATCATTAACACATTTTTAAATATTGTGATTCACATGAAAATCATCTCTTTTTACACAATTATAATTTTAATAGCTATTCTTTATTGATCATGGCCAAAATATATGCCTCAATACACAATGCTTAATATTTTTACAAGATATATCTGATTTAATCTTCCAAATATGCCTATGAGCTAGGTTCAATTATTATAAAAATATTTCTATAGAAAAACCTGAGCCAGATATTGATTACTCACTTGTACCAAGATTAAATCTTAATCCTGAGACTGAAACAGCAATGTCTTAAATCTGTATAAATATTTCTGTTCACTCATTTTCAAATATGTGTTGTGCCTGTGTTCAGATGTTTTATTCTTGGAGATAAACTTTAACATTGTTAAATTTCGTTTTTAAGATGTTGAATTTTTTGTGAGATTTTCTTTGAATTACAGCCAATGTAAGCATAAACCATATGTGAACACATGTAGTCTACACTCAGACCAAAGCATTTATCCCAGGTTTACCCCAGCAGAACCCTGCTTCACCTAAAGTGTTTCACTAGGATCTGAATTTCAAAGAATGTCTTTTCACATGCTTTTTGGACATAGATTTTTGTTTTCTATTGAACAAATACCTGCTCAAACTTTTTGGTTCTTTCTTTCTTTCTTTCTTTCTTTCTTTCTTTCTTTCTCTCTCTCTTTCTTCATGTGTGTATGTGGTCTTGGGATAAAACCCAGCATTACATGCATACAAAGCAAGTGCCCTTCCACTAAGTGACACCAACATCCTTGTTTGTTTTTAAACTTACTTGTCTTCTTAGTGAATTAGAAAGTTCTTTACATATTCCTGAGTGGGTAAAATATTTTCCTTGTGTTTGCAATTTTCAACTTTTTTAAAGGAAGTTTTTAATTTTTCTGAACTGTAATTAGTCCTTTTCTGTATGACCAATGCTAATCCCTAAATTCTAGAGATATATATTTCTCCTGAACTTTTATACTATCAGCACTGACATTCAGACATGCCGCATATGATCCACTGATCACAAAACTTTGCAACTGCTGTGAATCATGGGCTAGGGTTTAGTTTTGCCTTATTAATATGTAGTTGTGCAAACACTATTGAAAATAATTTTTCTGTTGGGTTATCTTGAACACTTTCTGTAAAATAAATTAAACACTTAAATGTGAAAGCACTTATTAACCCCATTCTCCTGTTCCTTGGGCAATCCCTTGCCAGCAGCATAATTTTTTCTAATTATGTTTAGCTGCATAGTAAGTTTTGAAATTAGATAGTGTATGAGTTTGTAACTTTGTTTCTCATCTTCAAAATTATGCAAACTATTCTAGGTTCTTTGCATTTCCACATGAATTTTGTCATCTTATTAATTTCTACCAAAAAATTTCTATGGGCCTCACATGTAGCTCAGTGGTACAGAAATTGCCTAGCATATACAAGGCCTTTGATTTAATTTCCAGCACTGTAAAATGAATAAAAATAAAAATAAATTATTGGTGAGAGTTTGTAATTGCAATGAATCTATAGATCAATATGAGGAGTATTGAATCATATCATCCATGAAAACTTCATGTCTATTTCTTATGTATATTTTCTGAAAAATGTTTTAGACTCTTCATGTTTAGAACTTCATAATTTTGTTAAATTTATTTCCTGTATATTTCGTGTATTATTGTTTACTAATAACATAAATCATATTTTATACTTTTTACATTGTGTTGTATTTTATAACTTTTCTAAGTTTATTATATTGAAATTGTCTATTCTAATTATTTTAGTAGAAACACTAGGATCATATTTTAGATTGCTTTTGTGCATGTACACATATGTAATGACTGGAACAAGGATAGTTTACAACGTACCTTTTTAAAAATCAGTGTGTGTTTAATTTTGTTTATTCAACTTGTTGAACAAACACTTCCTGGAACCTGATTTAAAAATTACTTCTATTATCCTACCCTCTCCCAAGCATTCAGCAAATACATGGACTTGTCCTTGCAGCACAGGAGGGATCTCTACCAGCTCCTCCACTCTGTCTTGTAGAGGTTACTAGGAGCAATGAGGAGCCAATACAGACACTCTCTGTGGCTAAGGCTGCTCAAGATTTTAATCTATCATAAGAGTCTTCACACATACATTAACAGTTTGTTAGAAAACATTTGGTCACTTTCATTTTACCAGCATTTATGGTAAATTCCTCCACCTCCTCCTGCTCTGATGAGGAAGGTATCAGCTGGAATTTCTTCTTTCCTAGGGATAAACTCTAAATTTCTAGAATTAATGTACCCAAGTTTCTTTGTGTACACAGCTTGTTGAGGGGTTAGATTGGCTGGATTTTATGTCCGGATGTGAGAGATGATCTCTTTATATGCCTTAACCAAAAAGCAACATCACACATATTTTCTTAGTATATTAAAAATCTAACCTTTGGATTTTTTTTTATTTTCCTCCATTAAAGTGCTATTTCCCCTATTCTTATTAGTTCTTTCTTTCTTCCTGTTCAATTAAGAAAAATACATATTGCACAGATGTATGTTTGTATGTATGTGTGTATTCACTATTTCCAGTGTACAAATTTATTTTTTTCTTCCTGAGTGATTTCTTTTAGCATTTCCTTAAGTCATGTTTCATAGCAAAGAATTATGCTAATTCTCCTTTATCTATAAATGTTTTCCTTGGACCATTATTGTTTTTCATCTTTTTGAATATCTCAGTCCATTGTCTTCAAGCTTGCATTGTTTCTAATGTAATTCAGATACTAAGAATATTATTGTATCCTGTATGTAAAGTGTTATTTTTTTCTTACTGTAGTTGATTTTATTCAATTATTATTATTAGTTTAACAATTTTACTATGGATGTGTCTGAGCATATGTGTGTGGGGTGGGTAAGTGGGTGCATGTGAGTGTGTTTGTACACACGTCTCAAAGGTTTTTGATCTTCTTGAGTCTGTAATTATTTTTTGCTACTGTAGTTGCTCTTTAACAAACTTGAATAAAATTTAACCACTGTACTTCCACATATTTTTGTGCACTAGATAGTCTTCTTATTGTAGAGCTCATTTATAAGAATTTTCAATATGAACCATAGTTTTTTGAGATTTTTTTTGTATTTTACTTCAATTTTTCTACTATTTTGATGGGAAAATTTCTATTTGTATATTTTTAAAAGCTCACTGGTTCTTTTTTATGCCATCTCAAATCTCTTGTTGCACTGATTTAATGATTTTTTTCTATTTCATATGTTGTATATTTACAACTTGGAACTTTTAAAGATATATTTTGTTTCTAGTTGTCTGTTGAAACCTCCTATTAAATCATACCATCTATGCTTTTAATTCTCCAAATGTACTTTCTTTAAATGTTTTGAGATAAAATAATTTTTTTTTCATTTTTAATTTTATTTAAAGAGAAAAAAAACAAAACAGAAAAAAGGGTAGAAACAGTACAGAATTTCAAAAAACCATAAACAGTAAGAAATCACAAATTGATAAATTACATATTGTCTTCTTAGATTTAGTTATTCAAGTTACAATATTAAAGCATACAAAGTGGACATTTCAACAGTGAGGCTGCAACAGTTCTGTTCAATGATCCAACAAAAACTCAGCAACATGGTTATCAATCCTACACACTTAAACATACATGCAGTTATATCCTTCAGAGAACTTTCTTTTCCTCATTTTGCTTTTTAAGTCCATTATCTGTTTAGTTATATCATATTTCAGCTTGCTCAGTACCTTATTGATCTGTTTAATTGTTGTTATTTACTTTTTAATCAACTTATATAATTCTGTTGCTTTGTTTTTGAGTTTCTCCTCATCCATTCCTTATGTATCAGCTTTGGGGGGCGGGGGATGGAGCTTTGGGAGGTATTTTGTTACTTTGTTATCTCTCTCTTTTTTAAAATTATTATTATTATTTTGAAGGTAGTAAAAATACAGCACAACAAGACAGAGCAAAGCCAACTGAGACAGTGTAGTGAAATTGGTACAGAACCTCACAGCAGGTTACCAGGATAACAGTAATATGTACAATAGTATATTTTGTTTTCTTCGCAATAGTTGTTCTTTCAGTCAGGTACAGCAAAATGGAAGGAAGTACTGAACTTATAAAAACAGAATACTGAATAGAGCAATACCATTAATCAGAACAGAGCAAAACAGTGATAAAGATATTTCTCTTTAAAGAGATGGTAGAAGGATATCTGCCTTATTTGCTATATTGCATATGTTGATCCTCCCAAGAGATACTCAGATCTCTGGCTCCCATTTGGTAAGGGGTGGGGAGGGTGGTGGATGTTTGATTCTTAGCCCTCGTGCCAGAAAGCTCACAGCCACTTACCAGAGCAGTGAGCTGGCTGCTTATTTTCCCAGTGCCCCAAGTTCCAACAAGGCATGGAGCTCAGGAAACACCGATGATTCTCGATCTGGGCGGCCGGGGTGACCGCAGTTTGCCAGGCCACAGCCACTTACCAGAGCGGTGAGCTGGCTGCTTGTTTTCCCAGCCACAATAATTGTTTTGATTCTTTTGTTTACTAAATTTAGCAGCTGGACACACTCAGACTTGATTTCTTTTGGCTGAGATTTGCTTACTTGTTGATTTTCTTTCTTGTTAGTCAGTTTCTGCTTCTTTGAATGTTTGATGATTCCTGATTGAAAACTAAAGACTGAAAATTATACATTATAAGAATTGTAAAATCTTTTTATGTTCTCAGTACTGTCAGTATCCTACTTAAAATACAAGAGACATGGTCATAATCAAATTGTAAAATCTCCTTATAGAGTGCGGTAGACCATATATTTGCTCATCTCTTTCTTTTTCAACTATTGGTTTGTAGATAAGTATGGGTCTCTCACGTCTACATGGTCAGCTAAATTTTGGGATAGACTTTATACTCAGGTTTAATGGTTCATCTGTGTGGTTTCCAAGATCTATGGGTTTTCTCTTAATTTTCTGGTTCTTTTATTGTATTACATCTTTTTCCTGTAATACTGTAAGGGTACTTTGTTCCAATGATTCTCTGTGTTGGTTGGGAAAGAAACTCTGTCAAAAGCAAGAAAAAAAAAAAAAAACTAAAGACCCCACCAGAATGCTTTGAGAGCTGATAACATACTCAGCAAAGTAGCAAGATATAAAATTGACATTAAAAAGCACTTGGTTTTCTGTACACCAATAATATACCACCTGAGAAAGAAATCAGGAAGAAATTTAATTCACAAGAGTTTTAAAAATAATAAATAAATGAGATACCTAAGGATGCATCTAACTAAAGGAGTGAAAGAAAATTTCACAACCCTGAAGAAAGAAATTGAAAAATACAGTAGGAGATGGAAAGACCTAGCACACTCATGGTCCAGCAGAATTAATACTGTGAAAATGGCCACATTAACGAAAATGATCTACAGATTCGATTCAGTTTCCATCAAATTTCCAACAACATTTTTCACAGATTAAACAAAGAAAATCCTAATCTTTCTATGGTGATATGGATTAAAAACTGGTGGTCAACTTAACCCCAGCTGAATGAAATCGTCATGGTGTGGAGTGTAGACGCCCCTCCTGAGGAAATCTGCCAGCATAAAAAGAGACAAGGAGAGGAGGAGCTCAGAACCTTGTTGCTAAAAGTGGCTGTCATTCATTTTGGGGGAGCTCTGCTCCTTACGTTGAGCATCGCTTCCTGGCTCTAGGGGGAAGATGTGCGCTGTTTAATCTCCAGGAGACAGACACCTGGCACGCTGACTTCCTGACATGTACTCGACTGTTATCATCAGAGGAGCTGGGGGCCTCATTGTCACTGAAAATGACTCTGGTACTTTTCAGGAGAGCCCTGATCCCTGGTCCTAATTTTGAGCATTGCTTCTTGGCTCCACATTAGAACCCTCAACCTACTGGCACAGACCCTTCACACCCTGGCATAGACTTTCTAGCTTCTACTGCTGACCTTTGGACCTTCTCACAGCAGATCCATAAAGTAGACTTTCATGAGTCATTGTAATGGGCTCTAGACTCCAGAGGGACTTGTGGGAGACATTGTCATGGGTTCTCAGTTATCAGCTGGACTTACGCAGGACAATGCTGTGGGATCCAGCCCCTCAGGTGGATTTTCTAAGTCTTTAGTGTTGTGGACAGATTTCCTGCACTTTCTTGTATTTAACTCCCAGTGATCATCATAAAATAATATTATAAATTCTGTGTCCTGTATGTAATTGGTCTCCTTGCAACGCCTGACTACAACATATGGAAACACATAAGACTCAGAATTCTCAAAACAGTGCTAATCAAAAAGAGAAAATCTAAAGGTACCATAATACCTGCTATCAAATTATTGTATGAAGTGAAACTAACAAAAATAATGTAGTATTTAAAAAAGTAAATAAAACACTTAGAGAACAGAGTAGAGTGTACAGAGACCCAAGCAACTACAGCCAGCCAATTCTGGACAAAGAAGCCAAAAATACATGTCGGGGAAAGGCAGTCTTTTTGAACAAAGAAATTGTGCTAAGCAATTCAAGATCCACTTGTAGGAGACTGAAAAAAATAACTCTATCTCTCACTCTAGAGTCCAACATTATCAATTCAAATAGATAAAAATCTACCTATTAAGCAGGAAACTTTGAAGCTGCTAAAGAAAACACAGAGGAAACAGGTACAGAAAAAGACTTCTTGACTAGGATTTAAATAGCACAGGAAACAATAGAAAGTATAAACAAATGGGACAAAACTAAGTCAAATTAGAAATTTTCTACAAAGCAACCAAAACTGGTAATGGAAAGAAAAGAACATACACAATGGAAAAAAATTATTTACCAGCTGCTACTCAGATGGAAGATAAATATCAAGCATATATAAAGAATTCAAACACTTAACACCAAAAAATAAACTAATAACTCAATCAGTGAATGCACAGATAAACTGAACAGAGGCTTCTCAAAACAATTACCTTTTGGATCTTATTTACTCCGTGTCTCACACTAGCTAGACGGTGCGATGTTACACACATGGCCTGATTTTGTCCTATGCATAACCGCTATGTGGACAACAATACCCAATGTTCTAATTACCGTTACTGTCCTACTAGGCTGTGTTGAAACTCTTTTATTGTTATTTTTACTTTTTTTTTCTCTTTAAAATAAAAGAAGTACAAATGGCCCACCAGTGTATGAAAAAAATCTTCAGCCACTGAGGAAGTACAAGTTAAAACCACACTGAGATTCCATCTCATTCCAGTCAGAATGGCTATCAGACAGAAACAGAGATACAGAGTGGGAGAGAGAGAGAGAGAGAGAGAGAGAGAGAGAGAGAGAGAGAGAAAAATTGTCATGAGGATACAGAGAATAAAGGACCTCTTCTTTACTACCGGTTGGAATGTAAATTAGTACCAAAATTACAGACATTATTGTGGAGGTTCTTATCTAAAATAGCACTCCCTTTTGATTCAGTTACACCATTTTTGGTATACACCAGAGGGAAGCAAAGTTAGCATACTACAAGGACGCCTGCATGCGCACGTTCATCATGGCACAATTCACAGTAGCCCAAGGAGCAAAACAACTTGCATACCTATCAACAGATGAATGGAAAAAGAAAAAAAATACGTATATAACTGTCCACAAGAAGGGTGAAATTCTGTAACTTTCAGAAAAAGAAATGTATCTAGAGATCATTATGTTGAGCAAAATAAGCCAGATTCAGAGAGACAAGTATCTCATGTTCTCTTTAATATGTGGAATCTAGAAAAGATGATAAAAAATTAGAGGGAAGACATTATGAGACAAGAGATAGGAAATAAGAGGAGAAATAGGAGTATAAGGATGGGTATACTCAAAAAATATGTATATGAAACACCAAAAAATATAAAACTAGAATGGACAGTGGGGCCAAGGTTGGAATGAGGGGTAAGAAATGATTAAATATATATATATATATATATATATTATTGGCAAGAATGAACCTGCCCAAACCACCCTATTAACCTATACTAATTTTTTAAAAAGATATAAACCAGAAAAAAATATTAAGAATTCCTTTAAATCTCATTAGACTCGGTTGTGTTAATCAAGGACAGACCATTTTATTTTCTGCAGATTCATTTTATTTAGCTCTCTTAGGTCTCCTGTGTGTCTAGTTTGCTGATCACTTAGGAATTACAGTAGCACTTTATTCAAATTATGTACAAGGCATGATGAAAAGGTACAATGAATGTTTAAATAAAAAATGTATCACAGTAGAAGACATATTACCATTAACAACTCTCAAAATACTCCCTGTGCTTCAAATATTTATCTTGCCATTCTTGTCACTTTCTTTTTTGTTATGTTTAATCAGTAAGTGTTTGTAATACACAATGCTCACATTCCTTGTGGCGAACTGGTACATGCACGTAATACATTTTAATTCATTTTATTCGTTCCCTTTCCCTTCCCTTCCTCCTGCTTCCATCCACCTCTTGACCCTCCTAATTTTTCTTTTTTGTACTTGTTTGTAGTACACAATGTTTACATTCTTTGTGTGGAACTTTGGAAATCCTTTTTCATGCATGGCTACCTGCATGTCCTGAATCAATTCAAAATGTCCACCTCTTATGGGTCCTTTTGACTTTGGGGAGAGCCAGAAATTACATTGTACCATATCCAGTGGATAAGCTGAGTGAGGACACACTACTATTTTTAGGAACCTTTCGTTTGGATGGCACAAGGATCATGCCTTTGCTGTATTTTTTATCATACCTCCCAAAAGACACTCATGAGAGATTTTCAGAACTGTGTCAGAAAGTGGCAAGAAGGATGGGACAAGTGTTTTCAAAGTAAGCGGGAGTATTTTGAGAGAGATCAATGACAATGTGTCTTTAACTGTCATGTATATTTTTAGTTGAAACATTAATGGTTTTAATTACTCCATTTATATTAATATATTAATGGAAATTTCTGGCTTTCAAAACTGCGCTCTTAAATTTCCAGTATTTTATGTTATGAATGTTACTATTGTTCACATCAAGCCAATAAAACTACAGCTTTTTAGCATTTAGTCTGTGTGTTCTGGGAAAGACCTGAAGGCTAGAAAACCACAACCTACCAGTCCCTCCTAGCAACCATAAGAGGCTTTGAAAGATGCATTCTTTTCTAGTTTCAGCTTGCTCATCATTATTTTGCAGTAGCTTTAAATGGTTGGATTTTTCTTATTAATGTGGTCCAGTTTTTATCATTGTTATCTGTGAAGGAAATCACATGTCCTCATCCGGCAGTCTCACCAGAAGTCATGGTCCTGATTTAATAGTATTTTCCTTCTGCTTTTCTTTTTCTTCATTCGTGTGTCGCTAAATTGTATGCTATATTTCTCACATTTTTGGAATGAGTGTAGAGCTTATTGAAAATTAGTAAAATAAATTTTAAAACATCCTTTCATTTCTCTGTGCTTACATAGAATTAAGTTACATAGAAAGTAAGTTTCTTTAACTTTGAAGAGTTTCAAATTAAACAGTCTGGATGCCACACTGTCTGTGTATTAGGTAGATGATTTGACAACATATCTATGGTGAGTGTGGATTCCAGATTACAGTATACCCTGATGTCAATCCTGAAAATTTATGTACATTTAGAAAATGATTTTTCAGCACAAACTTCATTAATAAAGTGAAGCACATCATGCTCTTTTAGCTTTTCTTCTCCTATGGCTCCTTAATATCCATGGTTATATGTTCTATTTCTTGTAATGGTTTATATGCATTTCCTCCTGTTTCTCTTACACTCATTTAATTTGCTAATCTCCATGTCAGCACTGTTCTTTAAACTGTGAACATTTCAAAGCCAGGAATTACTCTTTGCTTGCCTCTAAAACTAGACCACCTACTGAATGATTGCCATGTGATGTCTTTACAAACTGTACTCAAGTGAACTGCAGAAACTTGAGTTATTTTTAGAGAAACTCTCTATTCAAGCAATCCAAAGTATTTCATCAAAAATTAGCTCTACATAGGACAACATCATTTTCTTTTGCAAATGGTTACATGGAGGAGAAATTTGATTTTCCCAAGGTGGCACCATGGCTCAGTGGTACAACAGAAACTTCTACTCAAAAGATTATACTGTCTTGTTAAAATTGATTGGATCTAAGATACTCTCAGTTGCCACCTCTGCCATACATGCATTCAGAAAAAAATACATACTTTTTCCAAAGTAATTTCAAGCTCTAAAATTGTGAAAAGCTTTCCATTAATATTTCACTTTGTAAAATCATTTTTGTTATTAATGACACCTAAATTTAGGGCCCCTGTTCTTGGCATGTGTCATCTCAGGAACATGTCGGTATGTGATGGATGTGCCTAATTTACTGATCTTTGCAAGTTTGGAGAGAGTCACTCTGCTTGCATTTGGCAGGAAGGTTTATTAAACTTGGAATATACCAGTGAGAATAAATAACATCTATGTACGTGCCACTAAAATAACATGTCCCAATTCGTGGGAAAATAAGCTGTCACATTTCCCTCGGACACTTTTTATTTGTTTCTGTATGACAATAAGCAGAATACTGAAGAAAGGCTGGGCTGGATGTCAGGAGTGTTCGATTTTAGCCAAATCCTGCCACTAAATTGTCAGTGTCTTATTTCTTGTCTGAGAATCACATGTTCATCATCTTTTATTTAAATAGGTACACAGAGTATGAAATTCCTCACTGGTGACTTACGGGCCTACATTTAATGTATACAGTCAAGATCTTTCAGAAGCCATATGTTCAACTAACCCTGGAAAATAAAAAGGAAGCCCAATTTTGTTTGTTTGTTTGTCTGTTGGGTTTTCCTTTACAATTTGCCATTAATCAAAAAATAGTACTCCTATTCCAACAAAAGTTAACCTCCACAAGTTTCATAAGTGGGATACAAAAAACATGTTCTGTGTACTCACATGATTGAGAAACCATTTTTGGTGCACTTATCTTAAAGTGCTTGATGAAAAGATGAACATGAGAAGGCTTCAGAGACAAGGTGACACTTAAAATGATCCTTGAAGAACAAGTAAATTTTTACTTTACTAGTTCATTCATCTATTCTGTTTATTCACTATGTGATCACTGAGATGCTATTGTGTATCATCTATTCTGTTTATTCACTGTGATCACTGAGATGCTATTGTGTATCAGACAATGTGATAGCAATTAAGGTCATGCTGGTGAGCACTGGGATGCTTAACTCTAGAGAGGAGGTAGATACTCACTCAAAAATATCATGTACGTGTCACTAAAGTCACTACATAGTCCTCATTTATCCACAGTTTCATTTTCTGTGGCTTTGGTTTACCGTGGTCAACCATGATCCAAAAATATCAAACAGAAGTTTCCAGAAGTAAATAATTAACACTGCTCCAATTGGATGCCCTTCTGGTAAGCATGATGAACTTTCCTTTCATTTTGCCTGGGATGTGAATCATGCCTTTGCCCAGTGTACCCGTGGCACACAGGTCACCCACCCATCAGTCATTTAGTAACTTTTCAGTTAGTTGTCAGGTCAACTGTCACTTTGTCACAATACTTAAATAAGTCAGCCTTTATTTTACTTAATAATGACTCCAAAGTATGAGAGTAGTGAAGCTGGCAAATCAGATGTGTCACTGAAAAAGTGTTAGGTGCTTTGTTTATGCACATAACTTAGGAAAACAAAAAAATATACTGAAGTTGATAATACCTACAAGTAGAACAAATGGAAAACACAACAGATTGTATAGACAGTTTGGTACTATCCACATTTTGGACATCCAGTGGTGGTCTTGGAACACATGCCCCCTTATTACATAACTACTAATAGTAAGCAGAGTACAGCATGACTTCATGAGACATGACTATAGTGGATACATATGTTTGGGGGATGTGAGGACAGACAAAGAAGATGTCATGTTCAAAGGTCCTGAAGCAGACAGGAGAAGAAACTTTATGGTTAGGGATCCTGGAACCACTGAAAAGACATGTTGGGCTAAGGAGACTAGATTTTAAAAGGCAGGAAGTGTGCTCTGATACTTACAGGTAATTGTATTTTGGCAGGAGTTTTGAGTATCTGAGGAGGAAAATTGGTAGTTATTGGAAAAGTGAGATGAGCTTGTATAGGAAGGTTTAGGTGACAAATAATCCAGGTTTAGGCACCATATGTTAGAAAGAGGCTCAGAAAAGCTATTGACCTTACAACATGGTTTTACAAGCTTACATTTGTTGCCAGGTGAGGAGATAACAGAGGAGTGAGAAGAAAGAAACTTCCCTCTAAGTAATGGGCTCTGCGAGGCACAGGACACCTACACACAGCAGAGTGAGTGTCTGCGCTGCTACCGCCACACATCGTGGGTCCTTTTATGTGACTACTTGCAAAACGTGTGAGGAATGGGAGCTTAGCCTCTCCTTTTTCATCACGGATGCTGCTTGCTGTCGCTTTCTGCCTTTTGTTGTTACCTTGAGATGTCACCCAAGCAGTACAAAGTGACAAGAGGAAAAATAAAAGCATCTCTTTTTCATAGTTGGTTGTGGTAACAGATGGCCATGTTCACTCAGTAAAGACAAATAGCTCAAATAATAAACACAACAGGATTGAGAAGTGTAGGAGGAAGATGCGTGACCCCATTCACAGCTGGCTCAGGAAAGAGAACAATATCCTCACAGTTTTAGCCCTCACAAAGGAGGGGCAGCAGAAAACCTGCACTGTAAGGGAGGCAAGCACTTCAGGGTGGGACAAACTGGCTAAGGTACACGTTGCATCCATGCATAGCCCTCAGCTCTGCACTCTACTTCTCATCAAAACCCATCCAGGCTGTGTATTAAATTTCCATCTTCCACTCCTCCTTTCACAAAAACATTCAGACCAAATTGTTTCTTGGCTATGTCATATCAAAAGCTCCCTGAATATCTCCCTGTTCTCTACAATTTCATTCCTTTCTAGTCTCTATTCTACTGCCAAAGACATCTCTGTAAATGAAATATGATCATGTTGCTCCCCATGCAAAATCCAACAATGTCTCCCTGTGGAATGCAGAATACAACTTGAGTTCCTCAATCTGGCAAGCAGGGATCAAGCCCTTCTTGCCTTTCATCTTCCTCTCTGCCTCATGTTCCACTGCAGACATGCATCCATTGAGTAATGGTCAGTCTGCAACTCCCAGACAGTTGTTACTGACTTCCCTATCTGTTTTGCTTTTACTAGTAGTTTTCCTTTCTCCTGTTACCCATCAAGGCCACATTCAGCATCATCCGATAAGCCGCTTTGAGTTTGTTTCAACAATACTGAATAATGAAGCGAGCTTCCTTTTTAGCATGCACATGTCTTTTACAGGTCTATGTCATTTCACCAGTAATGATTGTAATGTACAGTAATTACTGGTTAATGGACAATCTTTCCATTATTTTAATGGCTTCCTGGAGAAAATGGCAACTCTTCCTTAGTGATCATTTATCCTCATAGCCTATCATGAGCTCTCACATCAGCAATATCATGGCTAATATTTATGGGGGACTTTTATGAGCAGGAGCTGCACTAAAACACACTTTCAATGGCAGAATAGTAGAACTTCATTATACTCTTTTCGGTCCCAAGTTCCCACCACATAGAGGATCATCTGTTTGCTGATTCACAAACTGTGGAGACAAATTGCATTCCTAAATCATAGACTCAGCTAAGGACTTGAGATGGAAGGAACAATTACAAGATGGATGGAAGTGCTGTGTGTCTGCCATATGAGACATTCAGTCTATTTCAAGAAGTATTGATTAAATACCAGCTGTGTACCCAATCTTGTACTAAGCAATTAACCAAGTGTTTGCTTCAATAAAGACGCACCACCTTACTCAAGGTCAATTTTTTTCAATCTATTAATGAAAATACATTAGCATTTGGTAAATGCATATTAATCTCACATGCAGAAAATATCATAGAAAGGACTCAATTCTGTACTGAAGTCAATTCAATGATAGTGATAAGCTTGCAAGGCAAGCAGTGTATTAACCTAGGAACCTGCAGGGTCCCAATCCCCATTCTGCTACTCTGTCACTGTCAGCAATTGGCCCAGGCCTTCCCTTTCATCACATCTCACTTTCAAGACCTGGAAATTGGAAGAAATGTCCTAAACAGGTTCTCTTGTTGCTATAAACAAGCATCTCTATAATCTCTTGCTCTATAGAGTCCTCCTCAGCAATCTCTCTAAAGATGTTATTTTCTTTACCCTGCATTGGACTAATTCTCCTTCTAGCCTTGTAAATATAAACACTTAGAAAAGAGAATCTGCCAGTTTAATCAGGGGATTCTCTTAGCAAGTTAACTCTGAAGGTGTTTTAGAGGAAAAGATATCCGTGGGATCAAGAAAAAAAGAGGTAGCTAGTTGAATTTCCAGCCCATATTTTTCTGATATTATGTGTTACTAGACAAGTAATAAAGAGGTTAAAGATTGTTGTACTTAACTACATTGATATATAGTATTTATTTATTTAGGTACCAGGATTAAACTCATGACCTCACGCTGAACTAAACTGTAGGCCCCATATATAGTATTTAGAACAATTTTGGCACAGAATAAAAGCTCGTAAAACATTATTATTGGACGTAACATTAATCTAGGTGCTAACATACATGAAAGCTAAGACCTAGCGATATGACATTTCCATGGTTAGAAAGCAACCCCCTTCACCCAAATCTGAAGAAAAAAATACCAAAAGTAAAAAGAATAATTTTAGCCTGAAAAATAGTTACATAGCTTTTAATGTTTGCAAGTGTCATCAAATAAGAGCACTAATCCAGCTTTCCATGACAGAAACAGAGAGATGAAGTGTCTTGCCCAACCAAGATTACACAAAATTCATAGCGAAGCTACTATGGATGCACTCGGCAGAATTTAATGTCATAACCTCCTCTGTTTGTTTAAATCATGAGAGTAGGACTAGATATAAACTCTCAACTCCATCTCTTGTACTTCCCTACATTCTTGGCACTTGCTTCAGTTCACTAAGAAAGTTTCCCGAAGTTTAGAGATGAGAGCATGACAAGGTCAAGATACCTGTGAAAGTGCCTCTTTGTCTTCCCATCCGTCATTTGCATCTCAGTCTCTGTAGAGCTGGGGATTGTTACTTCTGGATTCGATTTAGCATCATGAGCTTCTTGCTAAGGAATCTGCCTGCCTCCCTCCTTTGAGCCCATCCGGAAGCCTTGAATTTTCCTTTGAGACTGAGCCCTGTACCCCAAGCCCATGTCCAAGGACATTTGCTCACTTAATGGTCTCCTCAAGACATTCGAGGATCCACACTATCTCCCTCTCTGCCCTTCTGAAGCATGCATTATCCATCCGTCCTTGGAGCAGGTCCCACTGTGCAGTGATTAAAACCTTCCTGTGTTGAATAAACGCGGTGCAATTTCCCAAAAGTCATCATCCCGGCATTTCCCCCACCGCAGCAGAGCACTTTGCCTCCAAATATCTGGGTTTGCTCATTTGTTTTCCTTCAGACAGTCCTAGAGATACTCTTTCAGCGACCTCTGTTAAGGAAAGGGAACAACACATACTTAGCCAGCATTATGCTGATGCAGTGACAAACTCGTCTATTTTTTATACTTGACAGAAATGGTGGGGCAAAGGAGAGACAGATCACCTCCTGCTATCTTTGAGACACAGATCACCTCCTGGTATCTTTGACCACTGGAAGATAGAGCTTGGAAAAATTTGATGATTTTTTTTTCTTTTGGTCTCTCCCCTTTTTTCTTTTCTTTTCTTTCTTTTTTTCTTTTTTAAGTTTCCATCCTTATAACTATTCTCATATGCTCCCTCTCAGTTAGTCCCGGGGTGTGACAAAATTGCCAGAGTAGGCTAAAATTCTAAGGATTTTTGAAGGCAACCTGAGCTAAAGCAAATTTATCATTCCTCTCTGAGGTGGTTCCTCCTTCTGACCTCTCTCCCCAGCCTGTCCTTCTCAGTGACACAATGTTTTGCAAGTGACTTGCTATTCAAATGTAGGATCAGTTTTTATTCCACCTTTTTTTCATCCTTCATGTCATTAAGTCCTAGTGAATTTTTTTTACAAATATATTTTTTGTTCACCTCTTTTGCATTTATAGTGTGTGTCCCTAGTATGGGTTTAAGCTAACTCCACTCTCCTGCCTCTATTTGTGTATTTTTTCTATTTCAATCACATTTTCATACCAGGTATAATAATCTATTGATTTATATTATATTGTAACACTATAAAGCGTGGCTGGCCTGCTTATGCTTCCTCGCTAGTTTTTAGGGTGTTGCATTGGTGTTCCTTCCTCAAAGGTGCAGTCATTCAGGCTGTTTTCACCTATAGCAGCTCTTACACCAGAATGCAATCACAATCGTGAACTGTAAATAGGTGAGGCATTTTTCTGTTGATCACAGAAAGATCAAGGTGGCTGAAACATAAATCAACACAATAAAATATAAGATGGAATCATCTACTCCAAAATAGATAATGAGATACAGACTGAAACCAGAAAGCTGGCCTGCAAAATCACTCTTCTTCCTTATACCCTGTCTGCAAGACTCATCCCACCACTCCTTCGTTCTCTCCTTATTCATCTGCCCCAGACACACGACTGCAGGATCCTCAGGAAAACGGAGTTCTGCATTTCCTCTCAAGGTACCCTCAGGCTCTAGCAGAGTTCTCAGTATTTCTTACCGTGCTGCATCCCCTTCAATGAAGCTGACCTGTGATGACCACTGGAGCTAGACTTCATAACAACTTTCATTTTAAAATTTCCCTTTCACTACTCCTTTGTTTATTTTCCTTTTGTTCCTCTTGCTCAGTACTTCAAAGCATTTATTTTCTTGTCAAGCTTCTAAACTAGCCTTAGGTCTATTTGATGAGAACTGGAAGGAAGGAGAACTATCTATCCACAGATGGGCCAGGGAATTATTAGGAGAGTGCATTGTTCAAAAATAGAAAACCCATGGGTTTGGTAAAACTCCTTGAAAAGAATGAAATCATTTGTTCTTGGTCTTAGCTAGTATAATTGCTCATAAATAAAACAGAACAGTTCTAATACAGTAGTAGAGTTTATTATCAAATTTCCAAACTCAATGTGGGCTGCAGACTAAATATATTGTCTACAAAAAGCTGAAAGCTTCTCATCTCCCTTTACTCTTCTGTTTGGAATACAGGTTTTATCCTCAGATTCAGTTCATTTCCCTAAAATTTACAAGATGGTGGGCTGCACTAGTGTACCAAAGAACACTAGTCTGTTTTCATTACTATTATATTCCCAAGACAGGCTAATTTTATTTTTTTTAAAAAGTTGGGCAGTCATTTAGCTTTGGAAACTTAAAGACATGGTCCTAAGTGCCAGATGCAGCTCAGATCAGGTAAGGGACTTCCTGGTAGATAGAAGCCTAAGTGACAAAGAAAATCACACTGCCAAAGCTGGAGACTGATTGATTCTCACGATTCTGTCTGACAGTCACACCCAATTGACACAAAAATTCCCTACTAGACACCACTTCTTAAAGGTCCTCTAGGTCTCTCTGCCACAATGAGAACTAAGCATTTAATACATGAACATTTGGGAAAACAAATCACATTCAGACCTTTACAACAGTGGCCAGAAGCAACTTGGTCATTCTGTTTACTCATTCACATTGAACAGGAAACAAGGTTCTCAGTCCTGAGCTATGCTCTTTGCTCAGCCAATTTAAAATTTGCACCTGAACCTTGATGCGTAAGAGGTACAAGAAGAACATGACATTTGGTTGTGGCTGGCCAAAAAGAAGAGTTACCACGATTAACTTGGATGAAGATTCCTCAACCATTAAGCTGTGGCATTTTGGACCCCAGTTAGTCTTTGTATTGAAGAACATTATTCTTTGTATTGAAAACGTTTCATTCCCAGTTTATGAGATGTGAGTATCATCTTTCTCAGTCATGACAAATCATCATCATCATCATCATCATCATCATCATCATCATCATCATCATCTCTACCCATTGCTATATGTTTTCTTGTGGATAAAATTGTCCCTGATTGAGAATACTGGTTAGGGCTGGAGGTTTAGCTCAGTGGCATAAGTGCCTGCTGGGCAAATGAGAGGTCATAAGTTCAATCACTGGTACCAAAAAAAAAATTTTTTTTCTGCATTTTTGGGGCTGGGGATTTAGTGCAGTGGCATAAGTGCTTGCCTTATAAGCACGTGGTCATAAGTTCAATCCCCAGTACTAATTAAAAAAAAATACTGGTTTAAGCCAGTAACTGAACACTTGAGAACCATATTGTCTCTCCTAATGAATAATCACTTTGTTCATCAATTTTTTTCATTTGAGAAAAAAAAAACCTTACTATTTTAGTTGTATTTTGTTGTCATTTGTTTGGTTGTTTATTTTATTATTATTTTTTTTAATTCAGTGCTGGTGATTGAGCCCAGATCTTTGCACGTGATGGGCACATATCCTAGGAGATGAGCTACACCCTTAGTTTAAATTTATTTTATTTTTGAATTTTGGTTTGTTTTTTACTTAGTCTCTATCATGGTATGCTCAGTCTATTTCATGACCTAACTGGTCTGCTTCATGAATGTCAGGTGGTAAACTTTTTAATGGTTACATTATCTCTGATTTTGCATCATGCAAAGCATAACACTCTCTAGCGTGATCAGTTTCAGTATCCCAATGGAGAACACACTATGACGCTATGTGATGAAGACTAACTGATTTGAGGTATTCAGAGGAAAGGAGAGATGGAGGAAGAAAAGGGTTTAAGTAAAGAGAGAGCCAAGGAGGGGTAGCGATGTTCCTCACTCTCAGACTATTTTATTACAAGAACAGCCACTGTACTGGATGCATTTTGTTGTTAATTATTTAATCTATGGTAATATGTGAAATGTATATGTTTATAGATCCATTTTATAAATGAAGAGCTGAGGCTAGGCAATGTTTTATTTTGGTTTAGGTTTGAATTAAATTATGGTGTCCATGCATTCATAGAATGGTCTAACTGTGGGTATGCCACAGAAACAATTTAAAGTCAACACCTTGCCACACTAAATTCACTGTGTCTGTTCTACTGTCTGGCAAATCACTGTTACCCATTTTTATGAGCCTACCCCGTGGAATTCAACCCACTAGGATTCTATCACTATGGAGACAGGGCTACAGGCAGGGAAGCATGAGAAGCTCAGAGGAATCAAACTCTTTCACACTCATCTTTGTAAGGCTGCCTTGTGACTCATGGATAGATCCTGCTCCTTCAAGTCATTTTCTGCAGCCACAGCTGCACACAACACAGCAATCGCCATCAGAGGGGTCATCTCCAAATTGCAAAGGACGGCACAGTAAGGAAGTTACAGCAGACAACACATACTGCTCAAGTATATCCATCCTGCAGAGCAAGGCTGCATGCAAAATCCTGTCTCAGTCCCCTGGGGTTCTCTTCCACCTTCCTTTCTCTTTGCATTTGCTCAGATTTAAACCACATTTTTTACAAGTATCCATACTGGCCTTCCTATATTTCCTCTTCTTACTCTAATTCTTTTTAATAGAGTTAATATTTTCTGGATCCATTTAACGTTTCACTTCTCTGACACCAAAACTGGAGTTCACACATCAAAAAAGAAGTATAATAAAAAGCAACCAGGCCATGACTTGTTAGCTCATTTTGCAGAGGCCCCATTGCATGAAGCCATCGCAGGCTATTAATACTCGTTTCATGTCTAACAGATCACACCTGACTGAGCTCTTGAATAGTATGTGCGGAAACTGTCCTTGATGGTGTCACAGCCCATGCCAGTCCTGCTGAGGATATTGTCTGGTTGCTGTGTGTACAGGATGTTCTTTTTGGGAATACAGTTTTCCCTTATGTCCCTCTGAGAATATGCAGTCATTGAAACCATTGGTAGATGAATCAGAAGAGAATCAAACTCAGGAGAGACAAAATTTCCACCATGAACTTCATAGATTATACAAAAAACCAGGATACATAACTATTGATCTTCTAATTCTGATGGACAGGAAAAGTAATAAAGCACTGTAATAAAAAAAGCAACAGGGAGATGACTTCTCAGCTCTTTTTGCATAACACCTGACACAGTGATCCCCAGTTAATCGCAGTTAACTAGAATCCAAAAATGTTCAATGGAAAACTCCCAAAATAAACAATGCATCATTATTCAACTGTGCACTCTTCCACATAACATGATAAAACATCCCACTATCCTTCTGCACCCCACCCAGGACATGAAGCGTGTAGCTTTATCTTATGTACTACTCACTTGTTAGTGACTTAGTAGCCCTCTTGACTGTCATCAGATCAAGTGCCAAGATACTAAAGCACTTGTGCTCAAGGGACCTTACCTAGTGTAATATCTACATCATCCACTTCACTTCATCTCATCCTCTAAGATTTATAGTGTCTGACATCACCACAGGAAGCATGGGTATAGTTCAATAAGATATTTTGAATCAGAGAGACAGAGATTGTATTCACGCATCTTTAACTACAGTATATTAATATAAGTTTTTTTATTTTATTATTCATTATTATTGATACTATATTACTATGCCTAGCTTAAATATTAAACTTTATCATCAGTATATATAGAAAAGAACATAGAATATACATATGTTTCGTATTATCTGGAAGTTTGGTATCCACTAGGCATTTCAGAATTTACCACTTGCAAATAAGGCACACTACTATGTTGTATTTTTTATTAGTTATTTTACAATCCAAACACAAAAATGCACACCCCAAATCACACTAGGCCCCATTTCTCACAGCTGTTTTACCTTCATATTATACCAGGTAACACCAACACAGCCAATTTAAGGGCACTGTCAACAAACCTTTTCCTCTGATCCTTTATTCTCAAAGGAATCATCTCTGGAATATTAATTCTGAAGCAGCTGTAGCATTTGTATAAGAGATGCCATCTCTCCTTATCTTAATTGCGTATTTGGAAACCCTGCCCTGTGCTTGTTTCATATGGCATGCCATTTGGTGTTTATGACCATCATACTGGAGTTAACAGCATATGGGGAACTCACCCACTCTGAATACTAAGCTTATCTGTTCTCTCTTCCAGAGCCAAAATGAAAAATAACTAATAAAAATGATTGCAATAATGGAGGGTCATATAAATGCCAAATGCAACAGTGATTTTTCATCCTGAAATTTCTTAATATCTGCTCTTCACCAACATCATAAAAGTAGGGGAGGGTAAGAAGGCAAGACATTGTACATAAGTAATTAGAAGTATTTCCTTAAACCTCATTTCAAATCCTTCTATTAAGGGTTAAATTTGTATTTTAGGATCCATTTAAGGGAGCCATAAACTTCCCAGAATAATTGGACTAGAAATTGTGTGACCTTTCCAAAGACCTCTCTTTGTATTTATGCATTTTCCTCCAGCCAACAATAGTAATAATAAAAAAGGATACAGGAATAACACTTAACTAAATCAGATGCAGGTGGCTGTTTTATCAAGTAGAGGCAATTTTATCATTTTGAAAGCTTTTGTTTTTGTAAAGGGAAAAAATGGGACATATTCCCGTGGTTTTTTTTTTAAGAGGAAAAAGCATATGTTTTTAAATTTGAAATGGAGTATTAATGGTGTTATCACTAGAGAACTGCTGCGCTAGAGTGAATTGTAGACACAGCATTTACTTGCAAGCTTTCTGGTAGATTCCTCTGTAACAGAAAGTTAGCAGCCTATCTTTGCAAGACAATCCTGTATATCTATGCTGAGAGTTAATTTCCTGGGCCTGTTTTACTAGATCATCTTGTTTTCTTTGTTTACATTATTGATTTAGGAAAAATCATTTGGTGCATATTGTGTTCACCTAAGTGAGAAGGTGGTAATATACGGCGAGGAGATATAATGCAACTGGGGTAATAAAGCCTTGTATCTGTACTGAAATTTATGGTTTGCATTATCCAATTTGAATCTCACCGTATACCTGAGAGCTACGGGAATAGTCTATTGTGCCAGTTTTATATAGCTTGGAAGTCAAAACATGTAGAATTTAATTGGCTTTTCTGTGATGTCCCCCCCCCCACCTTCACCGTCAATAACTGAGGCAGAACTAGCAGATTCACGAGTCAGTCTAACGTTCCTTCTGCACAAAGCTGCTTCTAGATTAAAAATCAACCACACCATTCTGAGGCATTTATAGAGCACCTACTGTTTAGCTTTCTCTCGAGGTACAACAGACATACATGGCAAAGCTTTTTGTCGCTATTTGTAGGCAACGTGTTCATCGTTACGGATTTATCAAAGACAAATACTGCTTGAATAAGATACGAGTGTACAACACTGCAAAGTTGAGATAAGCTGGTAATGTGAGAGTTCTTACTAAGCAGGAGGCCTTTTGGTACGGATCTTGGCATAAGCAAAAAATTAAGAATTGTGTTAGTTAACTTTTACTGAGCACATATCATGTCCCACCTATTCCTTTGCATTGTAACTTCATTCATTCATTCGATGAATATTTTCTGGATTGTGAACCAAAGAAAGTATTGTACAGATATTTGCAGAGGCATTCTGATTCTGGCACTTCAGTAAATGACAAGGGGCATGTGACTTTATTTTTTTGTCCTTTGTCAGAGAAAATTTCCTCATTTTAACCATTTCTGTGTATTATATATAAAATGAAATTAAAATATTGGCAAATACTAATGACTTATGATACTGCAATTTTGTTACTATTATTGTTATGGCTATTTTTATTATTACTCTACTGCAAGGGATAGAAATAGACAAATGAATAAGAAAAATTACTTTAGTCTTAAGAGACTGTTCCTACTTAAAGAGATTATCCATACCCTTCTCTTCTGTCTCCTTTTCTCCTTCCTTCTCATTCCATCCTTCTCCCTCTTTTCCTTCTTCTCATTCCCTCCCATTAATCTTTCCAAATTTTTTTCATTTATGAAATTTGTCTTCATGCTAGAATTATTTACTAAATGCTCCTTTCTACCTGGCAAACAGATAAGGGCTCCACTTTTTAAACCTTTGTCATGCACTCACTGGAGCAGATCCTGAAGTAGAAACAATTCACAGGTCACATGTAACTCTTAAGGTAACACAAAAGTGACCAAGAACAGAGGGTTGGAACAAGAGTGCATATTACTGAATGGTGATCTGAGGAACTCTTGAAGATCATTATGTATAATAACAACCCCAATTATGCTCCTACCTCCTTGTTTGAAAGGCCTATATTGTCAGTGTTTTGGACTCTTTGCTATTGTTTTATTTGTCTTTTTTGTTTTGTATTTTTCTAAGAATTTGTTTTGTTTTATTTTCCCCTCTAATACGGAAAGGATAGGTATACATGTAGAGACTCATACATGTGTAGAACTTCTCCTAAACAGTTTATGAGAATTGATTATAAAATGCATGACAAAATGAGCAGCTACAGTGAAGAAAAAGAAACACTATGGTACCCAGTGCTGGTTCTGTAGTGTCATGCTGTGAAGTCAAGCAATACTATTATTCTTTGTTCAGAGTGATTTTAGTCTGTTTTGTATTGTTTAATCTCAACATACATGAAGGTCTGCACAGCTATCTGAAGAGAATGAGAGACATTATGGCAGCCATTGTTGATTTCCCTATTGTCTGGTTTTGAAGGCCTATAATGCCTTCATCCTTCTGTTTTGATCATTTTAATGCCATTTTGTTTTGTATGAATTCATTGTGTGTGAAGATATGGACAACTATTTAGAAGAAAACAAGAGAAAATATGATAGATAGACAGATGATCCCCTGTTGTCTTGTGTTGAAATCTGTGTTACTTACATTGTTTTCTTCTTATCTGCTTTGTTCTGTTGTGTTCTGTTTAGTTTTACTCTCTTTAAAATAAAATAAATCTTTCCACTTTTAAAAAAAAAGAGTGACCAAGGGACCAGTGGTCCCTAGCATGCAGTAGAATTCCTTATTACTATCTGTGAGCCTAAATATAATTACTCTTCAATGTTCAGATTTTAAGGAATAAGGGGATAAGGGACGTTTGCTGAAAATAAATCAGAAAAATACATAGTGTGGAAAATTCTACATGACAAATGACCCAGTTTTAAAATTTTTTAAAAATTAATTCATGAGAGAAGAGTTTCCCTTTATATTTAGTTCAAAAATAGGCACGGCTGGATTATGCTGCATAGGCTAGAACAGTGACTCCTTACCATGGACATACTGATGGGATGGAATACATTGCTGGTAGTTCTCCGACCTATAGTCTGTGACTTTTGAACCACAGGCATATGAAAAAAGATTTACTGATCTGTAGTAGTAGAATGTGTAGGAATAATGTCTCAAACAAAACCAAAACATATTAATTAACAAATTAATATAAAGTAGAAGGGAGAACTGTGATAAACTTAAAACTACCTGATTTACAAAATCTTTTTTTCCATGTTTTTTTCTTCTAGTCTCTCTCTTTTTTTCCCTTTTGCCTTTCTTCACTTCCTCCTGGGAGAAGAGTGGGGGAAAAACTAAGAATTAAGATGTATTACATACAGATATAAGTTTCCTATGATGAACATGATTGCTTTTACATCAAAAGTGTACCAATAAAACTAATTCGAAAAACTTTTAAAAATATATGAATTACAATACGTTTAGATTTCAACTTATAAAAAGACTTTTTAAACCATGAACACTTTTGATACAATAAGGATATGCTGAACATAGATTGTATATTTAGATAACAACAAGAACTATTAGTCATTAAGATACCTCACAGACAAGTACAAATGATGAATGTGATCTTTATGTATGCCAAAAGTGTGCTGATAAACTAATGTTTAAACAGTCAAATATATTTACAATCTGTTCCTTTATAGAATCAGTTTGCCAAACCATGAATTAGAGAGGAAAATGGAACCAAAAAATAAAAAAAATAAAAACTTAAATTGCAGAGGAGCAGAAAAATAAAAGAGAACCCACACAATGCTGACAGACTAAGTAATGGCTACATAGAATAATGTTATCATTTCTACTGTTATAATCATGTAAGTAATCCTCTGTTGTTGAGTACCTTAAGTGGATCCACATCTCACTGAATCTGTAGCTGCTCATGATTCAAACGATCACTTGGAATTTGTCAATGACTTCCAACTCTTTTAGCATCTTCTCTTGACTTTTTAAATCCTTTAACATACTGAAGCCAACATTCCTCATTTAAAATGTAAACTGAGCAATAGAAATGTCTGTGACTGAAAGATCTTTGGAAAAAATTCACAGTTTGATTTATAATATGACTAGAGATGAAGTGACAGCCCTCACTGTCATGAGTTGGGCTTCTCTAACCTTCTGCACAATACCCTCTTTCTGCTGTTGGTAAACTGCAACCCTATTTACCCAAAATCCAGTCACCTTTTGGCTTGCATACATGGAAATGCACTTACTTACCTGGGTCTTATATTTTTCCATCACTCAGTCTTCATAAAGCCTTCCAATTTTCTAGAATATTATGTATCCCATGAATTCTTATTCTGTATTACCTGTATTGTTTAAAAGTATGCACATTTGTCTTTTATAAGTTTTCTCAACTAAAGTTAGCTATAAATAAGTGAAATTAACCTGTTTCACTAATTATTTATTTTCTAAGTTTTTAGAACTAAAGCGAAGAGAATAAAAATGATGAGAGGAGGAAAGAATAATAAGTTGAAAAATTAGCAGATGAATACTAAATAGATATTCCAAAACAAAGAAAATGGAAATTCACATAAAGTCGCATATTGTTGTAGGCAAGGATTGCAAGGAGAACAATTACATACATGACACAGAATTTATATTATTTTATGATGGTCATGCAGAGTTAAATACAAGAAAGTGCAGAAAATTTGTCCACAACACTGAAGACCTAGAAAATCTAGTTGAGGCCCTGGATTCCACAGTAATGTCCTGTATGAGTCCATTTGAAGATCCAAAGCCTATGACAATGCCTCCCACAAGTCCAACTGGAGGTCTAGAGCCCAAAACAATGACTCATGCAAGTCTGTTTTATGGATCTGCAATGGGAAAGCCCAAAGGGCAGCAGTGTGAAGGAGCTGTGACAGTAGGTTGAGGGTTCTACACTGCAACCAAGCAGTGACACTCAAAATAAAAATCATGACTCTCCTGAAAAGTACTGCACCCATCCTCAGCAACAGTGAGGTCCCAACCTACTCCAGTGATGAGAACAGCAGAATACATATCAGCAAGCCAGTGTGACAAACTTCTCTCAGAGATTAAATAGCACACATCTTCACTTCTCAAGCCAGGGAGTAGTGCTCAAAGTAAGGACCAAAACTCCCCCAAGGTGAACTGGAGTCATCTTCAGCCATGAGGTCCTGAGCTCCTGTGATGATGATAGCTGAGTTCAGATCAGGGGAGCCAGTGTGACAAGCTCCTCCAGGAGAATCAACAGGTCCGAACAACACTTAGGAGAACCCACAACACTTCTTTTTCTCTCCAGGTTTCCTTTTTATGCTGGCAATAGTCCTCAGGTGGGCCATCCACGCTCAGTACCTTGCTGATTTAATTCAGCTGGTGTTAAGAAGACCACCTGCTTTTAATCCACTACACAAATGTGGAACGCGTCACAGAGCAGAAGTCTGAGAGATGAAAGAAAGAGCTACTTATTATGATTCAGCTCATGAGACATTCATGAAACACTGACTGAGTCAAAAGGTGGTGTAGATACTGGAGATGTAGTAATGAATCATTCAAATTCCTTTACATCTGATCTAATGGTAAAATATGACAAAGATAATCATAGCTAAACTGAAAAGGAACATCAGTTATACTTTTAAACCAGTGTAAGGTGCCAATATAAAGATTAGCATTTGCTAAATCCATTGGTACAGTTGAATGGATCTATCAGGACATGTCAAAAGAGGCTTCATAGTCTAGGCAGTCAGCCTGAGATCTGTAGTTGATGGAATAAAAAAAGACATTAGCACATGGAAGCTGGAGTGATAGACTTCCCATCGTCACCCTGAAGCCATAGGTTACTCTGGAGAGATGTCAGAATGCAGATGAAGCTTTAATGCTGGACTCTAGAGTCTGATAATGGTCAAAGTTGAAATTCCATTTGGATATATTCTAACTGTCAGCTTCTTCAAGGTCATACCCCCAGGGTCTTTGTAAAACGCTGCCACCACATTAGGTTATGTCGAGATTGAAAGTGAACCTTGCCTTGGGAGCAGAGCTCTTTTCTCTCAAAAATCACTGAAACTTTTTCTTTTAAGCTCTCACTTCTGTAATTCTGACCAACAAACATAGGAACCATGAGGAAGTTTGATACATGCTTCAAGTGGTAATCTGAGACCAAGTTAGCACTGAATGTGGGAGGTCTACCTCTGCTCCACCCCAGGCTTTGGCTCTCATGTAAGGTGATGAAACACTATGCATCAAATTCTAAGGAGTAGCTGTTGTAGGTGACTTTTGTTTGATTATTGTTAAAGTTTATGGCTAAGTGAAAGAAGCCTCATTAAGAGTTAAAAGCAGTCACTCATTTGAGACATATGAAGAACAGAACCTTATTTTATTAAGTTTATTGGTACATTTTAGATATGCACAATGATCACATTCATCATAAGGAATTTGTACCTGTGTATGATGTATCTTGAATCCTCATTTTTTCCATTCCCTTCTCACTTCAACCTGTTTTCCCCTCTTTATTTACAATAGCTTTGCTTACATTTTTCCTTTTTTTTCATTTTTTTTCTTTCCCCTTCCTTCCTTTTCACTTCCCCTACCTAGACTCACTTCCCATTTGAACAGTTTCTACCTATTTTATAATATCTATTATACATTTTGCTCCTATATTTATAGTTTTGGTTTCTCACACCAGAGAAGCCATACAATATTTGAACATATGTGTCCAATTTATCTCACCTAAGAGTATGGTCTCAAGGTGCTTCCATTATTAGAAATATCTCAAGTTTATCCTTATTTATGACAGAGCAGTACTTCATTGTATAAAAAATCAACAGTATGTTTATTCACTCATCAACTGATGGGCATTTGGTTTTTTCTCAAGATTTAGCTATTACACACTGTGCTGCTAAAAACAGGGGTGTGACTATATCACTTGGTAAGATGCTTTTAATTCTTTTGAGAAGATACTAAGAAGGAAAATATTTGGGTCAAATGGGACCACTAGTTCTAGTTCTTTTGGTTTTTGAACAATCTCTACACTGATTTCCACAATGGTTGCACCATTCAATACTCCCATCTACAGTGGAGAAGGGTCCCTTTTCCCCATGGCCCCTCCAGTATTTGTTATTGGCTGATTTTTTTTTAATAACAACCATTGTTTCTGGAGTGAGATGGAATCTCAGCATTATTTCATGTTGTATATCTCAAGTGATCAGCAACGTTGAATGTTTTTTCATATATTTATTTGCCATTTTTACCTTTTCATCTGTCTATTCATTTTAGATGCCCACTTCCAGCTCACATGTAAAAGTGGAGCATGAAGAACAGAATCTTTTTGAGGAAGAATGCATAACATCTCCTTTTGGGGACATGATCAAGCAGCAGTGGGGAAATTGAAGGAAGCAAGCCTCAATTCAGCAGGTCAGTTTAAAGGTCACTGAAATCATCTGAACACAAGGAATTTCAGAGAATTTAAGATAACAAGAGTGCGTGAATAAACATTGGGATCAGAAAGAATGAACCAAAGAAAGGGCATTCATTTAATTTTATGAGAAGCTAAGCTTTTAAAAAGTTATTGAAATCAAACTTCTAGACAGATTCTTTGGGCAAGACACAGAGGGAAGCTGCTTTTCTGAGCTCTGTTTCATGGCTTTTCCCTGCCCTTAGGTATTTTTCAGCATTCGTGTTTCATTTTCTTTGTGAAAAAGCTCTCTTGATCGATCCCCATTTAAACATGGTGCCATTTAAAGCCAAAACTGAAAATAAGCAGCAGAAAATCTGGTGGGAGCTGGACTATTAGGAAAAGAAAGGAGACTATTGAATTCAATCAGGGGAGCCAGGCCCCCTATGAAGGGAGCCAGGACCATGCAGCCACAAGGTGAGTTCCAGCTTACCAGCACTGGTGCAGGAAGAGTTTGGGACCATCACTCCTGGTGGCTGGGTGACCACCCAGCTGCCCAAGACACTGGACTAGGGCCCAGAGGTTCTGCAGGCTTGAGTGGGCAATGCTCAGCAACCTTCTTTCAACCAGGGAAACCAGGCCCACCACACAAGGGAAGCCAGTGCTGCATGAGTCCCAGGAGAGAAGGGTGCAGCAGGTGATTGCCAACACACCCAGGGAAAGCTTTGGAACATTGCTTGAAACATGGAAATATAGGAAAATGACAAAACGAAAGACCAAAATGCAATCACAAACTTCCAGCCCAACCCAAGAAAGCTTAGGAGCCATGTACATAGAAGAAAATATTATTCATATATCTAAAATGCCTGAAATCATATCAATTGAAATAAAGAAGCAAGTATGGGAAGCTATGAAGGAACTCAAATCAGAAATAATCCCCCAGGTAAAAGAAGAAATGATAAAAGTAGTGAAAGAAATATTGAATGCATCTAAAGAAGACACAGATAAAAAAATAGAGGAACAAAGCAAAAAGATAGAATCCCTGAATGAAGAGTATAAGAAACAAATAGAATATGTGAAGCAGATTCAAAGAGATATACAGGAAATCAAAAATTATATTGAAAGTTGCCAAAACCACCTCAATGAAAGTGAAGACAGAATTTCAGACATCCAAGATAAGATCGCAGCCAGTGAACAGGAAAGGAAAGATCTTTTAAAAATAACAAGGAATCAGGAAATAGCAATTCAACAGCTGCAAGATGATACAAAGAAAAAAACATAAGATTAATAGGGATAAATGAAAAAAGGGGGACAACACAAATGATATCAAGAGGCTATTTAAAGAAGTAATAGCTGAAAATTTCCCAAACATGAGAATGGAAACATATTAGTGAAGCATATAGAACTCCAAATAGCCATAACCAAAATAAAACTACACCCAGACATACAATAATCACCATCCCAGAAATCCAACATAAGAACAGAATATTAAAAGCTGCTAGAGAGAAGAGACAGATCACCTATAAAGGAAAACCTATCAGAATCACAGCAGAATTCTCAACACAAACAATTAAGTTAAGAAGAGCATGTAGTGAAGTATTACAGATCCTAAAGGAAAACAACTTCCAACCCAGACTAATGTACCCTGCAGAATTGTCCTTCAAAATGGATGGAGAAATAAGATATTTCCTTGACAAAGAACAGCTGAAGAACTTCATGATCATGAAAACAACCCTACAAAGAATACTGAAAAACATTCTAGATACATACAGAAAAAAAATACTAAGCAAGACCGACAATTGAACAGAATGGAAAGATACAACAGCAGAAAGACAACATGTCAACAATAAACTGATATATAACAGTTATAACTATAAATTTAAATTGCCTCAATTCACCAATCAAAGGAAATAGACTGGCAGAATGGATCAAGAAACAATGGCCAATCATATGCTGTCTAGATGAAACTCATCTAATCCAAAAGAAAACTCATAGACTGAAAGCCCAAGGATGGAAAACAATACTCCGTGCAACAGGAACTCAGAAAAAAGCAGGGATAGCTATTCTGTTTGCAGACAATGTGAACTTCAAACCAAGAATGATCCAAAGAGATAAATAAGGTCACTAAATATTAGTTAGGGGCCTGAAACCTCCCCCGAGGGCCTGCTCTGTCACCAGGAACTTGGTGGAAGCCTACAGCAGGTGTGGGTTGCCTGGGGCCTCCACCATGGGCTCACCCTGCCACTGGGAACTTGGCAGAGGCCTGCTTCAGGCATAGGCTGCCTGGAACCTCCCCAGAGGGCCCTCCCTGACACCGGGAACTTAGAAGAAGCCTACATCAGGGGTAAGTTTCCTAGAAACCCCCCCAAGGGCCCACCCTGCCACCAGGAACATCGAGGAGGCCCACCTCAGGTGTAGGCTGCTTGGAACCTCACCTGTGGGTGCACCTTGCCACCTGGAACATCTTGGAAACCCACCCAAGACTGAAAACTGCCCTGGACTACTTCTGCTGAGCCTACTCTTCCATCTGGAACATCAGAAGACCTCAGCAGGCTCCAGTTAGTGTGAAAAACTTTGGAACTTTGCTCCCAGGCAGCAAACCTTGGACTACAGCAGATTAACTGTATCAGTGTGGTAAGTATGCCCCTAAATAGAGGTGTACAGTGGATAAATGGGGCCATTAGTAAAACTCCATCCAACTAACTGTAAGACATTGGTGAGTCTGAAAAGAGTGTGTATGATCCCCTTCTACACATAGAAAACATCAGACAGAGTTAAAATGACAAAACAAAAAAGGAAAATACAGTATCAAACATATAGTTCACCAGAAGCGAGTAAGGGAAACATTGAAATAGAGGACCCCAAAAGTAACACACTGGGAATCTCTGAAAAGATAGAGAGTGAAATAAAAAACAACTCCATCAGGCTATAGAGGAAATCAAATTAGAAGTACTCTCCCATGTAAAGATAGAAATAAGAACTTTATTAAAGGAGTTGTTGAATGCAGCTAAAGAAGAAATAGAGAAAAAAATACATGAGCATGGGAAACTGATTGAAACTTGGAATGAACAATGTAGAAAACAAGCAGAATTCATGAAACAAACTCAAAGAGATATCCAACAAAAAAATTCTAATGAAAGCATGCAAAACTGCCTAAAGGAAACTGAGGATAGGGTTTTGGAGCTTGAGGACAGGATCACAATTAGTGATCAGGAAAGGATAGAACTTTTAAAAATAACAAAGCAGCATGAAATAACAATCCAGAAGCTTCATAATGATGCCAAGAGAAACAATATATGAATAATGGGCATTAGCAAAGATACAGGAGTGCAGGCAAAGGACATACATAAGGTATTTACAGAAATAATAGCAGAAAATTTCCCAAACATGGGGAAAGAATCTGATATGCAGATAAGTGAGGCATATAGAACACCAAACAGTCACAATCAACATAAATCCACACCCAGACACATAATAATTAAGATCTCAGACATACAGCATAAA
This sequence comes from Hydrochoerus hydrochaeris, assembly GCA_004027455.1. Lineage (NCBI taxonomy): Eukaryota > Metazoa > Chordata > Mammalia > Rodentia > Hydrochaeridae > Hydrochoerus > Hydrochoerus hydrochaeris. Next base: position 163,297 of record PVLA01000304.1, on the reverse strand, counting down.
AACAGAATACTAAAAGCTTTCAGAGAAAAGAAACAACTCACCTACCAAGGAAAGCCCATTAGAATCATGGCAGACTTTTCAAAACAAACCCTCAAGTCAAGAAGATCTTGGAGTGAGATATTTCAAGCCCTGAAAGAAAACAACCTTCAACCCAGACTGATGTACCTAGCAAAATTTCATTCAAATTTAATGGAGAAAGAAGATACTTCCATGACAAAGAACAACTGAAGAAATTCATGTCCATCAAACCAACCCTAGAAAGAGTACTGAAGGACATACTAGACAGAGATAAAAATGACCACAGTCCCCAAAACAACAACAAAAAGAAACCACCAGGTAGGATAAGCAATTGAATAAGAGGAAAAGCAGAAAGAAACAACTGGAACATAACATGGCAATGTCGAGCCAATACATATCAGTGATATCCATAAATATAAAGGACCTCAATTCACCTATAAAAAGAAGATTAAAAAAAAGAGATAGATTGACAGAATGGATCAAGAAATGGGATTCCACAATATGCTGTATACAAGAAACACATCTGACCCAAAAGGAAACTCATAGATTAAAAGTCAAAGGATGGAAAACAGTATTCCATGCAACAGGAACCCAGAAAAAAAGCAGGGGTAGCTATTCTATTTGCAGACAATGTGAACTTCAAACCAAAAATAATTAAAGAGATAGAGAAAGTCCCTACATAATTGTTAGTGGAAAAATTCAAGAGGAAGAACTAACAATTATAAATATATATGCACCAAATACAGGAGCACCCAACTATATAAGAGAGATACTAATGGACATGAAAAATGCAATACGCAAGAACACAATTATAACAGGAGATCTTAACAGCCTATTGTCACAAAGAGATTGATCAAGTAGACAAAAAATCAGCAAAAAAAATAACAGAACTGAATCATACCTGTGAGCAACTGGACTTAGTAGACTTTACAGAGTGTTCCACCCAACCACATCAGAATACACATTCTTCTCAGCTACACATGGGACATTCTCCAAAATAGACCATATATTATACCATAAAAGATTCTTAAGTAAATGCAAAGGTATTGGAATCATACCATGCATAATATCTGACCATAATGCACTGAAATTGGAAATTAATGGCAAAAGAAATTGTAAAACCTGCATAAATACATGGAAATTAAAAACATCCTTTTGAACAACCAGTGGGTTACAGATGAAATTAAAGAAGAAATAAAGCAATACCTACAATTCAATGAAAATATAGAAACAACATATTGTAATCTGTGGGATGCAATGAAAGCTGCCTTAAGAGGGAAATATATAGCAGTAAATTGTCATATCAAGAAAATAGAATGAGCACAAATAAACAACCTAATGCTCCATCTCAAGCTTCTAGAAAAAGAAGAGCAATCTAAACTCAAAACTCGTAGAAGAGAGGAAATTGTAAAGATTAGAGCAGAAATCAATGCAATTGAAACTCAAAAACAATACAAAGAATTAATGAATCAAAAAGCTGGTTTTTTGAGAAAATAAACAAAATTGACAAACCCCTAGCTAACCTTACCAAGAGAAAGAAAGAAAAAACCCAAATTCATGCAATAAGAACTGAAAAGGGAGAAATTACTACAGATACCATGGATATTCAAAAGATAATGAATACCTACTTTGAAAATCTCTATTCATACAGAGTGGAAAAAACAGAGGAAATGGACAGATTTCTAGAAACATATGAACTACCAAAGCTCAACCAAGAAGATATAGCAATTTTCAACAACCCAATATCAGCTATTGAAATTGAAAATGTAATTCAAAACTTACCAACAACGAAAAGCCCAGGTCTTGATGTATTCACAGCTGAATTCTACAAGAAATTTAGAGAAGATTTGATGCCAATACTCCTTAATCTCTTCAATGAAATTGAGAAGAAAGTAATCCTCCCTAAATCATTCCTGGAGGCAAGTATTACTCTGATACCAAAACCAGAGAAAGATCCAACCAAAAAAGAGAATTATAGGCCAATCTCATTAATGAACATTGATGCAAAGATTCTCAACAAAATACTGGCAAATAGAATGCAGCAAATCATCAAGAAGTTTATACATCATGACCAAGTGGGTTTCATTCCAGGAATGCAGGGATGGTTTAACATACACAAATCAATAAATGTAATACACCACATCAACAGAGCCCAAAACAAAAACCACATGGTCATCTCAATAGATGCAGAAAAAGCTTTTGACAAAGTCCCAACACATGTTCATGATAAAAACCCTTCAGAAACTCAGAATACATGGTGTCTACCTCAATCTTATAAAGGCCATTTATGACAAACCAACAGCCAACATAATAATAAATGGACAAAAACTGAAATCTTTCACTTTAAAATCAGGAACAAGACAAGGATGTCCACTATCACCATTCCTTTCAATATAGTTCTGGAAACACTAGCCAGGGCAATCAGGCAAGAGAGAGAAATAACAGGAGTAAAGAAAGGAAAGGAAGTAGTTAAATTATCACTATTTGCAAATGACATGATGCTCTATATAGAAGACCCAAAAATCTCAATTAAAAGACTACTAGAGGTAATAAGTTCAGCAGTGTAGCTGGATACAAAATCAGTGCTCAAAAATTAATAACATTCCTGTACGCAAACAAACAATTTACTGAGAGAGAAATTATGGAAATATCACCCTTTACAATAACATGTAAAAAAATGAAATACTTAGGAATCAACCTAACTAAAAATGTAAAAGACCTATATACTGAAAATTATACTATGCTGAAAAAGGAGATTGAAGAGGATATTAGAAAATGGAAGGATATTCCTTGCTCTTGGTTAGGAAGAACCAACATTGTGAAAATGGCCAAATAAAATGGTTATACAGATTTAACGCAATCCCAGTCAAAATGCCATTGACATACCTCACAGATTTAGAGAAAACACTCCTAAAATTCATTTGGAAACAGAAGAAAACTAGAATAGCAAAGGCAATTCTAAGCAACAAACGCAAGGCAGGAGGCACCTCAATTCCTGACTTGAAACAGTACTATAAAGCCACGGTGATAAAATCAGCTTGGTACTGGCAAAGAAATAGACCTGAGGATCAATGGAACAGATTAGAAGATGTAAGCACAACTATAAAGACACTCAGCCACCTGATATTTGAGAAAGGGGCTAAATATGTCTACTGGAAGAAGGATAGTCTCTTTAATAAATGGTGTTGGAAAAATTGGCTCTCTACATGCCAAAGACTGAAACTATGTCCAAGCCTATCACCATGCACAAAACTAAAGTCTAAATGGATCAAAGACCTAAATATTAAAAAAGAAACACTAAATCTACTGGAAGACATGGTAGGTAAAAGTCTTGGAGACATAGAGGTAGGCAGAGAATTTATGAACAAATCACAAACTGCACGGGAAACACTTCAAAGCATCAACAAATGGGATCTCATATTATTGAAGTTTCTTCACTTCAAAGGAAATCACCAACAGAGTGAAAAGAAAACCCACAGAGTGGGAGAGAATTTTAGTCAGAAACCACTCAGACAAAGGACTTGTGTCCAGAATATATAAAGATTTGAAAAACTTCAAGCCCCCCAAATTCAAAGACCATCTCCAAAAATGAGCATCTGAGATGAGCACAGAGTTCTCAGAGAAAGATGTACAAATGGCAAATAAATACATGAAGAAATGTTCACCATCACTGGTCATTCAAGAAATGCAAATTAAAACAACAATGAGATTCCACCTCACTCTGGAAAGAATAGCTGCCATCAAGAAATCAACTGATAACAAATGTTGCAGGGAAAAAGGAACACTGTTCCACTGTTGGTGGGAATGTAGAATGGTGCAACCATTATGGAAATCCATATGGAGAATTCTCAGAAGACTAGGGGTGGAAGCCCCATTTAATCCAGCTATCCCCCTCCTGGGTATTTTCCCAGAAGAACTGAAAAGTTCATATCGCAGGGATATATGTGCACCCATGATCACAGCTGCACAATTTGTGATAGCTAAACCCTGGAAACAACCAAGATGCCTATCAACTGCAGAGTGGATGACAATGATGTGGCATTTTTATATACTGGAATATTACTCAGCTATAAAAAGGATGATCTTGAGGCCTTCATAGGTAAATGGAGACAACTTGAGGCTATCCTTATTAGTGAAATAAATAAGAATTATATTTATAAATATCATATTGTGTCTCTAGCGTAAAAAGTAAATAAGAACTACAAGTGTACTAAAACCAAAATGTGTAATTGCTACTGTAAAAAAAGAGAGGAAAAGAAAGTAATCTAAGGTATATAACAGCATGTATGTTTGACTGTATAAAATAAATGACCATATTTCTGAATCTTTGTTGGATCTTTGAGCAGAACTGTTTGTAGTCTGACTGTTTGAATGTTTACTATGTACCCTTTAACTTTGTAATATGAACAACTACATCCAGGATGACAATATGTAATTTATAAACTACTGATTTCTTAGTGGGACTTTTCCTCATTTTCCTTTTTTCTTTATTTTTCTTTCATTCTTTTAGAATTCTGTATTGTTGCTACACTTTTTTCTGTTTTTTTCTTCTCTTTAAATAAAATTTTAAAAATGTATAATTGCTATTGTAAAAAAAGAGGAGACAGGAAGCACTATAAAAGATATAGCTGCATATATGTTTAGGTCTGTGGGATTGATATCCATATTTCTAGGCTCTTGTTGGATTGTTGAACAGATCTGTTTGCATTCTCACTGCTTGAGTGTCCACTTTGTGTGCTTTAATTTTGTAACTTGAAAAACTATTTCTAAAAGAACAATATGTAATTTATCAACTAGTGATTTCTTACTGTTTATCTTCTTTTCTTGAAATTCTGAAATATTTCTATCCTTTTTCTGTTTTTTTCTCTTTAAATAAAAAAATATTAGTTAGGGGAAAACTTCTACAGAAAGAGATAACAATCTTAAATATATATGCAACAAATTCCAGAGCATCCAGCTACACAAAGCAAGTATTAACAGAAATGAAAAATCAAATAAGTAATAACACAAATATAACAGGAGACCTTAACATGCCATTGACACAAAGGGATAGATCAACTAGACAAAAAAATCAGCAAAGAAATAACAGAACTGAATTACACCTGTGAACAAATGGACTTGATAGATGTATACAGAGTCCTCCACCCAACAATATCAGAGTATACATTCTTCTCAGCAGTACATGGGACATTCTCTAAAACAGACCCTAGACTAGCCTATAGAATATATGTAAGTAAATGAAAAAGAATTGAAATTATCCCATGCGTGTTAGCGGATCATAGCACCATGAAACAAGAAATCAATGATAAAAGAAATGGCAACAACCCAAAAACACATGGAAATTGAATAATACACACTTAAGCAATTAGTGGGTCACAGAGAAAATTAAAGAAGAAATTAAACAATATCTACAAGCAAACAAAAATACAAATGCAACTTTACCAGAACCTGTGGGATGCAATGAAAGAAGTCCTCAGAGCAAAATTTATTGTACTGATTTGCCACATTAGGAAAACAGAATGAACACAAGTAAGCAAGGCGATATTACACCTCAAACATCTAGAAAAAGAAGAGCAAGCAAAGCCAAAAACCATAAGAAGGGAGGAAATTATAAAAACTAGAGCAGAAATTAATGCAATACAGACTAACAAAACAATACAAAAAATCAATGAATCAAAGAGTTGGTTCTTTGAAAGAATAAATAAAATTGATAAGCCCCTAACCAACCTTATTTAAAAAAGGAGAGAAAAGACTGAAATTCATGCAATATGGAATGACAAGGGTGAAATCACCACAGACTCTACAGAAATACAGAAGATCATCAACACCTATTTTGAAAACCTCTACTCATAGTTCGATAATACATAAGAAATGGACAGATTCCTAGAAACATATGAACCACCAAAGCTGGATCAAGAAGATGTAAAACTGCTGAATAACCCAATTTCTATTAATGAAATTAAAAATGTAATTAAGTCCCTAACAACAAATAAGAGTCCGGGTCCAGATGGATTCACTGTGGAATTCTACAAGAAATACAAAGAAGACTTAATGATGACATTCCTCAAACTCTTCAATGAAATTGAAATGGAAGCAATTCTCCCTAAGTGATTCCTGGAAGCAAATATTACTTTAGTACCAAAACCTGAGAAAGACCCAACTAAAAAAGAGAACTACAGACCAGTCTCCCTAAAGAACATAGATGCAAAAATTCTCAATAAAATATTAACAAACAGGATGCAGCAAATCATCAAGAAGATTATACACCATGACCAAGTGGGATTCATCCTAGGCATGCAGGGATGGTTCAACATATGGAAACCAATAAATGTAATCCACTATGTCAATAGAACCAAGAGTATAATCACATGATCATTTCTATAGATGCAGAAAAAGCTTTTGATAAGATCCAACATGCATTCATGATAAGAACCTTACAGAGAATTGGAATAGATTGTCTTTACCTCAATATGACCATCTACGACAAACCAACAGCCAGTGTCATATTAAATGGCCAAAAACTGAAAGCCTTTATCTTGAAATCAGGCACAAGACAAGGATGTCCCTTATCACTGCTCCTACTCAACATAGTACTGGAAATACTAGCCAGAGCAATTAGACAGGAGAGAAAAATAAAAGGAGTAAAGATAGGAAAAGAGCAAGTTAAACTATCATTATTTGCAGATGACATGATACTCTATATAGAAGACCCCCAAAACTCTGTTTAAAGACTCCTAGATATAATAAATAAATTCAGCAATGTAGCTGGATACAAGGTTGATACTCAAAAATCAATAGCATTCTTATACACTAACAACAACAAAATCACCAAGAGAGAAATAAAAGAAGCCACACCCTTTACACTAGCATCAAAAAAAGAAATACTTAGGAATTAATCTAATGAAAGAAGTAAAAGAGTTATACAGGGAAAATTACAGTACCCTGAAAAAAAGAAATTGAAGAGGACCTCAGGAAATGGAAAGACATCCCTTGTTCATCGATAGGAAGAATAAATATTGTGAAAATGGCCATTCTCCCAAAATTGCTATACAGAGTCAATGCAATCCCAATGAAAATAACACTAACATCCCTCATGGATCTAGAGAAATCACTCCTAAAATTCATCTGGAACCAGAAGACACCTAGAATAGCAAAGGCAATTCTAAGCAGCAAAGCCAAGGCAGGAGGCGTCACAATCCCTGACTTGAAGTTATACTACAAAGCTACCATAATAAAATCAACATGGTAGTGGTATAAAAAAAGATCTGAAGATCAATGGAATATATTAGAAGATAAAACTTTGAACACAGTCAACAACCTTATCTTTGATAAAGGGGCCAAACATGTTCACTAGAAGAAAGATAGTCTCTTTAATAAAGGGTGCCGGAAAAATGGGCTATCCATATGCTGAAAACTATAACTAGACCCATGCCTATCACTATGTATTAACTAAAATCTAGATGGATCAAAGATTTAAATATTAAAACAGAAACACTAAATCTGTTGGAAGACAAATTAGGTAGAAATCCTGAAGACATAGGGGTAGGTAGAAAATTCATGAACAAGAAGCAAACTGCATGGGAAATACTTCCCAGAATCAATAACTGTGATCTCACGTCATATTAAAGGTTTTCTACACATCAAAAGAAATATCCAGCAGAGTGAAAAGAAAACCCACAAACTGGGAAAAATCTTAGTGAACTGTCCCTCAGACAAAGGACTTCTGTCTAGAACTTATAAAGAATTAAAAAAATCAGACCCCCGAAATCTAAAGACCCAACCCAAAAATTGGCATCTGAGATGAACAGTTCTCAGATGAAGACATATGAATGGCAAATAAATAAATGAAAAAATGTTCATCAGCATTAGTCATTAGAGAAATGCAGATTAAAACCACACTGAGATTCCATCTCACTCCAGGAAGAATGTCCAGGATCAACAAAGCTACCAGCAACAAATGCTGGAGAGGCTGCACTGTTGGTGGGAGTGTAGACTGGTGCAAGCACTGTGGAGGGCAGTCTGGAGGTTCTTCAAAAAGCTGGGGTTGGAAGCCCCATTTGACCCAGCTATTCCACTCCTAGGCATATTCCCAGAAGAACAGAAAACATCATACCACAGTGATATATGTGCACCTGTGTTTATAGCAGCATAATTTGTAATAGGAAACAACCTAAGTGCTCATCAACTGTGGAATGGATAAAAAAAAATTGTGGTACTTTTATACAATGGAGTACTACTCAGCTATAAGAAATGATCACATTGAGATATGTATAAATAAATGGATGCAACTTGAGTCCATACTCATAAATGAAATAAATCAAACTCACATGTATAAATACTGTATAGTCTCCCTAGTGTAAGAAAGGGTAAGAATACATAAGATTTTATGGTAATCATGGTTCACCTTTATATTCCTTTGAAGTCTTATAATGTTTTCATTCATTGGTTGGAATGGTTTTATTTTGTCTTGTTTGATCTTATTATGTGTGATGGTATGAACAGTTACGTTGAAGAAAACAACACAATATGGCAGCCATTGCTGATTTAATATCATCTTGCTTTGAAGTCCTACCATGCTTTTGTTTTTGTATTACCATTGGTTTTATCATGTTGTGTCTTATTGGATTTTAATATGTTTGATAGTATAAACAAAGTTTTTATGGAAAATGAGATAATATAGTAGCCATTGTTCATCTTCGGTTATTTGGTCAGAATGCCTTGCAATACTTTCATTCTCTTAAGTGGTTTTGTTCTATTTTGTTATGTTTGATATTATTGTGTGTGAAGCTATGTTAATGTATTTCAAAGAAAGAAACATTATGGTAGCTACTGTTAATATCCAATTGTCTTATTGTGAAGTGCTTTAGCGCTTACATTGTTCTGTTCTGATCTGCTTTGTTCTGTCCTCTTTTGTTTTATTCTCTGTAAAATAAAAAAAGAAAAAGAAATCAAACTTCTGAACTCCTCCTGAAGTTTAGGATGTGGGACTCAACCTCAAGACAGTGGTGTTGCTGCCGGAAGTTTGAGGATGCTAAGAATTTCCTCGGGGGATGTTGGTGACTTAGATGTGACACAACCTACATAGCTGAGTAAACAGAAAGGTAGGCATGGCCATGTCACACTCAAGTATCAGAGTGGCATGCAAGACATTTGATAAGGGTTGCCAGTTAAGACCTTCTTCCATGAAGAAATTGCTCATTCTATATCACAGCAGAAAATCCTGTCTTTGAAACTTCATAAACCTGGTCTTCCATGAAAAGATTTATTGAAATCATTCTCTTGAAGAAATGGAATTGGACACTCTGATTGCCTCCTGGGCTAGGTAGGTGATTTCAAGAACAGAGTCCAGTTGGTCAAGTCTACCCAGTTTCCAATCCTCCAGTGTTCAATTATACACAAACACACACATCAGGAATTATGAGCATTTGAAAGATGGCTGGTCCAGACTGCAGTGTGTTGTGAGTATAAGATGTACCCCAGAATTTAGAGACTTAGAATTCAAAAATTCAGTAAAAATCTTTATTTATATTTTATATGTAGTACATGGGGAAATATTAATATTTTGGATATGGTGAGTTAAATATCCTGTTAAAACTAATTTCACTTGTATAGTTTTTACTTTTGTGACAAGAACTATTTAAAAAATTGATATACTTACTTGGTTTTCATTTGTGACTCATTACATTTTATTGGAAAGTATTACTGTAGATTAGATTAAACAGCTGGACTTCATCCTGCTATTACTGGTATCTCAATGTTATCATACCTTGACTTGTGTTTATCAAAATCCTACTTGTTGAATCCCAGCAATTAAACCCAGTCTTTCCTGTTTTTTTCAGAACTCATCTTGCTAAGTCACTACATTGACTGGGCTGGGCTCAAACTTGCTCTTCCCTTACAGTCTTCTAGGGTGCCTTTATGCTCAGATTCAACTCATTCTTTTATGCAATAACTATTCATATTGGTTTCTGTGAGATCTCAGAGGATTGTATTCTTATAATGCATTTATTATAGTTTTTCTTATATTTTCACATTTAGTTTATCAGAGTACAAATTCTTGTGGAAACACATATTTGTGATACAAGGAAACTAAAAGATAGAATACAGACAGACACTAGAAAATACTAATCTTCAGACTATACTGGGGAAAAGTACATAGTAGTTGCTATGATTTAAATGTTTATGTCCCTCCAAAATTCATATAGTCGAACCTGAACCACAGGGTCGTGATATTAAGAGCTGAGGCATTTGGGAGCTGGTTGGGCTACGAATACTTCACTCACATGGATAAGATAAGCTCTGAGAAAAGCACTTGAGGGATGAGTTCATCCCTTGTTGTCCTTCTCTCTTCTACTACATAAGGACACAATCATAAGGCATCTGCAAACCAGAAAGTAGCAGTGTTATGAATTAAAATCTTGTGGTCAATTTAACACCAGCTGAATGAAATCAGCATGGTGCTGAGTGTAGCTGGCCCACCTGAGAAAAGTTGACGGCAAGAAAGGAGATGTGGAGAGAAAGAGTGTAACATTGGGGGTTCTTGTAAGTTTTGTTGTTATTTGGAGCTGTTGATTCTCTGGGAGGAGCTTGTCACACCGGCTCCCCTGATATGAATTCTGCTGTTATCATCAGAGAAACTCGGGACCACCTGGCTGAGGTTCGCTGTGGCTCACTTTGGGAGAGCTTTCGACCTTACTATGTGCATCAGTTTCTGGCTCCAGAAGGAAAGCCATGTGCTGTTTAATCTCCAGAAGAAGCTTGTCATGCTGCCTTCCTGACATGTATTCAGCTATTCTCATTGTCAGAGGAGCTTGGGACCTCTTTATCACTGAGGATGGCTGTGGTACTTTTGCCTTGCCAGTGCAATTCCGTAAAACAGACTTGCATGAGTCATTGTTTTGTGCTCCTGGCCTTCAGTAGGATTCATAGGAGGCATTGTCATGGGATCTGGCCTTCAGACGGACTCATACAAGACATTACTGTGGGATCCAGGCCCTCAACTAGATTTTCTAGGTCTTTAGTGTTGTGGACAGATTTCCTGCACTTTCTTGTATTTAACTCTGGGTGATCATCATAAAATAATATTATAAATTCTGTATCCTGTATGTAATTGTTCTCCTTGCAACCCCTGACTACGACAAGGAATTATCAAACATTGGATCTACTGGAACCATGTCTTGGAATCTTCAAGCTCTGTAACTATTAACCAGACAAGTTGTGTATTTTTTTCATAGATGCACAAATGGACTAAGATAGTCCAAAGATTAAAATTGTAGATTTTTAATCTACTTATCTGTTTATAGGCATATGGGTCACTCTCATCATTTAGGTATTGTGAATTGTGCTGCTATAAACATGAAGATATATGCATCACAGTGATAATGTAATATACTTATGACTATTTCAAGAAGATATTCAGAAGAGAAATACCTGGGCAATAGGGAATTTCTGTTTTTAGTTTGTTGGGGAATTTCACGAGGCTTTCCATATTGGTTGTATATATTGGAGTAAAGATAGTCTCTTTAACAAATGGTGCTGGGAAAATGAGTTATTCATGTGCCAAAGAATGAATTTAGATACATATCTCTTAACCTGTAGTAAAATGAAATCAAAGTGGATCAAAGACCTGGACAAAGAAAATAGAAACACTGAATATTCTGGAAGATAATTTATGTAAATCACTTGAAGATGTAGGCAGAGACAAAGATTCTGAATAGAACTTCAGTTGCACAGAAAATAATATCAGGAATCAACAAATGGAATTATATGATATTATGAAGCTTCCATATAACAAAGAAGGAAGGAGAAAAAAAAAGAATTGAAGAAAAAAGTGGAAAGAGCTTTTACAAATTGGAAAGGGAAGAAGACTTGGTTAGAGCAAGAAAGGAGGGGTTGGGAATAAAATAAAGAATCATGATATGCTTACATATATGTACTCACCATAATAAATGTAATCATTACATACTGCAAACATGTACAAATAAGATAAAAAAATGTACAATAGATACTGTGAGAGTGAGGTGGGGGGGTAACTGCTCAGAAGGAAAGAAAAACTGGGATTGGGGAAAGGAGAAAGCAAAGAAGGGAAAAGATTATATATATATATATATATATATATATATATATATATATATTAGATAATTATGCTAATAATCTCTGTTGCTTCATCAAAAAGTGAAAAGGAATGGTCTGTGCTTTCATTGTTTGATAATTATTTCATACCTATGTCTTTTAATCTGAACAACTCTTTGAATATGACAATATGTTGGGAATATGACAATATGCAATGGCAACATATTAACCATTGTTAATCTCCTATTTTTTTTGTTTTGAAATGATGCATCATCATTTTCATTGATTTTTTTGTTTTAAAATAAAAGAAAAAAAAGAGTGGGAGAAATAAAGAAAATAACCAACAGAGTGAAGAAACAACCTATAGGACAGGAAAGAATTGCTGACAGCTACTCTTTGGATAGAGGACTAGTATCTACATTACATAAAGATTCATTAGGTTTTCACTCACTGATGTAATACAGAATTTCTAAAACCTTCATGATGCTCGATGTTTGTGGCAGGTTAATTATTTATTGTTAAATGTGATCTTGTGCATTGTAGAATTCTCATCAGCCTCCCTCCTCTATACCCAGTTAAATGATAGGAATTCTCTTCCAGTGTGCCAATTAAAAATGTCTCCAGCCACTTCCACACACTGCTGGGAGTTGAAAGGTCAATCTTCTTCACAGCTGTCCTTCATTTTAATGGAAGGGTTTTGTTTTCTCAGTTGCCCACCAGTTTACTCACCTGCATGTACTTCTCATCACTTCAATGGCTTCAGTTTTCTGGACACGTGATCAATAACTTACCCCTAGACTTTTTTCTTACTTTTCAGCCCTGTCCATTCAATGTGCCTTAGGATATTAAATTCATCTTCCTATAAACACTTTAATCACATTCTTAGTCCATAATATAGTCTTTTTTTACTTATTTCAATCACAAAAACATAGTGATACATAAACTAAAAGCACTATATACTGTGACATCACAAACCTGACACTTACGCTATTTCTATGTATCTTAGATTCTTGGTAGACACAGCTAATCAGATCTGTTACCCTTGAATCCTGCTCCTGAACTGATTGACCTGCCAAAAGAAATTAAAACTATTTGTTCTTGGAGCTGTCTTCTAACACCTCATTTTAGGGATCAGGAAACTGAGTCCCAGATGATTAAATTGCCAAGGCCACCAAAAGTCTTAGTTTTCCGACCTTTTGCTTTTCTTTCTTCTTTTTTTTTTTTTTTTTTTCTGTGCAGGATAAGATTTTTCCAAGCCACACAAGACTTTATTGGAAGAGGATCCTTGGAAAGTTTGCAAAAGCAGGAAGGAAAGTTGGCATTAATGTGAGATAAGCCAGTTTTTTTTGAACCATGATTTGAACAATGATTAGTCTAGTATGTTGCAAAGACACCAAAGAATGACTATGGCCTCTTACATTAAGACTTTTAAAAGAACAAAGCAAAGGAGAAGTTTGTAATCCCAACTAAATGCCTAAATTTAAAATTCGAGAAAAAAGAAGCAAAAGTCACATGAAAATAGGATTAACTGCAACAGAATCCATGAACTCACAGGAGTATTGGAAGGACAGGATTTGCAATTCAGTGTTGACCACAGAGCTTTTAAGAAGAGACAGAAAAAAAAAAATCAGCAAAGTCTGGTGGGAGATCAGGGGTTCTTTATCATTTGTATACAATAAAATACATTGGTAAGAAAAATTGATCCTGGTTCATTTTCTCATTTGGATTTTATTTCCCTACCCTCATCTTTCTGGGCTGACACTCGTACCATCCGTGTTTATGTGAAGTGGGCTGATGTTCTCATTTTGCCTTTCAATAATTATAGGTCTCCCTAGGAAAGTGGCTTTATAGAGGAATTTTATAAAGGTTTTAAAGATTTTTATTATGAAAGATGCAGCCCTTCCACAATTATTAGTTTTAAAAGGTGCTTTGTAGTCGTTGCTAGTGGAACAGCTATTGATCCCCTCACAAAGGGAACACGCACGCTGGTACACACACGAGTGCTGTACCTTGGCATCTCGTAAACTGGTAGAATAATATTGTGAAGTAAAATGACCATTTTTCTTACTGAAGGGCCTCCTATCTCCACTAATGGTGGCTGAATAAATTTTAGGCCTATGGGCAATAGTAACCACAAATTTCACTTTGGTTTGACAGTAACATTGGAAGCTGTAATGAACTTCACATTGTTGCAAGTTTATTCAGGAATCTATTGCCAAACTTATTAAATCGACATCCTACTGAATATCGCTTTGACTCAGCCCTCTGCTGTCTACCACCTCTGGCTCAGCTCCCATCTCCTGTGGTCAGCAATTCTAAAACAGCTTTCCAGTAAGTATGTCTGTGCTGGCCCATCTTCTACTAGAGTTTAGGACTCCCCAGTGCCTCCAGGGCAGAATTCCAGCTGCTTTATGGGGCATGCCACTCCCAACTTCACCCCAGGAAACTAATTCTTATAAACTACATCTCTTACCTTGCTTCTGCATGAGCCTCGTAAACAAGCCTAACATGTTAGAATTACATAATTCAGTGAAACAGCATAGTTTATGAAAGGCTTTGAAGACCACTGTGCACTGCCATTGGAGTTTTAGAGCCAGAAAGATGTGAGTTTCAATTTATGTTTCTTCATTTAGTAAATGGCCTTGAGAAAAGTATTCAATATCTTGAACACTGTGTCTTAAAATGGGCACAATAATAATAATAATAATAATAATAAAAAGAAGTAAACCTGGTGTGGTGGCAGACATTTATAATTCTAAGAAGGGATGCCAAGTCTGAGCCCAGTCCAGACAACTTAAAGTCTCAGTGAAAACCTGTCTAAAAATAATAAACAGACAAACAAACAAACATTAGCAATATAGCTCAGTATGACCTGAGTTCAATTCCCAGTTCAAAAAGAAAAAATGAGATAAGGGATTAGATACAGTAGCTGGTATTTCACTGCTGTGCCATAAAAACTGAAGTATATATAAATATATGCATTGGTTGTATAAAACAGTGGGAAGGTGTATCAAGAACAGAGGCAAGAGGGCTGAGTATTAAACTCTCTGAATCCTACTTTCTCATCTATAAAATGGAAACACTGGAAAGGGTGCTCCTGGGATGTTAAGATGAAATGTGAGCGTACACATACAGTGCCTAGTATGACGCCAGCATAAATGGTTTTCAAAGTTGGTAGGCATCTATTTGCATTTTGGCTTACTCAAATGAGAGATATCGTAAGTATTCAAATTTGTGTGCCTGATTTATATCACATAAAGAACAAAATAAAGGATTGATAGAAGGAAACAGGGAGATAGATCTTTTGTAAATGGGAAAGGATATAGAAGACTGAGGATGAGGGCAAGAGTCCAGGGAAAGGAAAGGTAAAAAGATTTAAGATGTATCATGCACAAGCACCATATACAGTGAATGAAAGCATAAACTAATAATATTAATAATAACCATGAAAATGGGGAACGGGCAGCTGGACATGGTGGCACATGACTGTAATCCCAGCACGCTAGGAGGCTGAGGCAGGAGGACTGCAGTGAATCCAAGGAGTTAGGTGGGGACAAGAAGGAATTAAAAGTGATCAGTATATGTTAAGTACATGTATCTAAGATGAGTGCAAACTTCACGTACTACAAACAGGCACTAATAAAATAAAAATTTTTAAATGGTCGATACTATTGCTGCCATGCCTTCCAGAGGAAGCATTGTTGTTAATCTGCATTCCAACATCACAGTGTTGGCAGTGAGGCACAGGTAAAGTCACACATAAGGGCAACTTATTCACTCACTTTCTCTAAGCATTCTTTTAAATAATTTCCCTTGTGCTCCAACCATGGCTCCAGATGACGTAGGTATAAAGATAAATGTGAAAGCCCTTGTTCACTGGAAACTCCCAATATACTGGAAGAAAGGGGTTATTTCAAAGGGAGAATATAACATAAACACATGAGAAAAACCCCAAGTGTGTCCTGCAAATGTTTCTCTGTCATTCGAGAAAGCTTCGTGAAAGTGCTAGAAATTTGACAACAAATGAAGAGTTGTTAGAGCATAACATTTGGAGAATAGGTAGCAATTTGAGCACAGATGACAGGACAAGAAATGTCTGCAGAATAGTGGAGCAGAGAGAAACAGAAAAAAATGGGTCACCAAGGGTTGGGAAGCGAAGATTGTAGAGTCCTGGGTCATGCACAATCACTAAAGAACAGCAGAGACACATGGTCAAAAAGATGCTTAGAAAGATGAATCTGAAAGAAAGCAGAAGAGGAGGGATGAGCTGGAGATTTGGAAACCAGTTAGCAGATTGTTGTAATCGTCCAGTAAGAGTAGCTAAGGAACTATGGTTTATATTAAAAAGAAAGTCGAGATGGGCAAGAGGCTGTCGCAGTTCTGGGTGAGCACATAGTTGGATAATTATGACTACATGAAGAGTACTGTGCTTTTCATTAATTATTGCTGTGTCTGCACAGATAAATCCAACAACTAGGTATCTAAACAGAGGAAGTTTCTTTCACCAAAAGTAAATATTCTTATCAAATAAATCCAAATGAATTTCCTACACCCACATGTCAGTAGGTGAAGCAACCAAGAGGAGAACACAGCTTGGTCTGATCCAGGGTGCATGTTTTTACTTCTTGTGCCATGTTTTCCTCCACAAGCTTGTGGAACAAGTGCTGGAGACCTTCACCCTGCTGTCCAAGGTGCACAGAAGAGTGACGAGAAACAAAGTCTTCAAATGAATAAGGAGTAGGTGGACTAAAGTTTAACATGCTGTTTCACTGAGTATGAACCCTCGGACAATGGGGAAAAGCACTGGCAGTGTATTACTATTAAGTAAAAGCAAGTTTTCAAACAATATGAATCCTACTCCCTGTTAAGAAAAATATTTTCAGTGTGTTTTCTCTCACTATCTTTATCTGTCCTTCTGTCTCTCTGCCTCTCTCTCTCTCTCTCTCTCTCTCTCTCTCTCTCTCCCTCCCTCCCTCCTTGTGAAATATCTTAGTAGGTATTCCTGGAGTAATATGACTGGTGAATTTTTTCTTTCTACACCTTGATCATAGCTATTATTTCTTAAGTAATTACTGTGTCAGGAACTGTGATAAAACTTTATGGCCATTTTCTATTTAATCCTTGGACTGGTTTTATGAGGAAGATATTAATGTAATTATCACTACTGCTATTATTATTGTTATTACCCCTAACATAATATGAAATTGAAGCTTATGGAAGGTAAGTTAAATGTCTAGAGCATGGTAACTTGATCAGCTGATGAATACAGATTACATTCCTCTTAGAGATGGACAACTCCAATTAAGTCTACTTCTTCCATGGACTAATCTTTTAACCATGGTGGAAAGTTCTATTACTCACTAGCTTTTCACCAATAAATTACATTTTAAATATTTTATCAATTAATTTAGAGAGACTATAAAGGTTATAGAAATAATAATATTACTATGCTACTCCTTCAAACTTGTAAAAGGAGATATACTTGATAAAATATACCTGATAAAAATGTGAATAGCTTAGATTATAAAATAATGAAAGTAGGTCTCCTTTCAAAAACAGCCTTATGACCCACATTCCAAAGAACACTATTGTAATCCCTGCAATGCACTTGTAAAATTTTCACAAATGTGAAGAACGGAAGTTGCCATATACATTTATACAGGTTTTATTCAATTTATTTTTTAAAAGGTGGAGTCATACTTTTCTATACATTTCTTTTGTTATGGTTCCTAAAATGGGATTTATCTTTCTATTATCTTGTGCATAAGAGGATTATCTCTTTGGAATTCATGTGCAGTATCCCATTGCAGTTATGTATCCAATTGGTCCTTTTTTGAAATTTAGAGAACATCCTCACATGTATATGACCAAAGATGTTTATAGGATACATTCTCAAATCTTAAATTGCTGGGTAGAAGAATCAGTGTAGATATTTATCATAATTAAATCAACCAAAATTAGTATATGTATTGATCAGCAGTATGGAAAATAATGGCTTTCCTAAATACATTTTTAGATTTTGCAAAATAATAAATAAAAACGGGATTTGGTTGTTATTTTCATTTGCTTTTCTAATTATGAGAAAATATGCTAGTTTTTTACCTGTTATTTCTCTGTGTCTCTGCATGGGTGAATTTTTTTACAAACTACATTTTGATGTCCTGCCCCAAATCAGATTGGGCAATAGTTGTTTGTTACTTATGGATGAAAGTTCGTTGCTTTTTAAAACCTACAGCTGTTTTTCCTTGCATATTAAATTCTAATGTTTTACTTTGCCATTGTGAAAAAGCATTTTTAAGTTGTAATTTGGTTTTATTTTTTATTATGACATTTCATACAATTATATAATGTACTTTTGTCATACCCAGAAGCATTCAATGCATGTGCTTAATAATTTGTCTATGCCTTAATATGGGTTATTATAAAATGTAAAGTTTAAAAAGACTTTACTGTCTTGAGAATTTTTAACTTAAATTAAATTTACTTTCAAATAATACATAAAGAATAAAAGTTATACACATTTAAGTAGCCCATGTAGAGTTTTGATATGTGCATGCACAGTATAATTTTTTAAAATTTGCTTAAGCTAACATATAAAAACAGTGAAAGCGTGCATTTATGTGTAGCACCACATGACCCATCAATACAGATAAATATTGTGTTATTTATTTGTCATTCTGGTGATCAAACCGAGATATTTGCATACAATTGTGTACGCAAATCAAGCATTCTCAGTAAGTAAAATGTAGCTATTGCAAATACTAATGGAATATAATACAATATTTTGATAAATGTATACAATGTAAAATGTTTCCATCATGATCAACATATTTATCTCCTTATATATTTATTTATTGCAAAATCAACCAATATTTTTGCTTCTAGCTTTTCAAGATATACAGTATATTACTGTATTAATGAATTGTATCTGTATTCAACTTAATTTTTTCACTATATTTACTGTTCCATACATCTAAAATTTTTGAACTCTATAGTATTTATTTTGATGTGAAAAATAAGATCAAGATTTCACTTTCACTGCTCTGCCTATTCCAAATGCCTGCCTATACCCAGCCTGTTGTTCAAAATGCATATTAAAATAATCCTTCCAGAGTATATTCAGGCTTATTTCTGTGAAATTTTCGTTCTTCTAATTTGTTAGCCTGTCATTGACACAGTAACACATAGCTTTCACTACCAGTATTTTATAGTCCTTTGGTTTCTCTTCTTCAAAAATGTTTCAAGAAATTTCTTCATATTTATTTTCTAGATAATTTTGGACTCATATTTTGAAATTTCTACATGAAGCATTACAGTTATATATTTGTTAGAATATATGTGAATATATGTGAATTATTATATATAGGTATACGAATATATATGAATTATTATACAGATACAGATATAAAAAATACGTGTATCTC
This sequence comes from Hydrochoerus hydrochaeris, assembly GCA_004027455.1. Lineage (NCBI taxonomy): Eukaryota > Metazoa > Chordata > Mammalia > Rodentia > Hydrochaeridae > Hydrochoerus > Hydrochoerus hydrochaeris. Next base: position 143,783 of record PVLA01000304.1, on the reverse strand, counting down.
TGTAAATATACATACACCATCTTATAAAGCACCTAGGCAAGTCTTTTTACCTGTTGACATCTTTACCATCATCAGCAGAGATTCACAGTATTGTTTCTCATATAGATCCTGTACATATCTTGCTAGTTTTAGCAAATTAATCTTTATTATCACATCTATAAATTAAATGTTTTCCATTAAATAGTATAGTAATTATACTATCAGTATAGTTGTAAATGTTAATGAATTTTATTAACCATTCTAATCAATTGTTTTAGAAATTATTTCTAATAATTTATGTGATGCTTTAATGATATGTCTTTTCATGCGTTGATAATAATTCACCTTGTCCCTTTTTTGTATATTTTATTTCCTTCTTTTATGCAAATGCAATGTCTATATACACCCAGAGAAATGTTAAATAACAGTCAACACAGTTTCTTCTTGCTTTGTTCTTGATTTTAATGAAATTCTTTCCCTTCAAAATCAGTGATTTTGGATTGACATAGGGTTAATGAAGTATCTATTGATTTAATATTTTATTTAGCATTTTAAATATAAAATGTAGATATATAATTGATTTCTTTTAAAATTGATTGGTTTATTAATTCAGATAACTGCACTATTTTTGTTTTAAAATGTCGAATAATAGTAATGTGGCATTTCAATGTGAATAACACTTTCTTTCCCAAAAAAAGGGTGTACTTGGTTATAATGTGCTAACCTATTAATTTATGTGAAGATTTATTATACTTCAGGAGAAGTTGACTAAAGGAGTTTTTATATCATTATTTTAAAAAGCTAATGTCTGATTTTTTACTACTTTTTCCTAATTGTCTGGTTTTAGTGTCATTGTGTATTTTTCCAATCACTAACTGCATCTTAGCACAAACATATACATCTGTTTCAACTACATTTTTAATTTATAGTCTAGTTTTTCCCAGGTAACATTCTTTCATTGTCATTATTAATTCTATAGTTTGTGCTTTCAAAATAATTAATTTTGGTTTTATTTACTAATTCTCACCTTTTTTTTTCTTTACCTATATTTTGCTTTTGATTTTCTAATCTTTTTACATGAATAACTCATTTTCATGTTTTTCCCATAGTACTGGGTTTAAAGCTATGAATTATACTTTAACTAAATGTAAGCTTTATTATGTGAGTCTTTTGATGTGATATTTCAATTATTATTATTTTTCTAGACATTCTGTAGTTTTAGTGTCACTTTTCTTTTTGTTCTATGGGTAATTTAAATTGTAGAGGTTTCTGAACTAGGGCTAGCAGTTCTATTTTGATTTTTTTGGAATCAGAAACATGATCTTTAAATTTGAATTATTTTCCAATAAATTCTGGAGTATTAGTAGTAACAGACACACAATTAGGATATGTAAATATGCCTAAGGAATTTTTAAAGAACATGTATTTGCTATTCTCTGCTGCAGAATTAATTATCTCTTGTTTATCATTTAGATCATTTCTCCTTACTTAGTTTTTTCTATTTTGTTTGTCTCCCTTAAGCTTTAATAAGATAGCCTTGACAACATTGTTCTATAGACTAATTTGGAAATTTTCTACAATTTTTATCAATTCTGTGATGTTAGGTACAAAAATTGATAATACTGAGATCCTCATTGTTACATTCTCAGAAAGTACTCTGCTTTTGTATAATTATGTTTGCTTTGATTTTTATCTTCTCACATGTTTATAGCTTAATTCTTGATTTATTTTTTTCTTGAACAGTATGTCATTGTCCAGTGTTTCAATTTTTTTAAATTTTATTTTAAAGTCGGTAAAACTAAACATAACAAAACAGAACAAAGCAGATAAGAAGAAAACAATGTAAGATACACAGATTTCAAAGCAAGCCAACAGGATATCATCTGTCTATCATATTGTCTCTTGTTTTCTTCTAAATAGTTGTCCATATCTTCACATACAATGAATTCATACAAAAAAAATAGTATAGAACTGATCAGAACAGAGTGATGAAGGCATTATAGGTCTTCAAAACCAGACAATAGGGAAATCAACAATAGCTGCCATAATGTTTCTCGTTCTCTTCAAAATAGCTGTCCATACCATCATGTATGTTGAGATTAAACAATACAAAACAGACTAAAATCACTCTGAACAAAGAATAATACTATTTCTGGATTTCACAGCATGACACTACGGAATTAGCACTGGGTACCACAGTGTCTCTTTTTCTTCAAAGTAGCTGCTCATTTCATCATGCATTATAAAATCAATTCTCATAAACTCTCATAGGAGAAGTTCTATGCATGTATGAGTCTCTACATGTATACCAATCCTTTCTGTATTAGAGGGAAAAGCAAAACAAAATTTTAAAAAATTCCTAGAAAAATATGAAACAGAAAAGACAAATAAATAACAATAGCAAAAATCCCCAAACACTGACAATATAAGCCTTCAAAATAAGATGGTAGGAGCATAACTGGGATTGTTATTTTACATAATGATCTTCAAGAGTTTCTCATGTCACCATAAAATAATAATATGCACAATTGTTCCAATCCTATGAATGTTAACTATTTTGTTCCAGGAATTTATAGAATTTGTAGCACAATCATCTTAGCTATCCTAAGTGTGTTTATATAATTTTAGATACTTTTTCTTTTTCCTTCCTTTTTTTCTCCCTCATTTTCCTTGAGATATTATTTCCCCCTTTAAGCAGATTCTTATCCTTTCACTGTATTTATTAAGGTTTTTTTTATGTTATGTACTCTTATCATTTCTTATACTAGGGAGACTATATACTATTTACACATGTGAGTTTGATTTATTTCACTTATGAGTATGGTTTTGAGTTGCATACATTTACTTATAAATATCTCAAGGTGATCATTCTTTATGATTGAGTAGTACTCCATTGTATAAAAATATTACAACTTTTTACACATTCTTCAGTCGATGGGCATTTAGGTGTTTCCAAGATCTGACTATTACAAATTGTGCTGCTATAAATGTGGATACATATGTATCACTGTGGTATGATGTTTTCAATTCTTCTGGGAATATGCCCAGAAGTGGAATAGCTGGTCAAATGTGGCTTCCAATCCCAGCTTTTTGAGGAACCTCCAAACTGATCTCCACAGTGGTTGTACCAGTCTGCACTCCCACCAACAGTGCAGAAGAGTTCCTTTTTCCCCACAGCCTCTCCAGCATTTGTTGTTGGTAATTTTCTTTATCCTGGCCATTTTTCTGGAGTGAGATGGAATTTCAGTGTGGTTTTAATTTGCTTTTCTCTAATGATCAATGTTGCTGAACATTTTTTCATGTATTTACTTGCCATTTGCATTTGTTCATCTGAGAACTGTGTATTCATTACAGATGCCCATTTTTGGAATGGGTCTTTGAATTTTGGGAATCTGATTTTTTTTAATTCCTTATATGTTCTGGACAGAAGTCCTTTGTATGAGGGACAGTTCACTAATGTTTTTCCCAATTTGTGGCTTTTCTTTTCACTATGCTGGAGAATTCTTTTGACATGCAGAAACTCTTTAATAAGTCATGATCCTAGTTATTAATTCTGGAAAGTATTTGGTTCCAGATGAATTTTAGGAGTGATTTGTCTAGATCTGTGAGGTATGCTAGTGGCATTTTGATTGGAATTTCATTAAATCTGTATAATAATTTTGGGAGAATGGCCATTTTCACGATGTTGGTTCTTCCTATCCATGAACAAGGGATGTCTTTCCATTTTCTGAGGTCCTCTTTGATTTCTATTTTCAGGGTATTATAATTTTCCCTGAATATATCTCCTTCTTTTGTGAGATTGATTCCTAAGTATTTCATTTGTTTTTTTTTGGATGGTAGTGTGAAGGGTGTGGCTTCACTTATATCTCTCTCAGTGATTTTGTTGTTAGTGTACAGGAATGCTATTGATTTTTGAGTGTTGACTTGTATCCAGCTACATTACTGAATTTATTTATTATACCTAGGAGTCTTTCAATGGAGTTTGGGGGGTCTTCTATGCAGAGTATCATGCAATCTGCAAATAATGATAATTTAACTTCTTCTTTCCCTATCCTTACCCCTTTTATTTCTCTCTCTCTTGTCTAATTGCTCTTGCTATTTCCAGCATTATATTGAAGAGGAGTGGTGATAATGGACATCCTTTTCTTGTTCCTGATTTTAGGGTAAAGGCTTTCGGTTTTCAGCTATTTAATATGATGCTGGCTGTTGGTTTGTCATAGATGGCTTTTATCATATTGAGGTAAAGACCATCTATTTCAATTTTCTGTAAGGTCCTTATCATGAATAAGTGTTGAACCTTATCAAAAGTTTTTTCTGCATCTATAGAAATGATTGTGTGATTCTTACTTTTGGCCCTATTGATATAGTGGATTACATTTATTGATTTCCATATGTTAAACCATCCCTGCATTCCTGAGATGAACCCCATTTGGTCATTGTGTATAATCTTCTTGATGATTTGCTGCATTCTGTTTTCTAATATTTTATTGAGAATTGTTGCATTTATGTTCATTAGGGAGATTGCCCTGCCATTCTCTTTTTTAGATGGACCTTTCTCAGATTTTAGTATTAGAGTAATATTTGCCTCCAGGAATGAGTTAGGGAGAATTGCTTCCCTTTCAATTTCATTGAAGAGTTTGAGGAGTGTTGGCATTAAATCTTCTTTGAATTTCTTGTAGAATTCTGCAGTGAATTTGTCTGGAACTGGTCTTTTCTTCATTGGTAAGGATTTAATTACATTGTTAATTGAAATTGGGTTATTCAGCAGATTTACATCTTCTTGACACAGCTTTAGTAATTCATATATTTCTAGGAATCTGTCCTTTTTTCCTCTTTTATCAAGCCTATGAGACAAGAGGTTTTTGAAATAGGTATTGATGATCTTCTGTATTTTCCAAGAGTCTGTAGTGATTTCATCCTATTCTTTTCTTATTGCGTGAATTTGAGTTTTTCCTTTCTTTTTTTAAAACAAGGTTGGCAAGGGGCTTATCAATTTTAGTTATTCTTCCCAACTCTTTGATTCATTGATTGTTTGTATTATTTTCTTAGTCTCTATTGCGTTGATTTCTGCTCTGACCTTTATAATTTCCTCCTTTCTTTTGGCTTTGGACTTGATTTGCTTTTCTTTTGTAGATGTTTGAGATGTAGCATCAGGTTGTTTATTCATGTTTGTTCTATTTTCCTAATGTGGGAATTCACTGCAATAAATTTTCCTCTGAGGACTGCTTTCATTATGTCGCACAGGTTCTGGTAAGATGTATTTGTAGTTTTGTTTGCTTGTAGATATTATTTAATTTCTTCTTTAATTTCCTCTGTGACCCACTGACTGCTCAGGAGAATATTATTCAATTTTCATGTGTTTGTGGGGTTTTACAGTTTCTTTTGTCATTAATTTCTAGTTTCATGGCGCTATGATATGATAATATGCATGGGGTAATTTCAATTTTTTTGGCATTTAGTTAAGCTTGTTCTGTGGGCTAGTATATGGTCTATTTTAGAGAATGTTCCATGTGCTGCTGAGAAGAATGTATATTCTGATGTTGTTGGTTAGAACACTCTGTATACATCTATTAAGTACATTTATTCACACGTGTGATTTAGTTCTGTTATTTCTTTGCTGATTTTTTGTCTAATTGATCTGTGTCTCTTTATGTCAATGGCATGTTAAGGACTCCTTTATAATTGTGTCATTGCTTATTTGATTTTTCATTTCTGTTTATATTTGTTTTGTGTAGCTGGTTGCTCCTGAATTTGATGCATATATATTTAAGATTGTTATCTCTTCCTCTTGAAGCTTTTCCCTAACTAGTATGTAGTGATGTTCTTTGTCTCTTTGGACCATTCTTGGTTTGAAGTTCACATTGTCTGCAAATATAATAGCTACCTCTACATTGGGGGGGTGTTCCTGTGGCATGGAATATTATGTTCTATCTTTTGACTTTCAGTCTATGAGTTTCCTTTTGGGTTAGATGGCTTCCCTGAATAGCACATATGGTTGTATGATGTTTCTTGATCCATTCTGCAAATCTGTTTCTTTTAATTGGTGAATTAAGGCCATTTACAATAATGGTTGTAACAGATACATATTAGTTTCTTTTTATCATGTTATCTTTCTGCTGTTGATTCTTTACCTTTCCACTCTGTTTAATTGTTTGCTTTGCTTAGTGTTTTTTTCCTATGTCTATCTAGAATGTCTTTCAGTATTCTTTGTAGGGTTGGCTTGGTGGTCATGAAGTTCTTCAGCTGTTCTTTGTCATGGAAGTATCTTATTTCTTCATCCATTTTGAAGGACAGTTTTTCAGAGCACATCAGTCTGGGCTGGAAGTTGTTTTCCTTTTGGAACTGAAATACTTCACTCCATGCTCTTCTTGACTTCATTGTTTGTGTTGAGAAGTCTGCTGTGATTCTGATAAGCTTTCCTTTATAGATGATCTGTCTCTTCTCTCTAGCAGCTTTTAATATTCTGTTCTTTTGTTGGATTTCTGGGATGTTGATTATTATATGTCTGGGTGTAGTTTATTTTGGCTATGGCTATTTGGAGTTCTATGTGCTTCACTGATCTGTATGTCAGTGTCTATTATCATGTTTGGGAAATTTTCAACTATTACTTCTGTATATAGCCTCTTGATATCATTTGTTTTGTCAACTTATTTTTCATTTATACCTCTCAATCTTATGCTGTTTTTCTTTGCACCATCTTGCAGCTATTGAATTGTTATTTCCTGGTTGCTTATTATTTTTAAAAGATCTTTCCTTTCCTGTTCACTAGCTGCAATCTTGTCTTTGAGGTCTGAAATTCTATCTTCACTTTCGTTGAGGCAGTTTTGCCAACTTTGATGGAATTTTTTCATTTCCTGTTTATTTTTCTGAATCTGCTTCATGCATTCTGTTTTGTTTCTTATATTCTTTATTCATTTCCATCTTTTTGCATTGTTCCTTTAATTTTTAACTATGTCATCTTTAGATGTGTTCAGCATTTCTTTCATTACATTTATCATTTCTTCTTTTACCTGGGAGATTATTTCTGATCTGAGTTCTTTCATAGCTTCCCAGAGTTGTTTCTTTACTTCAGTTGTTATCATTTCAGGAATTTCAGGTGTATGGCTTACATTTTCTTCTGTGTCCATGTCTCCTAGGCTTATTTGGGTTAGGCTTGCATTTGAAGTTCTATGAAATTCTATTTGAAGTTTGAGATTGCATTTTGCTCTTTCATTTTTTCATTTACCTATATTTCTGGGTTTCAAGCAATGTTCCATAGCTTCCCTCCTGCACTGGGAATCACCTGGCCCACTTTTGACTCTCAGGGCAGATTGCAGGCAACTGCTAGCCACTTGGAGGTCACTGGGTATGGCCCAGTTAGGCCTATAGGGACCTCCCCGGTGTCCTCTGGTGATTTGGGATGCTGGGTGTGGTCTTATCTTCTGGAAGCAACATTGTAAAATTTCCTCATGCACTGGGATTCAACTCGTACACATTCAGCTCCCAGACTCAGTGTTCCAATTTTTTTCAAAACTATTTCTTTTAATACCTTCTTATTGCTTGTTGTAATCTAAATCAATATGATAGGCTTATTGAGTATACATGAGGTCATCCTAACATATAATTAAATAATAACATCCTAATATATAATTAAATAATATATCTGACTTTTGCTTAGTTCTATCATTCTATTTTATGTTAATTTCTGATTCTCATGCCATTGTATTTTCTATGTTTTCCTTCTGGACTGTGCTTTGTTGGTACACTCTGTGTTTCTGATTATCTTCTGAAAAGTTGGAAATTTGCTTAAAAAATCTAACCTTATTCATTACATTTAGACTTAAGAATGATTAGTCTAAATATGTCTTTCATGGTTTACTCAATGTAAGAAATATAAAATTTCTCCACTATTATGAAAAATACTAAAAGCAACATATGTGTGCATGTAGGCATGGGCACACACACTCACACGTACAAACAGATATGCATAGTTCTACCTTCTAGGTCTCACTTGGATTATTTTTAGTTTCATTTTCCTGTATATTTTCTTGGTTTGTAACACAACATTTTGCCTTGTAAACAAATTTCCAACCATTCTTTAACCTTAGTTCAAAATTAAAATAAACTCAGTGCATAAAAACTTTGTTGCCATAGTTCCTCCAATTCTATGCATTTTATTTAGCTTCATTTCTTGGTTGACTGGATTTTATGACCATGTCTTTTTTTCAAGTACAGCTCATGGGTGACATTTACTCTGAGTTCTACTATGTATAAAAATGACTTTGGGTTGCTTTTATTCTTAAACAGCAATTTTGTACAATTCCTTGGGTCACTCTTCTTTCTCCCTGGATCAGACGACACCATGGGTACACATTGCTGCAATATGTGCTGACACTGAATGTTGCTTAGGAAAAGAATAAGCTTGTCTCTTCCTCATTTCTTTCTGAGAGAGAGAGAGAGAATGAGAGAGAGAGAAGAGAGTGTATGTACATGTTTAGAAAATATTATCTTTAAAACAATTCACACAGTGATGTCTCACCTTTAATACATATTTGTCAAATCCACTTTTCTAAGATTTGATAAACACTTTTACTTTGTGTATGTACTTCTTTAATATAATGTATTGTGTTACTTTATAAAATCTCTCTCTCTCTCTCTCTCTCTCTCTCTCTCTCTCTCTATCTCTCTCTCTCCCTCCCTCCCTCTTTTTTGGTACCAAGAGTCAAACTCATGACCTTGTAATTGCCAAGAAGAAAATATTCTTTTCTAATTTGTTCTTTTAAGGAAAGGTAATCATCCAGTTTGTTTTCTCCTATATGTCATGTAATTTTCTTTCTGATCATGTCATTCTTCTCAAATTTCTTTAAGCTTGTTTTCTGCAATGCAGTTTTTGGTGTTCAGAGAATTCTTTAATTTTTTTCCCCTCTTCTCATGAAGAGCTAACTTCTTTAATGGTTTTATATTTCCATCTAGTTATTTTCTTTTGAAATTAATCAAACTCATTTTTATACTTATTTCCTATCATTTCACTTATAATACACTACTTTATAAACTACTTTATTTACTGAAGTTACATTTTTTTATTCATACTTTTCTGGCTTTTATCTCTATGTCCTTTAAAGCCACATGGAGTCACAGGTGGAGCTCTTTGGGGGTGACTGGATCTAGAATATGTGATCTAGAGTATGTGATTAACGCTGGGATTAACGATGCCCCATACCGGGCATGAGAGGTACTTGCCCTGGGGGCAGTTAGTCTGGATGGAATATAAGGGACACAAAGAGGGCTGCTCCATCACTTGCTGCTTCGTTGCCTTCTCCCTTCCAAGAACTGTTTCCCTTCTTCAATGCCCCTCTGCCTTGTGCCATCCTGCTTCAGAGCCAGTCAATTTTGGACAAGTGTGAGCTGTAATAAACCTTTCTTCTTTTAAATTTGCATATCAAGTATTCTGTCTCAGCAGTGAGAAAACTACCTAAGACTATATGATAAGAAAAATTTTCATCGAATACTTTTTAAATATTTATGTCTCATTTATTCTTCCAATTATGTGTTCCCTATTTTTCTTCTGACTGGCTTCCTTAATGAAAATCCTGGTCTGAGCATGGAATGAAGATGCACACAGACCAGGTCTTCCCCTTTCCCATGTTGTGTTATACAGTATGCACAGAGATAATATTGTATTTTATGATGTTATCAATCAAGCATCATAAAACGGAAGAATCTCTTCCAAGTCATCTACTTGCTTTATGTAAAGAGAGGGTTGGACAATTGGAAGCTTAGTTTCTGAGATATTAACTAAAACTTCTTTCTTATAACATCTATTTTCTTTCTCATAAAGTATTCTTCTCCTTAGTAAACAATTCCTCTGTTTCTGAAAGAAATTTTCTTGTGCTTTCCTGGAAGCCTTTTATGGTCATAATTCTCTAAGTGATATTTTAGATATATTTATATTGTTCAGAGCCAGGGATACAGCTCAGCAGCAAAGAGCCTGCCCAGTCAGCACAAGGTCCTGAGTACGATTCACAGTATCAAAATAGTAATAATAGTAAATTGCTCAGCTAATTCTTCCATGCAAAATAAACTAAGGAGATCATCTATCAGCAAATTAAGGTTGCAACATGAAATGCAAGAGATGAGCTCAAAGACTGTCACTGGAAAGACTGCTGTTGCAGGGAGCAAGTAATGAGTCAAATCAGAGTTTTTACCAGATGGTCATTCACTCTTCTAAAGAGCAATTATTGTATATAGTCTAATCCCATGCAGTTGTTCCTCTAATTACCATGGGTAAATTTACCTCTTTCCTCACATCATCATTTAACCAGCCATTCCCTACCTGCCTATCTGGAGTGACTAACACACCAACAGGATCTGCTTAAGCCAATCTCTGACCATTCTCACAGTGATCCAAGAATGTCTGAATCCTTACAGCAATACTGAGTAATAGCACATCTACTACAATGTCTAATAAAAATGTGATAGTACCAAATGTTGGTGAGAATAGGAGACAACGGGAATTTTTATTTATTAATGATGGAAGTGAAAAAGAAATTATTTGGAAGTTTTGTACAGAACTAAATATAGATTAGTCATTTAATGTAAAAATGTTGGTCCTAGATATCTATTCAATTGATCTGAAAAGCTGTGTCCACACAAAATATTTATATAAGTATTTATAGAAGCCATATTATAAATATGCCAAGCTGGAAGGAACCAAGTATTTCTCCAAAATGGATGAACAAACTGGAACACCTTTAAAGGGGATAACTAGAGGGAATAAGTTATAAAAACATTCAAAATATGCATGAATATTAAATGAATAGTAGTAAGGGAAAATCTCAATCTGAAAAAGTTACCTACACTAAAACTCCAATTATAAGATAGTCTAGATAATAATTTGTGGACAATAAAATTATTCTTTGTTCCTGAAATAAAATGGAATGGAGTGGAATGGAATCAAAGAAATGAAAAACAAACCATAAACCATTTCAATACTTTCCTTAATCACTGTAACAAGTGATCCCAGCCAATAAAGTATTGAACAACTGGAACAGCAAAGACACTAGCCAATGAGATAGGCTCTGGGAATACTGAAACCCCAAGAGTACACACCTGCCCTCTTTCCAGAGGAGAGTCTCAGTGCCTATGTACACATACAGTGAGAGCTGTGGTAGAATGGACCTCTGTGACCCTTTCTGGGTAATATAATGTGGCCTGAAGGGATACAGGCATACCTAGACCTGACTTTTGAAATCTTCAGCAAGACCCTTCCTCTCTGTTCCTGTAGCAATTCCTAGTGGCCAGATCTTTAAGAAGGACACACGAAAAAGAAGGAACGTGGCTTTTCATGTTACTGCTTGGAGTGGAGCTATGGGTTCTCATAGTTAGGGCTACTTTCTTAACTGGCTGTTTATAGCATTTGGCATCTATTATATTGTTATTAAACTGTCTAAACTCAGATTTTGGTTTTAAAAGGTTAGGGAAGAAGAACATAAACTGAAGACAAGACTCAAATACAGCTCATCCTAGTTTAAAACAGTACTCTTTACTTTCAGGAAAAGCTACTAAAACTTATATTTACCAAAAGCTTATCTATCCCGTATAGCTCAGAGAAGTCCAAAATGTTGAATGTCTTCTTAGACCTATGAGGAGAGTTGATTATGAATATAAAGGTACTGTTAACTATAAACTGTATTAATAACAGAAAAACTTTGTGAAGTATTGCAGAATACTTTATCTCATTATTGCCTCATTTGCTATTGATGTTGATCACTTTACAGAGAATTGAAGTGTACAGAAGTGAAGCATAAAGCTTAAATTCACACATGTAATTAGGAGCTGAAGCAAGAAAATCAACATGTCTGACCCCTGGCCCAGTGTACTTTCTTCACACAGTGCTTTCTTTGAGGCCAAAAATAAGCCACAGTCTTGGGGGGATTTATCTGGGTCGTCTCAACCTCATTTTTATCTCAAGAATTAAGCATTACAACTCAAGAATGACCATCAAAGACTATAGCTCCTCAGAATTCCCAGTACACTGCCTACACAGATACTCAAGGCAATCAGAACACAGTCTATTAGGCTTGTGATGTTAAGGGCAGAAACTACATGTTGGTAGAATATGGGTTCAAATATCATTTCTGAAGCAAATCAGTTGTGGAAATCTAGCCATATTTCTAAGTATTCATATGATATTATAGAAGTTTCCCTGGCACAAGTAAGATATTCAGTATAGCTGCAGTAATTGCAATGTGGTCATTGTAATGGTACTCAATTGGAGTTGGAGAAGTTGTATTGGACATATTTAGCACTGTCAAAGTGAGTAGCTAAGGAAAACAAGTTACAAGCCATTGAATAACTACATAGCCTACTGTGCAATGTGTAAAATGCCTTGATTTGACCCCAACATCTTGGAACTCCTGGAGAATACACAAGGACAAAGCAACATGTTCTCTTCTGTACCTAAAACCTCCTATCACACTGAGGAGGAAATAACTCTGATAGAAAATTACAAGTAGCTTTGTTTCATTTCACATTTCAAATTGAATTGAGAGCTCGAATGACCCCTCCAAAGATAGCCTGAAAGCAAATTTAAGATTCTTAGTGAGCTGCCTCCTCCTGCTACTCACCAGATCTTCTCCATTCATAAATGCAGAATATGAGTCAACATTGCTTAACATATACCACTTTGCAGAAGATATGTTAGATATTTTTAAAATGTTAGTGAAGCTTTGAATTTTCATTTTGATGGTAAAAATTAGAGCTCATTACAGAAAATGCTTATAAATATGAAGTAGAATATAAAAATCATCTTTAATCTTACAAACCAAAAATCCACTACTTCATTTTAAGATGTTTCCACTGTATTTTAAATAAATACACCTATATATTTAGGTGCAGATAAAATATATGTCTCACATATTTAGCATTATGGAAGAAGGTGAATTTGGGGAATATTTGAAAAGATATATAGCCTCATTTTTTTCAATTCTGCAGAATATCATATCAAAGAAAATGTTTACCATATAGGAAGTTGCTCTTTGAAGATTTTAAGCCCTTAGCCTTACTGAACAAACAAAAGAAAGTGTTTATGTGTTGATGGCCCTTCTGGAATGCCTAAACCTGTTTGAGAACACTGCTTTTGAAGCAGGTGAAACATTCTCCCATCCCTGAAGTCTTTTTTTCTACCATTAATTTATTTACAATTTTATTTTTACTTGTAGATAATTGGAAGTTATGTTTCAATTCAGCATGAATTAGTGGAGTCTGAATTAATGAGATTTGTGAATATTGAATTCAGCTTCTTCAAGAATGTGTTCTCCCTGATAAAATCACCATGGGAGAATGAATAAAACACTAACAATTAAAATATTCAGCAAGAGAAGGCCATTTTGAAATGTACCTTAAGAAATCAATAAGACAGCAGCATTAAGGCTTTGAATCCTGCCCTAAAGCCAAGAGGTGAGTAGATTGTGTATCAGCTTGGATAAGTGATTCCTGGATATGGACTTGAAGTAAAAACACCAACAGCCTCTATGTCTCTAGAAGTACAATTTGAGCCTTGTCAACAATAGCTCTGCAGCCAAATTTGCTAAGAAATGGTGCAAAGCATGTCCCACCTAAATCCGAATGGTCTTGAATTTAGTACAGACTGACTTCAAGAATGGCGTTCAGTAGAGCATCTCATTCAAACCAATCTGGTTGATGAAATGTCTAACTATAGAGAACATCAGCCAAATTGTAAGTACAGGAAAAAAATGAGGAACAGGGCAAAGAAAAATTTCATATTGGGGAAAGAACAGGGATTTTGTGTGAATAATAAAATCATAGGTATTTTAGAGGAGGAGTAAGAGATGACAGACTCCGAAGTGAACCACTCTGTCGACCTTGCTTTGACTATGTGTTGCCAGTGCTCTTACCTGTCTTTGTTCAGAGCACACTGGTGTTGACATTGTTCCTCCCTTCAGAAAGCTGAAGGGTGGCCTTTGAGACAACATCTCAGACACAGCTAACATTTAAATTTATGTTAAGGTGAGCAAATGAATGGGTGAAAGTTTAGAGAAATAAGTCATATATACCAGAAGAGATTTTTTTTTTCTGTAAAAGGAGACAGTGTGAGATAGGATGGAGGTGGTTGACAGAGTTGTGTCTTAGTACTTTATTGTCCTTTGATAGGCTATGAAACAATTCAGGAAAAATTAAAGGTTTATGCTTATTTTAAGTGTTAGACATGGTCTTTAAGAAGTAGATATATGTCTGTACATAAGGAGTCATTTTCCTTAAATATGTGATATTAACCAGTGAATCTCAATCTCTCTCTCTCTGTGTATGTGTGTTTTTTAAGCATCTCAAGTGTCTTATGCTACTGATACTCTGAGATTTGGAAGTCAACAATAGAAAGGCACAGTATTAGCATGAGGACACACTTGTGTTATGTTGCAGAACACATCACAACCTAAGCTCCAAGAAAACAGAAAGTTCTAGTCTTGGCAGCATTTCTTACTCCCTAAAACATTCATGCGAAGTTCATTCACCCAACTTACAGTCTCATTCTTGCCTTTACCCACCCTGTCACTTGTTCCTTACCTGAAAGTGGATTCAGGGTTCTGATGCTTGGGTTTGAGAGAACAACTTACCTTCTCTGCAAGGTATCTGGTTCTTTAGAGTGATGAGCTGGTCTTCTCTTGACATGTCATAAGCTTAGGTGGAAAACCTAGTTCATAGAAAGAGATACTTGCTGTCTTTTGTGTTTGTCTGTGATTTGTGGATCTACCCACAAAAGTCCAGGGTGAAATATGTGAGAGTCCATTACAGTGCATACTAAAGCCAAATGCTTTACTTGCTCCTTAATCACTCTGACTGAGAATGATTAGGTGTCCAACTGTTAGCCACACTTAATGTCTGTTGATTTACAATCCAGGCGACACTGGGTCCCAAAAAACACCATCAAAGAAGACACGACGTCAAGGAGTCTAGGATTTCTTTTTCACATGATGAATATTCCAGTGCAGGGGCTTTCTAGAAGGCCAGAATGCCCATGACTACATTGAAGCTTGATGATTCACCAAAAAACTTTCCAGAATTTAGGAGTTGTTTTATGCATAGATAAAGACTATCACAACAAAATGTTCCATTTACAACCAATAAAAAGAAAACATGTATAGGTTAAAGTCCATGAAAAACCAGGTTCTACCTTTCAATAATCCTGTCTTTGTGGAATTAATCAAGCACCCTTAATTCTCCCCAGAACAGTATACTACGATTTGTGGAAAATATTTCCACCTAGGAAGCATACCTAAACTCGGAGTACATGGTTTTTCCTGGACACCAGTTACATAAGCATATAGCAACTATGTGATTGGCCTCAGCTGCTCTGAATTTGGCTTCCTAGAGCAAAAGTAGATATGCATCCTAAATAACAACTCTTAACAGAAGCTGTTTGATTAAACTGGTATAGCAAAGCCCCAACCTCCAGGGATGTAAAAATACTTTTATCAGCAGAATATCCCAAAAGATCAGAGATCGTCTCCCAGAAGTTGGCCTAAGGCTAAGCATGAAAACAAAACTTGCTTGTAAATATTCATGGTTATAGCAACACAGGTTCCCTAAGTTAATATTTTGTGTAGTGATCAATTATGAAATATTGCTATCATTTATGACATGAAATTTCTTAATAAAAAGAAAAATTACTGATAAGAGATGGTTTTCAAAGGAAGATGATTGCAGTCAATTGTGTTATAAAAACTCCCAGAATAAAAGGGATTGTTCATACCTTTGCATTGGCTTTGAAGTAGCAAGCCATCTAAATGCAGTACTTCATAGTAGGTACTTACATTTTTCTAAATGAAAGAAGGAATGAATGGCCTCAGTAACATGAGCTTGGCTGCTGTAAAAGATTTGTGAATCTGGCCTTTCCAATGTCTCAAAGCCAAAGTCTCTTTCTGAGACCCAGTTTCCTTTTCTGTGAAATGTGGATTACTTTTTTCATATTATCTTCAGTCCTTCAGTGATATGGACCTACCACTAGGTGTCAGGGATCATAACAGTAAAATAGGTTTTCTTCATGAAGTAAAGTCAGAAACCAATCCACTCCAGGAAGGCTCACTGCTCACCTATAGTTTTATTCCTAGTTTGCTGAACTGACATCTAAACAAACCCAAAGAAAGTTTGGCAACAGTAAGGAATGTACTACAAGCCAGGGACAGATGGGTTCTAATGCAACAGGACTCTCAGTGTTCCACACTCTGTGAGGTATTGATACTCATTTTGCTAGTTAACAAGTCTACAAAGTATACGTTAAGGCTTCAGAAAACATTTTAAATCTATTTATTAGAAAATTCCACATGCACAAAAAAATCCATTATATGGCAGCAAATCTCCACGGCTATGAAGAGTTCTCTGCAACATGACAGATTCAGGTCAGTGTCATTAACAAACTTTCAGATTGATGTTGCCAGTTGGATGGTCGCAAAATACAGAAAATTCCTACTACACAGAGGCTGAAAGGAAGAAGATTTGTCACACCAGGTCACTCCGCCCATCCACTGCTCTGGCTCAGGAAGAATACTGACCCAATGCTTATTGATGTGCTGTGAAATGAGCATCTAGGCCTTGAGCAGAGATCTGGGAAGGGAAACAGATGTTCTCAGTCTCACCTTGTCTCTGTTATTGACTAAATGTATGACCATGGCAATGTCTCCTTATTATGCTAGTCCTCTGTCTGTCCATCTCTATCTGAAGGAAATAACACAAGAATACTGCACTTTTTTTCATTCCATAAATGCTTACTGAGCACATTTCTGAGGGCAGATGTTGTTCCAGTTCTGAGGATGCAGCAGAGAGGGGTTAAAAGAAACATGCCCCTTACTTTAATACCACAACTTTATAGGTCTTTTTGTTAACCTATATTTAATACATACTCCTTTATTCTGCAACATGTAAATGCTACAAATGTTAGATTTCTTTTTTTAATGCTATCTGATTCTGAGTTGTTACCTACCTGGTTTGCAAGATTATTACTGTATTCATTAATGAAGTTGCCTCAAATCCTGTCTTTAGTATTGACAATAATTCTAAACACTTGTGTTCCCAGGACAATGGAGTGGCAGACTTATCTTCAGTCTTTACTGAGTCCTACATTGTAGCCATTACTTGTGATGTCATAGAAGAATTTTTTTGGTTCTCAGAGCCCTGCTTCTATAGATGGTCAACCCAAAGATGTTCATATTGTCTTCTCACTGGTCAAGAGAACTGACACGCTTCCCTGAGGGTCACATAGCAGATGTCTGTCTACTCTACAAAGACACCAAGGCCACTAGTTGTACCAATACAGTTCTCACTCAGAAACAAAAAATAGGTCTCCATCCACCAATTTTCTGGAAATCCAAGATACCATGTGATTTTGTAAAAAAGATTCAAGCAATTGTTCCTTTCTGGCTGATCCCCATTTACCTTTACAGTGACTACAATCTAATCCTTTAATGGATCTTTGCCTTATTTTTCTAGGTTTTACATTAAAAAATACCACAGACTAGATGCTTTAAAAAGATAAATATGTTTTGCTATACTTTGAGAGGCTAGAAGTCCAAGATTGAGAAGTTGCAGTTTTGGTCACTTTTGAGATCTCTCTTCTTGTCCACATGTGCCTAGTTTCTTATTATGTCCTCATAAGATTTTTTCATTGCTGGACACACAATCTTAATATCTCACTTTGTGTTTTATTTGACAGTTCTTAAAGGACACCCAATAGATTACATTAGGACTAACTGTAACAACTTCATTTAATCTTAATCTCCTGGTTTAATGTTCTGCCTCCAAATACATTCATATTCCAAAGTACTGAGGGTTAGGACTTTAAATATATGAATGGGGGGCACAATTCAACTATTACATCCATGATTACTGCCACATACACTGCCATTCTTCTAGAATAATTGGAGCATACTACCAATGGTGTTGTACAACACAACCATTCTGCTACTTTCCCAAGTGAAGTCTTTCTTTCAAGATTGCCTCTGAAAACAAGACTAAAGTTTAATACCTCTCAAACCTGAAAAGAATCTTTGGGTGAAAAATATTGCAAGTTGCAAGTGGCACTGGTGAATATCGTAGAAACAGCCAGCAAGATACATGGCTACCTCTTGTTCATTTATGATGAACCTATGTACAAGAAAATAAGACTTAGATAATGCCTCCTACAGCGTATGCTGCTTTGCTAATGATAACAGTAACTATATTTATCTTGTTTTCACTATGTATCTGGTGCTTTATATGTATAATCCACTCTAATCCTCTAATTCCAGGAAGTCATTGTAAGGTAACACACTTACTGAATGAAGTTGAAATAGAAACAAGATTTGCTCCTACTATGTGCAGGGTGGTGTTTTGGATATTTTCTGCCTCTAGTCATTTCCCTCTTCATTCAGACCCTTGAGGGAGGTGATAATATACTCAGGTAAGAAAGGTAAAGCTAGGGTCTGCACGATGAACTAACTTGCCAAAGGTCACAGTTAAGGACTGATGTAGTCCAGGATTCACCCTAAAGGAAAGATGACTCCAGAATTTGTGTGCATAGCCAATATTCTAAAAGTGATGGGTGAGCCTGGTTAATATTTTTCCTCCTGTTACCAGGCTGACCAGAATTGACAAAGAGACCATTTCCTTGAGTGAACCATTCCCTGGGAAAGTTGTTGGGCTAGACGAAGCTGCTGTGGGCTATGAGATGATTATTCAAGGGTCATTACCTAGTATTGGGAGCATAATGAAAATGACAGTGTGGTATAGAAGCATTCCATTCAAACAGCAGTAAGAAGGGCCATAACAGTCTATAGAAAGCAGTGGCAAGGACAAGCACTAGGACTGAGGATCTTATTCCTGGAAGTCAGAGAGAAAGGCTGGTAAATAGATGCAGCATGAATGAACTTAATTTCAAAAGTAGAACCTGAAACATTGAGGAAAAGGTGCACAAGTGGTGGCCCAAAACACAAATTTTTCTTTCTTCAAGTCAAAGGAATTTGGCAGAAAATCAAGCGAAGAGTTCAAAAGACCAAAGGAGGAGCACATGTGTTGGGACCCAAAAATAGAGCAGATATTGAACATATTCAATTACACCACTACAGGCTTGAGATTCTACAATGGCTGCCATGTGCTCATGGAACAATATCGAGACTCTTCATATGAGGAAAGTGTGCCTCATCCTGTGGCCATGTAATATTCTCATCTGTGCTACAGCTACACTGCATGCTCATCTCCAGTTCATGCTCTTGTCTCTCTGTTTCTCTTTCTCTCCTCCAGCTAAGCTGGACCACCACATGAGCAAGAAAGTTTCCTTCCTCTCTCCATTCAACCTGATATGTCATTGAAAACACTTATGAAGCATCAGATCCTTTTGTGCTTTCCTGACATTTCCTTCCCTGCCTAATCTTGGTGAGGGTCTGTGCTGTATATTCCAGTAACATCATACATTTTTCTGAACATATGTCACATTTAAAAATGACAGGCTGGCTGCTCTACACTGTCAAGTTCAGAAGTTACTGGTGGAATGAATGAATGATTATACTGCTGAACTCCAGCACGTTTGATTCCTACTAAAATCAGTATTTTCTTGAGGTCATACTTTGGAGTTGAATCTGTGGAGAGGTGGACTGGCTGAGCTGGAAACTGGTTGCATCCTGTTGCCTTATTGGTCACATCAGAATTCATTAAAGCAGATTCACCAAGTCCTTGATTTGACAAATTTCTCTTAGCAGTTCTGCAGTTTTTAGCAAATAAAAAGCTATGTTTTCCCAATAATTTGGATGAATTATTTCCCTTTTGCTTGTCTTCTATTGCACCATAGCCCACACATGATTATTCTCCCGGGCACTCCAAATTTGTTGGTGTTAACTGTGCTAGAGTTGGAGCTTTAACAGAAGGTTCTATCCCTTTCAGGACTACAGTGGCAGCCCTTAACACACGAGCACAGAGCATGTGCAGCAGTGCCTGGCTGGGTTGCTAAGCAACATCCCTGGTTGGCTGGAAATAGGGTGAAGCCTCCTCAAGCTCCTGTGGGAAGAAGACACTGAGAACAGTTACTCAGTGTCTTCTCTTACAGATTCAGTGTTTCAGTTTCCTATTTCCAGACGCCACTCTTAATGTTAGAGAACTATATCTCTTCCAACTGTACCCTTCCCATATTTCAGGTTTAAGTATAATTGTTGCCATCAGTTGTTTGTGAACTTCCTGAAAGAAGGAATTTGTGTCTAACTCTTCTGTTCAGTCACTGTGCTGGAGAAGATTTCAGAGAAGACACAAGAAAGGAATCCAAGAGACATAAAGAGACGGTGCTTTCAAGCATTGGTTGTGGCCCATACCTGTCTCAAAGGAATAGTGAAAGCTGATTTCTATTGAATGCTTGCTATGTATCAGTGTTCCAGGCAGCCCTTGAATGCACTAACTCATGTAAAGGATAAAAACTCAGGGGAAAGAAATATCTCGTAGCTGTCTGGTGAAGTAGAGTTATCATTCTCCCAATATAACAAATGGAGACACCAAGATACACAGAGGTTAACTGACTTTCCAGGATCACAGTTTGCAAAGAAGAGCACCAAGAAGTAAACCCATCAGATCTTAGCCCCAGTTCTGCTGATCATCACCTCTTACCCTTATCACTTAATGCTTACATTACCTAAGAAATGGCAAAACTGAACTTCAGTTATATGATTTCTGGTATTCTGGTTTTTTCACCTGCATGATGTGGATAATAGTAATGCTCTCTAGGAATTTGTGAGGACTAAATAGATGTACGTTAAATAGATGAGTTGACATAAGGCTCAGTATGAGTCTTCCTTTACTCCTCTGTCCATGTGTGTTGAATTTGATTTCCTAATATCTGACTGATACTGATGCTATAAGTTTAGAAGGTGGCATGTGTAACCCCTTCTTTAAGAGACAACACTCAGAGAAGCCACACTTTCATAAATACAATTGCTTAACATGCTATAGTATCTTTAGTTTAGCCTCCTATCAATGAAAGTCTCAATGATTCTGCAAGAGAAAAAAACCATGCTATATATTATGTTGAAGGGTGACAATTCTGGAACTCCTGGGGTCAGGAAGAGCAAATAGTATGAGCAAAGAGAAAGAGAGCAAGAAACTGAGTAAAGACAAAATCTACTGTCTGTTGAAGTTATTCTCCATCCTTCCCATCCATTCTAAAGATCTCCAAATCTGTAGGATTAAAGGGGGCCTGGGATGGTTTTCAGGAACCATGAACCACATTGATTTCTGCTACATTCATCCTGCCAAAATGTGGAAATTGGCCTAGGTGATCCAAGGTCTCTTTTTGCACCATTACTTTGGGAAGAGGTTATAATTTTCATCTTCTGACTGCTGTTATTCATGCCAGACCCACTGGTACTGCTCTTTCTCAGCAAAAGCAACACACAAAAACATCTTTATCAAACAGGTGGGAACTCTACCCAGAGCCAGAAGCTGGAGAAGAAGTAACAAATGCCACAGGGTACTGAGCCTGGCCATATTGCCCCATATGGAAAATCTACCCTAGACAGTCTGTTTCTTAGGGTCCCTGCTGATGCTGTGTGACTCAAGTGTCCGTACATTTAACACTATTGTGATCTCCTCAACTTTGGCTCATGGAAGACATAATGGTCCTGTACTGAAGAAGAGATACCATATGACTTGTAGCATTTGGGCTATTGTAAATTTCTTCATTAGAGTCTTTATTTGTACTTATTGAAGAAACAACATGTGGCATTGTAAGGAGACCTGTTCTTAAATACTCAAATTTGTAAGCCCATTACTGTGTGGTCATAGACAAGTGACCTCACCTAAAATTTAGTTTCTTCATGAGTGTAAGAATGTGGTAATGAGATTGACTGTCTGAGAGCAAAGTTAAATAAGACTCTACTGTCTGCATGCTGTCATCTCCCCCCGAGTTCATGTATTGGAATGTAATCCACTATTTAAAGAAGCGATCTTTGAGAAGTGGATAATTTATGAGGATTCTGCCATCATTAATAGAATTAATGTCCTTATTAAAAAAAAGACTCATAAGTTATTTGCCCAGTCTATCTTGTGAGGATACTTGAAGGTATATATATATATATATATATATATATATATATATATGGCACAGGCTATATCACCAGACACCAAATCAGCTAGTGGTTTGATCTGGGACTTCCAATCCCCAGAACTGTGAGAAAGAGATTTCCACTATTAATAAATTACCCAGGATAAGTATTTTTTATAGAAGCCCAAACAGACTAAGACGTAGATGGCATCCATCAAACTCTTACTCTAGTGCTTGGTGTGTAAAATGAACTCAATTGGTTTTAGCTATTATGCATTGACAGTAATTTAATATCTATTTTAAGTATGTTTTTATTTATGAAATTTGTTTAATAAATAGACTTCCTACAGGCCTGGCATTGTTCTAGACTCTTTTTTTTAAAGTGCTTAGTTCTCTTCACAGCCGTGATAGGGAAGATCTATTATAAATCTATTTTTTTTAAACAGACAAATAATCACAGCAAGGCTAATGATTCAGGCAAGCTGCACAGCTAATAAATAATCAAGTTCCAAGTCCTGTTTCTAATCCCTAAGTCAGCACTCTTAGCCATAGTGCTATCTGCAGTTTGTGAATGCCAAAAATACTGGTGAATGTATTGGCTAAATCTCTAACCTGTGAATTTAAAATATGGGCTGTAATTCAGGAAAACTCAGGGTCAGGGTCAAGCCTTAAGCTCAGAATTCTTCTGAACACTAGCAAAATATCAGGTGACATTGCTGTTAATTTATAATTATGTATTATGCAAAATAACATCATACAATTAACAAACCCTTGGCAGTGTTTATAATCATACTCTAATTTATAAGAGCATAGCAATTTTCTTTCTCATTCAGGCCCACAGCAAAGTTAGACCATGTTCTACCCCTGCTTAAGATGCTCTGGACTTGGTAGATAGGACAAGCACAGTCCCTTGCATGACATCTGCAATAAACTTTAGACTGGCAGCTTGGGGATCCCTTCTTTCTCTTTATTATCATTTCTGAAGCTCCTGCTTAAAATGTTTATCAGAACTGTTTTATTTCTGGGGTAACTATTTAGCACATTTATGAAGAGTGTGAAACTGTAGCTTTAGCAGAGGCTCTTTGTCCAGTCTTTGGGAGAGAATGGACTTTAGGTAGAACTAAACAGCTTTGGGAATACCCACCAGGCAAAGAATTTTGGGGGAAATATCAGATTCTCAAATCAGTGTCTCATACTGAGGATGTAGAGAGTGACTTGACTTTTGAAATTCATTTGCTTATATGAGGCTACTTAACAGAGGTTTTTTACCTTTTTTTTTTCTTTATCAACGTCTTTTTCAAATTTCATGTGTATCAGGTTTGTTGACCAGAGCTCTATCTCTTGTTGATGCAGTAGGTATATATCACTCATTTCTTGTCATCCATTTCTTCGCTACTATTACTTTTAGTTGGGCTGAGAGAGAACACATCTACATAATAAATGTTGTATTTAATATGTGTTTTATTAAAGTGATCATAACTGCCATTCTTATGAAGAGATCTGTCATTTTATAAAGACTTCATGAGAGTAAGATGAAGCTATATGAGCTACATTAACTTGATATGTGATCTTAGGACAATCTCTGCTTGAGATACTGAAAAGGGAGGTAAACCATGGTTTAGACTAGACCAGAGATACTTACTCAAGATTTGTAGCATTTCAAAATATTCAAGAGATCAAGAGATATTATTCAAAAGTGTACGAAAGGGGATATTTTTAGGGTCGAGCTTTCATGTTTCTGAGACATGCACTGCCCTTTACAATTAAAGCGATTTGTAATTTCCTCAAAATATTCTATAAGACACATGACATTTTCTGGTCCTAGATTCAAATTTATTCTAGTGTATTCCCTGCTTCTTTTTGATTGGTGAGTTTGTTTAGAGGGCAGGATGATGCCAAGTCAAGAGAGTCAGAAAATATACTATACATTTTAACACAGAATGTCCACAGACCAGATGCCAAAAAGTGAAGGTTGAGTTTATACTTCTACATTCATGTTCTAATGGTGGTTTGCAAAGAGAACAAACGTTGAGATTGGACCATTCACTCAGGCAGCCTCTGCCTTCTAGTTATTTCTGGTTGGCAGGGCTTGAGCTGCTGATGCTATGGAAGTCTTAGCGAAAAAAAAAAAAATGACCATTCTAAAATTATGATAATCATCCAAGGAATTGGTTGGTCCAAATGCCTGTTCATAGATAGATTTTGATTTAAAAAGATTATGACAGAGAGACAGACAGATAGAGAGACAGAGGGAGAACTCATCAGTTAAAAGGTCATGGGGTTGATTTTTTTTTTTTTTTTTTTTGGTTAGATGTTTGGGCTAGATGACCTTTCACTCTGAGACAATGGATAATGAAAAAGAAACTACTGATGGTCAGAATTAAATCTTAAATAGTAACTGAATTATTTATCTCTGTGTATTCTTCAAATAAATTGACCATCTTTAAACCTAATAATATATTTTGCTGTGATCTATTTGGACTGCTATTAATAGTGCCACATCATCTTTTTTGTTAACATATCTAGTATATGTTTACTAGTCTTTTTTATCTTCAATCTTTATTTTTAATTTGAGGTTTATGATCTGACAACCTCTGGTTTTTTGAAGTCAAGTTTTATCCAATTACATTTATTGTGATTATTTATGTAATAAGTTTTACTATTGTATCTATTTATAGGTGTCCATTTATTTTAATTTTTCCCCTTTTCTGCCTTCTTAATGTTGAATTTTTCCTGTATTAATTTGAGTTACATGATACGAATCTCTTAAAGGTTAATTAATCCCCAACCTTTGAGGGCAGGATCTCTTCCCTTGCTCATTTATCACCATCTAGTGGATCCCTATTATCACTTTCTACAGAAATGATAATAGGATAAAATATTTGTTATTGATGTGATTTTATCAACATAGACAACAACAGCTATAGCTACTGTAGCTTGTTGTCTACTCTACAGTCCAAATTATATTCTTAGATTTGAATAATCTCACAGCCTCAATTCTATTATGTACTTTTGTTTTATACACTAAGCTTTCTCCCATTTTGCAATATGCGTAACTATGATTTTAATCAAGGAAGGGAGTCTTACAGTTACCATGACCCTCTTCTTGCCCTCCTCTTTAAAAAGGGCAGATATGTCAGAGTCTAGAATTTTCCAATGATTTTATTTGATAACTAATTAATGGCTTTCTGTGGTTTCCATGGCAATGACATGCTTTGCTACCAAGCCTTATCCAAATGGGCATTCTGTTCACTCTTGTGTCTTAGCATCAGCATATTAATCAGAGACTGTAGGTCTTTGGTTGCTGCATCAATTTGATAAGACACTAATTGAATTAAAATCTCACTTGAAAGCTTTAGGCTTTTGCTCCTCTCCACAAGAGGGGAACCTTGTTAGTTCGAACAGCCTGCCAAACCTAAGGAAGAGACATTTGGAAAAATCCACAGAACTTTATATTCTATCTTAATAAAGTACTTTCCCCTTACTGTAGGATAAACTTGAGATGTCTGAACCTTTGTCCTTGACAGTCCTTCTCTCTTCTTATGCTTTCCCATCTGCAGGCATGACTACATTATCTCTATTAGATGAAATAACTGAGCTAATCCTTTCAAGGATCTTCCCAAACATACAGTCGCACATTCCTGTGAAGGACGCAGTCTATTGGTTCTGACTGAGTTGTGGGAAGGGTTACGCTATAGTGCTGGGAAAACACAAAGCTTCATTCCCTGAGGAGCCCGTGGAAGTGCTGGGAAAGTAGTGACAAAGCACAGGTAAAGCAACAGCAAAACCATCAGTCTGAAGCCCATCCTTCAGATCCTAAAGATTATGGATGACTCTTTCCATTTCTCCTCTAGAATCTAATTTAAACCAAGGTATGATTAAACGGCATTTTAAAATTTTTGTTATAACTGACCCTTACATCTCCTATGGCCAAGCTAGACCTTTGTGGTTCTGCATTCACTGTTCCTTTGGTTAGTCTTTTCCTTTATTCAGAAGGAATCTGTCCTTCCTATGAAAAACCTTTTCTACTCCCACAAAAATTAGTTTCTTTAGGGCTCCTCTGTCTAAACTTAACACTATGATAGTACTCCTTATGCTATAGTGTAATTCTTGTTTTTTAAAATCACTTACAGATTTCTCTTGTTCATTAATTTATGAGTGGTACATAAGTAGGAACCATCTACTTACAAATACTTATGTTTTTGACATTCTCTATTCATCCATTAGTTGCTTAAAAGTGTTTGATGATTTACTGGACTTCTGCAAAATCTTCTGTGGTTGATGACAATGTGAGGGGTTCCAGACCAATGAAAAATGAACCACCTCAAAAGACAAGGTCCAAGAACCTAAGCAAGTGTGAAGTACATCCCAAGTGTTGAAGAAGTTGGTATAAAATACGTGCTGATTCATATAAAACACATATAAAAGTTGGAATTTACCATTCTACAAAAGAATATCTTCAGCACTCCCACACTTAGGGAAGCTAGGTGGTTGTTCACCTCTTTATGCGCTGAAGCCTGGTCCTCAGACCTTAAACTAGAGCGCATCAGGGACAGCGTTTGCTTGGGTACCCTATCACACACGCTGGCCTCTCAGTTAAATCTTGTATGACATCTAGGATTTTAGCATGAGGGAGGAATGCACTTGAGAACTGGAGCTTGGAGGTGAAACTATGCAACACTGGCTGGTCAGAGTATGGAAGGGTATTCTGATTACTATATCTGTGTGGTAATGTAACACTAAATGGGGTTTTTGCTTTCCTTCTGTTGAGGAAGAATTGAAGGAAAGTGGAAAATTGAACTAATTAGCTTCTTGTCCTCCAGTAGTATAATCGTAGAGGAATGATCACTTTCTAACAATGATGAAGAAGAGCTCTGTAGTGGGCAGAAGCTCAGACTAAAGTAAATCTGTATTCTCTCCCCAACCCTAAATTTTTTTTAAGTTTGCATTTCACTGTCAATGCAGACATGAGGGTCCATAAACACCTTTCCCAAGTACCACCTAGTAAAAAGCTCCATGCCGGGCTCCTAGAAACTCAACGCAATACCTGTGAAAACTCTCTGGAGAAGTACTTTGAGATGAGTTTGCTTTATTAAGTTTCTCACTCTAATTTAACCTCTAGTCCCTCAAAGGGCTTCTGACTTTTCACATGCCAAAAACTCCAGCAGTGGTTATACCACTGTGTGGGTAGGTAGGTGGACATACATGTGTGCATATGTGCTATGAGTTAATTGAGTGATAATTTTTTGACACTTCACTGAAAAATCCATCCTGTGGAAAATGGTAGAACAATGTAATGCTAAAAACTTGCCTTATTTTTAAAATTTTGTTCACTGATTTTATTCAGACTAAGGCTTTATCTTTAATATGGAAAGCATTTCTAGGAAATCTGACACTAGACTCTTTCCTTTTGGGGAAAGTGAGTGAGAAGAATTTCTTCACACACACACACACACACACACACACACACACACGAGAGCAGCCATCATGATTCCTAAGAAGGCACGTTGTCAAGGAAGTCAGAAAGCAGGATTCAGGTCCACATTCAGCCAGTTACTGTGGGTGTAACCATGAGTGTGTCATCCAGCTCTTAGACTGTCTCCCCAACTAAGCAGTCTGATGAGGTGACACATAAGGTCTCTCACTGTCCCGTGACTATGTGGATGTGTCTCCTCCCAAACCCACCTATTGGTGACCCTTCCATTCATTTTGGTTTATTGAGCAGGAAAGAAAGGAGTGTCACTGTGTACCCGCCCTTGTCTGAGACTGAGTCAAAGAAACCGCAAGGATCAAGCACACAGAGGGAAGAAATCTTAACCGAAGAAATATCTTCTTTATCTATGTCCATTTCCTCCAACAAGGAAAAATGGCAGTGTCGGTTGTACATTACATATATCTCTCTTTCTTTTTAGTGTTTAATCTTAGCACCTGCACAGCAGAGATCTCTACAATTCATTGCATATGCTCTCCCCCTTTCCCCCCTCCTTCAGCACCTGAGGCCTAGGAAGCAACTCCCTCAAAGCTCCATAAAGGCTGAGACCCCTCTTGGCAGAGTATAGGAACAACAAACATGCCCAACGGTTTTATACAGTGGCTACAACATTTTAGCTTCCAACAAATGAAGATTTTCCTCCCTCGTGTTTTGAATATTAATTATATTTTACAAATTTTTGTGTCTCATTTTGTTTTGCTTTGTTTTGTCCTGTTGTGTTTTGTACAACCAAAGGGAAAGGCCACGGCGAGGCGTCCCTGGTTAGCAGAGTTTGGCTGTCATCTGGTCCGACTGTTTGAGGATCTCGGTGTTGTAGAGATCCAAAGCGTGGTTCACCCTGATGATCTCGCTGTTGGTGAGTTTCAGGCGATGTTTCAGCATACAGGAGAACAAGTCCAGCTGGGGCTTCCCCGGGGCCACGGGAGGAGCCAGACGATTGATTCGGTCCCGAATATCCAACAAGAGGAGCATCACGGACGAAGAGGAATAGAATTGCCCACCCTGTGTGTAGGACTGGTTGACCTGCTGCACGGCACTACGGAGGAGGTCAGCATTGAACCTCAGGCTGTACCCGAACACTTGCACATCAGAGATCTTGATGTAGAACTGCCTCTTAGAAGGGTCAGACAGGTCCACAGGGCCCTGGCCAGTCTCATTACGCAGTAGGGTAGGTAGCCGAGTCCGACTTCGTAGGTAGATATGTACCGTCTCGAAAAATGTTTTCCACCGATTGCCCAGCAAGAGAGTCCAGTTGTAGCACTGGCTGTTTTGGAGACGGATCTTCTCCCAACGTGGGTAGCCAAATTCCCCGAAAGGCATGTTCCAGCCCTCCGAGTGGCTCCCGCTGAAGGGGTTCACATAGACAAAGAACATGGGGTCCAGGCTGCTGTTGCGCATCTGGCAGATGCGCATGGACATTCCGATCACCATGTGGATGAAGTCCATGCGGTTCTTGTTGCTCTTGAGAGTGAGGGACATGCGCTTGCGCCACCGAGGGTCGAAGAAGGTGTCCAGGCGGATCTCATTGCTGATGAAGGTGGTGTGGACGTAGAGGCGCGAGTCCATCTTCTGTAGCAGGTACTTGAGCTCCAGGTCCTGGAAGTCCAGGTCGGTCTCAAAGCTGATGAACTGCTCACTGCGCTCAGAGTCCACGTTCTGAGGTTCACAGCGGCCTCGGTACAGCTTGTAGCCCTTGTTGCAGGAGCCACAGAGGGAGATGTTAGCCAGACTGCACATGGCACAGCTGTTGTTCCCACCTATGATGCAGGGGATGGGGCGCTGGCACAGGGTGGTGCTACCGTGGCAGACGCAGCTCCTCTGGCTCTCCAGGAAGGTTCCCCAAAACCCATTCTCATTGCAGTAGAGAAGTGACTGGACCCTGGCAAGCCACTGCTGAATTGTCCTGGGGAATAGAGGGAAAATGGAGAGGGTTAACCATCATGAGACAGGCAGTAAGTTGCTCTAAACAACTATCATTGCAAATTGGGGCCACCCAAAGCAATGAGAGGACTAACTGGGGTACTTATAGTGAGGAAGGCAATCTAAATGTTAAGAACTTTATCCCACTCTCCTTCCATGCAATGCCACAAACCAGCTGCATGACATTGTACTTCACTCTCGTACTGTTTAATGTCTTCATCTGTCAAGAGAAGATGCTAAAGTATGTGTTTCTGGGGGAATCCTTCTAGCTCTACAGCTGTAACTGTAACATTACAATATCATATCGTTAACTTCCAGAAAGTTTGATTTAAGAAATAAAAAGCATCTAAGCATTCTGGATGGCAACAATTTGGTAAAAACATAGTCATAAAATAGATCTTACAGTTTATTTCTTTTAATCTATGTCACATGAGTTAACCTCCTGCACACATTCCTCCAATGAGGTTATATAACATCCAGCAATATCAACAGAAGCAGATTATATTTTATTGTATACTAGAAATCACATAGTGCTTCATATTGGTGATTCTACATGACCCTCACAGGTTTTTTTTAAATGAATAAAAAAAGAGTTCATTTTCCCAAAGCTACAAACTCTCAAACCAATGAAATTTCTTTGCAGATGTATCTCTAGGCAACCTTCCCTACTGCCCTTCCATACCGTAAGTGATACCAACATCTATACCCACAATCCCGATGCTAAGACATACTAATGAAGACATATTTGTAAGTAAACAAGAAGCAACAGAAGAATAGGTAAAAATACGAAAGGCAGTTAGCCTAGAATCCTCTCATCCTTCCTCATTTCTGTGCAAGTCACCTCTTGGCTATCCTCATGCATCCCCCCCAAAAAAACAATAATAATCCCTCACATGTGTCTGGCACTTCTCACCCAGAGCAGGGCATATTTGCTCCTGTTTTCTCACTTGAGCCTGACAACACCAGCTTGAACATAACTGGGGACTTGAGGTCAGTCAGAGATGGCATAAAATCCTAGCTCTTCCACATTTATGCTGAAGTGATACCGGACAGTTTCTTTCACTTTCCTAATCATCCTGTTCCACAGGGATGTTGTGAGGGTGACATGAATTTTTATGTGAAAGCTTAGCTCCAACCTGGGTAGGTATTAAGAGCTCAATAAAAACATAACTCTCGTTATTCTTGCAAAGGGACTGTCAGGTGTATTTTATGGACATGGTAAGACAAGCTCAGAGGTGAAATGATGGACTCAAAGTCATACAGTCAGTGAGCAGAGAAGCCTCCTGGCTCAGAGTTATTGCTTTTTGTATTATCTATCACGCAGGAGTCAAGAAAACCTTTCTTGTGGCGGTTTGATGGTGATGGTGATGGTGATGGTGATGGTGATGATGATGATGATGGTGCTGTTGGTTTATGGCCTCCATTTTACAAAGCTAGAAATAGAAGTGGGATTTGCTTTGCATCCCCTGTAGCTGTCCATCTGTCCTATCATTTCCACTGCTGAGCTACACACCAAACCATAAACACCAAGAGCCAGGGGGCAGTAGTGCCTTATGCTGAAAAATATGGATATTGGACTGAGCAGAACTGAGTTCAAAACCCCAGTCTGTAACCAGGAACAAGTTGTTTTGTCTCTTTAAGCCTTGGCATCCATGCCTAGAATGAGGATAATATAGCCCATCTCATGTGGCTGGGCTGGTATATATTAAGTGCTTGGAAGAGCTCAGCAGAGAGTAATTATGAAAAGAGGTAATAATAAGAAATCTTATCCTAGAGAATAAGCTCTTCCTTTGAAGGTATTGAGGCACTTTAAGGGATTCCACTATCTCTCTGAGTTTGAGGGAAGCCATTTTGTTATAACCATTTGAAAATGGATACTGTTGAAATGGCTTCCTGGCACGCTTTGCTTTAAATGAGTTGCTTATCAGCTGAGAGAAAATGGTGGAATAATTAGCTTTCTTGAAACTCTCTTCCTTTTAAATCCATAGAAGCATCCTTTCCTGGCAATAAAACTCCCCTCTCAACATCCAAGACACGGAATTGAGACCCCTGTTTTCTTGTCAGGTTTTCCTGAAGGCTCTGAGGCCTGACAGAGAAGGCCTTTCCTTCCCGGGCACCGAGTGCAGAGCCTATTCTGTAAATGCTTGTCGAATGAATGAATATTTGCCAAATAAATGAACAAAGAATATTAATATTGTTCTTCTTTTTTAAAAAGAAAAATAAACTTGAGTCTCTCCCCTCCAGACCGCAGCATGAGTTTTCCACACCATGCGCCCACACAGCTCCCTGGTCTCTGCTCGGTGAGACCAATCCTATCTCAGCCTGGAGAACAGCGGCAGGCCCAGCCTTCAGGAGACGGAGCTGGAATCATAATGAGCTGTGTGGCTCCTGCCTCCCAAGCCAGAACATGGACTGAATATTGGAGGATGAGTCATCTGATATTCCTGTGAGCTGCAGCCTTCCACACGGCTCTGATTTCGTGGTTCCATCTGACGAAAGCCTCATTTCAAAATGCCTCTTTCAAATGGCCCACACTTGCCCCTGTCACTCCCTCTCCAAGTGACAGGACAGTACCCCATTTAGACCTCCTCAGTCCCCATCTGCAAGGCATTCTATAACCCCGCAGAGCGCCTCCTTTCTCGTGTCTCATCATTGGGATCCTTTGTCAAGACAGCAGCCCCCCACTCCTTGAATCAATGCGCCATTGTGGCTGAACTCTCAGAATCCTTCACAGGGCGATGAAAAGATGAAAGTTCCTGGTGATGCAGCAACAAGCAGCAGGGCTAGTGGCGAATTAGGATTCCGGCCCTGTCGAGCGGGAGGGATTGGGGACAGAGGCCCTCTGAGACGCATCAGCCAGTAGTGCGGCACCTGCATCTCCTGACCTCAGAATAATCATGAGGTTGTGGGCTGTATCAAAGAAGGCATTAATGATACAGCACGAGGTCTCGGAAAGGAGGTGGTGTTTGGAACTTGCAGGGAGCAAGGCCCAGAGAAAGGGGAAAGAGAAAACAGGAGAAAGGTAGACACATGGGGAAGGGAGACAAGAGAACAGGAAAGACTTGGGGTATGGGGAGGGGGACAGATGAGCAGGAAGGGGTGACCAAAGAGCCAATGGAAGGGCAGGATGAGCTGTAAAGGTCAGACACGAACACATTCGGCCAAGAGCTGTGTGGAGTTCACAGATTCAGGGAAAGTGGACACTGGACGATCCACTGAGTGGGCTAATCATTGCCTGGACAAGAGAGGACATGAAGGAAGCAAGCAGGCCTGATTTCCAAGGTCAGAGAGCGATCTTCTGGTGCTCACTATCTCCCTGATAAGATGAAGACCAGAAAAACAAGCTCTACTTTTGTTTTTATTTTTTACTTTTGGATGGTTTCTCTTTAACAAGCAAATTCCAAAACTTAGGAATCAGCCTGAGTTAGAACAATCTCTTCTACCTCCTCTGTCTCCAGCCCATGCTCTCAGAAGTACTGATAATCACCACCCTGTAGTATCCAACTGCAGGAAGCACCCTAAACCAGCTGGAGAAATGTGCACTTTACCCATATGGGGCATTCACTGTACACCATGCCTGATGCTGACCCAGCTTCACAGGCCTCTGAGAGCAGAATGGTTAGCCATCTTTGTGTTACAAATGAAGATAATGAGATTTGTATAAATGGAATAACTTGTTTGAGATCACAAAGTTACCTCACATTCATGAACCAGACTCTGTCCTCTGGTAGATGTCCACTTCCAGGTATCTACTGTACCAGAAGGTAAAATTACAGCAATGAGGCAAGCAAGCAAGAAGAAAGGGAGTCACAAGGAGAGAAATAAACTGAAGAAATGGAAAAATACAGGAAGTTTGAGCTTGTGAAGGACCTATTATCACATTCTTCTCTTCCTCTGGACCTGCCACGGTCCCTTTTCTTCATTCCCTGATAATTAGGGCTCACAGACAGGCACACAGGGAGAGGCTGGTGACTGAGGATGGGAGGGGCTGTGATCTATAAATACCATTTCCCAGGCTAGCTGGTGACAGCTCCCCTCAACCCTGGCAACCGAGAAGTGGCTTAATAGGCTGGCTCTGGAGGGGCGGGTCTCAAAGCTGACACAGCACCCCTGGAAGACAGACAGTGCCAAGCAGCGAGGACCACACTTTAGAATACTGTTCTCCATCCCTCGGGACCCTCAGCATCTTCCATCTGCAGCCGTGGTTGAACTCAACATGTGCAAATCAGCACATTCTGTCAGACGAGATATCATGTTATTCTGATGAGGGGCAGAGAAGGGGAAAGGAAGGAGGTCAGAAGGGAAGATGGGGAGCTGCACTTTCATTTCTAAACTGGAAAGTACTCCCAGTGGTTCCAAATGAAGCAGCCTGGATCACAGAGGCAGAGCCTGCAGGAAGAAGCCTCGCGAGTGTCCAGCCCACCTCCCTCAGATTAGCACTGAACACTCAGACTTAGTTGCTGAGATGGAAGATCAGGGTTTCTCACCAGCTTTCTGCATGGCAGTTACCTCTTTATCCTCACATCGCCTCCATGATTTCCAGTCTACTGATGAGATGATTGAAAGCCAGAGAGGGATCGTGACTCCCCACAGTCACACAGCGTGGATGTAGCTGGCCAGAGTTGGGGATTTAGGGATCCGAACCTAGCATGGCCTCCGTTACCTGGGTATGCATTTCTCACCCTCCACATCCCAGAATGGAGGGTAAATAGGCTCAAGGCCATGATGGAGACACCTCAGCTGCTTCCCTGCAGGCTGTGTCTCTGCCTCAGCCAGGGTTTTCTGGCACCTGACAGGTCTCTCCATGACACAGCATGGAGCTGCTTGTCATTTGGAGGACAGAGGTTCGGCCACCCAGGGCTCCCATCAGTGTTTCAAAGGCTCACAGCTCCCTTTCAGCACCATCCAGCCAGGGAGCCCTGGCTGGGTTTCCTAATTCAAGCAACCTCCCTGCTGATTTTAATTGGAGGTTTTGCCTAGGATGGGAATGTGGTGCCTGGCCTGTGGCATTTTAGGGAAGATCATACGAATTGAGTGCCGAGGAGAGAGAAGGAGGGGAAACAGATGTAGGCTAAAATAGAAAACTATAATCCATAACTCCTAGATGCCTACCAGGAGTATGTTTTTAAAAGTGAAGGGGAAATGAAAAGAAAAAAAAAGAAAGAAAAGAAACTGGAGTTCTGAATTATTCTATTATTTATGTCCTGTGCTGCTTCTTGGCATTTCTTTGACAATTGTAATGGGTGTCTGAGTAATTTGGTGTGACTCCACAGAATGTACACTCTGTTAGGCTACAAGCACAATTGGGGAGCTGAGTGGTTGTTTTTAGGTATCTGAAGCTGCACTGTTCTTTTGTGGTGCTGCATGTGTGCGTGTATTCTAAAGGAATGGTGCTAATAAAAGATGAATATGTCATGGTGTCAGGATGTTTGGGGCTCAGCTGAAAGGTGCCTCAGTGTATAAACGTGCTAGTGTGAACTGTAACCGGCCCTCAGGCCCTCACTTCTCCCAAACAGATATTTGGCTTTTAATCATTCCCCTATTTGAGTTTCTATCATTGCCTTACTAACCTGTTTCTCTTCTCTCAGTTCTCATATGATATCAGAGTCTCACTGAGCGGCTCATAACAATTGGGAAGAAAAAGACCAAAAGAAGGCTGAATGGCCCCTCACCCTGCTGAAGCTATTTTCTCACTTGGAATTGCACAGCAAGCATGGGAGATCTTCCATGTGGAGGGCAGGGGTGAAGAGCAGAAGGAGGAAGGATAACAGCATCATGAAAGTCCAATGTGGTCTTTAAAATTAGGTTGTCAGGAGCTTAATTGGAGAGGATTATGAAACAGTTTTTGCAATTACACAGCTCTGTGTCTGGAAAGTGGTGACAGGCAGCATCAGCTGCATATTCAAATTCAAATTTTTGCTTTGGGGCA
The DNA here is from genome assembly GCA_004027455.1 of Hydrochoerus hydrochaeris. NCBI lineage: Eukaryota > Metazoa > Chordata > Mammalia > Rodentia > Hydrochaeridae > Hydrochoerus > Hydrochoerus hydrochaeris. Next base: position 108,416 of record PVLA01000304.1, on the reverse strand, counting down.
TGTTCTGGAGACAAGTGAAGGAAAGAGCCCGAACTCTCAGGGAAGACAGAAGGACTAAAAGCAGAAGGTGCTCCCGGGTAGAGCTGCAAGACTGGTATAGCCTTCCTGAGTAGAAGCAGGTGGGCAATGAAATAATTACAAACAATAAGCTACAAATAAGTTACAAATAATTAGCTACAAAAGCAAGACAGGCCTAACTAGAGGCTCATGAGACTTTAACCTAAAGCACAATAATAGCCATCTTGAAAAATGACCTCGGTGATCATAAATAGGGGAATAAGTGAATTAACTGTGGCTTTACCACTTTTTGACCTTCAATTTTTGAACTTGCCATTTGACCTTGAGTAAGTCACCTGACCTCTTTGTCCCTAGTTTTTTTACCTGTCAAATGGGGATGGTAATATCTCCCATGTACTTGGTTTTAGGAACTCAAATTGAATATGTAAACTCTTGGAAATTTTCCAGTACACAGAAGTTATGACTGACCATGAACTGTCATCATTACTGAAAGCCAAGAATAACCTTGTTTCCCAAATGTCTCGGGAAAAAATGTCCCCCTTGCATACTAGACAAGCCCTGTTGATTTTAGCTTAATCTGTTAGTCTCACTAGTTGCACATTCTTCACCAGTTTAATGGAAGCTGTCACCATGATGCTTATACAAGAAAGTGCTAGACATGGGATTGGGTACTACAACTCAGTTCTGCCACTCATTATTTAACTTTGAACTCATTGCTTGTTTTGTTTTTCTAAGATTCTGTGAAATAATAACCTACTTCTTAAAAAAAAAAGTAACTGTGAGGCTCAGATAAGATGATGTATGTATAGAAGTGCACACCGTCTCCCCTAACAGCCAACTGCTGTGTTCTTGAGCTCACATGAGAATGAGTTCCTTTGACATCAGTAATTAGAGATTTAAACATCCAGGGGAGAAAGAATTCCATGCGTGCTCTAGAGGCATTTCATATCCACGTTAAATAAAAAGAATTCTTATGCCTATACCCCCAAATCAAAATAAGGTATTGTAGATCTAAATGTAAAAAAGTAAAACTATGACAACGATAAAATAACTCTGGAAGAAAACAAAGGAAAATGTCTTCATGACATTAGAGGAGGGAAAGATATCTTTAAATACTCTATACAGAAAGAAAAATCACTAGAACTATAGTAAAATCAAAATACAGCTAAATAAAAATATCATACAGAGTGAAGTGATAATACTCAATCAGAAAAGATATGTATAATACTTTTAGCCTGTAAAATAATGGATACCTGCTATGGTCAGAATGTTTGCATTCCCCAAAATTCATAGGTTGAAATCTTGATCCCCATGGTCATGTTCTTTGGAGGTGGGATGTTTTGGAGGCAATTAGGTCATGAGGGTGCAGTTCTCATGAGCGGCATCAATGTCCTTGTAAAGAGGGCCTGAGACCTACAGCATGTGTGCACACAGGCAGACGCCAAACCAGCAAGTGTTCACTAGACTCCAAATTTGCTAGAGCCTTCATCTTGTGCTCCTCAGGTTCCAGAAAACAATGAATCAATTAAGTTCCTGTTGCTTATAAGCCACCTATGCTGTGGTATTTTTCTATAGCAGGCCAAACAGACTGAGACAATACATAAGGTACTGCAAATCAGTAAGAGAAACTCATTAGGCAAATGACAGAAGCAGGCACTTCATAAAAAAGAATATACAAAGGGCCAATAAGCACATGAGACTTCACTGTATCCATCATCAGGACAGTGCAAATTAAAGCTGCCATGAGATACTACAGCAACAGGATAGCTAAAATAAAATTAAAATATAAAATAAAAATGATGGAAAGTGCTACATGTCGGCAAAGATGTGGAGCAATCAAAACTTTCCTGTGCTACTGGTGGGGAAAACAAACTTGCTTTAGTGAAGCTGGAAAAGCAGAGGTATTTACTGAAGTATCAGCAAGCTGAATACATAAATCCATTATGTCTCAGCAGTTCCAGCTTAGTACATACCCAACAAAAATATATAAAGTAGGTCTTCTGAAAAGCACACATACCACTGTAGAGTATTTGTGATACACTCAACCCGGAGACAATGAAAATGACCATCAGCTGAAACTAAATGTCTACACACAGAGTGAAATTGACTTGAGAATGAGAGGGTCACATACACAAAATGACATAAAAGGATCACATACAAGAAGGAAGAGGTAATAGTCACACACAAAGTGTTCATTCTGTTTTAAAAGGGCAGATCTGGGCTGGGGATATAGCTCAGCTGCACAAGTGCCTGCCTGGCAAACACAAGGTCCTGAATTTGATTCCTGGCAACATAAAAAAAAATGAATGAATGAATGAATGAATGAATGAGCCGGCAGACCTGATCTGCAATTGATATAGCAAAGAGGAGTGTCATTTCCTCAGAGAGAAGGTGACTGTGCCAGGAGAGGACTTAGGGGCACTGCTGCAGGAAAGAAAGGGCCTGTGTCTTCACCCAGCTTCTGTTTCCATGTGTGAATTCAGTTTGCACAAATTCACCTTGCTATACACTTAAGATGTCTTAAGTATGTAATATTTCTTATGCTTGTAAGTATACAATATTTCAATATGACATTTACAAAATAAATCCCTTCAAGCAACCAGAATAATATTATTAAGTCAACAATATGTGACAATTTTTAATCACTTTCCCAGTATTAATTGCTCTTTGGCTTGCTTCCTATTTTTGATCATCATGATTTTTCTATGTCCTAGGTTGGACTAAGAGAATATCATGGGTACAACTTTTAAAAGTGTGAAAACCTGAATCTCAAAGAGGAGAAACAATGTATAGTACCAATGGTCACAGCACTGGGATAATAACTCACTCATGTGTAAGTTTGGGGGCTGGATCTGGAGGGTGGGGAAGGAAAGAAAGAGGAAGCACCTTTGAAGCAAGATAATATAAGAGAGCTATCCACAAAAACTCAAAGAACTTAGTTCTATTTCTGATGCAATCCCCTGAGCCTCCAATTCTATTCCAAATAGAAAGCTATTTCCGAGCCTCAGGAAAAAAGTAGAAAAAAAATACAAACAATAAAAAGGAACAGGAGAAGCTTATTTCCTTGCTTATGTCAAAGAAGTGAGTGAACTGCCCTACTTGCTACAAATGTAGACTGATAAACACTCTGGAAATGGAAATACTGCTCTCAACGGTGTCCTAAATAAACCCTGCACAGCACTCACTGTGAAGCTCACCCATTGTTAGCCATCTCCGTGCCTCATCCAGATTGTACCCATTTAGGTTGTCACTTTGTTGAGTCTCACTGACTTCCTGTCTTGGCCACATCAATAGAGAAGCAATGCCAGAGGTATTTTTAGCCAAAGTCCATTGCCACACGGTTGAGAAGGTACCTGTTGCCTCCCAAAAGAGACAGACAGCTGTTCTGGGTTGGTCTTGTTTTATTTGTTGAACTGTGCTACTTATTTAATAAGACAAATAAATGCACACCAAGAATAAGCTTTTGTCACCCAGATGGCCACCTCCAGTACACACACACACACACAAACAACATGCATACAAAAGCAAAACTCAGAACTCAGGTTATAGCAAAGCAGCAGTTTTCTCTAACAGGAGCAGACTACAGCTATATATTGGGAGAATTTCAGATTCTCAGAGCTAATAATGCTTAAACAACGCCTGATCCACTTAAAGAATGGGAAAGTGTCCAGAGACATTAAGTGACCTGATTGACAACACACAAGCTATACTTGGAAGCTCAGAACCAAAATCTTCCCCTTAAGGAAGCATCTTTCACAATGCCAAACATTATACTGTTAATCTTTTTTGAAGCCTGCTTCACAGGGACCTGCGACATTTTGCCTGGGTGACTGCGTGCTGAGGAAAGGATGCGATGATTATACATTACAAGACTGCTGGACAGTGGCTCTGAAATGGCTCTAATTTCAAGAGATGCAAAACAGCAGTTCACTGTAGTGCCCGAATCAGAATCAGAGTTTATGGAAGCCAGCTGATCCGTGCCGTGGTATTGCAGATCCATCTGTCCGTGGACCCGGGGGTTATTTTCTGTGGAATCCCTCAATTCTAGAGAGTACATTTGGGATTATTCCATAATAGCAATACTCAGCAACTGACAGAATGTCCTTCCTTGCTTTTCCTGGAAACCACTCTGCGCATATACACACCGAATTAAGCGATAGTAGCTAATGGCAAATTGGCCCCCATTAGCCATCTTTCAAGAAAAACAAAAACAGTAACAGTGATTGCAACAGCAAACAATGAAACAAGCACCTGAGTGAAAACATGTAGCAAGGAGTTTAAACCTTAAGATAAATTTATTAAAAACCAATCTTGATTGACAGAGGTTCCAGAGGACAATTTTGCATTACAAAGTATTTTCTCATAAGGATTCCGAAAAGCATGCTTTTTCCTGCACTAAAATGTATTAAATCCAAAATAAACAAATAAAAATCCCACTATGTGTGTCAGAGAATGTTCATCACATAGAAACAGGAGATCTATGTACCTTTTCCTTGAATACGGACTGATTCTACCACTGGTTTTAGCAATTCAAAGGGGCCCTTTATGAACCCAAACTGCAAGGTTCCAGCAGCTTTTACCTCTGGTCTCTTGGAGGATTTTGTCTTGGAACTCTGAGGCCCTCTCTAAGAAATACAGCCTTCCTGCCAGAGAAGCAGAAAGAGACATCATAGAGATACCTGCCCAAAGGAGCCCAGTCTTCTGGCCATCTTTCCTAAGGCACCAGACATGAGTGACACCTTCTAGAAACTTCCAGCCCAGCTCAGCTTAGAGCTGAACACTAATGAATAACCAGAGTCTACTACATGTGAGATGGAATTGTCCAGATAATCCCAGCATAAATTTTGAATTCAAAAATCATAATGAGAGATAACAATTTGTGTTTTAAGATCCTAAATATTGATCAGTTTTTCATGGAGCCATAGATATTGAAAATAGCATACACCAGAAGCCACCCCCCAAAAACTCAAGAAATCTCTTCTCCATTCTATCATGATCAAGCTATGTTCCTATATTAGAAGAATTCTACACACACACACACACACACACACACACACACACACACACACAGGCTCCTATCTCCCCAAGAATGCAGGATTTATTTCCCAGGACCTGCGACTCAGACAAGATGTCACTCCGGTGCATCCAGTGCATGTGCTTTTTTGTTTACCAGTTGCCCTAGAGCTAGAGAAGTCACTTAGATGAACCTAATCTAGTTGGATATGTGGCTTAAGAAGCAGAGACTTGTTCCTCTGGCTGCTGGCAGAAGAAGACAGATACATGAGGTACAGGAGAAAACGCTACTACCCCTTGGCTCCTGCTCCTTCCTTTCAAGAGGGAGGGGCGGTGTGCACGGACTGCAAACCCCTAGGAGCTCAGTGTAAGTCCCAGTTGGTCAATAAAGTCCCAGTTGCCTCAGTCCTGCAACCGGAAAGAATGGAATTCAGCCCGCAAATGGAAGGATTTTAGAAGGCTGGGATCCTCCCCAGAGCCTTCAGGTGAGAGCCTGGTCTAGTCAACACCTTTGTCCCACCTGTGAAGCTGATGCAGAAGGTCCAGCTCTTCCACACACAGAAGCCCACCAGGCAAACTGTGGGATAATCAATTTGTGCTGTTTTAACCTTTAACTGGATGCTAATTCATTATACAACAGTACAAAACTAATACAGTGAACCCGGTTAAGACACTTGTCCCTGTCATTCTGGTTTACTCTTTAATAAAACAATTAGACTGTCTTTTAGGTTCTCTTCCAAGTATGACATATTAGGAGTTAATAATTTTAGGCCACATAGCCTTCTGGATTGTCAGATCCCCAAGTTAAGCACACATGCAGGGCCAGTCCTGGACCGGTTTTATCATAAATGCTAGATTTCAAGGTTTCTGTGAAAAAGGATACCCTGCATCTTTTTACCACCCAACACTACCCTTATATAATACCAATAGTAGCTGGATATGGTGGAATATGACTGTACTCCAGCATTCTAGGAGGCTGAGGAAGGGCTATCACAAACTTGACCACAACCTGTCCAGTTTAGCCGCTTAGCGAAACCTAGTCTCAAAAACAAACAAACACACACACAAAACCATAATGTCTGGCACTTAGTAGAACCTCACTAAATAGATGATGAAGAAGAAATGAGAGGGTGAGTAAATGAAGATTCAGTAGATGTAAGGTTTACATAAAGGGCTCCCGCTAAAGCCTTTGAGATCATGATGGCACCGGTAGAAGGTGATAGGGCTATGTGGGCATCAGAGGTGACTCGCTGTCAAGAGGTGGGGACTGCCGGGAAAACTCCTGCCACTATGGGCATGGCTTGAAATCATGTGTCTCCTTTTCCAGCCCTTCCCTCCACTCTGCTCCCCAGCACATGGCATGACACAGGGACCTTTTCCTCTGCTATGTCCCTCTGTCCTGCTGTCCTGCCTCAGAGCCAGGAGACGATGGACTGAAACCTCTTCAAACTGCGTACCAACATAAACCTCTGCTCTTAAATTGTAGGTGTTGGTTATTATGTCTCAGGGACAAGAAAAGTTGACTAAGACAGTATAATTATTAACGTAAATATTCTTTGACAAGTAAAGAAGATTATACCAATGAAGGATGGCAGCCAAAGAAAGAATATGACCTCATAATTCTGAGACAGTTTAATTTCTGTGTAGCTTCGTCTTCTCACCTGTGAATGGAGAGATTCATGTTTGCTCCTGGTCTCCCACAGATTATAAAAGGATGGAGGAGCTCTTCAGTGCAAAAGCCCTTTGTAAGCTTCAAAGTTGTGTATACTTAAGGTATCTATCTTGGGACTAGTTTACTTTTCAAGATTAAGAGTGTTCCTAAGCCAAATGGAGTAAACGGGTTCCCTAATTATACCTGAAATGGAGCACCTTCCAGCTGTGACTCTGGCAGCTGCTGGTTAGCAGTCATGTCCCTCTCAGCAGGGGAGCTACCTGCAGGGACAGGAAGCCATTAGCATCTGCTAAAGCAGAAGGTGCTTCAAACTCCAAGGCTGTCTGTGGGTAGGCTGAGGGTCAGAACTGAGGAGAAAGGAAATCACCAGCTGTGGTTTCAAACCAAACGAGCAATCTGGGCCAACACTGCTTCACCTGGTATAAATCAGCCTTTTCCAAGGCTGTGGTTTAAGGAACATACTCCCCTGAAAAACCTCAGGAAGAAGGATTTGGTAGCCAAGTGAATATAGAAAATATGCAAACTCAACCCTATTCCTATTATTTTTGTCATTGTCATTGTTGTTTAATTCAACATTTTCTAATCTTACAATAACATTTCTCCTGTTTCCTCTCTTCACAACATCTTGTAGGATTCATTTAGGTGAATTCAGTGTGTTGGTTCCTGCCAAGCACATATCTGAGATGAGATTATATTCACCACAGAGAGGTGAGACTTCTGATCTAAGGTATGTATGGTCCCCAGGCTACTGACATCAGTATCTCCTAGGAACTAGGACCCCTCTCTCTCAAACCTGCTGAATCTGAAACCCTGGCCATGGGGTCCAGCAATGTATGCTCAACAAACAAACAAACAAACAAACAAAATGCTGTTGTGTTTCCTAATGCAGCTTGATGGGTAGTAACACTCCTGTCAATATAGGAAAGGGGGTGCTAAACCTGTTTACACTCAGAAGAAAGACCTCATTGATTCTCTAGTTTATTTCTGAAGTAGCTACTAAAGAATACTTACTAAACCATAGCATCCCTTCTATTTTCTTCCCTGAAGGCTTCCAATCACATGTATTATAAGATTAGGACTTCAAAGGTAAGTATTCATGCCCTCTATAATTTCTCCTGACATACAGGTCTAACTTTATTCATGACAATAAGGACACTTGGCTATAAGTGCTAATATTCACTGACCACTTACCACGCAGTAGAACACTGCATACATATCTTGGGTAATCCTCACAATGACCGTGTGGCAGAGGTACCGTTATTATCCTCACTTTACAGGTAGAGAAATTAAGAGCCAGAAGACTAAGCATACAGCTCCCCAGATTTAACACCACACTGTTTGGTTCCAAACCCCATGTGTTTAATTAGTCTTGATTTACACACTGCATCTGATTTCTGTTTTCCATTTCTGGATGACACCAATCTCATAATCATTTCTTCATAAGTGTAAATGCTATTCTCTTCAATAAAAAGAACATTCTCCTCTCTGCAAGTTCAACACATAATCATCCCTCAACTTTCATCTCAAATATTTCCTCATTTTGCTTCAGCAAATAATGTGCTGTTATGTGCTGGGCACTTTACCTGTTACTGGGGATAATTTGATTAGCAAAAAACAACAAACCAAACCAAACCAAATGAAAACATAACAGAATCTTGGCCCTCACAGAATCTGTAGTGAAGTGGATGAAATCTTAGCTTCAAAACAAATGTAGATATTGCAAGTGTTAGAAAAATGATACACAAGATGCAGTAAAGACACACTCTAGCAGAGTGCGAACTGGTCCAGTGTTATTAGGCCAAGTTGGATTTAATCTGACTTAAAGGAAATATAGCATAATCTAGGCAACAAAGGGGGAGATTCTCTAGTGTCCACCACCAAGATGTATGTCTTTTTCTTCTCTTCTAACTTTTACCCTTAATGTTATTCTAACTCTGTAATACAGGAAACACAATGGCACCCACTCAATGAGTTAATACACACAAGGCATTTAATTGTGTCTTGTACCCAGTAGGTAGAAAATATGTATCAGGGGTTGCTGTTATAATCTTTATTTTTCTTACATTAGAAGCTTGAGTACCTTGCTCCATAGTGGCAAACTCCTAGGGCTAAGAGCTCCTAGGACCATCACCAGTGGAAGAGCTCTCTTGTCTGACTTCCATGTAAGCGACTGCCAGCAAACTGCATTCTCCCTCCCAGCAGATAAATGTGGAGCCTTGGTACAATGAACAGTCTTGATGGGGTTCACTCCTGTGAACCCCACATGCATGTTCTATCACACGCACACTGCCTGAGAGTTTTGCTTGTTCCCAATCCTGTTCATGTCAGTCATATCTGCTATTACAATATGAAACTAAGAGTAAAATAAAAGGATATGTGGTATTTTTCCGCTCCCAGTGAAAACTTATCTGAATTCTGTGTCAAAACTTTATAAAGGCCAATGGTTAACAAAAAAGGCCGTCAATTTAAATAAAGGAGAAGTAACTAAGAAATATTGGGAAGGTTCATAAAAGTCTAGGTATATTTTTATTTTTCTTAATAAGACAAAACAAGCTTAAATATCATATTTCTGTCATATGAGAAATGCAAAGTATAAATGAATAAAAGAAAAATGTAAAATTTAATAGGAAACAGGGCTATAAATTGTTTGCAAAAAGGAAGGAGACCAAGAGAGGGATGGAGAGAGGGAGGGAGGAAAGAGAGGAAAAGGGGGTTAAAAGAACAATTCAGAGGTATTGTTATGTGCCAACCTGCCACAATGCATGCGATTGGTATGTACTTGAAAATGTACTAAGAAAAATAAAAATTAAAGAACCTAAACTGTTTAAGCAATGTTCTTTAGATTGAAATGATTCATTGAGTGTAGCATATTAGCATATCATGTAGCTCACATTTTGTGTAGCATGCATGCATTCTTCCAACTCCATTTTTTAAATTAAATGACAAACTACTGGTATCCAATTTTGGGTGATAAGGAGCCTTTTGCTTAGACTTCTTACTACATACTAAGGGTGGCATATATATATATATATATATATATATATATATATATATATATATATATATATACAGTACTGGCCTTCCTAGGTCAGGTACAAATTGGGAACCTGAGGCTTGGAAAATTGTAAGAGTGAGTATGACAGCTGAACTGGATCATTAACTTGATTGGATTCAGAGGCGCCTCAGAGATTAGTAAAGCACACTTCTAGACAAGTCTGGGTGGGCCATGGAGGCATGACCTTGGGTATTGCATCTCATCCCTGGCCCTTGCCTTTTACAGTGCTGCCCTCCTGCTCTGGCTGCCATGGGTGAAGCAGCTTTTCTCTTCCAGTCCCTTCCACTGCGCCACTTCTGCCTTGCAGCCAGAAGCCTATGAAGGACGGAACACTGAAACCGTGAGCCATGTTCAATCTCTCCTCCTTTAATATACTCCGTGCAGGAGTAGGGTATACTGTACCAGACACAGCTAAAGAGACTAACGCACTGATCCAAGTTTTATTGACAGCTAAATGGTGGTCACATACCTTGCCTGCCAGAATATAGAGTCTGAAGTTTTAAGACTCCCAAGTTTTAAGACTTCTTTTCTCTACATTATGTGGCTACATTTTGTTACAACCATCCTTTAATTTATGTAACAGAAATACCCATTTTCTGAAAGGAGTAATAATATCATCACCAGGTATCTAGGATCTATGACAATGATTCTCTTATTATTTCCGACTATGCAGATAAGGAAATAGAGGGCTCAGGTAGGTGTGGAGACATTTAGAAGTCACCTGCCTAAGAAGCGGAAGAGCCATGACTGTCTGTCAGTCTAATGAACCAAAACTGACTTGAGCTCTGTAAAATATAAGGTGCCATTGCCCTGTGTCCTGTTTCAGAAGTCTATGGAGATTCAGGACAAAGGCACATAAACACAGAGTTCAAGGAGAGGAGTGAAAACCAGCATGCATACTGAGGGTCATTAGAATCAAGATAACGATTATCTTGGTAGCCAGAAACTTTCTATGGACAGCAATTAAATATGTGAGTAGCCGACATAGTTCAAAAGCTAAGGCCCTGAGATCAGAAACTGAGGCTGATGCCTGAGATAGATTTGATCTCAACAATGCATAATCATATTGTGTTTGGCTATGACCCGGACAGCCAGGTCAGGGCTGTGTGGCTTTCAGAAGTAAAAATAAATAAAAAACCGACAGTCACAGAAAAATGCAAATAATTTTACTGCCTTCCTTCTAGTTAATGTTGCATGGATGTGCTCTGCCTTCCAGGGTTATAACAACAAAATTAGATGGCAGCAAGATGCAGAAAAGAAGCATCAAATCACCTCAACATTAACTACTTAGACCTACTAAGAACTGTGCCACGTTTTATAGAAGTTCTGAGAAATGGCTGTTTAGGTTCTTTCAAAAAATTTTTCTTGACCTTTTCTTTTCCATATATACATATATATACATATGGTTTTTTTTCCCCCAAAGTAATATATTTAGCAAGAGCTCCTTGAAAGATTTGGACCTATGTAGGTTTAAGACAGTCTCCCTTTGCAGTTTCCATTTCCCCCAACTATCTGAAGTTTCAGGGGAGGGTTCGATTTTTAGACAGTCTATTTGGAAAAACCCTGAATGACCCTGGACAGCACTTTCAATTTATTTTCTTCATACATAAATGAGGACAATAATCTGAACATATTCATCATAAGTTAAAATCTATAGATTATATACAGGGTAATGACAATCTATGGATCATTATCTCAACATAGCTTGGAGGCAGATTCTGAGGTAAAAATAATGTTTACTATTCACTGGGCCAAATTTTCTAATAATGTACTATGTGCCAGGTACTGGACTGGGAATTTATGAAAGGAAGAAAGAAAGAAAGAAAGAAAGAAAGAAAGAAAGAAAGAAAGAAAGAAAGAAAGAAAGAAGAAAAAAGAAAGGAAAAGAAAGGATGCATGGAGATGTCTCAGAGATTAATAAACAGATTAAACAAAGGCATACTAACAGACTGAGGCTTGTGATTTAACCGAGAAGTGAGCATGCTAGAAAAGCATATAAAACAAGCTCTGAGATAGCCTTGCAAAGCATGGAACACGCTTCTGAGGGGAAAAGAGTGGAGCTGACATCTGAGAGCACGGAAGGAAGGACGAAGGCACACTCCGCCTACCGAGGTGCCTGTGGAGGGAAGGAAGCCAACACACGAGTGGCCCGAGAGGAAATTAGTGGGGTGATAGCTGGGCAGCCAGGAAAAAGGGTGAAACAAAGAGGCGGGCAGGGAACAACTCAGGGAGGATCTGGAGGTCACTTTAAATTCCATGTTCATCCCCAACACACTGAACAGTTACCAAAATGCTTAAAACAGAGGTGGGACAAGAATGAATTTACTTCTTAAGTAAAATTTCTGATGGAACATAATTGGAAAATAATCAGAGTAGAGTCGAAGTGACTTAGTTAAGAGGCCATTGTACTTTCAGGCAAAGAAAGGTTTAGTTTGAACTACAGGCTACTTATTAAAATTGACTAATTAGTATCATTTGAAAGCAATGCTACTCCAAAGATTCAATTACTGACCTTCTACCAGTATTTTTCAATTGAACTCTTACTCGCTCCTTCTTTTTTGTGTGGTGGGAAGGACCTCAAGAGATAATTAAGCTCCATTGTTTTTGGATTGTTTTAGGAAACAAAAATAAATCACCTTATTTTCCTAAATGAGTTTTAATTTAAAATTGCCATAAACAGCTAAAAGAACTTCTAGTTAAAAGAGAGGCACAGTTTTTAAGTCCTCAACCTGATCTCCACCCGCTTCAAGAAGTGGCCTGCACACAACACCCTTTCCAGCAAACTCCAAGATTAGACGATGTTTTGCAGTCAACGGCACTGACGCATGTGTCTCTCAGTGCTTCTCCGGAGCCGGCACAGGGCTGGTAGACCAGGTGGTCTGTACACATGGCAGTTACTGCACAGAAGCCAGCTGAATTCCACATTTTCTAGTATGATCCTGTATATCTTTTCTACCTGCTTCCATTCCTTCCTACCTTATTCCTCCTTTCCATTTGTCCCTCCCTCTTTTCTTTCTTCCACTCTTTTCTCTCTCCTTCCTGCCTCTTTCCCTCTGTCTTTTGCAATAGGAACTGATTTCCATAGCCATGATTCAGGTTTTAGTCTTGGCATATCATCTAAAAGTCTTGGATTATCTCACCCCAGGAGAGGGAGAAAAACACGGAGAAGAATGGATTCTGCCTGAATTTGCTCCCTGCCTCCTACCTGACAAATGGTCCTCACTAAGTAATTTAACATCTATGCACCTCAAATTCCCCATTCACAAAGAGGGTGCAATTAGTGCTACCACAAAGGGGATTGCTACGATGATGAGGTGAGATGAAAGTCATAAAACAGTACCTCATGCATTGTGAATGTTTTAGTAGTGCTTAACTACTGCTTGCCTTGGACCAAAACTCAGCTCCATGCTCCTCCCTGTGAGTTAGACTTGGAGCTCATCCTGCTTTCATAGCCCTGTTTCAGAAAGCACTTAGAGTTCAGGAGTTTAGATACCACTTGTGGTTAGCCTGAAAGTGATCCTCTGAGGTGATCATGCATAAATTATTATGCCATCTTACAGAGGAGAAAACCAAAGCTTAAAATGTCTAGTGTCCAATACTAGGAGTGATAAAACTTGTAATTCATCTCCCATCTGTTTCTCTTTCTAACCCTATTATAAGGCACTTCTAGTGACAACACAATCCGTGGGAACTTTCTACTGGGCCTCTGCTTCCTTTGAGATAGCCAACTTTAGTGCCACAGTCTGGTACCATGGTCTGATCCTCAGGCCACCTCCCTTAAAGGATAATAGGAAACTAGAACTCAAACAGAATGCATGAAGGGCATTCAATGACTGCTTTGTTGGGCGGTGAATCTCCCACCACTAAACACGGTCTGGATTTAGTCACACAGCTTTCCTCCTAACAATCTCTGTGCCAAGTATTAGGAGGGTCTTGTTCACTGCAGTGTTCCCAAAGCCTGGCACATAGTGAGGTCTCCAGAAATGTTTGTTGGGTTGACCTGCAATGAGCCCAGACCTCCAGGATATGAGTTGCTTGGCCTCTGCTTGGGCTCCAGAGTTGACTCAGGGATTCACAAATGGGGGGCTGCTGTGTGGTGACCCATTCCCTGAATCTCAGCACACCAGACTGAAACTCACAAGCTCTAATCATGGTTCACTTTCCCCTCAACCTTTATAAACTAACCCCAACTTTAGTATCATCGTACATTCCAGCCAGAGTCCTCCAAGCTTTGCACAGAACCTTTCTTTTCTGCTCCACACTGCTAAAACACAAACAAACAAAATGCACTGGATCTGGAGGTTCTGGTAAGGAGTCCTTTCCATGGAGCCCCATTAAAGGATCAGCAAGATCCTTTTAAACTGCCACTTACCTGCTGTGCAGCCTTAGATACATTGATTGCATCTCTGCCTAATGGGTCCCTGCATCTATTCAACATATACACCACTATCTCCTTGACAGAGACAGCGTCAGGACCCCATGAAGAATTGTGTGATCACCAACACTCTGTCTGATTAGGTAATCAGTGTGTGCTAAGATATTTATATGCAAAATATTAGTATTTGGACAAAGGAAAGTAAGAAAGAAAGGAGCTGTCATATGTTGAATGCCTTCCATGTGATAGACTGCTCTAAATCTTTTATGAGGGTTAAAGCAATGAATTCTTAAAACAAGCTTATGACAAAGGCACTATTATTAGCCACATTTTACAAAGCAGGAAATTTAGGCTCAGCAATGTTAGTAACTTCCCCAAGAGTCAGTGTAAGAGGTGACAAATCTAGGATTTGAACCAAGGAAGCTGATTTCAGAATCTTAGCACATCACCAGCTTGATTATCAGCTACAGCAGCTTCTTATTAAATAGCTATTAATGCTTTTTGATTCTTATCATTATTGCTTTACTGTTATTATTATTATCATTGCTATTGATTCATTTCATTTTGCATTATATCTGGCATGGTCATCTTTATTGCTAATTATACTTAGCATCTCCTATAGAACCTTATTAGAAATAAAGAAGAAAAGACTGCTCCAGATTACGTATTAAACTGCATCATTCAGACCTTCAAATCTGGGCTAGGCTTTTAGGTAATAGTACCAAGTAGGAACAACGATCTCTCACTTCTTAGTGTGGGCTAGAAGGAGTCTTACAGCTTCCTTCTTGGTCACGGCCCTTCTTCTGTGGGCTCAGCTGCCATGCTACAAAAAGGCCTGGCTGCAAGGAGCAGGCATGGGTAAGAACTCTGGTTGACAGCTCTAACGGAGATGCTAGCTGACAGCTGCATTCACTGCAGCTCGGAGACTGAGTCCCTCTGGAGGTTCTGCTCAGGTGCACCATCTCCAGCCAACAGAAGTGATCCAGGTGCACCAAGTCAACCTAGAGAATCCTGAAAGGGGACAGTATGGTCCAAGTCTTGAGCCACTGCTTGTGAATGAATACAGCTTTTGTATCACTGCCCCATCTACATTTGCTGCACCCCTAGATGCCAAGGTTTAGCAATATATAGCTGACCTGTCACTAAATGTTACACATAAACATCCTTTGAAATAACAGTAAGTTAGTTAACATTTATTAACCTTCAGCACAGTATTAACCTATTGGTGACTCAGTTTCTTTATTGATAAGACAATAATAGTTAAGTGTTCATAAGACTGTAGTGAGAAGGAAATTAATTTATATAATATTGTAAGATGCTTGAACTTTAGAAATCTCTCTCTCCCTATCTATTCCTTTATTGTCTTTATCTCTATAATCTCTCTCTTTCTTTGCTTCCTTTTAACTGACTGAGCAGGTACTTTACTAGACTCTTTAAATTTTAAAACCCTAATCCTCGCGCTTATGCCGAAGGCAAGCTTCATTATTCAGTTTTGCAAATGACGTACCAGTACTTATACAAAAAGCCCCATGGCTGGTAAGTGACAGGATGAAGCAGAATTTCGACCTGTGTGCAGCTGATGCCCTGCGCTGCCTCCCTCTCCCATCCTGCTTCAATGCGCCCCTCAGTGAGACAAGTAAGGATTCGGTGACACCTGTTGCCATGATAGCACCTGCTCAGAGCACTCATCTCCAGCAGAGTTCAACAGGCAGACAAATTGAAGCTGAGCAATCATATCATTTGCAAATACAAACTTGCTCAGCTAGAGTTGGCCCAAGGTTCCCAGCCTTAGCGCCTCTGTCTGACACTGCTCCATGGCAGAGAGGTGCCCTGCCGGTTTGAGAAATGCTCATTAAAGCCTCAGACTCTGATGCCAAGAAGCAGCCCACAGTTCAGCTCTCCTGGGAAGGCTTCAGAGCCCCACACCCTTATGCTGTCACGCCCCATGCCTGCATTTGATACTCTATTAATGAACATAATTGAGTGACTTGCCAATGGTGGAATGCCAGACAGCCTCCCCAGTCAGGGCAGGAGGAATGTCTGGATTAGCTGTAATCTCCTGGATTCTAGACAGTACAACAAGGACGTATAGGTGCACACGCAACATATAGGCAGAGCTGGCAAAGTGGGTTTGATTTGGTTCATTCGTTCTAAGAAGAGATATCTTTGAATGACACTTATGTCACTAATGACTCTCAACTATGAAATGAACTACAGCAAAGCTGCTCTGACAGAAGTTGTTTGGAGAACCACCACGCCTATCTCTTGCTGCCCTGAGATGCCTTCATAGAATCCCTGAGATACCACCGTGGACAATTGCTAGCAGCACACCAGAAGAATGAAGTTGGAATGGCATAGAATTGGTTCCTGGCTCCTTCCCTGTGTCCCTGGAAGGAAAGAAACCCTAGACAGGCATGTAACCCTGTCTGGCCAGTTCTCCTCTGTACCACCTAGCATATTGCTAGTACTTCCATAGCATATTTGGGGCAAGGTGAGACAAGCCAGGCAACCGACCTCTTCAGGACACACACGGCCTTGGGTGTGGCACTCCCATTCAGTGGCTGGGCAAATGAATGTTTCTTTAAACTACTGTCTATAGCTACCCTACTTGTTTTACCTCACTCCAGATATCATCTAAAGCCCTCAATAAGTAAGTCAACTGATTAGCTAACCAAATTTCTTCGCAAAAATCTACTTTGCTAACACATTTTAAAATTAAATCAGTATCACATTTTAGCAAACAGAATAAAGCCACAATATTGGGACTAATGCTCTCATCCTTAGTCATATGAGTCAGAAAGAACGCAGAAGCGGAAAGTTCATGGTATGGTATCCCCGGTATCCCCAGGGGAGTGACTGTAAGATGGCCCGTGGACACACAAGTTTGTGGATGATCCAGTGTCATATAAAATGGGGTAGCATTTGCATAAAACCTATGCATATCTTCCTAAATACTTTAAGTCATCTCTAGATTACTGGCAATTCTTAATACAATGTAAATGCTATGTAAATCACTGTTGTGGTGTATTGTTTAAGGAATAAAGACAAGAATAAACATCTGAATATGTTCAGGATAGACACAATTGTTTTGAGTATTTTCCACCTGAGGTTAGTTAAACTCATGGGTGTAGAAACTGCAAATATGAAAGACAACTGCATATTCAGGCAACAATGTGAAATTCAGCATGACCAGAACCAGTAGCTGAGAAACAGTACAGAGCATTCTTGATCTGCATGATGCAAGGCCTTGCTTACCACCCACAGGGAACCACCTGAGGGGTCTCTGTCACAGCAAGTGCAAGCGAATGGGCACGGACTGCTAGGTTGGTGCCTCTGGCAGCAGGGATGGTGGTGAGACATACCTCTCTCTAGGCAGCTGGTGGTTGGGATTATGGCGGCAGCGCACACTGAGGCTGAAGAGCTTCCGGGCGGTGCGTTGAATCTTTTGCCTCTGTGCCTCTGTGGCACTCTGCAGGAGCTTGTAGCGGTTCTGCAGGTCCCAGTCATTGCCCCAGTGCTGGTGGATGCTACCAATGGTCAGGAAGTGGTTGCTAGGGAGATGCTTCATGAATGATTTAAACTCATCTAGTAAAAGACAAAGGCCAAGAGACAAGGACTATTAGCATGACCACCCAATCAGATGCCCCTTCTCACATGTCTCCCTGCCTGTATACTGGAGCCCTACAAATAAAACCCTGTTGGGCGAGGTTCACAGAACATTGCACTAGCCTGCTCTGCTCTTGGAAGACAGGACCAAAGCCACTGTGCCTTTTAATGCAGTGAATCTGCATATCTGCATATAACATCACTGCTTGAGAAGGGTTTCCCAAACTTCATAATAATATTCACATCTTCTTTGTGCTCATTTCAAACAGAGTCTTTGAATCAAATCACTATTTTCCAGTTAAAAGTTGAAAATAACATTTTTATACAGTTCTACACAGAAAATCACTATTGCATGCTCTCAGAAGAATACTAGCTGTGGAAATAAATATGAAAGGAACAATATTAATAAATTCTAGTCAGATACTGTTGCCTGTTAAATGATCAAGCCACCACACCTTCTTTCACTTTTAAATACAGGAAATTAGCACACACTGAAGAGGTGATAAGGGCATATTAGCATCAAACTGAAAATTCTTCTTTGATGCAATCTAAAGGTTTGACAAAGAATGGAAAAGGGTGAATCTCCCATTTAGGCTCCAAGTGTTATTTGAAGCTGTGAGTGAGGGCTATCAGCGATGATCTCCCCTACTGAAAAACTTGAGTACAAGTGATAGTACTTGTTTTTACTCTCTGGTGTCCTTGGGAAAGGTTTTACCTCAGTTTGTGGTACTGAGTTTCTGAGCATAATGGGCTACAGTTTATGGGCTACAGTTTGACACAATACTAGAAGTTATTTAGTTCAGATTTCTGGCTTTACATGTAGAAGAATGAAACACAAGGTCAGACTGAGAAAATGATTTTCTCAAATTAAAACAACACGTGAGGAACAAAAGCCAGGTCTAAATCCTCAGCTGCTGTTTTCCAGTCTAATACTTCCTGCCTCCTAATTCCATCATTCTCCTCCAACTCCTGGGACAGCTGAACTACTGGTGACAGAGAGAGAGAGAGAGAGAGAGAGAGAGAGAGAGAGAGAGAGAGAGAGAGAGAGAGGAAAGAGAGACAGAGACAGAGAGAGTCAGAGAAAGAGACAGAAAGAGAAAATAGAAGGAGAAATACTTCTTTTGTGTCCTGTTATAAACCAGCCAGGAAATTTCACTCATATTACACATTTACTTCATATTAAAAAATGCTTACATAACTCTCAGGAGATACCAGGCATAACACTAAGCACCTCACACTGATAACTGATTGTATAGCAAATCTGTATCTGTGTGGTAGACACTTTTAGGGAGCCCCCATCTTACAGAATTAGGATATGGATAAAACAGCTCTTTCCCAAGGCCAGAGGCCCAACAGAGGGTGGAATTAAGACTCTAACTTGAAGCAATTTGTACAATCTAAATTAGTATATTACACTTTCTGTTACTGTCCTGAGGTTCTACATATTGAGAGAAAACAAACAAACAAATAAACAAATAAATGCTGATTACCCAAGTCTTTGTCTCTTAGAGAACCTCAGGCACCTTGTTATAGTCAGTAAGACTTTAAAGAATGTATATCACGTCTCCACTTCTGACCAGCTGTAGAATCTTTATCCTTTCAAAGTTTCAGTCTCCCCATTTGTCAAACAGGTATGACAGTGTTTAATCCAGATGAGAGAGTGACACAGGCCAGCGCCCACCTCAGCAGCGCCTCACACAGCACATACTCAATGAATGATAGATAGTGCAGACACACAAAGGCAGGGTTTCGAGCTGGAGTGTTCCCCAAACGCAGGCATGTTGAAAGTGAGTCCTCCTCCTGGCACTAGTGGGAAGTGGCGAGATAGTAAGGCAGGCCTAGGGCAGTGATGGTGAAACTGTCAGAGACCCAGGGCCCACACCACAACCCACAGCCCACTTATTATTTGCAAAGTGTCAACATTATAATTAAATGTGAATACTGAAGTTTTAGTTTAGAAAAAACAACTCACACAACTCATGAATTTATTGTAGCCAGGGCTCTGCATGCCCATTTTGTGCCATAGGGTTGCCATCAAGGGCCAAGGGGAAGGAAATTAAGCCATTCAAGCATTCTTTGAAGGGAATATTGGGACACTGGTCACTTCCTGTTTGTCTTTATTTCACTTCTGGGTCGCTATTAGATGAACAGCAGAAATCTCTGAAACACCAAGTCAAAAAGAACCTTTCCTTCTTTTAAGGTGATTACCACAGGTGCACTGCCAGAGAAATGAAAAGCAGACTGATGAAAACAATGACAAGGAACTCTATCCTCTATCCTGATTGATATTCTGTGAGCTGCCTGGAGCTAATGGGTCTGTTCGGTTGGCCCTGGGCAGACTCTTCCGGGGAAAGAATTGCAGCTCGTCTGGTCGTGGGTTCTGTTGGACTCAGAGGACACAATGGTCCTTCCAATGAACCCAATTTCAGATCTGATGAGGAAATATAATGTAAAAGTTTAATGCTTTAACTTTCTTGAGGGTAGAGAGAGGAGCCTCTCTCCAGAAACAGGAGGTATATAGACTCCCACTTATATAAAGAAATAGGGTACTGTTTGGCCACCAAAATCAAGGAGCCAGCAAAGAATCCACAGCTTTTACTTTAAGGTGTTCATTCCTTCTTCCAAATTACCCAGGGTTAAGGTTAAGGGCTGAAAAACAACAGAATGAATCATGATCGCAAACCACAGACATAGGTGTGAATGAATGGACTTGTATACATGGGTTAAACCTTTTCTGATGGACAGTTACAGGATATCTAGAGGGAATTTAGGCCTTGTGGAGAGAAAGTGTGGTATAAATCATTTCCTTTCAGCACAGCTTCCCAAGTCCTAAGCTACCCAGTCAAAGAGGTTTCCCTTCCCTGGGACTTGGGAATATATCTCCAAGTTCCTACCACTTGTGCACATCACCCATATTTCCCTCTGCTTTTCAGCAATCAGAATTTCTCCGTGAAGGCTTTTTATCAAATGCTTTTTTTGTTTGAGGCCAAGTAATCATAACACATTTCCATCATGAACCTCTCTCATATAGGTTCCCAGGATTTCGAATAGACTAATGGGTACAGGTTCACAAAGCATCTACAGCTACATTCAAGCGCCATGACCCTGAGAGAGCAGAGTCCCTGAGGAATTGTGTGCACCCAGAGCGAGACGGGGGCGTAGGGTTCACGGTAAATAGTTATTGCAAATATCGTTTCATGGAGCTCTGCTTTTATCTGTGGTACACAGTCGCTCCAAGGTAAGAGTTTGCTTGATCAAAGGGTTTTTTTGGCTAAAGACTTACATAAATTCAAACATTCAAAACACAAACATGTCCTCTCATTTATCAGATGAGGGAAAGAAAGCATGGATTGGGTTGGAGTGGAATTAATAAGTTGCAAAACCTGCTGTGAGCACTGGATTTGGAATAGAGGATTTCATTTCCAATGCTGTGATTTACAGTGTAACCTTGGGAAAGATTCTGAATCTCAGTGTCCTCCTAGCTCTATAATATGGGAATATCACTGCTTACTTTAATGAAACTGTTGTAATGGATTTAAGAGATAAAAAGTTGTTTTTAAAAATGCTAATACCCTATATGAAGGCCCATATTTTAACAGCTATTTGAGCACACATTATACACTAAATACCTCCTTGGCCTGTCTTCTTGGAAGTCTCAAGGATTCTCAAGCTTATCATGTCTAAAAATGAGCATGTTGTCTCCTTTCCAAACATCCCAGGGTTCTAGCTCAGTGAAGGGTTGCAATGCTTATCAAGTTATTTAACATGCATATTAAATATCACTCCTGAATATCATTTCAATCAGTTTCCTCAAGTCTCATAGCCACAGTGACATCAAATCATTCTAATTTTCCCTTCTAATTATCTCAGTATCTCTGCATATGTCAGTGTTACTACCTGCCCCATGTGTAATCCACAAGGGGGGATCATTTCTCTCCTAGGCATCTTGTGCCTCCCACTTATCACCTTCATCCAATCCTGCACTACAGTTAGATACTCAGTGTGAGATCATGACCTTTTGTGACCTTACTGGTCACATCGGCCTCCAACTCTACATTTGTTTAGAACAACTTCTTGTGCTACACAGGGACCCTTGAAATGCTATCATTTCCATGGTTATAAAATGAGTGTCTGGCTTTATGACAAAACTCAAGGGTCCATGAAGGCAAATAATCCAACTTTAGATCTCACCCAGCTTGTGACCTTAGACAGCTGATCTGACTATCCTTAACTCATTTTTCTGATCGATGAAAAACAGGAAGCAGCTAAATCACCAGAAAAATAACTTATGGTCTGTGAATTCTTTGACCATCTCTATCACCATATGTCCATGCAAACATACACTCACACGCCTGAATTAATATGACTACTTCTGACCCTCTCCTCTTCAGATTGTGCTCATGTTGGTTTCTGGGTAAAACAGAGGTACAACACTCAATGCCCATGACCAATTATACGACACATGTTATTTGATGGAGATTTCCTGAGTGCCTGCTCTGTGACAGCTTTTTTTCCTGGCTCTGAGCCCCAATGTGACAGAGTGTCTGAGTTTTCCATCACAGCAGTCTTAATTCTAGCTAGATGAGGTCCCTTTTCTAGATTGGGTTCAGGGCCACCCGTGCCCTAGTGCTAGGCCGGGCTGTCTACCTGAATTTTCCAGGTCCTTGTATGCCTCAGCCCACGCCTTGGCCATGTTGGCCAGCGTGTACTCCATGACCTGGATGTCGGTGACCGGGCAGTTGCACTGCGGGAACTCCTCGGCACACTGGCAGCGACACTGGCTGTTCCGGCACACATACTCCCCCTCGCCATTGCACATGATGTAGCTCAAGGCCGACTGCACGAACTTCTCTTGCAGATACTGAGGGAAGATGATCTGAAGACCTGTTTGAGAACAGCAAGAAGAAAAAATGGAAAGGTTAAAAGAAGGTGTTTCATTAACAGTTTCCAAAGGTGATACATGGGAATCTAAAGCTGCTAGCTTTCTCCTTGTACAGTGGAAACCAAACTATTTCTGGGCCTATCTAGGCACAGACAGGCATAATCAGTGAGCCTGCCATTAGCAAAGCTTCCAATTGGGTTTTTCAGATCATGACCTGGGCCATCTCTGGAATGCATGCTCTATGCAGTGATGTTAGGACTGAGATTACAGCAGATCTGATATCTACCTTTTCCATTTGGAGGAAAAATCTTTTCTTGGAAACACAGAGCTATTGTTTATCTTTCCTTAATTCCCTCATTTCTTTTATTTCCTTTTCTTAAAATATGTATGAACCCTATTTATGAAGAACGAATCCTGGGGAAGGCATTAAGTCTACAGATCTTAAGAAGGAAAATAACCACAATAGTTGTCATAGAGGAGTTTTCAATATACTCAGCGGGGAGAGACATGGACACACATCTTTACAGCAGAGCTTTATATCAGACAGCAGAGGCACCATAGGAAGCAATTGGACAGAACAGCAAATAACATCAAAATAGCAGGGAAGCCTGTGTACCAAGAACAGAACTTGGACTGGTTGAAAAGCAAGTGAAAAATCATCATGTTAAAAGAACAGGAGAGTTACTTTAAAAAGATAAACAAAAAGAAAGGAAATATAATAAAAGAGTCTGAAAGTCCCAGGTGAATGATACAAACTTGGATCAATGGGGTGCAGTGCTGCAGGAAGAGAGGTTTTATACAGGGTCAGAGGTCAAAGTGCAAAGGGCTTTATTATAGACCCCCAAATTTGGACTTTTCCATATGAATTATAGCCATATGTTGGTTGTTTTTAAGGGTTAAGGTTATGTAATTATAGTAATATAGTAAGATCATATATAGCAAAACACAGTAATATCTGTGAAGGATATCAGAAATAATTTTTTTTTCTTCTTTGCTCTTAAACATAAAAAATCAAGGTCCAGTAAGGGCACAGGGTTAGCTCATAGTTACAGTATGAGCACTCAGGACCACATATTATAATCATTAATTTCTGTACTTAAATCATCAAAGTCACAACCCTGGGAGAGAAAGATGAAGAATAATTTATTTGGGCTCGAGCAGTACTCCGATCCCTTGAAAAGTCAGCAGTGTAGCACCTTTATCGCCCATGCTGCCCGCAGAGAACTTCAAATCTGCAGTACCCAGTTCATTGCCTGGGAACCTTCTCTGCACCTCATTTGGAGCTGTTAACAGTATTAACCTTGGATGGACATGGAGATGACAGTATTACTTCCACTGAGTAAAGGAGAACTGCATTCTAGCTTGGTTAACTAAAAAAATAACAGTTTTGTCATTCATGCCTCCCGGATACCCCTCATTCTACTCACTGGGATAAGGGATCTGCTGAATAAGCTGGGCATTTCTTTCATTTTGGACATCATATTTGTGTTTGTAGATCTCTCTCTCTCTCTCTCTCTCTCTCTCTCTCTCTCTCTCTTTCTCTCTCTCTCTCTCTAATCATTTAAACCAGTCTTCATATGGAGACACAAAAAATAAGACTTTTCAGAGATGCACTGTGGGGTAGGAAAAGATGCCTCCAGTGTGGCTATGGCAGGACACCAGAGTCCTGCAGGAAACAGCTGATCATTGCTGCCACTGAGCGCCTTTCCTTACTGCATAAGCCATTGCAAGCAAATTAGACAGTCTTTCTCTATGACTTCCTTTTCCCCTTCTGTTCAAATGGAGACACTTCTAGTATCTACACCAAAGGAATCTTAACAGGAGCAAAATCAAAATGTCTACAAATTGTGTGGAGTGTGGAAAACTTCCTGGCATATAACAAGCAAACAAATGTTGCCTATTCTATCTATATTTGAGGCAAAGAAGATGATAAGAATTATATTGATGGTGGTGGTGGTGATAATGATGATAATGACTGGCACTACTCTGATTAAATTTTTATAGATTCAACCAAATCTTTAGGATAAATAAAGGGGGAAGTGATAGTGGCAGGTATTTAATAAAGAGAAGGACATTTTCAGAAGGCAGGCTTCAGATATTTGGAGAGCTTGCAGAGAAGGAAGGTGTAGCCTGTGGAGCTACAGGGCTGCTCAGGAAAATATACGTGCCATCTTGTCATCCTCATGGAAGACATTCTATTAGAGGGACTCATGCAGCTGGATATGATCCACTGTAGAACAGGGTAAGCTCTGTCCCAAGAGGCAAGGAATCCACAAGAGACAGTGATACTGAGAAAGATACTGCATAAGAGTATGAAACAGATACAAGAAGGTCACGAAAAACAAACTGTAAAGTCCTTGCACATGGAGTTTTCCATTCTTTCAGAGTAGGTATTACTGAGTTATTTTATCGGTATCACCCTTTTCTCTGCCAAAGCAAAATTTATTTTTAGCTGATTCAAATCCCCTATAGGCAATGGGTCTCTGGATTGGGGTTAAGTTTCTGTTGCTAAAAGGAATCCTATAGACTGCATTCTCAGTCCTATTTTTCTAGCTTGCTCATCATTTTCTTTCTCCCTTTTGTAGGGAATAAAATATTCTATTCTTGGTCCCAGCCCAAAAGGAATTTGGGGAGTGCATTTTTAGAAAACTGTTTCAAATCATTTCTCTGTTTGGCAAGAATACAAAAGCCAGTATTACCTACCCTATTTAATGCAACTAAAAACATGAAATTTGGGGCTGGGGGTTTTCTGGGAGCAGCTGAAATGGAAAACTGGCTGCTCTATAAAAATGGAAACGCAGGGCCTGCCGAGCTGTCTCTGAGGCAAAATCTCCTGGGCAATTTTGAAAGAGAATAATGAAGACATAGCAATTAAAAAGCACTTTTCTGCAAAATGTCATTACTGTTTAAAGTTACATAACCATTTCTACGGCAGCGGAGGTTCACACAGCAGTCACAGCCAGTGTTGTCTCCTGGTGACCTGTGTCCAACAAAGAGGCCCATTGCTGACCTCCAAGACTGGCGCCTGAATCCTGCTAGCTTCAATGGGAGTCATAAATAACTTGGAGGGCGATTTGGCCTGTGGAACCACTGCTTGAAAGATATACAGCTGCCGGCTGGGGTGGAATATTCTGTCCCTACAGTTCCCAAAGGCACACACACACACACACACACACACACACACACACACACACACACCAAGGAAAGAAAAACTGAAAATGAGAGAAAAAGGCCACCATTATCGCCAACCACATAAATTCTGCCTTGCAAAACCCAGCAAGGCAGTGGTTGAGAGTTGCATTTGAACACGAACTGAACATATGGACTATTTCCCTCCCAATCTCATTACTGTTTTACTTTTTAAATCTTGTTATGTTTTCCAGCGGAATGGTTCTGTGATGCACAGAGCGAGCGGCCGATGTGTGGGTGGTAACGCGCCAGTGCCTGCCTCCTCTGCTCCTGATTCCTGCTCTACCCTCATGGTTCGTCCCCCTGCTTCACCTTCAATACAACCACAGTGCCACGTTTTTTGTATTTTTGCAGGTCTGCTTTGTGTGCTGAGATCTTATTTCTCCGTCACATAATGGGCTATCCCTACGCCCTTGTCTCCATCTTCCCTCTGATCTCCGAATAGTTTTTTCTTGACACACAACAAATGAGACACGGCGCTGTTTTTCTCTGCCCTTTTGACACTGCTCTTTTTACAGTCTTCCCTTCGCCCTTCCCTGTGCCTGGAATTCGCTTTTTCCACATCTCTGTACAGCTCCCTGTTCCTGAAATGCAGATCTTCTCATACTACTCAGACTGAAAGGCCTCTTCTCTCATCCTCAATAGGATGAATGACTAGCTTAAATTATTCTATTGATCTGGAATTTTCCCATGTCCCTATTTTTGGTGAGGCAGAGCCTCACCTGCCCTCTCCAGATCCCTGAATGTACAACAAGGTGGAGCCCGGGGTAGGCTGCTAGTTTTCTAGTTCTCTTCCTCATCTCAGCTGGGGAGAAAACTCTCTCATTAGGCTTTGGCAAAGCCCCACAATTAAGTAACAAATCTCGAAAGTTGGACTGGGTTTTCAAATACTTGGAGTCCTTCTACTCTCCAAGGGAGAAAAGCAGGGACTGAGATAAATCCTGACTTAGTGTCTCCTAGTGACTCCAGCGCAGAGCAGCCTGGCAGTGTGGTTCAGCCTCTCTGAACCTCAGGTTTTGTTTTCTTTTCTTTTCTTTTCTTTCTAGCTCGTGAAATTGAAATTCCAGTCTCCTTCTTTAAGAATAAGAACAGAAAAGGCATCAACAGCATTTGAATCACAATCTGGTTGTCATAGAATGAAAGATTTTGCCAGCTCCCAGCCCCCGGAAAAATGACAAATAAGTTTATTGAAACTGGAACCTCCAATGAGATGTTATTAGGAGGCATGGCGTGTGGGAAGTGATTAGGTTAGATGAGGTCATGAGGGTGGTGCCCTCATGATGAGATTAGTGCCCTCACCAGGAGAGGAGACGAGAGAGCTTTGTCTGGCCATAGGCCCATGTCAAAGAAAGGCTGGATGAGCATGCAGTCCAAGGGCATCTGTCTATACCCCAGGAAGCTGACTCTCAGTAGTCATTGCAATTGGTGACATGTTAATCTTGGACTTCCAAGTTCCCAGAACTGTGACAAATACATGTCCCTTGTGGAAGCCAATCTAGTCTATATTATTTGTTACAGCACCCCAAGCATAAGATACTGGCCTAATTAAATTTGTAATAAATATTAAGTTTCCTCATTTATTCCACATCAGGCCTAAACAGGTTTCAGTGTGTAAGGGACCCACAGGGAGAATAGTCCAGACAGTGGAACTAGCATGTGAAAAAGCCTTAGGTACCAGTACTTCTAGGCAAGGATCAATATGATCACACTTTACTTTCATACTAAGATCCATCTCCTTTTATTCTTTTCCTTCCAAGTTCCCTAGAGGACAAAAAGGTTCTTGTGTGTGGAGGAGATCAAAACTCTGAAAGGAAAAATGGCACATAGAAAACATCTATGAACTCATTAGAGGAAAAGCATTTCTTATAGCAACAAAGGTTAAGGACCTTGTCCATTACAGGCAAAAATTATGAGGCTCAGGGAAAGAAGCGTGGCTCCCTGAATAGCTGAGTTTCAGTCATTAAAGGGCAGCAAGGAACAGAAGAACTTTAAAGCAAACAGTGTCTTGAATTCCTGGAGACATTCAATGACCTTGTCAATATTGCTCCCTGAAACAGGCTTCTCATTCATCTGGCTACACTTTCTGAGTCTGGGAAAATTTGGTGTCTAGAAAAGAAGATGCAAGAAACAAAAGTTAAAAATGCAGTGAAGACATAGACTTGATAGAAACGGTTAATTTCTTCCTCCTTCCTTCAACAAGTGGTGAATAGGAACTTGTTGAAAAAGATAAGAGACATATAGTATCTTTTAACATGTGCTTGGTAAATATATGCTATTATCTAATAAAGCAGAGGGACTATTTGGAGATTTAAAACTAAAGCAAAAACTTCAGACATAAGATATAGAGGTTTTGATTTGTGGTTCAAACATTAAAGAAACATTTGGTCTGGCAGATAGTAGGTGTTAAATAAATACAATTCAAATATTGAATAAGTCAGTGATTTATAATGAAGATGGAAGGATACAGGCTTAGCGATAATAATGATGGAAGACTTCTTGCTGGTAGTGGGTTGGCTCTTAAAATCTAAGTCCAATTCAAACAGATAAAGGCAGGTAGCTCTGAATGGCGCAACAGACAGCATAATTTGAGTCAACATGGGTTAGTATATGATTACACTGGATTGATTTGTCTTGTTCAAGGAAAAACCTAGCATGGGTTGATTTTGTTCAGCTTTGTTTTATTTTATTGTGCATTTTGATGTCCTAAATTAATGGCAATTTTGATAGATTTTTTCCCTTTTCTGATCCATTTTGTTGAACATTAAGTATATAATCTTTTACACTGTCAAGAGGAAGAGGGGAAAAGGTTCTGTTTTGATAGAGTGCAAATACTTTCCTACCCAGTCCTCACATGAGAGTACAGTCTCCTATAGCGATCTCTGAGTCCTGTAAGAGCTCCAGATGTTGTCTTTTACCTGCTAGGCTGTGCCTGTCAAACTCTGTCCATTTCTGAAATGCTTAAGGTGGGAAGAACAAGGACTGCAACTTTTACAAAAGGTAGACTTGATCCCTTTCCTTGTGAAAGCTCAGGGATTTCAGACTGGCAGATAAAGGACTTTATGGCTCACACAGCCATGCTGAACTCCAGTATAATGAAGGCATGCAGGTCAATTACCCATCTGTTTGTGTTTCTGTTGCTGTGAATTACAGTATCCATCGCTGACAGCTCATTGGAGTGGAATGAAAATAAGACGGTAATTCACTGGGTGAAACTGTGCAGAAAGGGCGAAAAGGCTATGATCTCATTCAGAAGTTCAGCCCTGTCTCTGTGATGGATCATTTACACTTTGGGAAATGAAGAAAGGCAGCTACCTGAGGGGCAAGAGGGTGGGTTCTGAAGAATCAGAAGGTGCCCCCTCTTGGTAAGAGTAGTTTGCTCTGTTTGTACCTCTCGGCATCTATCCTGAAGGATTTTGAAGATACATTTGGAATCCTTAGGTGAAAAGTACAGGTTCAGGACAATAACACCACAAACTTTTAAATTATCTGAAGTTTTAAAGGAGTCATTTGCCATAGGACCAAGGCCTCTGTCAGGGTTTATGTCAGTGGCCCCCAAGCCTTGTGCAATTATGGGCTCAACCAAATCTAGCATTTGTGATTGGTTTGTTGTCTAGAACTTGGATTGGTGATGTGAGTGTTTCACCTGCCCAGGGGTAGAGCCAGGACACCACGTATAGGTGGGAGGAAGGCGTATCTCTCTCTCTTGCCAGTTTCTACCTTGCTGTTTGCAGCTGGCATGAACTGCCACCCCGCCATGCCACCCTGCCTTGGAGCCAACTGAGTATGGACTGAAACTTCCAAGAACTGTAAGAAAAAAACCTTTCCTTACCTAACTTTGGGCATCGGATATTTTGTTTCAATGACAAATAAAAAGTAACTAAGACAGCCTTCCTCAATATTGGAAATGTACAAGTAGAGTTTCATAGTTGACATGGCAAGAATGTTTTAACTAGTGCCAAAATGAGGCACTCCCTCCAATGTCCTCACTCAAAAAAAAAAAAAAAAATCTCCTCTGAACTCAGGTCCAAATAGTTTATTTTGGCCAATGAAATCTGAGTGCAAATGATGTGCCACTTCCAGCACATGGCTCCATCAGTTTCTGTTTTAATCAGATTAAAAATGTCCCAGAGAGAGGTCACCCAAACAGCAAAGTCAGACTGTGACCAATACAGAGCATGAGCAGAAACATGCATTTACTTTAGCAAACCACTGACAGCCAAGCATTGTCTTCACATAACATAATGTAGCTCTCATGATAGGGGAGCTGGCAAGCTTTGGCAGATGAACCAAACTGATCTGCAGCTTTCTGCGACTCAATTTCCTGACACTCAGTTCTGCAGGGGAGGAGTTGAGTTGTGGTAACACAGACCATGTGGCCCACAAAGCCTAAAGCAGTTTTCATCTGGTTTGTGAGTGACAAAGATTGTCAACCCCTGTCCTATATGGCCATTAAGATTCACTGCAAACTTTATTTTTCTGTGATTTTATTTGGTGTCACTGTTTCTTTATTAAGTATAGATTGATTCAGCATCAAATGAGTCTCAGACACTCTTCCAGACTCTGAACAAGGGAGAAAGAACTAGAAAAACTCTCCTCAGTCTTAATAAACTAAATCTTTAGTGAGAGAGACAGATAGAGATGAATAAGAAGTAGAGAAGGAGTTATACTTGCAAAAGGAATTGAAAACAGGCAGGCCTCTGAATTCCAATTTCAATTTTGGAAAAGACATAAACTATGAAATCACTCAGGATCAGGAGGCCAATCACTTCCTTATTCAATTTCATAAAATTTCAACATTAAGACACTCTTGAAGCTGTAAGAAGAGATTGAGTCAGTTTAAATACAAGCTTCTTCACAGACCCATGATCAAGCCAAACTTCATTCCTATGAGAGTTGGTGCTATGGAATTTTTGAATTAAGCAATAGCCTCAGATTCCTCTCTTGCCCATCTTTCCTTCTCTGTTTAACATCTATTGCCTTTGTCCTCCAAACACACCACATTCCCTCCTGTTCAGACTTTACCTCCGGCTTTTATTAAATGCCTGACCCTGGAAAAACAAAACCGCTTAAATTTCCTCATCTTTAGTTTCCTTGTCGATGCTTCCACCACAAAGCTGGTGAAAAGACTAAGTAAGTGAACCAATTTTGGTGGTGGTTATGTGACTGGATAAGTTTGTCAAATTCATCAAACGATTCATGTGAGAGTAAGTTTGTCTATAGGTAAATTACACAGCAATTATTCTAAAAATCTAAATGATTTGAATAATCCAGCATTTCCCAAGCTGTATGTCCTGGACTCAGACAGGAAAATGTGGGTACGTGCAAACACTTTCAGGAAACTCTATGTACCTAATCTAACTCTTGAGATTCATAACACACATTAGCATTGCTAAGGTACTGAAAAATCCTGCAGTAAATAAATGTTACTCAGCCCATGTGGAATAACCTCGAAAGCAGCCAGTGATCAACCACAAAGGTTGATTTCTTGCCGTGTTTCATGTTGGCCATGCTTTGGCTCTACTCCAAATGTCTTCATCATTTCCAATTTAGGCCAAAGGGGTATCTTTCATGGTTATTCTCATAACAAAAGGAAAAGAGAAAAAAAAGACAAGCAATGTCTCTTAAAGTATCTGCTCGGACACCTGGCATGTACCATTTCCTCTTAAATTCCACTGGCCAAATCAAACCACATGGTCAAAGTCAATGTCACCTGGATAGACAGTGTACTCTTCCCACTACACAGGATTTCCAATTACACAGAAATACACTGGAGCATGCATCATCCTCTTAGAGAATGAAATAGCATTGCAATTACAAAATTTGTTGTGAAAGAGCCTCATTTTTGTACCAAACTTTTTCTTAAAATAAAAATAAATTCTTAAAATTTAATTACCATGTGATCCCACATATTCACACTTACATATGCAAAAGAATTGTAGATAGGTATTCAAACAAATCATGTCAATGAATTTCTTAGAAGCACTACTCACTGCTGTTAGAAATCAAAACGTAGAGATAACCTAAATGTCTATCAACTGGTAAACTAAATGTGGTATAAAGAATGGATGACTAATTCATAAAAAGGGAAAAAACCCACTGATACAGACCACAACAGGAATGGACCTTGAAAATGTTAAATTAAAAGAAGCCGATGATAAAGTCACATACTGCATAACTCTGTTTGTTTTCAATATCTCCGATAGGAAAATCCATAGACACAGAAAACAGTTGCCAGAGCTGGAGGGAGGGAGAGGAGGGAATGAGTGCATGTTAACAGGTGTAGAATTTATGTTTGGGCAATGAGAACATTCTAGTCGCACAGCACTGCGAATGCACTTAATGCCACTGAGTCGTACATCTTAAAATAGTGAAAATGTTACATTTTATGTTGTGTATGTTTCGCCTCAATAAAATATAAGATTCAAAGCAAATTAATTTGGCAGTTCAAGCTAATTTAAATCAGTCAACATTTATTGAGCACCTATTATGAGACAAACACTATACAAGGGAAAAGTGAACAATGAACACATAAAAAAGCATATGGCTTCTATTCTCAAGGATCTCAGTTACAAATTAGTGGCTGCTGTGTACAACTGTGTGCAAGACAGAGTGTATCTGGAATATAATAAAAGCTCATCAAAAGCGCTGCGCTGCCAGTACAAAGCAGCGCTTCATCCTAAGGCGAATTGGGAGGGAAAATGAGAATTGGCTGAGTCATTTTAAAAAATAAACAGGTACCATGTCAATATTCAATCAATAAATTAATTGTCTAGGGTGACTTATTTAGGCTTTGGCCATCCTGAGTGCTCAATTCCTGCTCAGTCAATGAGATCGACAAGGAATCTAATGGGACGCTTTGGTTAAGTAGACTAAATTGCCACATTGACCACACATCTGTCAGGATTTCCATGCTGCAGACTTGAGTACATGTTTATCTAAAAGGCATTGCCTCATGTGACCACATATGACAGATATCACTCCCTGATATTCTTCCTTTCAGTCTCAGCTCGCACCTGGTCTATGTGCACTCAGAATTGCCACCTCCTTCCTTTCTACTCTGAGTCTTGAGTTCCCTCCAGACTCCAGGTTCTCCAGGTGAGAAGCAGTAACTTTTAGAGCCTTATACTCCAAGAATCTCCTTAGGGTTAGCAATCACCTATTTCAGGGTTATTTGGTATTTTCTGGGATTAGGTTCTTTCTGTGACTATGAGAAAAGTAGTGACAGTCTGTAAGATCTATACATAGACAAATGGGTGTGTCATTTTATGAAAATGAAAGGTTCTCTAAAGTTGATAGCGTAACTTATACAGTGTTGGCACTGTAGTACTGGCACATGAAATAAAAGAAATATCTGTTCTAATAACAACAATATGCCTGTCATCTCAGCATTTGGGAGGCTGAGGCAGGATAATTACTTCAAGTTAGAGGCCAGCCTAGGCTACCTAGTGAGTTCAAAGCCAGTCTGAACTACATTGCAAGACCTTGTCTCAAAAAACAAACAAACTAACAAACAACAAAACTGATAATAATCTGTAAAGCTGGAAAACAGGATTTACACAAGATATTGATGTAAACAAAAGAGGTCTACACTGGGCACATCATAGTTATCCCTAAATAATAGCCACGATTACTACTGTATGAGCACCCTTATTTTCAGGAATCTGTTTTCTAATTCAGTGTCTCACAGTGGCTGTGAAGCACGTCTATTCTTACTCCCATTTTGCAGACTCAAATATCTAGGGATGTTCAAAAAGTTATTGAACAAGTCCAGGGTCTTAACACTATCATCTCTTCTCTACTACCAGCCGCCATGCTCTTTTCTTTTTTATTGAGACTTTGGTTGATGTCTTTACTTTGCTTAGTGAGAACAGCTCTTCTCCCACTGGTAAGGAAGAAAACAGGGTGTTTATTGGCACATTACGGAAAAACTGACATGTGGAAGTAGCCAGCTGGGTAGAAATTAGCGATCCTATTTGTCATCAAGATGTTGCTCTTTTATTGAACAGGCTGCATACACAGAGCCCCAGGAAGGTAGAAACAAGGATTCTCATCAGTGCTTCCCAGGCCAATGGCAATCAGACAAGGGAAAGCTTGGTCTGAAGTGACTGGCTGGTGATGCTGGGCTAATTCTTACTTAAGACTCATCCCAAAGCTACTCCTGTAACAGGCAGATGGGACAATCACTTAGTGTGACTCCCTGAGGGAGCCATATGCAAAAGAGACCTGCTCATATCCTGTCTCCTCCTCCTACAGTGCATTTGGGCAGGGGCTCACTCCATGTCTGGAAGGTATCCTGCTGACTCGGAGCTCCTCCAGAGGAGAGTAGCCATTTTTCAGCCCAGGTGCCCAGGAATGAAAAGTTAGGGAACCTTGGCAAAGAGAGTTCATCTCTTTGAACTTCAGGTTCTTCAGTCGTATAATGAGGAAGATCTCCCACTCTTAGTTGGTGGGGTGGAAACAGGGATAAAGGAGGTATGCACAATACCTAAGAAGGAATAGCAGCTATTAAAAAAAGTTATTTTAAAAACACTGGCCATAGACCTTATTTCTGTTCCCTGCAAAATGATTTTGAAGACAGTCCTCTTCACTCTACCTGTGATGTCCAACTACAGAACAAAGACTTATGATATTACTCTTCCTTAGGTGACTCCTCTTCTACCCCTAGGGCTTCTTCTCTCTTTCTTTCCTCTGGTCCCCCCACTTTCTTCACTATCTTGCCCTTTCCTCTTCCTTCTGTACCCCCATCCCTGAAAACCCTCCTCTACTTGTCAGTCTAGCAGCAATCACACAAAATTCAATTCAGTGATATGTTTTGAGCCCCTATGTCCATGACACTGCATTAAACACTATGGAACAAAATTGACAAGGCAAAAAAAAAAAAATCCTTGCTCTTAAAGAGATGAGAGCACAACTCCTATAATACCAGCAAGGGGGAGGCTGGGGCAGCAGGACAGAGAGTTTGAGGCCAAGCCAGACAAAGTAGGTTAGGTTAGATCCTGCTTCAAAACAAAACAGAAACCCAATAAAAGAAAAGAGAGAGATGAATATTTAAGGGAGAAGTCTATTATCTAATAGAAAAGATAAAACCCAAACACCAATGAAATTTTTGCAAAGTGAGGAAGAAAAAATGTCACCCCATAAACAGATGTAATTGAAGAAGTACAGAGGAGCCAGAGGAAGGACTGCTCTGCCCAGTCCTATAAATGTATGCACGTGTGTGCGAGACACCACTTCAAACAGTTCTTGAAGTCCAAGTAGACCAGTATGCTAAGATGGGGGTGGAAGCCACTGCCGGCAAAGGACAGGCTAAGCAAGGGCAGATGAATGGGGAAAGAGAATGAGGCAGAAGGAAGGTGATCTTCATGACTGGATGTAGCAGGCATTGTCATTGCTCTGATTACTTGGCAAGTTAAGAGTTTACAAGAAGCACTTGTGGGGAACTCCCACCTACATTGCTCCAACAGGCTTCAGTACTGAAGGTGAGACAAGAGTGTGGGTGGGATTCCATCATGGAGGTCCCTAAGAGCCACGCCAGGAAGTTGGTGTGCGAAGACCAGGGATTTGGGAGACGTATTCAAAAGTTTTTAGCAAGGGTCAGCCCTGATTGACTACCCTTTAGAAAGATTAACATGAAAGTATGAGTTAATGTACACTGCATACCTACCACTGAGAGGAAAATTAATCACTTGAGTGATACATAAAGAAACAATGATAAAACTGAAGTTTATCCTTTAAGCAGCCAAGCATACCTTTTATGCAACTGTATTTGGTTTAAGTCACCAGGATGTGATTCTCCATTGTGACTAGCACTGTGGTTGTTCTCAATAATTGGTGCACCATAAATAATCACTGAGGCTTTGTGAATTGATTTCCTGAGTCCTTACTAGGTAAGGAACACTGCAGTTATTTATTTAGCACATATATACGCACATATAATGAGCATTTGGTATCAGCTAGGCCATGATATGGCTCCATATGCCATGGAAGTTGCATAGATAAATAAACCAAATGTTTTGTAAACAACATATTAATAGAGGTGGTAAAAATAATACTTAATACTTAATAATCCTTAAACCAAGGGAGACGTAATGTATATTTTCATAAGCTACAATAAGTGGCCTATGTTCACTCAGCAGGAAAACGGTAGAACTGGTACTTAAGCTAAAGTCTTTCTCAACTCAGAGCATTTCCTGTAAACTCTACCTAGGATCTATTTGCACAGGAAGAAAATGACAAGGCCATACTGTAAATCGACATCCGATGGCTTCATTGAAGAGGTCACATTTGGAGGATTTAATTCCATCACCCCTGCTTAGATGAGAGCATTTGATGCAGTAAGAAAGGGACAGGCCCCCTTGAAGGAATCTGTCCGTACAAAGGAAGGTGGTTGCTGCATACTGTAGATGCTCAAGGAATGGCTGCTAGGTTGAATGGAATTCACTCTCATAGAATAGCTGGGTAAACATTAAGAGAAAGTGTAGCTCACAGCAGCGTGGTTAATCCACTCACTCATTCACCATTTTACTCCTTCAGAAAATATTTTCTGAGCTGTATTTCTAAGCAGGGCTCTTTGTACTGAAAAGAGATGCTTCTTTCACACTAGAATTTATGCTACTAAAAGGAATTATTAGTAATGGGTGGTTCTACTGTTGGTTGGCAAGCCCTAGGTTAAAAAAAAAAGGTCAGGCAACTGGGAGCCTGCAGGGCAAGCTTTCTGGGCAAAGATGGAAATTAGGAATTGGAGAGAGGATGTGCAAATACAAATAAATAAATAAATAAATAAATAGTCATAAATAAATTGAACTTGATTTTTTTGTGTGTTTGTTTGTTTTCAAAAAAAGGACCCTGTAGAAAAATGGAAGAAATTCCATAGGCCCAGAGTATAGATATGAATATATTTTGGATAGTGGAATAAGACAGAACCAAAAAATAAGCAAGAGTTAGATTAGAAACAGATGGGTACTAAATCTAAACTTTGTATCAGAATCTCCACAGAGGGTAGGAAGGGTTTTTAAATGGGAAGGAACAGGGTTTGATTTGGTTTGAAGGAGACCACAGTGGCTGCTCTACAGGGCCAGGGCAGATCGCTGAGGTCAGAATCAAGGAGGCCGGTTTGGCAATCATCGTAATGATCCAGGGAAGGGAGACCTAATAAGATGGCGGCTGCATCAAGGCAGAGAAAGGTGACAAAATCCCTCTACAGGGGACATTTGTGTTGGGTACCAAAAGACAGACGGACTAAACTCAGTGAAAAGGAGGAGATCTCGATAATCTGGATGCATAAGTGGTAAAAGATAAAACTTACTCTGGATGGAGCTGAGAGTTCAAAGAGGGTCACAGGAAAACAATAATAGGGGCCAAAAAAACAAAGAAGAAGAGAAAGGAGAAATGAGTTGAAGCTAAGAAACAAACTGGACCATTTGAATGTGAAAATAAGAAGTGGCTCTCAAAACAAGCAACCAAGCAACGGCCTCTGGTGAGCCTAGCTAAGGGTCTGACAGAAGGCAGATGACGCTTCTCCTGACAGGGCCAAGCTCCCACTCTACAATAACCTTCACTCTCCCCTGCTCCATCTTTCTCTTCCATACATGTGATGAGCCAATAACCTCACACTTTTTTCACCAACAAATATAGTGTAAGGCATTGAATCTAAGTATTCCATTCACAGGAAAGCACATTATTTTTGTGCAATAAGAAAATAATACTTTGCTAATTAAACTATGACACCCCATGAATCATAAGCATTCAAATTCCAGAGATATTAAAGTCCAAAAAGTCATGCAACTTCAATCTATGATAATTAATCAAGAAGTTTATGCCCCCATTACCATATCTGTGTATTGTATCATCTCAGATTGATCTTTTCTCCTTTTCCTCTTTCCACAATGGATAGGTTCTCCTACCTAAAGCAAATGATTCCAGTTATCAAAAGACTCTATTCACTCTTATATGCCTAACATTGGTCATAAAATCACCGCTTTTGCTCACAGTATCAGTTTTCCCTCACTACAGAATAATTCCCATAGTCACATATGAGTTTTGTTTCTATGTTTAACAAGAAGGAAATAAATCACTTGGGGCCAGGGATTTAACTCAGTGGCATAAGCACCTGCCTGGTAAGTGTGAGATCATAAGCTCGATCCCCGGTACCAAACAAACAAACAAACAAATTGCTTGATTCTGTGTCACTTTATGTAATTATGACATTAACTATAATATTCCTCTGGACAGTTCGCTTTTGAACTCTTTCATTCTACTCAAAGGATGTCACCCCATCATTGTATTAGCACATCACTTGTTAAGGTCACCAATGATTTTCATATTTCTCAATTCAATACTCGGTGCTCAGTCTTCACGTTAAGATTTGTATCTGCAGCATTTGATACAGCTGACTACATGCTCTACTTGATATCCAGACTACTGCACCATCTTGCCTTTTTTCCTGTCTCCCAAGTAACTTCTGAACTTTTTTTCGTGTGTGTCTCATTATAATACCTTCATCTCAACCCTCCCTTATTAAATTATTTGTGGCTCAATAACTGTATTCCTTAATTTTTCCATCTATACTCTCCCTCAAGGTAACCTTGTCCAATTCAATATCATTAAATAGTATTTATATGCTAATTGATATAACCAGTTCTCTCTTCTGGCCTTCCAAATACCCACTTGACATCTACATTTGGATATTTAATAGGCTTCTCATCTTTCGGTTCTTCATATGCCAACAACACCAGCCCCTTCCAGAGTCTTGCCATATCAATTAAGTGGCAATTCCACCATTGCAATTGCTTAGACCAAACCTTGAGGTCACCCTTGACTTCTCTTTCTCTCTTTCATAAGCATTTTCCACTCCCTTGTCAAATAATGACTGTACTGTCTTGTACATGAGTATTCATCAACTTAATCACTCTCACCACCTTCACTGCAACTATCATGGTCTAAGCCATGGTTTCTCTCACCTTGATAAACACAATAGACTTCTAAGTTGGGTCCCTACTACTTGTCCTTGATGGTCCTTTCCACTCAATAGCCATTGTGAGCCATTTAAAACCCAAGTCAGGATAAGTTACTTCTTTGCTCACATTTCCATTGGTTTCCTATTTGATCTAGAGTAAAATCTAATCTGAATTCTTACCATGCTCTACAAATTTCTACATGGCCTGTTACTTCATTGTCTTTCTGTGTGCAAAGAAAATATCTCTTTGTTTACTTGTTGAGCGTCTGCTTCTACTACACCCAAATAATAAATACAAGCTCCAAAATGATGGAATTAGCTTATTCACTGCTCTCTGTGTCTCTTTCTTAAAGCAATGTTTGGCATAGCTGATGCTCAATTAATAATGCTAAATAAATGAGCTAATGGATGAAAAAATTAACCTCCAGATATTTGTAGATTTCAGAAAAATATTCTCGCTGCATCTTTTCCACATCAGTGAACTATTGAAGCAGAGTTCTGCTCTCTGTATACTTCACCAGATGGATACTAGATTAAATTACATGACAATGTCAGCGAAACACACAATGGTCTTCTTGGAGAGAGAAGTATAAAAATAAGAAGTTATCATTATGCCATTAGTGTTATTACCACTAGTTCAGCTGTTGCTGCTATGACTACTAATGGCCTCTGATCATTTCTAGGTCCTTTCTCTCTCATCTGTAATCTCCTTCTCAATCCTCTTCCTTTTTTCTATTTTCTATTTTGGCCTAGTTTTGCCATTTCAATGAACATTTTGTGAGGCACCACAGGGTGAAGGTCACTGGGGTCCCTTTCATAACACCCTCAATCTACCAAAATAAGCCTCTGCAAAAACTCCCCTCCTAGCCTCATTAAAAGGAATACAGAGAGGAACAGAGGACAAGACAGCAGCAGCATCTCGAGAGGGAGGAGCTCTAAGGTCTGGGTTCTAAGTTAGAAATTCAGCT
Organism: Hydrochoerus hydrochaeris; assembly: GCA_004027455.1. Classification (NCBI taxonomy): domain Eukaryota; kingdom Metazoa; phylum Chordata; class Mammalia; order Rodentia; family Hydrochaeridae; genus Hydrochoerus; species Hydrochoerus hydrochaeris. The sequence continues at coordinate 68,683 of PVLA01000304.1, read as the reverse complement.
CCCACATGGAGTGACTTCTCTAAAACTCAGTGTCCTCACTTGCAATACAAGGATGCTACTGATGCCTCTTCCTGGAAATCATGTGAACATTAAAAATGCGGTAAATAAACACACACACACACACACACATATACTCCAAATAAATAAAATATAAACAGACCAACACAAATCTACTAAAAATAAGTGAGTATGCGCACAGGCGGAAGCACCAAGTACACAGTTTCTGTGGCTACTTCTGTGTGCCATAGCTGCGGTCCATGCAGTTTGCCCTCTGGCTGGACTGGACTCACTGTCCTCCCTCTTCCTTCCCTCTCCTCTTCATCACATTTTCCCACCTCAGAGGAGGTCAGGATGGAGAATATTACTAAATAAATGTGTCACAGATATACACTGCTTATACAGAAATGCAGATATATAAATATTATGCGTCCTCTCTGAATTTTCAAAGCAAACACATCCACAGGAGGCTTCCGAGGCTGAGAGCACCGCAGCGCCATCCAGAACGTCTGCCATCTCCCGTTAGCTTCTTCCGCCTTAACCTCCTCAAAAGTTAGCACTTTCTGGGACTTGTAAACTGTGATTCTTGCTGTTAGTATTTGCAAATTTTGAACTGGACGGGAACAGTATGTGTTATTTTTGTGTCTGGCTTCTTTTACTTTGTGTTACATTTGTGAAATTCCTCTATATCATTACATGAGAGAATATCAGTCATTTTGTCTCATAGTATGAATGGATGACAATGTTTCCATTCTTATTGTGGAAAGACATTTTGAGGGTTCTAGTCTGGGCTATTTGAATAAAGTTGTAGTGAATATTCTTTTTTTGTGGACATGGATACATTTCTTTTTTTTTTTCATTTTAAATTCTACATCTTTTTACGTTTTTTAATTTTAAAAGCAAAACAAAAAACAAAAATAATGCAAAATTTAAAAAAAAATAAGAAACTAACACCAGTTAATATATTGCATATTACTAGCTTCAAAGTAGTTATTCAGATTACAAGATTTTCGTATAAAAAATGATTAACAGCTATACTACTAATGTCTGTTCACCAAAAAGAACAGTTTGTGCTTTCATTGTTTGGTTGTTGGACACCTTTCTGTTTGCTTATTTTCAGGATTTGGAATAGTTGGGTTACCAGGCAAAGACTTAGGCAGTTTTTATGAAACATGATCAAGATTGTAAATAATTTATGCTTCCAAAAGTGACATCCATAAGTTCCTACTGATCCACATTGTAACTCCTCAATCTTTTGGGGCGTTCCTATTTATCACAATGATTATCATGCTACCATAGTAGGTTGCGGTTTAATTTACAATTTTCTCACACCTAGAAAAGTTGAGTACTTTCTCAAATGTTTATAATATTCTTGCTGTAAAGTACCTGTTCATGCCATTTATCTACTTTCTTTCTTTTTAATCAGACTGGCTAGTTTTTTCTTACTTATCTTGGTCTATTAAATATTCTATAGAACAGTTCCTTGTCAGATACATGCATTATGAATATTTTCTTCTGCTCTGTGGCTTCCATTTTCATTATATTAATAGTTTATTTTGATAAAAAATAAATTTTAATGTAGTTCAAACTTCAGGTATTTTTAGTGTTTTTACCTCTGACTGAATCAACCATTAACCCTTGAAAGCAATTGGATATTGTCCTGAATTACATTTTAGGAGCTTATTTGTTTTACCTTTCAGTGGAACAATATTACTGTTTCTCAGATATCTTTTTTCTATGACTTTTGCACCTAGAGGAATGGAATGAATTATTCTCCTTTGTGAATTTCCATAATACTATTATGAACTTCTGTAATTATATCATATTATATATTACCTTAAATCATAAATGTTGTCCTAGTTACTTTTCTCTTATTGCTGGAACAGAATACCTAACACCAAGTTTAAGGAAGGAAAGGTTCATTTAGCTCACAGTTTGTGGAGGTTTTAGCTAGGGTGAGTATAGCACTCACATCTCCCTGCTCTCCTCTTGCACAGACTCTGGCAGTATACAAAGTGAGGACATTGGCCCTTCGCTGAGTCACTTACACTTCTAAACTCTTAAGTTGCCAAAATAAGCAACATTCTAGAGAGGGAAGGGCATGTCCTCTATAATCCAGCAGGTAGAACTACTGAGTTACTTAATTAAACTTCTAAACTTCTCAAGTTAATAGAATGTATCAACAATTACAGATGTCTCCCTTTTTATCCTTTATTACATCCCTAGATCCCATCCACCAAATTACTTAAATTCTTCATAGCCTTTGTACCACATCCAATTCAGTGTCCTTCGTAAACATCTCTAGAATTGGTCTGTTTCTTTGCACTTCAGCTGCCACCTTTGTGGCCTAAATCCATAGCATTTCATCCCAAAAACTCAACAGCCTCTTCACTGGGCCCAGCCTCTAACAGAGCTTCCAAAACAGTGTCTCCACGCTACTTCCTCTTTAGAACCCTCCCACAACACATCCACTGCTCCCAAATTAATGCTCGGCTCATTACTGTGCTGCAGAGGTATCACAGGATTTGAAGGATTATCTTGTTTTTTTTTTACCACTGATGCCTCTGTTTTAATCTCCTAAGACGTTAATTTCCTCAAATGCCCTTTCATAAAGACTCTTCTGCCTGCCTCTGTATCTATGTCCCATCTTCCTATTCAATGCGAGTATCCTTTATCATAAGAAACTTCCTTGACTCCCTAGTAAGTTAAATCCTCCTTCAATCTGGTGCCCTCTGCCCCTCATATATTTTCAGTTTTAAAATTCATGACATTTATTGTTTGTTTGAATCCCATCTTCTCTAGAATAAAGTGCACATTTCCTTGAGGCAGAAACCTGATCTGTCTTGTTTATCACTTTATCATTTTGCTATCTAATTACTAAGATGGATTCTTAAAAGATATTTGTTGAATTCAACTGATTTGTGCTTATGTGCCCAGGGTCTGGTATTGGATTTGGCACACAGTCTCAACAAAGACCTGATGATTCATCATTTTTACAAAATCCTAGAATCAGCAGGGGAAAGAACTTAAAACCACTTACTTCAATTACTCAACCCAACTGAATAATGCTGAAGTAATCTCTATAATATCCCCACCAAACACTGTCTACTTTTAATTCACAGATAAAAGAGAGTCCCTGCATCCTTCAGCAGGTCATTCCAGGATTGGCCATGTGAAAAAGAAAAGTCTTTTTTACAGCTGTGGACATGCATCAGGCATGCAGCATTTGCCTGGCACGCCCAAGGGCCACTACCAAAAAAAAAAAAAGCAGAAGAAAAAGTTCTGTTTTCTACTAAATTACAAGCTGGGATTCTTGTAACTCCCTTCCCACTGTATTGAGTTTGGCCCATTTTATCCATATTAATGAAGTTAACTCTCTCTCATGACACACAGCCTTTTAGGTCACTGCAGAGGAGTCTTTTGTGGTTCAAGTTAACTGTCTTTTACTGCTTATCATAGGACACCTTCCTCCTGACACCACAGGAGGTTCTCAGTTTCCTTCTTAGAATGTGATGCTCCCACGCAAATCCAGTCCTCCAAGTATGCACTGACAAATCCAAAGGAATAGCACAGGACTCTCACCTTTTTTTTTTTTTTTAATTTTTTGTATAGCATGTTTGCAGTGATGAAATAAATGGCAAATCTGAACTGTAGAAAGGACAGATGCTTATAAAATAATTGCTTTTAGGGGAAATAGATTCAAAATGAGATATAAAACTTGAGATACATTTAGAAAGAGAAAACACAAAGACCCAAAGTGAGGAATCTATAGACCTTCAGCTTCAGTGCTTTCAGAGGAAGTCAGCCTCTACGTTTTCTTAAAATTCCCCCACTTCCTGGATACTAACATTCTACCAACCCTGCTAAGTGCACTCCAAATATAACTCATAAGTACCCCCAGCCTCACCACTGCAGCCAGGCAGTGATACACACACACAAGTGCCGCGCTGCCTGCATTTCAAACTGGTTCATTTTTCACGAAGCTACTCGAGGTATCATATGAAGCACCTTGTTGAAAATCCTAGGAAACTCAAGATGGATTTGCCTCCTCATTCATTTACGTAACAGGTATTAGCAAATTGTTCTGCCCACCCATCACATAAAGGGGAATTTTTTAATCCCCCCCCCTTGCATTTGAGGTGTTGTGTTGTCTGTTTTTCACTCACTACGTTAGCCTGAATTTCCCTGGGAAAGGCTCATTCAGAACTGCCAGGTGACCCTACCAGAGCTTCAGCAGTGTTTTCCAGTTACCTTCTATCACAGGTGCATGAATAAAAGAGTTGCCAAGGAACCAAAGTATAAAAGTCACATTAGTCTCTGCTTCGTTCTACCTGCCAATTTCAGCCCAGCTTGCTCCCACTGACATTCAGAATCACCTTTATCATATACCTTGCAGGAAGGTCACATTTTTAGTCTGCTCAAACTTAAAGCATGTCATTTTTTTCTCTGACTATAAAATTAAGACATAATCATTCTAGAAAAGTTAGAAAAAGAACTAGAAGCCCAAAAGAAAGGATATATAACCTAACCATGCAGAAGTAAGCTCTTTTAACATCTTGGCATGTTATCTGGCAGTATTATTTTGACTTCTCCATTACTTTTCATTAAGATCAGGCCATGCAATCAATCACAAACCTCCCCTATGTTAATATCAAACCATTTTTACTTATTCTAGAAAATTCTTTATGAATAGCATTTCAGGACTTGCTTAATATGTTGTATCAATGCAACATAAATCACTTAGCCTTCTTGCGGAACACTGAGATGATTCCACTACTGTTTTTGTTGTTTTCATTTTATAAATCATCTTTCTTAAAACAATACCATTTGTCCTGAAATTCTTCTCAGGTTTTTACTGTAGTTTCCTCTCTTTTATATTATGTGAATTACAAAAGGGTTAAATTACTGAAATGTTTTTTTCTTTAAGGCAATAAATGCATTTTGAACAACTATCATAACCATGACATATATCAGCCATCAAAAATACAATCATTTAAAAATATCAACAAATTATTCTTTATGATGGCTGCATTCTTACTACTTATATCGTAGAATGTCATTATTTCTCCTAAACAGCTGTGAGCATAATCACTTTCAAACTCTGCTTAAAGAATGTGTGTGTGTGTGTGTGTGTGTGCACACGAGTGCATGCATATATTTGAGATATGTGATGAGCAAATAAGGAGCAAGAGAGTTACAGAGAATAAAAAATTCTATAAAGTGTTCTATATTTCTTAGAATCAAATAACACCTGCCAAAACACACTGGAGATCAAAAACACTTATGCAGAAAATTCAGATGATATGATATAAAACTTTAATATATATTAGGTCTGGGACATCTATAAATAATGCTGTTTAGACATTTTCATCAAAATAATCAGATAAAGCCCACATTTCCACACATTCTCTCTGGAAACTAATTAATAACAGTGAATTTAATGTCCTGTGTATGTAAAACTCACACAAATCATACCATCACTGTCTAATTTCCATATGTGTAGTTTTCATTGCTTTTTCTGTTCTTTGTCTTCATCCTGCCTCCAGAGCCCTCATCAGCCTCTCCTCCTCACATTGTATCTGTGTTGCTTCCCTCCCTTGCCTCGCTTGCTCCCCAACTTCCTACCTTGAAGGTGCAGTTTGCTCTCCGTGCTTTGCAGAAGGACGGAGCTCACAGAGTCCAGATTGTCATAGCTGTTACAGCCCAGAGGCCCTGTGCGCGTCTCTGTGACCTGGAGTGGGCATCAAATGAGACAAGTGTGAGACAGGTGCTCTCATCCAGGGCAGACCCAGAAGAAGTATTTATTCCCTAGCAGAGAGGTGTCTTTTGCCATAAGACACAAATGATTCCGGAAGCATTTGCCCATATCTGAAGTAATGCTTAATGTCAAAGTGTAAGCAAAAAAGCAGCTTGGTTAACACACAGACTAGAGCCACATGCCTGCTGCCTATCTCTGGTTCTTACTTCACTCGGTCACTGGAAGTATGTGAAGAACTAACAAAGCACAAGTTCTGTAATCAGAAAAATCAGTCCTAAGTCATAGTCAGGCCAGTTACTTACCATTCAACATAAAGAAGTCACTTAACTTCTTAAGTTTTTGCAAACTCAAGCTAGTGTCTTTGAGGTTGGTCATGAGGCACCGCTGATGAGGTTAAGTGCCTGATACAAGAAGAGTGTTCAAGAATAGGCATCCAACCACAAGTGTCTCTACCAACTGTGCTGAGTACATATGCAGATTTATTAGGCAAAAACAATAACATTGTTCACATTTCCAAAAGAAGTTTCAGCCACAAACATAATGAGTGCCACTGCGGTCTTCCGAGACTTGAGGTGTTGTGCGACAGAAGAGTTATTCAGAAAGCACCCATGAGGTAACAGTGGTTTAGGATGAAGAGGCCCTTTCATCCCTGTGCTTCCCATGAGTTGGCACTGTTTCGATGCTTGCATCCAGCTAGAAATTCTCAGCCTCCAACGTGAGGAACCAGAGTTTGGGTGATGACCCTACATTCCTCCTCTGCCTTTTTCCACATTGCCAGCCTTGGACTGGTAACTTTCCCTTTGTGATCCTCATCCTCCCAGTCTATACAATGTTAGAAATCTTCTCATTCACCCAACGAGGTAAGATCACATTTTAATGTGTTTAAAACATGGGAATATAATAAATACATTGTGAGTAATCGGGTTTTATTTTGAGTGAGAGTGAAAACTACCAATTTAAGATATACATACTGAACAGAAAGAGAAATGGGCAAATTTTCCCATATGCATCTCTGGCTAGTCTTCAGCAAATCTGGGCATAAGAAAAGTTCCAGGCCGTTGGAACTTGAGATAGTGGTGAGAAATGGAAAGAAAAGTTCAAGGGTCAAACTGGGTGTGAAAGCAGCGCTAGTGTAAGAATGGCTAGGGTAAGAGAGGCCTCTGTACAATGTGTCTGAGAAACTCCTCCGAAGGAGGCCGACTACATCACCAGGATGCACAAAAGAGGATTATCTTCTGACAGAGCTTCAATGTCTCAATTCCGCATCCCATCCAGTGGGGAGAGAACAATTTGGTGATAATGAAAACCAGGCCTTTACCGCTCTCTGACTCTGACAGCTTTGTAAAGATCCCCTCTGGACGCAGCATAATCCCCCCAATATAGGTGATTCTCCCAGGATGAGCTGGTCCTTGCTTTGTCAGTCTGATTTATCTGTCTGCTTACTACTCTGCTAGTAACTCTCTCCCTCCCACATATTTCTTTCTTTCTTTCTTTCTTTCTTGGTCAATTTCTAGTTCATTCACCTGAGTCCCCTTTGATGTTCCTTGTGCTCATTTTCCCCACAGACATTTTGGGGCGTCTGGATGTAAGAATAGAACTGCATTTTATTCAGAATACTGAGAAGCAAAATGACGATGCTATCTAGTTTAAGAAAATTTGAGATGGAAAAAATCCACACAGAACCTCACAAGAAGAATCCTTGATTTCAGGGATGTCCTCCCACATTCCTGGTATAGGGTTAGTTTCTGAACTTAACATATTTTAAATGGAATCTTTTTAAAGTTCCTGTGTCTAAGGCAATAGGTTGAAGATCCAGAACTGTTCTACTTTCCATGACTGTTTAAACTTGACTAATTAAATACACTTACAAATTTACTTTCTCAGTAACCACATACAGCAAGTGTTCAGTAAGCCCAAGTGAATACTATCTACTTTCGTGGCCAGCATAGATGTGGACATATGCTTCATCTTAGAAGGTTCTGTTGGGCAGTGGTGGTATAGACAAGCATGCTTCATCAAACAACCATGCACTTGTGTGCTGATTCTTGTGGACAAAGTTTATTAGAATGCAGCCATTTCCATTTGTGTCCATACTGCTTGTGTTCTATACAGTAGAGTCAGGTAGTGATAACAGTGGTCATATGGGCTGCAAAGGCAAAAGCATTTATTATCTGGCACTGTACAGGAAGTGTATGGTCTAGTATATTCTATAGCTGTGAGACCCTGGACAAAAGGCTTCAACAGTGGGCCTCTCTTTTACGAATGGCAAATGGTCCAGAATCGCTCTAACCCACATGATAAAACAGAGGATGAAAAAAAAGAGAGAGAGAAAAGAATAAATGAAATAAGTGTTTGAAAAATTACTTTTTTAGGCATCATTAGCCTGACTCTTGCTAGCAATGTGCTCTAGGGAAAATCATGTACTCATGAAAAGCCTCAGTTTCTTTAGCTAGAAAGGGAGTTGGAGAGTCAGTCATACAGGACAGCTATTTTGAAGGGATGAGAGGACTCCTGAAAGTTATGCCATGACAATAAGCAGAGTATTCCAGTGAACCAGCACATGTGGCCATCCTAACAATTGTGCTCATGTGGTTACAGGGCAGGTGCCAACATCTGTCAGGAAGTTGCCAGGGATCACCACAAGTTACATGTGTATAAAGCCAGGAGCTGTATCTGCCCGTCTACTCTCAGAATGTCTGTGTTGCAGTGTTGCCATCTTGAAATTCTGGAGTCCAAATCCCCTCCCACCAACTTGTACCTTGATTGCTCCAGTTGATATCTGGATCTCATGGAGCCTCCTCATGGTGCCGTCACGGTCCACAAAGTAAGACGATGCAAGCTGGTGCAGAGCTTCCACACTTTGCGTGGCATTCCCTGACTTTCTGTCGAGGTGACTTTTGTCCATATACATGGTCAAAGCCTCCTCTCCTGCATGGGAAAGGACAGAAGATAAGGAAGACTGAGTCTCAATGTGAGAAAGAGAACCAAGGTACAGGTGATGCAAAGAGCCTTGGATCTTCAACTGAAGTTGTTCAAATTTCATTCTGCCTCAGAATCAAGGCCATGATGAAAGAGAAACTGCCTAGAGGTGATGATAGATACCAAACTCCATTAGGACCAAGGTCACTGAAAAGCCCTCAGCCATTGAATCCAGCTCCGGCTAATCTAGTTCGTGTTTGTCACCAGCTTCTTATGTAACCCACTTTCCCTATTCTAAAAAAGGTTCAGACTTTTCTATCACATGATGCTTTCAACATATACTTCCTTTTCTTCTGCTTTTTCTCTGTTTCCTCATCACAATTCAGTTTTTCTTCTTCTTCTTCTTCTCTACTCTTCTAGATAGACAAATAAATGAATATATAGATAAATAATTAGGATGTAGAAACTCAGAGACAGAAATTATGGCTAGAGAAACCTATATGCTTATACAGTGAGATAAAAATAAAATTTCAGCTCTGCTAAGATAAGTGCTGATATTAACTGTGGGTTTGTCCCTTGCACAAAGCACAGTGCTTGGCACACAATGAATACTGACTAATTTAACTCATGGTACTTGTTCACTCATTCAATATATTTGTAACTCCTTTTCATACACCAGGCACTGTGCTTCTGAGACCATAATAGAGTAGACATACTAGCTTGGGGTGTGAGTCTGAAGGATGATCAGAAAGTATAGGAAGGGAATTTGATACATAATCATATAGATAGATAGATAGATAGATAGATAGATGCATATTTGGTTAGATGGGGAGAGTAATGACTATGTAAATAGAAATATGAGTAAACAAAACAAATTTGGAGATTTCCTTCCTGAAATTTTCTTTGGAAAGGCATGCATAAAAAAAAGAAAGGCATGCATAGATTACTGACACTATTGAGGTTTAGTGAAATTTACTTTAGATAGCAAAATATCTCAACAGAACATTAGCAAAGAAGCTCTGGATGTGCCAGTTAAAAACAATTGCTAGAAAAATAACGGAAACAGAGCTTTTGTAAATGGGGAGGGGAAGAAAGGATGGAGTGAGGGAGGGGAAAAACAAAAAGAGAATTAGGAGTGTTATGTGCAAATCCTCCGTGATGCGTGTGACCATTATCTATGGCAAACATGTACTAATACAAATAAATTTTAAAAAGACTTGGTTGCTACTCTTCTGCCTTCACCCTCTATTGACTCTGTCAACACGGACATGATTTTTAACCTCTTGTTCCTCAGTTTATTCATTAGCTGGAGTGGAGGGGGAAACACGCACCTAGTTCCACAGCTTAGTAAGAATAATTTAGTTAATACATGTGAAGTCTGTAGGAGAATTCCGGCTCACTGTAGTGTTTGCAAACTTACTTTTATGAAAGCAGGGGTATAGTTCAGTGGTAAAGACTGTGCTTAGCATACATGGGTCCTTGAGTTCAAATCTCAGGAAAAAATGGAAAGACAGAAGGAAGAAAGGAAATTGCTTATTAGTAGCAGTGAGAGGCACAGACGGCTGTGGAGCACGTCTGTCTTGACTTAAACTGATTGAGTTAATATCTCTATGCTTCAGTTTTCAATGGGTAAATTAGGGATAGTTATCGCACTTACCTCAAAGATGTCATAAGAATTAAATTAGTTAATCACATAAAGTACTTGAACCCTACCTCATACATAGCAGGCATTATAGAAGTGTTAGCTATCATTATTTGATAATTGCAAATTATTAATTACATGATATTTATCCTTAAATGTAATTAGTTCAACAGAATAAAAAAATCAGACAACAAAAATCCTCAGCGCTTCCTGAGACAAAAGGCCTGGTCCCTAGGACAATGGGAATCTCTTCAGAATACTGATGACTTCTTGAGTTAAATATCCAAAAGTACAGTTCTCAGAAAGAATTGCATCCTGTCCGTCCCCTAAACATCTGACTTCTAAAATCCTACATGGCTTTATGGCCATTTTAATACCACTTTCTCTTAGCAGCCCCTCCTTCCATCCCAGCACACCCCACACACATTCGTTAAAACTGCCTCAGGCCTCCAGCTATCCCCAGTGACCTGCTCACTCTTAGAGAAAAACAAAGGCTTCCCTTCGCCATGCCTTTATTGAATCATGGTATTCAGCTCAGCAAGCATGTACTGAGCAGTTATTGTACACTGGATACTTTGGTAAGCTTTGGAGTGACAAATGAATAAGACACTGAGATGTAACCACACATTAAGATTTAGTAATGTGCCACCATCCTGTTATCCCAGTACTCAGGAGGAGGCTGAGGCAGAAGGATCAAGTTCACGGACAGTCTGGGCTACAGTGAGTTGAAGTCTGTCTTGAACTGTATAGTAAGAACTTTTCTCAAAATGAAAAAATAGATTTAGTATAAAAGGTATAACACGTTTCATTAACATTCTATTGATTGCATATTGAAATAATATTTAGGTATATAATGCTAAATAAAATATATTATTAAAGTGATTTTTTCCTTTCCAAAATATGTCAGCAAAAAATTTATAATGGCATATGTGATATATATATTTTGCTTCTATTTACGATTCTTGGTTAGAGGAAAAAGGTGTAAGGAAATGATTCAATATATCAAATTGATAGTCAAGAAGAGAGTATTTCAGAATGAGATGCAGAGCAGAGAAAGGCTACTCATGGCTTTGTGGATAATATCAACCACAAAATCTAAGTGTCTCTCGCCACTCCCTGGGTATGCTTAGCTTTTACCAGTGTTGCTCCATCTTCTCTCACTCTTGGGATTCTGCTACTTTATTTTTCTTCTCGCTAACTATCACACATTCCTCTGGTGCCTCCTAAGACAAAACCTCCTCTAGGAATCCTTCCCTCTGTCCTGTACTCCTTACCTGAAGTCAGTTCATAACTCTTACCATCGGAGCCCACAGCTGCCTCTAATTTTCCACTGTATCACCTATCAAGTTTCCTGCTGGTTTCTGATTCTGTCTCTTCCACTAAGGCAGAAGCACTTGGAGGTTAAGAAGAAGCCAGAGCTTTTTATCATTCCCTGGTCACTGCCCATTGAGCTCAACAGGGACATATAATATGTGCTTAATAAATGATCAAGACTCACAGGTGAATAAACACAAAGGTATTCCAGAAGTACCATGTTTATTCATTGATATGTCTACTTCATCAACAAGACTGAAGTTTTCCAGCAGTGAGTTTCATTGCTATCCAAGTTCATCTCTAGGCTCCATGTATGCTGACTTGCCTTGAGTTCAAGCCAGACTATCACATTGGATTTTTATATGAAGCCTCCTCCATACTGCAGCAGGATGTGATGCTCTGTCTTTTGGATTCCATAGGCCTCAAAATAGATCTGGCTTAGCAAAGACTTTATATCCCATTACATTTTGAGTGCCAGAAACAATGAGTGGTAGGAAGAAGGAACAAGGGCTGTGCAATTTGTATTCCTAATGTTCTCAATGCTTCCCCTAGGGTCTGAAGAAATGCAGATGTTCAGTTATCACTTGATGGATAAATGGATAGGTAGATGGATGGATGGACAGGTGATTAAAAGGACCAGTGTAGTGAAAGATGGATAGAGAAGCAAATGATTAAGAGAATATGCTAGAAGCATAAGCCATGAGGCAGAGGAAATAAATATCCCAAGTGCCAGTGCAAGCTCTCTTAGGGTCTGTGAAACAGAGGTGAAACAAGCCCTGTTCCCCCTGGACTGAGAGCTGCCAGAAGCAAACCTTAGATCAAGAGGGGTTAATGGACTTCTTGCTGCATTATTAAGACTTAATTTTGTGTTTATTAAGAGAACGCTCTGTTTAGAGTTGCTTTCCCACTTGGGCATTCCTGCAAATTGCCTTTTCACCCCACGCAGGCCTTGTCTCCATCCTCCTGTCCTCTAGGGGGCTTTGCAGCATTTTCTCTCAGAGGGGAACAAAACAAGACTGGGACACACAGAGGATGGGGAAAGCTGATCCTTTTACCTTTGAGTCTCAGACAGGGGTAGAGTTGCCTGCACTTCAGGCCTAGGGTTCACTCTTGTCCTAACACTCTAAGGCCCCATGATTTTATTTTGATCTTTCCTCTTAGCCAAAGAGAGGGGGAAAGTGACTAGACTCACAAACACACACCTCGGCCAAAAATAAAAGTCCTTTTAAAAAAAACTTCATGCAATACACATACATTGACATACAAATAAAAGTTTACACCCACACCCACACACATCTTCACATGCATTTGTGCATTGTGCATGTTTTTGTGCTGATATACATATTAGCTCAGCTCTAAGTATAGTTAACATAAGCACATCTTTCTATGCAGGCAGGCACACACTCCGTCCCATACGCAAGATTAATCACACAGACGTCTACCCCCCCCAAAAAAAAATGTTTCCTTTGACCCAAAAGATAAAATTCAGAAGGACTAACCAAAATTGCTAACTTTGGTTTCCTATGTGTAATTCTAGAGGTAGAATTTGACTCTTCTCCATCCTCCATAAGAAGATTATTCAGGTTAATAATTTTTAATTTGGTGGATGTCTCCAAACATTCAGAGACTCGGTGAGAATGTCTTAATTGCTGGTCTTCCCAACAACTCTACCCTCTCATTCCCACTCCTATACTTCATACCCTTTCTGCCTAAACAGCCAGATAAATGCATTTATTTACCCCATTTGTGACAGTTTAAAAATCACATTTCAGTTTTTGATTATGCCTTTATCAACACTCATGTCACCTCCAAGAGTTTATCATGGCCTTTCTTCTTAATGAGTACCGTGTTAGGAAAACCACTCCACTGATAACACTTCTGTGTTTTTCATATAGAGATGAGGAAGCCGATGTCCACGTGGGGAAGGGAATTTCTCAATGCCTCCCATTGACCTAGTGAGTTGAATAGTATGGTTTTAATCTTAGTTCCTCAAGTTCCTTAGCCCCACTATATAATAATCATAATGAGAATAATGATATTAATGACAATAATGATAGTGGTTTTTTTAGGTGTCAGACTGTGCTAGGTACTTTCTATGTATTATTTCATTTGTTCCTCACAGTTTGCATTAAGGAAGTACTATGACTATTTATAAAGGAGGAAATGGAAGCTCAAAGAACTGAGTTTCTTGCTGAAGTAATACTCAGGTGCTGAGAAGCAGGAGGCACAGAGGAAACCTGGTGATTGAAACCCAGGGCATGCCCTCACACCGCACTACAACTTCCCACACTCCCCCCCCCCCCGTATCAGGTGACCCTTATTAGATATTTTCCCTTGAATGCAAGCATGAAGTGACCCTCACACATTTTCCAGCACATGGAGTTTCATTAATGTGCGTCTCTGCTTCCACCCTCTCTCCACTTTGCTACAGTGAGGGCTGAGTGAACATTCAGGGCCTGCTGTCCAACATCGGCTTTCAATCCAAAGTTCTGCATATTTTAAAATGTTGTGTAGTAAAAACAGGAGAGGAACAAGGCTCTGTGAATAATTTACTACCTTCCCTTGAAGAAATTAAAAATATATTTCACTAAGAACGAAAAGTCTTTGTTACTTGGGATTTCCAGAGACTCAAACCAGAGCACACACTGGTTGCCAGGACTGTTTGGAATTCTTTTGTTTGTTTGTTTATTTGGTTTTTTGTTTTGTTTTTTCCATTTCCATTTTCCCATGAGTGAACGGGAGACATTCAAAGGGTACAACAGAGGTCACACTCAGTGTAGAAATTAACCCACATTACTTGAAAGTACTAAACACTTATACTAATGAATTTACACTGAAATTCTGACTTAATTCATCACCTAGAAATAATGAAGATATGCTGATTGGTTGGTTGTTGAAGCTGGTGGGTAGAGTGTTGACTGAGCAAGTTGGTTAAAGTTGGTTAAAATCTGTATTGGCTGGAAGAATAATAATGCAAGCTTTGTGGCCAGAAAACTCTAAGCTGAAAATGTAGCTTTGCCAGTTATTAGCTGTACTTCTCCTTCGTTCCAGCTTCCTTATTAGAGTATGTCAATAATCGGACTTAACTTTCAGCTTTGAGGACCACAACAATACGGAATGGTTGCTGTGGGTAAATACCCTCTGGACAGTGGCTTGCTATGGATATGGCTCCAAAAAACTTCATGCACCCATAGGTGGGGCCTTTGGGAGTTGAACGGGTCACAGAGAGTAAAGCCAGGTCAGAGGAGGCAGGTTTGCCAGGGTGCACAGGGTGAAAGGAGCTATCTCTATCTCTCCTCCCTTGACCTCTTTCTGCATCCTATCCACCACACATGAACTGTTTCTCCTCTTCCATGTCCCTCTGCCATGCTGCCATGCCTGGCAACCAGCCAACTGTGGACTTACACCTCTACAAACTGTGAACTCAGTCTTTCCTGCTTAGTGCTGTGGGCACTGCGTGTGTCTCAGCAAAGAGAAAAGCAGCAATGACATAGCTAATATTCTGAGAATGGAAGCATTTTCCTGATCACTATGTCTAACCGCATTTCCCCACATTATCAAGTCCCTTGTCTTCCTCAAAATGTATATCAGATGGTCAACTTAGAAAATGCTGCCACCTTCTTGACCTGGTCAGTTCCTACTGAGCTAAACTGCCACTTCATTCCACCCTGCCTCTGACAATACACCAACCTCTTTCATCTCACAGGAGCCATAAAAAATTGTACCGTTAGCATCTCTGTGGGCAGGCAGCATGGTATTGTACCACTGAAAAGATTTTCTGAAAGCTCATTGGACCCAATCACTGTGGAAAAAGCTGGTGCCATAGGGATTATATCTCATAATATCAAATGATTCCCACAGCCAAGATCCATAAGCACGTACATGCCCTAGTCTGTACCATTTCCCATTAATTTTCTCCCTTTTGTTTAGCCCCTCTCTTCACTCAAAGATAGATTGGACCTGATGTGGATGGATGGGTAAAACTAAGCAGGTTAAAGCAATTAGCCTACTTTCCAGTTAACCTATTCTAAGCCCATATGAGATCACAAATAATAGCCAATTTGTAAAACGATATGCTCAAGTTACAGTCCCTAAAGTAGACTTAAATGAACAAAAGCAAATCCCTTTACAATATCTGAAATTTATTTTTCCCCATCCCATTTTTCCATATTTCAATGGAAGGAAGACAATTATTGCAGAATGCATTCCTCATAAATGGAATGGGTTCCATGGATAAGCCATGTTTTCATAATACTGAGTCCTCAACTTAGAACTTCCCACAGCACTGAAGTATGTGCTATGACCACAACCACCAACATAATGCAGCTTCTCTGGCAAGATATGCTTTTGAGTGATGCCCAAAGCCATGGAGGCTAAGGAGAATCTGCTATCCATAACCCCACTCTCCCTTCCATGCTAGGAAGTCATGACAGGGCCATGGCCCAGAGCTTATAGACCTACCTCCCAATGTGGCAGAGATGAGGAGATGGGTGCCGTACTTTTTGATGATGGTATCGATGAACTGCTGAGTAGTGGGTCTCCTGCCAAGCAGACGGATGCTTCTTTGAAACTCCGGCATGAGGGGCACTGGATGACGGACCAGATCTCTCCTCTCAATGGCTGTGTTCCTCACCTTCCAACGGGCAAACTCCCTAGACAGGAGAGATGAACAACACTCCTCAACTCATCATTTCTACCCTCGAGCCAAACCTCACCCAACTACACCACCCAGGGGTCTCTCAGTAGGTGAGAAAGTGTCCATGATTACTGCTAATATTCATTAAGTGACACATTCCTCTTGGGTTTTGAATCGACACACATTTATTGAGTCCTTCTCCTATCACTAGGATAGCGATCCAGATACATGCAGCCATGTCCCTGAGTTGTCTGCAGAGCACCATGGAGGCAAAGTCAGGAGTCATGTTCACTAGGTATGAGTGCCAAGACTGAGCAAAAATAGAGTAACAATAAACATCACTATCTCATGACAATGGTGGTGGGGTTTCAGTGGCTGTGATGGTGATGATGCTGGTGGTGGTGGTGACGGTGTCATTGCTTCTGATTGTACTGATGAAGACTTCCATATTTCATAGTCCACAAGAAAATTATGTCTTATTTTTCATCTATCACACTAACTCTGTGACAGGGAACTATTACCTACTTCTGCTTCATTTCACGAGAACTAGTTTCTCATTGTTTGTAGTCACTTCTTCTTTCTCACTAGGTACTTGGAGGAATTAAAGCTTCTTAGGTCCTCCCTAACTCATCCCTGCAAATAACACAGGGCCTGTTACATGTCATGATTCATGATGTTTGATGGATGAGTAAATAAACAAATGGAAAGAAGAAAGTGATAGCAAAGGAGCAAGGGAGGGAGAAAGAGAGGCTATAGAAGACAAGACAGGACCAAAGGCACAAAGCTTCCTGAGATTGATTCTAAGACATCTCAAAAATCAAATATTGAGTTCAAAGCTCACTTCAGTACTGAACTATATCATGGGTTTGCTGAGTATCTACAATTCAGGGGAAGCAACTCTGCTGGAAGATTGTATATGCAGGCAAAACTTCAGTTTCTCTTCAGTAATGACAGATGAAGATGGAGAAGCACTGGAGCTGGGTATACAAGCTTTGTCCACTTTTTGTAAATTATGTGATCTAATGTGGAGCAAAGAATATTCCTCCTCTGCTTCTCTGGACCTAAATTTCTTTATCTATAACATTTCAATTCATATTACCTATTTTCTACCACCAGTACAGGGATCACACAGAAGTCTGAGGGTGAAAATATCTTTGAGATCTGTAAAGCACTAATCTAATGTGAAATATTGTTTAATAACTTCATTTCCTCATAAATTCCCAGACATGCATGGGTAAATAATTAAAAGAACAGAGTCAGAGAATGTAGAGCATGAAAACTGAGGACAACCAGAAACTAAATGGGATTTGGTTCAGGTTGTTTTTGGTTAAATAAGAATCACCATGCCTACCATCAACACAGCTTCCCTGGAGTGATTAGCTCTCCAACCTGCCTGAGTTACGTATTCTGGGTCCCTGGAGAAAAACAGACTAGCTAAGAGGGCTGCAAGGGCAGCTTAGATAAATGGTGGGAACCAGAGTTTAATGAAAAGGTCTCTCTCCCCTGCCACAGTATAGGAGAGACAAATGAAGCAAGGGCCACAGAGCAAGACAAAGCAGGACAGGGTGGGAATCAGGCTGGAATATGTCCCTGTAATTCAGTGATGGGGTATGACCTCTGATTCACAGGAAACTGGGTTTGAAAAGAAGCTTTAACATTGGAATGGAATATATTTTCAAGTTCCAGAGCTTCTGGTCTGGATAAGGAATATCTGTCTATAATTCTTAACACAGTTCAACTTCTGACAACCCTGTAAGTACCCAGCACAATGTGGGTGCTGAAGTCAAAAACTCCTGTTAGGTACCTAAGTGGTGAAGGTGCACACATCACATTCCCTGTCCTAAAGAAGCTCACAGGCTCAAAGTGAAGCCAGAGCACCTCTAGTTTACTGTAAATTAAAGATTATGGGACACAGCAGGAAGAGAAAGGCCTCAGGCCACTATAGGAAACTCTCATGGAGTTTGCATAGAAAAATGAAACTGCATTTTTTTAAAAAACCTAGCTACATGGAGGAACAGTCAGGAACAAAGTAGGTGAGAAAGGAACACAGAATGTGTTATGGGAAGAGCAGAGCAGAAGAGAAGGATGTGAAGTGGAGAGATGGGAGGGTACAGAAAAGGTGAGCTGACCAGCCTGGGAAGGGAACTTGACAGCCAGCTAAAAATTTTATATGTAGAGCTTGTAGCAATAGGTCTCCATGAGGCAGGGACCCTGCATCTTGCTTGCAGTGAACAGAACATAAAAGTGATGGAATCTCACTTTCATGATTAGGTCACAAGATAGGGGGCTTCCGTCTGGTACTCCTTTCCTTTTTCTCGCATTCCTTCACTGCCAGACTGTGTGTGAGATGCTCCACCGTGTGATCCATAGAGAGCACACAAGCAAGGTCACCAGCCAATAGTTCCTGAGGGCCTGAGACCCCATGAGAATTCAACTCCTGACAGCAATCAGATGCCAGAACTGGGAAAAAGACACTGCCCAATTCAGTCTTGTGATAGCTGAAGCCTGGTAAGGGACTCAGAGATAAGGCACCCCAATTTGCAACTCACAGCAATTGTGAGAAAATATTGTCATCTGGAAATTTAAGTCCCTAAATTGTGAACCGATATGTTTCTCAGCTATCAATGATCAATAAGAGGAAATGAGAATTATCAACTATATCTGAGGAAAAGTGTTTGACTTTATCAGCTTATCTCTGAAATTTAAACTTTATATACATATAATTATGATATTTTATACAGTATAAGTATAGGAACCATGCATATATCAGTATATAGGCAAATATATAATTGCTATTATATAACTACTATTTTAGGTTGCTTTTAAAAATGTAAACATGATCATATTACTCAAAACTAATATTTATGTACACATGGAGAAGTATCTTGCTGAAGTTTACCTACTTAGAAGCAAAGCTTGGTGTAGAAAACTGATATCTAAAATCCTCTGTCTTGAAGCAAGCCTTTACTGTAAATACTGATAAAGAGAATATTAAAAGTAGTAGAAATGATACTAATACATATAATAATGCATGCCATCCCCACCAGGTTATAAGACTGTGACTCAAATCCTTTTTTTTTTTTTTTAAATAAAACAACCTTCACAGTTTTTGTGATACTCGTCAGTTATAGACCCAGGGCTGCCATCTGTGTTGCTTCAGCAGAAAAAAAAAAAAAAAAACAGTAGAGAAGCCAATTCTGGATACTAAACTCCTCTCTCATTGCACCGATGTAAGGACTCAATGAGTAAATGCAAATGATACGCTGAGCACAGAGCCAGGTCCTTGGGAAGAACTGGACAAAGAAGAGATTCTACCCAGACGTCAACAGCATGACAGACCCCCGCCTGTTCAGCACCATGGACAGAGCTCATGCCCCAAAGGGAACCCAAATGGTTATTTAAACATATATTTCAAATAGAATGGCAGCGCTAGTTATAAAGCGATCAAAGAAGTGGGTCCATTACCGGGTCCGGAAAAGAGGTGGATAGCGATTGTAGCGTCAAAGATTTCTGCCGTACAAGTGGGATATCAAAGAAAACATAGGATTAGGCTGCACAAAGATAGGAGAAGCGTTGTTAGGAAGAAGGAACAAAGTATGCAAATGTAGAAGGGAATGAGAGAGGTAAGGCAGCTACAGAAGTATGCTTGTGTGTACGTATAAAAGATCAGAAGCAAAGGAAATGTCAACAGTGCTACCTCACAGTGTTGAGGGATAGAAATAGGAATGTCTTGATTCTGGGTCTCTCTCCAGGCTACAGCCATCTATCTCAAAGCTGGGTAGGAAAATATCTGTTTCCTAGTTCGTGAGCATGGTTACTGGCAAGACACGGTATTCATGTGTGTGCACGTGTGTGTGACATAACCGATAAGTGGTAAAGGCAGACAGTCTGTCGGGGACTACTACATGTGAAACCCTGTTATTGGATTTCTCTCCATAAACTGTGCTCTCACTGGCTGGAAAATCCAAATTAATAACTCACTGCGCCTGAGGTGATGTTGCTCTGCAGCCATTATAAGAACTGCAGCAAGAACTAGAATCACTGAGGATGTTATGATTTGTATGCCCTTAACCAAAGTGACCTGGTTTAAAAGGAATCCAAGATACTCAGATCTATTCTAAAGTAGATACAAAGAACATCTGAGCTGAAGTGTTGATTTATGCAATCAAAATTTTAGAAGTTATGTCCACCCCTGAAGACATAATGCTAAAAAACTAATAATGCTTTTTTGCTCCAAAGAAGTTTTTATTCTGATATTCTGATGAGAGTGAATAGACGATTTTAAGAGATGTATAAGGTGTAAGGAAGAAATATATGTTACTCAGAGAAACAGTGGAAGGAAGAAAATGAGATTTCTGGATGTCTGGTTTTATATGGCAATCAGAAAAAAATAAGTAAAAACTAATTTTCTTGATTTGATGACATTTGAAAATGTGCTTCAGGGAAATGAGGAAGGTATTATGGAGCCACCTAGTGGAGGAAGAATGTTCTGAGAAGAAAAAGCAGCAAATGCAAAGGTCCTGAGGTAGGAATATGCTTGCCATGGAGAGCCTCAAGCATAAGTGAGTCCATAAATAGAGAGGATGAGAAGAAAGTTAGGATGATACAAAAAAAAATCAAAACATGGAGCAGCCATATATCTCAAAAGATTGTACTAGGTTTGGTAAAGACTTCTTATTTTTAAATTTTATGTAACATGAAAAAAATCAAAAGAGAGCTTATGTTGACCCAATCTGACAGTATTTAGAAAAAGCATAGACAAACTTTTACTGTAATGGGTCGAATAGTAGATGTGTTAAGCTTTTCTGCCAACCACTGAATTCCTCCTGGTTTGAAGCTAACATAGACAGTGTATAACCATGTAAGTGTGCCCTGTTCAAATAAAATGATATTTACAGAAGCAAATGGCAGGCCAGAACTTGCAAATAGGTAGTAGAAATCCTCTTAGGAGCTTTACTCTGACTCTATTCATAGATGTCATCAGATATAAATCACCCAATTCACAGAAGGGAAAATTCAATGCCACACAGAGTAAAGTAGAAGACTGGCAGGGCTTAATTGGAGTCAAGGGCTCATGATTCCCCAAGCAGAGCACTTGTCCTTTAACATGTCACCACAGAAAACTAAAATAAATAAATAAATAAATAAATAAATAGTAAAAAAATAAAATTTAAAAGAAAGCCTTGCTTGCTGGACTGTCCAACTGCTCTGCTAGTCCAGGAAAAATTTCATGTTCATTCTCAGTGAACAGAGCACAACATGAAATATCTTTCCTTCTGAGCCAACTGAATGAATTCCCCTTGGAGGAGAAGGCAGATCTCACCCCAGCACAGGATCTGCAGAATATGTTTACGCCCAATTAAGCATCCCAGCAGGGTGGGTGAACCAATTAGACTGAGATTAAAGAAAGGGTCCTGGATGGAAAGCATGGGGCGTCCGCAGTAAGACCCCTTTCAGTCGTCGGGGAGTGGAAGGCAGCAGGGTGGGTGATGATGCGGGGGACGGAAGAGGCCGGAGCCAGGGTTGCAGGACTGAAAATGGGTCTGGGGAGAAAACTGGACAGCCAAGACTTTCTTTTTAGCACTAATCACTGCCTTTTGAAGGATCTTTCTTCACCCTTCATTAGCCATCTGCCCACTCTGTCTCTATCTCTGCCTCTGTTTCTCTCTGTCTCTATCTCTGTCTCTGTTTCTCTCTCTGTGTCTCTGTCTCTGCCTGTCTCTCTGTCTGTCTTTCTCCCTCTCCCTCTCCCTCTCCCTCTCCTTCTCCCTCCCCCTCCTCCCTTCCCCCTCCTCCTCCCCTCCCCCTCCCTCTCCGCCTCCCCCTCTTCCCCTTCCCCTCTCCCCCTCCCTGTCTCCCTCCCCCTCCTACCCCTGGACACTGAGAATATGAGTTGCACTGAAGAGGGAGAAAGCATTATGAGGTAAGCAGCAACAGACTCTGTGCTCTTAGAAATGTACTTTTCCTGGACATCCATGCTTTCACCTGTAAAGATCAGCGAATTGAATCAGCACACTTTCAGCTCTTCTTCCTTCGGCCTAAGGTCCAGAGGTAAACATCCTTCCTACACTCTATAAAATGGAAATGATTCTGCCTTAAAGACATGGTCTAGCACTGCATTAGATCCTGAAGCACAGCACCTACAACATAATCAGTCGTCAAAAAATGCCAGTGCAAAATATTTCCAATATTACCTTTGCTGTTATGATTATATGAGCAGCTCCACTGGGAAGGTGGGTAGTAAGTAGCAGGTGGACAGCAAGGTGGGAAGAGAGAGCAAATAATCGTGTTCTTTTTAAAGCTGCCAGAGCATTGAGATTTGGAGAAAGTGGGATTTTCTTCTTGTGAAATATATTTAATCGGTAAGACTGAATTTAAGAAATGTGCCATGGTTTATAAACGCCTGTCAGGTATGTTCCCTCATATATCTGATGAGGACTAAACCCACATACCCCCACGAATTGTCCTATGAGAGTTTAAGGAAATAATACGCGGAAGACTTCTTCGTAAATTGGAATCCAATGTAAGGGGTTAGCTGCTCTGGTATTATTATTTCATTTTTTTTTTACTGGTGTAGGAAACATTTCTGATTATTATGTTTCTATTGTGTATACTTTTGTGTATTGTTTTCCTTGTTTTTAAAATAGAAGTGAGGAATTCTGGGCCCACATTCACGAGAGCTTCTTCCAAAAGATAATCAAGGCTACCAATGGTTTCTGAATAAGAAAAGGGCTATTTCACTTTTCTCCACATGATGTGCTTTATAGCTTGCTTTTTTCTGAATAGGAACTCAACAGCAGACATAGATAGAGGTGGTTTTCAAAAACACACACACATGTGCATGCGTGTGTGTGTGTGTGTGTGTGTGTGTGACCTGCAGTGGGTGTGGCTGGGTCATGGTAGCCAATGATACATGCAAAAGCATCTTTCAGTACATCAATTCAGTGAATTAAATGCAATTTTAATATACAGGTATGTACTTCTCTGGTTGTCTGACTTCATCTAAGTATATATTTTAGAATATTTGTAGATATTGCACCCCCTAATAAATGTTTTTTGAAAGCATAATTGATTAGCGCTATGAGATGTTTGTATTTGTTTATTCCTGGATGTTTTATCCCTTTGGTTTCATTAACTAATCATTTAGAAATGGAATAAAAGAAGCCAGTGCATATCACAGTGATGGAGGAGAGCTCTGGAAATGTCCCTCACTGTTACCAGCAAATGATCCCCAGAGATGAACAAGGGGAATCACAGAGGAGGAGAGTGAGGATGTGAAATCACTGGGCTGAGAGGAAAAGCGAGGGCATTTCTCTAGCCTGCTGTTCCCAGCCTCTCCCCACACGCTCCCCAGCCAGCTCAGGGAAAGGTGAACCCAAGGGCACATGTGAAGTAGAAATGATGCATTTTAATGAGAAAGGGTGTCAGTGCCAACTCCCCTGCCCGCCTCCACACCCCAGAACATAAGTAGGAGGGCAGCTGAGAAGCCACAGCATCTGAGAGAATCTCTCCGAGCCTTTGGCCCAGGGGGAGTAAAGGGAGAAACAGAAGAATGCAAAAGAAAACAGTATACAATAAAATAGAACTTAATTCTGAAAGCACGGCCATGAATAATGTTGCTTTAGTTACAAGTAAAGACACTGACTTAACATTACAGATTAGAATAATCCTTGCCTACCACTAGGGCATACTTCTATGCTCCGAAGTGTGTTAACTTAAGTATTGATATTTTTATTTTTACTGCAGTCCCCATAGCTGTTCTTCAGGCTCACAGGGGAATAAAGTTCAGAGAAACAGGGGCATCTCAGCCCGGGGAAATATATTGGGACTGAAGATGCCTGTTTCGCATTGAGTAGAAACACGACAAAGAAAGCGAATTACAACAGACACACTTGGCATGGCACGACTTTCCCACACATGGACCATCTGCAGAGAAGCAACTGGGATTCCACAGGGAGCACTGTGACAGAGGGCAAGTCCCACAGCAGAGTACAGGGGACACATCGCGGAGATGAAGAGACAAGAAAGCACTTGCTTTGCATTTGTCCTAACACCCTGTGTCTCCAGAGAAGTCCTCTGCGCACCTGGACTGATGGCTCACTGCTTTGCCACACAGAATCCAAGACATCAGGATGGCACTGCCAAAGGCTATCATTGTCTTTTCACGATGAGGAAATTGAGTCCCCAAGAAAAAGAGGTCACAGTGCTGTTTATGGCCAAAGGCGATGCAACCCAGATTTTGATCTCAAGTTCAGTCTTCACTGCGGTCCACTGTTCCATTCCATTATCACAATTATGCAAGATCTGCAGTATCTTTTACAAATTCCCTGTTACCATATGTGTTATCCTCCCAACAGCCTGAGAGATGGAAAAAATTTTGTTCCTTAACAAAAGTAGGGGGAACCTGGGCCAAGAAAGTGAAAGCCAACTGTGTGCAGGGCTGGGGAGGAAATTCAGATTTTATTATCTTTGTCTGGTCTCTTCCATGTTTTTTCCTGTGTTCCCTTCCCAGCTCACTCTAACATCTCCATGAAAATGGAGGAAAGGCTTGAAGAATTCCCTAGAAGAAATATAGGATACAGAAAATAAGCAAATGCTTGACCTTCCGAGTATCTATAAGGATGACAAAATATGAATCCTCTCCTGAAAATACTGTGGGAGTGCGGGAGAACAGAAACTTTATAGTCAGACAGGCCTGGTCCTGAATCCAAGCATAAAGCCATTCATTAACTGAATGATCTTCTACAGATCCCTCTGCATCTCCGAGCTTCTTCATTTGTGCAACAAAAATCTTAGTACTAACCTTGCAGAGTTGCTGGAAGGTTTAAATATAATGAATTCAATTAATCTGGCAGTAGTAGCTACTCAATAAATGGTAGCTATTTATCCTTTGGCTAGGCATTCTAAAAGGGGAGCCTGTCATCTAATGCATAACTTTTAATGGATATTTTAAATGATCTTAATATGCCTATGGGCTCTAGGGATTACATGAACGGCATATAAATAAAATATTTAAAATTCTGTTTACTCAATTTGTCTCTGCTTATTTCCAAAGCATCTATTGTGAAGGCATGACTCATAACTAAATATAGATTAATAAAAGTTTGGAGCAGCAATTATTTTCCAATTATCATAAATCCCATTAAACATTGCAATTATATGAATTTTCTCTTTCCAATCACAAAATCTGAGAGCTCTGAGGCACCACGAAACTGTCTTCGTCCCTACCTTCAATCTTCTGACGGAAACACAGAGACTGAGACGGGGGCTAATTTTCCCACCGATGCACAGCTCTTACCAGCAGAGATGATTTTCAGATCCAAACCCAAATCTTACACATACAGGTCTCGCTCACTTCCTTCTGCTACCCCCAAATCCATATTCTCAGCTCGACTTTTCTTATGTAGGTAGGAACTTTCCATGTCCATATTTTAAACTAGCTAAGAAATATTTTTTTCCACTCATTCTGCCTGCAATAACAAATTCTGGGACCTGTATCAGGACCTGGAACACTAAAATCATCCTTCACCTAAACAAAATGCACCACAGTAAAAATTATCTAATTTGTAAATTGGCAATCTATGGCCCAAATGCCAAATTTGTTCCACTGCTTGTTTTAGAAACAAATTTTTGTTAGAAACAGTCACACTCATTTGTTAAGTGCTGTATGGTTGCTTTTCAACTGCACTGGGGTTAAGCATCTGTACCTAAAGGTCCGCCACGCCCACAGTGTTTACTACCTGCTCCTTCAAAGGAAACAGATCTGCTGATCGTGATTTAACACGATGTGCCCTGTCAAATAATGCATTTGAAGGGAATAATCAAGAGTGCCAGATTAAGGATTTCGAGTGAGCCACTGAGAGAAATCAATAGATTGTGTGAATTTTTTTGTTGTTGTTCATTTTTTGTTGTTTTGCTTGACAAAACAACATATCTCATCTCTAAAAATGTTTAAAAACTGGGTAAAGCAAATTATAGTGCATGAATCCTTTTTAGTGCAACCCTAAACCTAAATAACAGAACTATTATTTAAATACACATCAGGAGAAGCTTATAGAAAACATCCAGTTTGCACTGAACTAAGGAGACAAAAATGTTTCAAGCGGAATTTATCATTTGATCGGTAAAGGAATTGAATTAGTATACACTGAAGGGATAAAAACATGGTGGGTGAATGCACAGAATTCATTCCTTTTTATATTAAAAAAGCAAAACAGAATAAAGGATAGAAATGATATGGAATTCCAAAAAAATTGTAAGAAATTAACACTAATTGAAATATTGCATATTGTTATCTTAGAAGTAGTTGTTCAGGTTACGAGATTTAGACACAAATAAATGATCAAACAATCAAACTATGGAAGGACAAACTGTTCTTTTGGATGAACTAACAGAGGTTAGTAGTATAGCTATCTATCATATATATATATATATATATATATATATATATATATATATACACATATACATACACACACACACACACACACAATTCATTCTTACAGATACTTGTTTGTTCAAAAACCACAAGAAGAAAGAAGTTACCACCAGTTTTCTTAACAAGAAGGATTCGATGGGTTATATTGTTATAAAAACAGGGCTTTAAGTGGCTACAACCAAAATGATAAAAAATAATTGACAGTGAGGGCTTTACTGTCAGAAAGCTCTCTCTGTCAGGACTGAGGAGAACAGAATGGGCTGCCCTGGGAAAGAGGGAGGTTCTGTCTTTGAAGATATTGAAGTAGAATTTGCATAACTGATTGACAGATAAGCTTATGGGAGGGAGTCAGAATCCAAAAAAGTGGTTAAAGTGTTAATGCTTCTGCCTTTACTGACTAGGAGATGCTATGAGCTTCAGAGAGAAAGAGAAGTATATGAAACATGAGCTATTTTCTGAATGTCCAGGAGAGCTGAAAATGCTTCAGTGGGGAACCATGCATTGTTACGGATGGGAACATACGTGTTAATCTCATGTAAATACCAGGATGATGGGTAACAGTGACAAGTGGAATAACCTACTCAGCTTTCCACAGTTCTACATAAGCTTGACCAATACTTTAAAATACACTAAAAAATGTCAGTCTCCAGTTCTATCATTAACAAACCACAGCGTCTGAATTTTAACTTTCTTTTTTCTTCTGAAGCATATAAAAATGGTTCCTCTTCACCAAATTATCTTTCAATTAGTTCCCCAATTTCATGTCTCCATATGTCACTATCAAATAATATGCATCTTGGGCACAAAGGCATTTTGAGGGCCATCTTCTACAAAAGCCACTGCCTAGCAGCTGTGCTTCTGTACCTTCTCAGGGTGTTCTGCAAAAAAAGTACAGTTCTCCCCCTCTCTCTTCTTTCTCTTCCTCTTCCTCTCCTCCCCATTCTTCTCTCCCTCTCTTCCAAATTTGTATCTTTATTTTCAAATATTGACATGCTTAGTTTTCCAAGCACCTGACACGAATCAGGTGCTGTGTATTAATATTCACAAGCACCTTAAGAGCTCTTTACCAAGAAACACAGGCTCAAAGATTCCATCTCAAGCTGACCTCTCTACACACTATGGGCACATAAGAGTCTCTCCAGCAAGCTAATTGTCCAATGTGAACTTCAAGTCCATGAATTCATATGGGCTTCTCTTAAGCTACTTTGTATTTGTTACTCACTTCCTGTAATTTCTACAAGGTGCTGCCAATATTTTGACCCCTTAAAAGCTGAAATTGGATCAAGAGGAAACAGCAGCATATTGCAGACAAAGGCAATACAAATCTGCCACCTGCTCTGATAAGCAATAATCTAGACTACCTTAGACGATTAATGATTCTTCTTCGGATTTCAACTTTCCCACCTACGACATGGACAACTAGGCCAGATTCATGACCTTCTGACTTCCACTTAGATGTGAAAGGTTTGATTTATTAATGAACTCTTTCAAATAACTGGGGGTGGGGCATCTACCTTAGCTGGTTTTGTTAGGTGTTACGGCTTAGTACAAAACACAAAGAACTTGCATTTTGCTGGAAAAAAACACAAACAATATAGTCCAATAAAAACCTTGCAAAATACGTAAATGAGATCTAAATAGACCTTGTGGGTAAACAGGAAGAGTACAGAACCCTGTCTTTCCCCTCACGACCAACACATCCAGTGAAGAAGCACAATCTGAGAGCTACCTGACTCTGATCCCATCCCAGCTCGTTAGAAGTGAAGCCGGCTGGGCACCTGCATCAAAAAGTGGTGGGAATCCAATGTTAAAGTCCAGAAACAAGAACTCATCAAAACCTAGCAAGTCAGAATCTCTGCCTCTGCTTTCTCTGCATGCTCCCAGGTGCAAGATACTTTTACCGAGTAAAACAGAGAATGTCAGAACTGAAGAACCTCTAATTGTCACCTGGGCTTAGGCCTGGGCCTGAAGGTTGCTTTGCAGCAAGCTTGCTTTTATTTTATTTCCCGAGGCCAGCAGATATGGCAGACCACCAAACATAGCTAGTGACCATAAAGTCACCCTTCTCCATTCCACAGTCACTTACACAGAACAGAGACTGTATCCATTTTTTTGCAGCTCCTTGGAAACTATAAAATACCCAGCAATCAAACCTAGAATAAAGGAGGGCAATGCAACCGGGCTTCTGAATGGATCACCTGTCTCTCCTGTGTGAAGCAACTCCTGTTTGCAGGTCCTCCTCACATCAGCATCTGCTGCCAGCACTGAGAACCTCAGGACTCTGCTTCCAGCCTGCCTGGGTCTTCAGTGATTTCCTGTTTCTATTTATTACTGCACCCCGTTCTGCGAGCAGGCAGAGGTGGTGATTACTTCTTCAAAAGTGAGGAATTTTGGAATTAATCCTTAACAGCTTTGCACTTTCATTTTTCCCCTTTCCAATCAGTAGTGTGCTTAATAAGTTCAGAGAACTGCAGGGAAGACCCCTCACGGGATTAAACAAAGCAAGGTCCTCAGCCAAGACCCTTGGAAGTGCAAACGCTGCCCCACGGCCTGCTCCCCCTGCTTCCTTCTTGACAACCTTATAATTTTTCTTAAACGTTACAGCCAGAATTATCTTCTCAGAGAATGGATTGGCTCTTGTCACCTCCTCCAGCTCACTGGAAAGCAGTCATGAATCTCTCTGTCTAAAAAAAAAAAGTAATAATAAATGGAAAATTCTCTTGATTTACATTCAAGATTTCTTATGTCCAGAGACACACTTCAGATTTTCAGTCCTTCTTTCATTACATTTCCTCCTTCCCCTCTGACTGAACAGCTCTCTGGGTCTATCCCGGCTACATCCATCTTTCCCTTTGCGTCTGCATGAACTATCAGAGAACAGCTTTTATCTAAGATGCAGCCAGTGGCATCTGAACATAGAGTGGGAAATCTTCTGTCCCCTGTCCCCTGACTTGGCTTCTTTTCACCCATATCCTTTCCTTCCACTCTGCAGTAACATGGTATATTGTTTTGTTCTTACACTCTATTAAGAGCACAATCCAACTCTGACCTGCAGCTTTTCTACATACATGTAATTCTCTCCACTGGAAAATTTCACCTGCCTTACACTTCCCAGCAGTGCCTTGTTTGTTCCCAAAGCTCGTGTATCACCTTAGACTAAGATTTTCCACTTGCTTCTTCTCTGTCCCCGCTCGCATTGTATATAAGGATGAGAAAGGAGTGGCTTTCTCAGAGCTTTCCTAGCACCTAGCTCAGGGCCCATCATACAGTAAGTTCTCAGATAATGAAAGAAAACATAGCCATTTCTCTCTCACATTTAGTTGACTCCATGATTTCCCATCTACTCATTTATTCAATATTCTGAGCATTCATGTGCCTAATATGTTTTGAGCATTTACTGTATTTATAAACAAGGGGGAGACAGAAGTCAGTGAAAAGGAGATGCAACATTGCCTTTTATGAGCTTAGATTCCACTGAAGGAACCAGAGAACAAACTCACCAGTGTATATGTAGTTAAATATCAGACAGTGTAAAGCAAGCTAAGGGAACAGCAAATTCCAAGGTGATCTTACACATTGAGATGGGGCAGGAAAAGCTTCTTTCATGTGATGAGGGAGACTCAACTATAACTATTCCATTCCAAGCAAAGAAAGAACAGGTGTGCAACGCCCCGTGCTGTGTGTGAACTTAAAGTAAAGCACGGTAAGAAAGCCACATCGGAGAGGTAAGAAGAGGTAACAGAGTCACCAGTAGGAAGGCTGGCTGGCTACAATTCATAAGGAAGACTTCAGATTTTGTGTTAAACAAGATGAAGGGCCACTGGAGTGATTTGAGAAGGGGAACAGAATCTGATACAGAATGCAGAACGAGCACTTTGCTGTTACAGAGACAGGAGCTGAAGGCAGAGGAGACAAAACTGGAAGCTAGGGAGACAGCAGACAAAGCCTGCGGGGCTCCAGATGAAAAGTGGTAGTGGCCTAGATGAGGCCGGTAAGAATTCCCCAGAAATACCCTTTTGAAGTAGAGTCTATAGTATTTGCTGATGTGGGATATGAAAGAAAGAGAAGAACCATAGATGTTTCCTGACTTGGGGTTCAAATAACTGGGTCACTGGTGATGTCATTAGATGAAAACAGAAACAATGATAGAGGAACACATCTGAAACGAATGTGACATAACACATTTCAGAAGATTGTTTACTCTTCGGTTTATGACTCTAAAGTTCAAAGGAGTCATATGGAAATGTAAATATGAATCATCGGGCTACGTTCTTCTATAAGCCATGAGAACAAGTGGCAACACGTGAGGCCACCACGCCACATCCACTGGTAGAGAAGAGATTGAAATCCCAGGTGCTCCAAAACCTAGGGGTTGAAAAGAGAAGAATCCAACAAGTGCACAGAGAAAGCTATCCCAGTAAACAAATACTACTGAGGCAGAAGTTGACTGAAGGAAGTGTTTTAATTACATGAAATCGAAATTCTTCACCCTAGTTTGCATGGAGTGGACTCTGTTCACCTCTCCAATGTTATGCTCTGCTATTCTCCTTTAAGTGTTTCCCAAATATAGGAGTCATTGTTAATCCTCACATTAGGTACACACGGGCATTGGGAACTTTTGCAGCCTGCTCCACAGCATTCGTGGTCCAAAGAACCAGCTCAGAGTTAATCTTTTTGTCATCAAAGCTAAACCAGTTTGTATCCATTACTCAGTTTTCATTTTTTATGGCAATTGTGTATCTATTTGATTTTTTTCTCCATATATTTTCCAAGTCTCAACCTTTCCCCTTGTCATATCATAAAACTCCAGAAAGATAAAGACAAATTTTGTTGTTGTTGTTTCGTTTCATTTTGTTTTGTTTTGTTTTGTTGGTACTGGGGATCAAACTCATGACCTTGCTCTTGCCAGACAGGTGCTTACGCCACTGAGCTAAACCCTCAGCCCCATAAGATAATGTCTTATTTTTGTGTGGGTCACCATATGAGCAACTAAATGTACCTACCACTTAGCTGGTGTTCCGTAAGTGTTTAGTGAATACGCTCAAAAACTCCACCTGTCCAGCTTCTACACAGTAAGATCAAAATACACTTATTTCATTTATGGAAACTTCCTAAAGGCTTGCGTATTCATGCAAAGTATAAAAACCATAGTAGCTTTTCACTAGTCACATAGATCGTCTGGGTTTGTTTCCCAACAGTGAACATTACTCAGACCCTTTCTCTAGTGGTTTCCTGCTACAGGCAAAGCACACAGGCATTGGCCACACAGAGGTGTGCCTTACCTTGAAACCCTTATCTCAGCATCCTCAGAATTCCCAGGGCAGACATCTGAACTTCTTGTGACCCTGGGTGACAATTCCTTTACATGTAAGTTTTGTCTGCATCAAACACTCTGACATTATCAATACCAGTTCAAATCTGTTTGAGTGCCGTGACTTGAGACTTCTAGATTCTTGGTAAATATGTGTGGAGCATTTCACTCTCCCTCCCCTCTCTTGGAGACATGAAGCATTTTTAGCCTGAATTCCCACCCCCCCCCCCATTTCAGTTTTGCTAGTGACTTTGCTCCTCCATGCTTGCCCTGAGACTGTGGGAGTTTGCCCACATGGTCTCTGTTGGCCATTCCTGCTGCCCCTTTAAGCTAACATTTATACAGCATCTTCCAGTTTACAAAGTGCATCTCAAATATCTCATCTTAATCCTTATGTCTGTCCTATGTGGTAGAGATTCTTATTCAGTCCACTTTTCAAATGTTGAGATTGAAGTTCCATGGATGACATGAATTGTATACAGAGTCTGAAGCAGAGGGACAAAGAGAGGACTCCAGGCACATGAGAATGCAGAAGTCCTTGCCTTCTTCACTTTGTCACACCACTTATTGTTGCAATCATTCATTCATTCATGCGTGCATGTATACATTCAATCAGCAAATATACATGAAGCACTAAATACTATTTGGAACACTCCAGATACATTATGAACAAAGCATTTACAGATCTTTTCCTGTGAAAATCATTTTCCAAAACAATGAATATTTTAAGCAAGTAATTTAGAAAGTGATAAATAGCATGAAAACACAAAAAGATGGAAAACAGCATAAGGGAAATTGGAAGTGACAGCAGAAAAGGATGTAATTTTAAATAGAGTAGTCAGGCTTGGTGTCACCTATAAGGTGACATGTGGGTGAATCTCTGGAGGAAGTTGTCCATGCTGACAGCTGTAGACTTGTGCTCTGGGGGAGAAACATTCTAAGTAGAGGAACCAGAGGGGACCTGGTCGCTAGAGTGTAGGGAACAAGGAGTTATAGGCATTAATATAAGAGACAAATAGGACTTCGGCCAGCAGGACACCACGGAAGGAGGTGTGATAGGGGAAGAGCATGACACAGGTGAGGACCATTGTAAGGCGCTGAACTAGCTGAATGTTAATGGGACTTCGGCTTCATACAGATCTCCCAGGATTGGAAATAGATGGCAGAGGGGCAAGGTTAGATGACATAGGAGCTGCTATCTACATTCACAGAAAGAAGGAGAGAGATTAAGGCAGGGCGTAACAAGAGAGGAACAGAGTTGGTCAGATTCTAGATTTATATTTTCAAGGCAATAAAACTCAGACCTCCCAATACATTAGACAAGAAAACCAAGGGAAACAAAGCATGAAAGGTTTTGCCTTGAATAACCCATTGTATGAATTTCTCATGAGCTAAGGTGGTGACGCCTGAGGACAGGGTAAATTTCATCACAGGAGGAACAGGATTGGATACGATGTGCTTAACAAATCTATCAGCTATCCAGGCGCTCAGGTCCAGTGGGCAACTGGACATATAAATCTAGATTTGAAGAGAAAGGAATGAGCAGGCAATATTATTGACACTTCCATTCATTTAAAAAATATGAGGGGCATTTTATGCATCCAATCAATCTGATATGGTTATTATTTGCCAGAAACTATGCTATAAACTGGTGTTGATAAGGTGGAGAGAAAATGGACACAGTTCTTACCTCAGAGCATTTTCAGTCTGTCAGGAAGCAGAATATGTGTAAGAAGTAAGTAACTATAAAAAATAAATGACTTCCAATAAGGCCTTTTGATGCCAGAAGTCCAGTGTAAGATGAGTCCATATTCCTAGCATTTGGCCAGTATAAAGGTTTTATTAAAATTCTACTGGAGGAGGTAAGATTTAAGGTGATAGCTGATACAATGATTTGCCCAGGGCAAAGAAGAAATAAAAGAACCAGGCAAAAGGAATAGCCAACAGGCTGGAGGGGACATTACGCTTAAAGGGTGAGGAAAGGTGAGAAGCCATTGAAAGTGGGCCTGAGGAGTGTACAGAAACGGTGAGATTTAGTGCTGGAAAAGGAAGAGATCAACACTGATACTCCCTGGTACAAAGGAGATTGAGGGGGAGGATCCCAAGCATGAGACCAGCCAAGGCAATTCAGGAAGTCTCTGTGTAAAAGCCAGTTCAATGTACTGGGGACCAGCTCAGTGTTCCCTGCTATCAATTCCCCATGTTGCAAAAGCAGAAATAGGAGCAGGAGGAGCACAGAAGGGGAGGAAGAGGAAAAGGAGGAGGAGGAAGAAGACGAGGAGGAGGAAGAGGAGGAGACTAGAAAGGTTTTTTAAAATGCCACATGTGAACTTTAATTGGATCCAGAAAAGGAAAAATAATAATGAAAGAGTCTTGGAGAATACTTGGGTAAATATATACTAATTATTAATTATATTATACAACTATCGTTAATTAATTATCCTGGAATTTTTGAATGGCATAATTATTTGTTAGAAAGTATAGAATAGGATGTGGTGACACACAGCTGTAATCCTAGTACTGAGAAGGCTGAGGCAGGAGGATTGCCATGCATTCAAGACCTGGGAAATAGAGTGAGTTCAAGACCAGCCTGAACTATGTAATGAGACTCTGCTCAAAATGTACTAATTATGTGATAACATACTATTAACATTCATAAATACATCCATTGCCTTTGTACATCCTCATTCCTAGAAAAAGCAGGGCAAATGCACAGTCTCTGCAATTAATTTTCCATTTTTTTCAGAAGGAGAAAAAAATACTAGAGACCAAAAAATATTAAAGACTAGCATATCTAGATTAAAAAGGATAGTGCTTAGTTGTTAATTTTCTGCCTTTTTCAATCTTTGGAAATATTTTGAAATTTTTTTTTCATAATGAAGGATTGGGTAAAAGATTTTTTAAAAGAAAAAACATGCCTATATAAGACAAAGCATGTCAAAATGTCATCTTATCGAGGTGACTCAATGGAGCCTCCATGCTGAAATGACTGAAAGAGACCAAAACTGAAGAAACACATCTAGACAAAGGGTCAGTCACCTCCACGATTCTGCAGGGAGACGGCTGGCCGGTCCAGACATAGCAGCTCCCAGGAGGAGGCAAATCAGCCACAGAGACACAATTTGGTTAGTGGGAACCACCCAGGGGCAACGCAGGCTCTATGTGTGTTGAGTGTGGAACATGGTAGCATGTTCTTTCCAAGCTAATGGCTGCTCCAGCAACAAACACAGAAAACCAGCGTCCCTGGTGGCTAAATGGAGCATCACAGCAGCATCACGGAAGCAAGCATTTCAATGGACCCTCATCCATAGAGCCTGAGAAGGCCACGTGCGTGGTGCATTTGCTCAGCTATGGACATAAATGTGGGAGCTTCTGAGCTCCACCTTGATGCCTAGCACCTCTGTCCCTAGAAGGAGCCCTTCTGGATGCAGGAGAAAGGTGCACATACAATTCCTGGTCCCCTTGAAGGAGTCTGCACAGTCACACCAGTAGCAAAAGCCTCACTGTCCTGCAGCTTCTTGAGCTCACTGGTCACTGTCACCACCCACTGCACAGGAAAAAGACAACAAGAAGACCAGGGCTTGCAACTCTAGAAGGTAAGGACATAAAGTTAAACAACTTTGCAAAATGGGATAAACCCTGGATTCCCTTTCTGGCTCTTTCATCAGTGGTTTTGAACGGTTGAGCAAGCTATTTTTCTCCTCTAGACCTCAACTAAAAATATCAGTTTGTGTAATGTTTCCCTGAAATCCTTTGCAGTACTTCCTATGATTCTTTGAAACTTGTAGAACAAGTGGCTGTGAACTCAGGGTGAATCCCAATCTGCATAAGAAATGAGGCCAGGGTTCCTGTGCAGGCTTTTGCTGAGTTTGGGGGTAGGAGGAATTTCAATGAGCAAAGAAAAGGGACAGAGGAATTCCAGGAAAGGGAAGCAATTTGGAAACAGTGAACACTGTCATGCAGGGACAAGCCTGGGTCACTCACATGGCATGACCCTTCCCAGTGCCACTTACTCCAGGAAGCCTTCCAGATGTCCCACTCTCACATTGCATCTTTGACCTGAATTGATCCTTTATGATGATCTCATTGGCACTCATTTGTAGATGCGAATCTGTAAGTCTCTACAATGGCTGTCTTTGAAATATATTCTGACTCCACTGTTAACAACTAAAAGAAGGAATGTGTTACTAAAACCAATACAAGATGCAAAAAATCAGCTTCAAAGAAGTTACTGCAAATCCCTTTGCAACTGTTTCACTGTTTGCCCATACCTTTTATTTTTATCCCATGGGGAGCTTCCCTAGGACAAGGCATCTCTGCCTTTGTGTTCTCAGAATCTGGCACGCAGTTGAAGCTGATTATAAAAACACAAATCAAATGAGATGATACTGTATGCCCAGGCTGAGGTATAGATTGTAGCAGGCTAGGAAGATAAAAATACACAGCCAATGCTGTTGGCACTCTCAGCCTCCCGAGCTACACCTATTGTGTTTATCCTGAGTAATTCCCAGGGTGCCCAGTGAAGAAAACTCCTGCCCACTCTCTCCTCCCACCCACCAGCTGTGCTCTCTAAATGCAGGCATTTCCCAGCTGATAGAAACTGAGCTCATCCCTGGGAGTGAAGCTGGAGGCAGAAGTTAGCTTGGCAGCCCTGGACCCTGCAGGACCATGGGCTGTGAGCACACAGGAGAGCAAAACAAATCCTACTAGGGATCACAAAACAAAGACTGAGCAGAGTTAAATGGCTAAATCAGGGTGCCTGGAAGATGAATTTAGTTGAGATTACAGGAAACCTTTGAGAGCCCATGTGCTCCTGCCAATGAATCTGGCTCCATTTCACTGGAATGAATTCCAGCTGGCCCTGGTTTGGAGGCGGCCAGGGACTGAGCTGGTGGAATATCCATTGCTTTGCAGGGAAGCCTGGAAAAATCTCTCCATCTTGTTGTTCACGGTATCCCTCCCCATAAGGCAGAAAGGATGGTACTGTCTTGACTTTGGCCCCAGAGACTAAATAACAAAATAGGAACAGAATTACCATCATACCTACTCTACAGATTAGGAAACTAGAGATCAAAAATGTTGTTTACTAGAATCATGAAACATCAAGGGATCATTCCAAGTCACCGGGAGTAAATACAGCACTAAATATGGGGAATTTTCTCATGAAAATATGCATCTATATTATATATAATATCAGATATATACACTATAACACATAGAGATGCATGGTGCTACATACTTTATATATTACATTATTTAACATCCATAATTACCTTATGACCTAAAATGCATCTCCATTATTAATCTAGGAAAGTAAAGCTTAGATATGAAACTGGCTTCTCAGTTTCACCCATAATTAAAGCCAGAGCTGGGATTTGAACCAATTCTGCCTGACTTTAAACTTCAAGTATCTGGGCTACATTATTTGATTCCTGATGATAAATGGTTAAAGTTCTTAATGCATGTCTAAAAAGAAAGTTTAGGAAAGAAACATCTGGACGCACTAAACAAAGATTTTAATAAATATTTCAAGTGTCCAAAAACCCATATTCAAATAACTAGGTCCCCTTCTAATCAAAGAGGAAGCACTGCGCTCCGTTAACTTCAAAACACCTCTAAATTCCTGTGATTCTGCCCTTCCTTGTACTCCATCTTCTACCAGACTACAACTTCACGTTCAAAATCCCTTCTGTTTATCTGTCTGCTCTGACACTTTTCAACACACAAGGGTCTGTTGTAATTAGAGACACGGTCCCCAGGTGGCGCTGTTGGGTAGTGGCAAAACCTCTGGGGGTGCAGGGCTTTGTGAACCATCCTTAAGACCTGGGGGTGGGGAGAGGTATTTCTTGTGTGACACCCCACCCCCTGGTAGTTCTCAGGAGAGAACAGTTACCAGAGGAACAAGGCTCTCCCTTCCGGTCCCTTATCTGTCCACTGCTATTTAAATAACCACTTGCTTCACACATGCTCCTAAGATGACATGCTGCCACCCGCCACTCCTACCAGAGGCCACACCAAAGAGCCCTTTTCTGATCCTGGCTGCTGAACTTCCAAACCTGGGAACTAAATCAACCCTGCATTTTATTCAAGGAGACTGAGGCAGTGATGCAAAGCTATTATGCTCACAATATAGGTACAGAGACCACAGTACTGTACAGATACTCAGTTCTTACTGATGACTTGAAATGATCTCAAGGTGCCCAGAAGAGAGCTAGGAAGATTTTTTTTGCTTAATATGATGGACCTTCCAAAACTAATTGTGAAGTGGACATGCTATGGAGTAGGTCCAACGCAACATACCAGATACCTGCAACCATCATACCACGAGAGCCACACCCTCACCAGGAGTGCAGTCTTGCAGTATGATTTCACTGGCTTTTGCTGGACACATTATCCCAAGCCAGCGCTGTGAGTTTACGGGCGCTAATTATCTCAAGGAACACGCTCGTTCAATGATTCACATTCTATGTACTCCGAGGTGAAGACATTTGAAACCTGGGCCTAATTAACTGTAATTCTGGATCCCCAGAAGAGAATTCCCAGGCAGCACAGCAGAGCTCCCTCGTTTCTCCAGTTGACCATTCACCCATCTCTGCTCTTTTCTCCCTCCTCCTCAAGTTTTTCTGATGCCTTTTACATTTCCTATCCTGTCTTCTTTATTTAATTACGTTATCTCTTCTCCTTTACTCATTTCTCCTCTTTCTCTTTATCTGTCTCTCCTCAGCACTGCCAGACAAAATGTCTTCACATGCAGATTCATTTTCCTGAATTATCTATAACACTTATCTTAATTGTGTTCCTTCCTAAACACATTCAAAGAAGGTCCATAACTTCCTATCATATTTCCTTATGATAGTTTATCTATCGAGTAATACATGAATGTAGTTTCCTTGTTTTAAAGTTTTAATCATAGATAATCACCATAATCATGATGGAAATTACTGATGCTTTATGGACACACATGTATACCTATGCTTTTAGTTAACACGTTTCCTATGAGTGTGTGGTGTAGTGGCTTAATATATGTGGAATACTACCACATGGATATTTTCAAATAATTCCCCATAGCACTTTTTAGGTCAAAAACATAGTTCTACATTGGTTTTGCAATTACTGCACTGTTTCACATTGTCAGTAAACCAAACTTCACTTATGAAGTGAACATCACCACTGGTAAATATTCAAGCCACTTCTAATATGTTCACTGTTACTCTATAAATTATCTGACAATTAGCATTTTCCTCCATTCCTCTAGGAAAACTGTTGCATTTAACTCCAGAGTATATTCTGACAGATAGTATTGTGGAATCAGTGGTACAGACACTGCCTAAATTCCATCTAAAGCAGCTGTACAAATGTAAAGTTTTTTTAGGCTTCTTAATTTCATTTACTTTTCTGTTTCCATTCGCTTGCATTATTATTATAATTTGTCATTAAATTAACATATGGTAAAATTGAAGTTTTGTGTGCAGTTCTCTGATTTCTGGCAAATGCAGCATCTTTACCCAGCAAATTAAAGAATAGTTCTCGTATCTCAAAATCTACCTGTGAAGTCAAACTTTCCTCCCCTCCCTCAGCCCTAGCACCACCATCTCTTCTGGTTTTGCATCTGCAGTGTCACCTTTCCCAGATGATTATGTAAATGGAGTCACAGAGTTTGCAGCCTTTTAAGTCTGCCTTCTTTCACTCGGTATAACCTTTTTCAGATTTGTCCAAGTTGTGCTTATTAATAGTTATTTCTCTTACTGGAGTTCACAGTGTAGCTGACTCAGACTTTGTTTACCCATTTACTGCAAAAGATGGATTTGCATTATTTTTTGTCCTTATTTTTCCCTTCTAACCATATCTGTATCTTTTCCTCCTCCCCTATTTCTTCCAATATATATGCACTTCTGCAACAAACAACAAAAATCGAGCTCTAGGGCTGGGAATTTAGCTCAGCAGCATAAGTGCCTGACTTGCAAGTGCGCAGTCATGAGTTCGATCCCCGGTACAAAAAAAGAAAAATCAAGCTCTATAAAAAAGGCCAATAACCCAGCTCCCAACACTGTTTTGCTGGAGCCAGCTCCTCCTGGCCCATGCAAGTTGAATGTGTCCCTGTCTTCCAAACTTCCCACTTAAGGGTATCAAATTGGTACCTGGATGGTAGGAATATTTACCTCACAGAATCTGCAAACACTAACAGTCCAAGCTTTAATCGGAGGTGAGGAGAAAGAGAAAACACTGTTGACAAATGTCAAGTTTTGCGAACAACTGTTAAACATACACCAGCAAATCACTGATTCCCAGAGAAGAGCTACCATGCCAGAACTAAAGACAAATCTCTAAATTGCTTGTAATGTCTTGATTGATTTATGCAGGTGAATTCTGAAGGAAAGAGTGTCTGGTGATCAGGTAATGATTGTGCCTCGAGCCAGGACAAAAAGGCCTTAAATTTTCAAGAAAACATAAGTTATCCTAAGGCTCATGTCCGTCCTTCCTCTCTCAGCTAGAACAGCATCTGTGCAGCAGGCGGTGATGCATAAGGAGCCAAACTCATCTCACCTCCTGCTCCTCACTGGCTCTTCAAACGTCCTGTTTGACTCATTTGAAAAAAGGTCATTCCACCTCTGCTCAAAGATCTCTCCAGGGGCTGGTACCCAAGCAGCCACTAGAATCACTTCTCACAATCATAGGGTTAAGCTACACCCCACCCCCATGTCCCTAGCTCAATATTTTTCTTCTCATCCCTTGAGCGAGATACATAAATCTTATTTTTGTTTCTCCCCTTCCCTGATACTCTTCTGTATTTAAAACTCAGGGTCTGTACTGAAATCTCTCTCAGTCCCTTCCAGAACCCCTGACTTCCCTGAGTTCAATACCTCTGGCAAATGCCCCTCCTCCTTCCTGCCTCCCCTGCAGTCCTGCTGCACCAGGGCCTGGCTGTGCTCAGGGCCTTAATCTTTCTGAGCAGTGAACCATTCCCTACACAGTCAGAGGCAGCGCTGCCTCCCTGACTGATTGTTTGCTGATTTTGTTTGGCACTTTCTTCTTTCTGGCCTCATCTAGAGCTTATTAGGGAGCCATTTTCATGCTTTGTAGATTATATTTGTGACACTGCTCCAATGGGGAGCTTCAAACAGAGAGATGGATGAGAGGTACCGGAGAGTCCAAGGAAGGCCTGGTAATAACTGAGTAAATAAGACAAATTCATTTACCTTGCATCTTTTAAAATAGAATTAAAGCATTTTCTGTCAATTCATTTTTACCCTCATAATATACCCGATAAGGAAGCAGATGTAATATTTTATTTCCATTTGATTGATGAGAAAACTGAGGCTCAGAGATAGACATTGATTGCCAAGGTCCAAGCAAATGCGTAACACACACCCAACCCTCCACAGGTATTAGCCTCCCAGTGTTCTCAGCAAGAAAGGAAAATAAAGCAACAAGAAATCAGGCAAACTGAGGGTAATTCAGTATGAATTAATGAAAAGGCTGAGTAATTTATATCTGAAAACAAACATACACTATCCAGTATATGCAGTATCTGAAAAATGTGTCCCCATCTTATAAACTCTTTGGTTGATTAATTCCTAGCTCTTAGAACACAACTCAACTATATGATTAACCTTAGGAATTCTGCCCTGGTGCCCACCTTCACGAGGTTCCCCTCAGGGACTCTGCCAGGTTATTCCACACTTCTCAATCTGCTGTGTTGCATCTGTCTGAATACCAGCCTAAACCACTGGAACTGAAAGAGCCAGGCCTTATTTGCCTCTGTCCTGTTTGGTGTCTAGGATAACACCCAGCAAGCAATAGGTGCTCAACACTAGTCTCAATGAAGCCACTGCAAACCTTTCAGAGGTAGCCAAAATCCCATTCACATCCATTATGTAGAAAAAGGAAGAAATTAGCCAAACAAGTGCTGATTATTGAGGGTCCACAGTAATGAATTGAGGAGAACAAATTATAATTAGCATATCAATTCCATATGCAAGGAAAAGATGCATACCAAGATATTCAAAATGTTCACATGAAATACTGTCAAAGAAACTCTAGAAATTATATTTGCATTAGTTTATTATTTAGCAATTTTCCTTTAGAAGAGTGAAAGAAAGCTTCCCACCTGCCCAAATCAGCACAGC
The DNA here is from genome assembly GCA_004027455.1 of Hydrochoerus hydrochaeris. NCBI lineage: Eukaryota > Metazoa > Chordata > Mammalia > Rodentia > Hydrochaeridae > Hydrochoerus > Hydrochoerus hydrochaeris. The sequence goes on along the minus strand of PVLA01000304.1, from coordinate 26,541 downwards.
TTCTAAAGTAGTGGGGTCAAAATTAATGAGGCTTATAAGGATGTTCATATGCTTCGATCTAACTTCCCTTGGGAGTCTACCCTAAGAAAATAATTCAAAAGAAGAAAAATGCCATGTGCACAAAGAAGACCATAGCACTTTCTTGCAATTCTAAAGAGGGAGCAATAAAATAAAATTTTCAACACACGGAAAATGGTAGATAATCTCCAAAGAGACTGGGACACAGGCAAGTGTTTACAAAATTTTCACAAGAACTATAAAATTTCAGTGCTGAAACTATAGCTACATGGCAATAAATACAGAATGAGAAACAGTGGAGTGGTTTGAGACACTGAGAACATGAGCAGAATGGCCAATATTTTTAAATGGTGTTGAATTAAGCCCAGTTGAGATTTAATAGCAATTATTTCCTAGGCCTCACTGAACCAGAAATCATTGTACTCAATTTATCAAGTCACCATTTCCCATCTTCATCCTTTACTTCATTCATTAAACAGCCACGCAGGAGGCAGTGTGCAAAGAGACAGACCTGATTCCTGTCTTCAAGAAAATTTGGGCTGAAGAACTAGCTCAGCTCCGTTCAGTGAAATAGAACATCAAATACTTGCTCTAGTGAAAGAGTAAGTGAGCCTCCTTTAACTGTCAAAGGGCAGGGATGTAAGAAGGAAGACGAGAAAAGGAATCATTTCAGTCCACCTCTGAAAATAGTTTAGGCTTTTAACAGGTGGAAGAAATATACAAGGGCTAAGTGGGTCTGAAGCGCCAAGGAAATGCGAACGTACTCAGGGTGGTCACCAGGAAGAGGCATGAAAATAGGTGACCTAGATGAGTGGTCTGGAGGTGGATGGTGGAGGGACCAGAGGGCTAAGCCCAGGACGCAGGTGCACACGGCTAACACTGGTCCCCTGAGTGTTAGAATGAGGCCGCTATTGATGGGTCAGGAATTACACCCCACCCTCACTGCTCATTCATTGCCTCTCATGGCCTGTCTGGCAGAGCTACTTCTCTGCATGTGGAATATTTTATTCTGTTTTAAGGGCTCTTCATTTGTCATTTGGGAGAGAAAGCTGGACCTAGTTGCAATCTGCAATCAATCAGCCTGCCTTTGTGGAAGAACTACCAACAAACTAGTTATCTTCCTCTGTGGGTCTCTCCGCATTGGTGCAAGCATCAGAAGCCACTTAAGCAGGATGCATGAGGAGAGGGAGGCAGAATGCAGAGGAAGAGAGGGAGAGAAGGCAGGAGAGATGCAGAGAGGAAAAGGAGAGGCCAAGGTGCCATAGGGCAGTGCGGGGCTCTGCGTGCAAGTGAGATAAATCAGAACTGTCAGCTGAGATGAAAACTTGAAGGTGTTCTCTTTTGAAAAACATTGAAAATCACTCATAGTCTCCTAATTTACAACACATCCTCATACTTTCACTTATGCTTATATTAATCTAACATTTATACTTATAGGTAAAAGCTTTATTCATATTTTTTGTAGCATAAACCAGGTCATATGTATACGAGTGGATATGTAGTGTGTGCAACTTGATTTATTTTTCATTTTGACAATATATCATATTTTTTCCAGATCAGTAGACAAAGTTTTTTTTTTCAATTTGTAGCAGATTTGTGGTATTTTAACAATGCATCATAATTTATTTGACCAATCATTTATTGAACAGCATCTAGGTACTTCCATTTTTTTTGTCCTTCTTGGCTATGGTAAAGAGCAATGAACCTCCATACATACATTTTCTTCCAGATGATTCCTAAAGTGACATTACAGAATCATAGCTCGTTGGCATCTTGAATGTTCAAAAACAGATTCATACTTCTCTAGACAAGGTCTGGCAGCAATGGCCCCTCCACACTCTCCAAGGATTTGAATTGTTTTTCCAGAAACTTCATCCCTGATCTCAAACTCATTCCAGACCCTTGCCTGAGAATTACTTCCCAGAGAAGTTATATCAGTGTCAAGGGGTGGGCAAAGCTGGGGCACGGTGCTTAAATGAAGAGTGTCTGAGATCTAGGAGGCGAAGGAGCTGAGATCCTTGGTGTGTAGTCCTGTCCCCACAGTGGAGAAGGGCTGAGATTCTGGTCACGTCCCTTCTATAAGATTCCCAAAGTGGGGCCAGGCTTTCCAGACCTTAGTGTTCCATTTGGGAAGTAAGAAAGTTGGATTTAATGACTGAAGGTCTCTTTGGGCTCAGATTTTGAGTGAAATGAGGACTGAGATAAAGGATAGAAGAAAAAAAGAGGCTGTAAAAGAGTAATGGGGAGGAAGTAGCTCAATGGGGGGGCAAATAAATCAAATAAGAAAAGCAATGAGAAACAAGCCCATCTTTACTGCTACTGTTACAGAAAAGCCTTCTAAAAATTCAATATGCAGCAATGCCAGGACCTATACCCTTTGGAAGAAAGAGAAAAGGATTTTGAAAGGGGGCTAAGGAACAAGAAGGTTGTTCTTTTATTTTCAAAATCCCCAAATTTAATTTTACCAAGAAGTGATGTTTTTCCTGTTGAGTGAAACCAAAAGGGGAGTAACAGCTGGTCACAGGGGAGGGCACACAGTGATAGATTACTGCTCCTGGTTCAGCATTTCCCTGTGCACAGCAAACGCAAAAGCTCACTGCCCCCGGAGGAAGGTGGGCTCTTTTCTCTTCAGTGTGATATTAATCACAGCTGCCAAAAGCATCATCCTCACTGACCACCACTTCTTAGGCTTCTCTTAAACCTTTTGAGAGAAAAAACAGATGCTAGGATTTAATCAAGGATTCAGAGCTATGGAGAAACAGAAAGAGCATTTAGCTGGGACCTCACAGAGCTTATGGCCTAATTCTGCCCCTCCCTGTTTCTGCAGTTGTAAACGAAATCATGTTCCCTTTCTTGGCCTCCGTGCGTGTGTGCGCGCGTGCGCGCGCATGTGTGTGTGCGCGCGTGCACGTGTGTGCGTGCATGTGTGTATGTGTGCATGTGTGTGTGTGCGCACGTGCGTGAGTGTGTTTGCACCTGGTTTGTAGTGAAGCTATTGAAACAAAAACCAGCGGTCCTCAAAAGTCCCCAGACCATCAGCAGCATCCACTATTAAGAATGGAAATCTCTGGCCCTGCCCCAAAAAGCAGTGACTCAGAAGCTCTGCGAGTGGGCTCTGAAATCTGTTTTAGTAAAGCACCCATGTGATTATGATCCAGGCTAAATTTGATAACCACTGACTCAAAAGATCAAAGTGCCTGCCACATTCAGAGGGCCCAGCTTTGCCCTAAGTATTTAAAAAAAAAAAAAAAAAGGTGAGATAGAGAAAATGAAAATATACAATACTAACCAAACCTTTCCCAGCCTGGTGAAGTGACAAGGCCTGTAATCCCAGCACTCTGGGAAGCTGAGGCAGGAGGACCACAAGTAGGAACTCAGCCTGAGGAATTTAGCAACATAGTGAAACTCTTTTCTCAAAATGTCAAAATTTAAAAAGGACTATGATTGCCTGAGTGAAGGCCCAATCAGCAGGACCACAGCAAACAAATAAAAATAACACCAGAATCTTCTCTTAGCCTCAGATCCTCAGGCAGAGAAGCCACAGTGATGCCTGATACTATCACTCCCTGGGCTCTTCCTCCAGTGTTCTTACCACCTTACGCACAGACTACACTCCCGGGAGGACGGTGTCCACTGCTGATGTTTAGAATCAGCTAGAGAAATGCAAGATCCCAGGTCCCAGCAAACACTGAGTGAATCATAATCTGCATCTGTAATCAGACCCTGAGCTGACTGGAATGCACACTCACCCTAAGGACACTTGTCACCAGACCTGTCCCCTCCCCTTTCTTGTTTTTGTGGTTGTTGCTTGTTTGTTCTTTCTACACATTTTGCACGACTTTTTTATGTTTATTTTATTTTAGTTCCCTTTAAAAATGCTTATGTTTTCTACAGGCACAAATAAGCCCAGCCCTGATCTCAGATTTAATAAACCGCACACTACCCAGAGACTTGAATTTCTAAATACACCTAGCCAGAAGCCAATGAAGCTGTACTTTTCTGTCCCAGGCTGGCAGCCAGTGCAGTACAGGCAAGGGCATTCCGAATTCAGTCCTCAACAGCCTGGAGTTCCAGGTCCAAAAACTGCCCATCTCTGTATTTCTAATAAAGACACTGAAACTCTCAGCCCACGCTTCTCAGAAGGAAATCCACTTGCTGTTTCTTTTTCGTGTGATTGTGAGTTATGAATTAGGCTACAGAAATGAAGCAAAGGCCCCAGTGCAAGTGCAGACAAGTGTATTGCATACTATCAGAGCAACTCTTCCTCACCCTGTCCTTAAGTCTTTTTCTGCACTCTGTCTCTATCACTTGTCCCCTTATTCTAGGACTCTAAAAACGGGGAACAACTTCCATATTTCCCAGCCCATAGCCAAGATTTTTATAAAGGAAGCAAAACTAGATTTCTCCTCTCCCTTCTGCTCAATAAATGTGTTTATCTCCTACAAATTCCAACATATCAGTAGCTTGTTATGGAGAGAAAAGGTCACCGCCAAGAAAGATGTGTCATTCCGCAGGAAATTTGGGTTTAATATATACAAGGGAGCCAGCACATGGAAATCTCTTTGGAAATGATAAAGTCCTATAATGAAAAATACCACTACAATACAGGGCTCATTTCAGCAGATAAATATTTAATATAGATCAGCCAAGATGAATTGCCTAGTGAAATGTGCCCGTCCTCTGACTGTTGAGGAAAAAGAGCATCTTTACATTAATTTATGATGCAGTTTTAGCAACAAGCAGAGCTTAGCTTCTCGCTGGTTCATTTTCCTACCATTGAGAAATGCAGCACCAGGTTCCCAAGACCTTCTGCTTGCCTCTGGGTGCCGGCTGCAATGTGTCATGGCCTGGCCACTCCTCCGCATACTAATCAAGTTCTTACAGGGAGGAGAAGTAAGTTCCAGAGATTCACTGAAATCAGGGCATGGAACAAACTTGGGAAAGGGAACTCATGAGGCAAGTGCAGAATGTATCTGCAAGTTCAGAACAGAAAGGGACAAAGGACAGGACAGGGGGTGCAAATTTCAGGCAGGTGTCACCTGAGAAATCTGACTCAAAAATAGATATTTAAATATGAATATCCCCATTTTATAGATAAGATCACACATGAGATAATGTCCACATGGTTAATCATCAAAAAGAGGCATCATTCCAGTTTAGGTATGTCTTCCTTTACAGACCATCCTTATAACCGCAATTTTATTCTTAAAATTTTGTACTTAAGGACTAGTAATGTGCATTTAGGGAGCTTTGCATTCAGGACTTTTATCTCTAAGATTCTTTATCTTCTCCACTCTTTCATTCTGTTTACTCATCTGTCTGTCTGTCTGTCTCTCTCTCTCTCTCTTTGTCTCCTTTGTATCCATTTCTGTCTGTTCTTGGTCAATTTTTTTTCTCCTCCTTTAATATTCATCAGGCTTTCTTGTGTTCTCAATACCTCAATGGATTTCTGGGGTCCCTATAACAGTGTCTGAAACAGGGAGCTATACATAGCTTTTCCAGAGGGTCCATAGAGGTTCCCCAGGGATTTTTTTCCTAATCATCAGTGGTGGTTCACAGCTAATTCATTCTGTTCTTAGGATAACTGATATCTATCTTATAAAAGCAAGGAAAACCAAATGAGTTTAAGCAGAAAAGCTGAAAATCTGGAAACAGAGCCACATTTATCTTTTTCCAATTATCAGCACTATCAAAATCAGCATAATCATCATCATCTTCATCACTGTTAATAAGAACATCAGCATTGGCACCAGATGGAACTATTGTTTTTGTTACCAACTTAAAAACTGTCAGCACTAATCTTTGTCCTTGTCAACATAAATATTATAATCATCTGTTTCCATCATGAATCATGTGCCCTCTGTAAAGCTGAGGTTATCAAGAGTGTTATTCTTCCCATCATTAAAAAAAACCCCAACAAATTGAATGTAACCTACTATGAACTAGGAAATGTCAAAGAGTGTTTCTGTTTTTGCATTTATGATTTTTTTATGAAACCAGTAGATGAGATACTTGACAGTACCAGACTTGTGTTTTAAACATCAGAAGAGTGGTGTTTTGTATTTTTGAAGGTTTAGAAACAGTCAGATCTTCTATAAAAGACCATATCAAAGAGGAGTTGGTAAGGAGAGCTTGATGGATAGAATTTGAATCTTATGTCTGTCATTAGTTCAACCATTCTTTTGATTAAACCATTTAACCACTCTTGTTTTAGGTACTGAACAGAAAATGAGAAGGAAATTCGGATGGGCTGTCATCCCTTTTCCAGGATAACAGATTCCTAGAACTCTAGAACTGCATAGACATGTGGTTGGTGTATCTCTTCCCCAAATCACCAAACTGTCTGGTTGATTTCACCATAAGGAACTAAAGGTAGAGAGAAATGTGAATAAGGAGAGAGAAAAGTAAGAAACCTTGCAAAATCCACCAGATTTACCTCTGTTCTCTTGTTCTCTTGGGACTCAATCCCAGATTATTCCAAATGCTCAGTTCACATTAAAGCAGGTTTCAGTTTTAAATAATTCACGGAGTGCCTCAAACTCTCCTTTTCCAGAGCATTCCACCACATGAGAGACCAGGTTCTAAGGAGCAGCTCTTGAATAACATCCTAAATATATCATGCGGGATGAAATTTTTTCATTATCTTTGCTCAGAAATGGTTCGCATTTTTCTACTTTTATTTCACATACTCTTCTGCAAACAGACACCTCTAGGTTTGATCTTAGCACTTTGCATCATTGTCTTCATTACCTAGCAGAAGTTCATTAATTTTCCCAAGTTGCAAATATCTTATTGGTAGAGATGATATAATCATGTCTCTGTGGTAGAGTAGTTAGGAAAATTTGGCTGGTGCATTATATTAGAAGACACAGCCTGCCACACTGAACCTGTCCCCTGATGAACAGAGAAACAAACAGGTAACTAAGGAAATGCAAAAGGACCTAAGGAATCAAAAACTCCAAGATTTGAAGGGCTATGGAAGAGATGCTGAAGTGCAAATGATCACATCTCAGTGATTGACATCAGAACGTGATCCACATCTGAAGGCACTGCTGTGACACAGCCTCAGATAATTGCTGATTTGCACGTAGCATGGCAAAAGTTTATCAAGCTGATCATTTTTTTAAAAAGAAAAACTGGCTGTCTGAATTCTTCTCTGAAATCAGTGTGTGTGTGTGGGGGGGGGTGTATTTGTATTTAATCAGAGTTCCATCATTGTGTTTAAAGACTCAGTGCTAGCCAAGGGAAAAATAGTTCTTGGGGCAAGGTTTAGATACATTGGAGAACAGGAACAGATGGGTGGGAGGTGGTTAAATACCTCCTCTGTTTCCATGCAAGAACTCTCTCCCATCATCTTTCTTCCTTTTCATTTCACTTGAACATATTCACTTCAGGAGAACAAATAACTTCAACTTCACAACCATTTCTGTAAATAACTCACTTTAGATGATATTGTCAGTATGTGCCTTTTGAAGGTCAGATATTTTAAAATACACAAATCACCACTCCATGTTTTCCCCCCACTTTAAGCATTGTCTGGATACTTTAAACATAAATTCATGCTGTGATGTATAAGGCTAGGAGTCAGAAGTGGTGGGTGGGTGGTGGCGTGTGCCTGGAAGATACGAGAGGACTGCAAACTTGAGGCTAGCCTGAGCCACATATCAAATGTGATGCAATTCCCGGACTACACAGTGAGACTCTGTCTCAAAAGAACAAATAATAATAATAAAAGTGAGAATAATAATGCTGCGTGCTTTGAAGGAAGAACAGATAACTAGAACATGGGCCTTGACCTAATTGTCCAACAGATTGTTTTGTAGTGATATGAAGCAGAAAAGAATAGAAAAAATACACAAAGACAGGAAAGTGATGTATTTTAGCAGCTGTGTAAATAATAAACAATCACTGAATATCTACTATGTGCTGTGCATCAAAGGAAAACAAAGGCTGAGACAATGGGCTTTGGAGAGGGGAAGAGGCTATCTCCCATAGGACCACACCATTTACTGGTGAGATCTCTGGTAAAGGGTAGGGAATGCTTTTTACTGAACCCCATAGCACCTGACACATAGTAGTTCTACACAAATATATGAAGTACATGAAAAGAGGTGAATGCCCCAAACAAGTGTCATGTAAGGTAATTGTTGAAGTCTTAACATAGGTTCAAAAGGCAGAGATGGCGATTATGAAGAGATTTCTAAAGCAACAGAACAAGATGAGAAAAGGTGAGGGCTATGTGAGTGAAACTCTATGATTAAAGGGGAAAAGATAACAATCATAAATATATATGCACCAAATAAAGGAGCACCCAACTATATGAGACAAATACTAACAGACATGAAAAACCAAATACACAATAACACAATCGTAATGAGGGACCTTAATACCCCATCATCACAAAGAAAGAGATCAACTAGACAAAAAGTCAGCAAAGAAATAATAGAATTGAATCAAGCCTGTTAACAGATGGATGTAGTAGATGTTTACATAGTGTCCCACCCAACATCAGGATACATATTCTTCTCAGCTGCACAGGGGACATTCTCTAAAACAGACCATGCATTAGCCCATAAAACATGCTTAAGTAAATGCAAAGGCATTGAAATTATCCCATGAATAATACCTGACCATAATGCACTGAAATTGGAAGTCAATGGCAAAAAAACTGCAAAAATTACATAAATACATGAATATTAAAAAAAACACCCTCCTGAACAACCAATGGGTCACACATGGAATCAAACTTCTTTTGTATACTAGACAAAGTCCAACAGCCTATGGTTACTCAGAAAATCTTCCTTGGTTTGTCAAGCATATTAAAGTCCATTGCACCCTATTTCTTGCCTGTACTTATACTCTTCTTGGTCAGAGTATGAAAATTTGAATCCCTTTGGTAACAAGACAGTGACTAACTCCTCAGTTCTACAAATGCCTCCAATTCTATCTACCAGCAAATCTGACCATTAAAGACTTTCTTACTTACAAAACTATCTTGTAGTAACCACCACTAATTCTCTTTCTGGAGCTAGAACTAGGTTCCCAATACAGCTAGGAAGAGAGAGAGAGAGAGAATAGACATGATAGATGATAGATAGATAGATAGACAGACAGACAGAGCGAGCTTCCAACACATAACAGACAATGGCACAAAACCGCTAGCTAATTTCCCTATTTGTCTTTCAAGAAAAAAGTTACTGCTGAAAATCAGCCTCCATGGCAGGCGGTTAAGGAAACCGCTGAGACGACTGAGGATGTCTTTCACCTGCCTTCTCTCCCAGAAGTAAGTGGGTGGTACTCAGTAAAAGAATCAGATCCAAAAAAGGGAGAGAATTATAGAGCAGGCTGAAATAGAACTGCATAATAGTTACAGCCATGACCTTCTCTCTACCATCCTTCAGCAGCAAGAGACAAAGAGATCTCTAACCTGAACCATATTAAGCTGGGTTTTTGTTTTGTTTTGTTTGATACATCAGTCTATTAATTTTAAGTAAAAGATCTCAGAAAAAAATGTCTTATTTCCAGAATCAGGGGGTGAAATTGAGTAAGAGTTTTTCTGAAATGTCTGAGAAGTGGGGAGATATATAGAATCATGGTACATAAGAGACAAAAAGGGCTTTAGAAAATATATTGTACCAAGATCTTGTTTCAGGAATAGATGAACAAACCTCTCAAAAGGGCAGTGAACTTGGCCAAGTCCACTTAACAAATTAGATATAAAGCTAGATTTAGAGCCAAGGTGTCACAATATCCTGTTTTTTCAATCACTGTTGACACATCACTGCTGCTCATGATAACTATTTAGATATAGAGCAAAAAAATACAATGAACATAACAGAATAAGAAAAAATATAAAGGCATATCCTGTATATGCCTTTAGTGTATGTTTCTAGTATTAGTCATGACTGTTTATTTACCTGTCATTTACACTGGCCCATCAGCCTCTTCAGCTAGAAGGTTATGTTACTATTTGTAACATAAGAGGCAGAATGCTTGGCACATAACGGGGGCTGAATACACACATGGTGACAGGATATGGGCAGGACAGAAGTGATGGATAATACAAAGAGCTAAGACACTGATTATCTCTATGGCTTAGGAAACTTCTGCCTTTCATAGGTCCTGCCAATGCAAAAAATCCAACTTTCCAGCTTAAAATTATACGAATTGGTATCTTACATGCAATAAGATGTTCCAAGACTATGACGGGGAAGGACGGACCAAGGTTTTACATCCAAAGGTCTGAAAGTTGAGAATATACTCAATGATGGCAAGATTTGTGGGAGGAGGTGGAAGTACTACATTTGTCTTTGATGATGATAGCTGGATGAAAACTGCAAGTTGACTTGAGGTTGACAATTCAGAAGTGGGGGTTTAGAACCCAAGTTACTTACAAAACTTTTTCTTCAAAAGATAAAGATATATTTACTGCTTTGGTTATTTATTCCACATAGAGCTGTTGAGTGGCCCCATATACAACGCATTTTTCTTGGCTCTGAGGAGATAATAGTGATCAAATTCGACAGAAATCTGTGACCCTATGGAGCTTAGTTCTGGATCAGAATTCCCTAAAAAATAATACAGCTTTCTATAAAAGTTCTCATTGCATGCCATGAATAAGCAGTAAATTTCCCCCTGGAACATAACATGTTATAAGAAGATTCCAGGGGGAAAGAATACTAAAATACAAATCTTCTTGGGATTATGTTTTGCTCCAAGAACTAAGGCAATGGAATGGTCTCTAGATTTTTTTTTCTGAAACCAAAATATGAGTTATTCTCTCCACTACATATTTTTGAAAGCTCCTCCAAGGTTGTCTCTTGAAAAAGTGTTGCAAGAAACAATAAAGACCTACCTAAGCTGAGTACCAAGGGTGAAAATTGACTTAGACAGAATAACGCTTGCAAGACATTTTCAATGAGTATTACAAGTCAGGTCAGAAAATCTGGATAAAAGTCAATGTTCTGTTGCTTCCCATATAGCAGGGGAAACTCAGCTCACAAACCGGTCTGTTCCAAGACTTTGGAAATGATGGCCACATTCGTGTTTGTGAAGGAAAGATGCCCATGGCTGTGTTGGCCACCCAGTGTAGAGTTTGTAAACAAAAATAATTTTTTTTAGGGCCAGGGATTTAGCTCAGTGGCATAAGCACCTGCCAGGCAAGCATGAGGTTGTGAGTTCGATCCTCAGTACCACAAAAAAAAAAAAAAAAAAATTCCAAACACTTTTATTTGCAACCAAATTGTTTGTAAATGAAAGGATTCATGAACCAAGGCACCACTGTACACTGCACAGATCACCTAGCAGCTTAGTCTTTGCTACCTCATCTACAAAATAAGTTATTGCTGCCTACTTCCAGTGGGAAAGTATCTCCTCCTGAATTTTAAATCCATATATTTGAACAGAAAGAAGAATTGGAACAGAAAAACAAAAATGAAGTGAAAATGGAGGCAGCAAACAAATAAGAACTGTGGAGGATTAAAAATGAAAACTGCAAGTTTTTCCTTTCAGATGAAGTACAGGTGACGATGACCAATGTCTTCATTTCTTTCAAACACAGGACCGGAAATCCTAGCCACAGTACTTAGATAGGACAAACTTTTAAAAGAATCCAAATCAGAAAAAAGTAAAATTGTCTTTATTTTCAAATTATATGACCATATAGATAAAAAATTCTAAAGAGTCAACAATAACAAAAAATATGCTATACCTTACAAATGCATTTAGTGAAGTTGCAGAATACAAAATCAATACACTAAAAACAGTCATATTTCTATGAACTACTAATAAATAGTCAAAAAAATTAAAAAAGACTTTCAGTTGTAACGCCAAGAAAAAAATAAAATACTTAAGAACTTAGCCAAAGATGTGAAAGACTGTCACACCGAAAATATATAAAGCATTGACAAAGGAAATTAAATAAGGCACGGATAAATGGGGAGGCAACCGATTTTCATTGATTAGAAGATTTAATATTGTTAAAATTTCTGAACTACCCAGTGATCTACAAACTAAATTTAATCCCAACAAAAATTCCAATAATATTCCTTATACAAATAAGAAAAACTATCTTAGCTATCAAATGGAACCAGGAAAGATCCCAAATAATCAAAACACTCAAATAAGAACAAGTCCAGAGGCATCACACTTCCTGATTTCAATGCTACAGTAATCAAAAGAGAATGGTATACACCTAAAAACAGTCCTGTAAAGCAATACAACAGAATAGAGGCACCAGAAATAAAACTATACATACTGGTTTAACTGACCTTTGACCAGCCTACTAACACTGTGCAATAAGGAAAGTGTTGTCATTTCAATAAATGCTGTTGGGAAAATCAGAAGTTTACATGCAGAGGAATTAAATTTGATCATTAGCTGACAAACTACACACAAAAAATCAACCCAAAATGTATAAAAACTGTAAGCCTATAACTGAACCCCGAAAACTACTAAAAGAGATCATAGGAAAAATATTCCTGAGATTGAGCTGGGCTGTGCCACGTATATATATGAATAATACCAGAGTTAGGTTAGTGAAGTGATTTGAAACTAAGAAGCATCTGCACAGCAAAGAAATTACAGAGTGAAAAGGTAATTCATGGAATGAGGAAAAATATCCAAACTGTATATCTTATGAGATTAATATCCAAAATATTTAAGAAATCCAAACCGTAATAGGAAAATAAAAAGCTATTAAAAATGAGTCACAGCCCAAAATAGACATTTTTCATTCAAAAGATAAAGGCTACCAAGTACGTGAAAATTACTAAACACCAGGAAAATCTAAGTCACAACAGCAGTAATATGCTACCTCATGGCTGTTTAAATGGATAGGAAAAAACAGACAAGCGCTGGAGAAAATGTGGAGATAAAGAAGCCCGAACACTGTTGACAGGAATGTGAATTTATATTGCCATTTTTTAACAGAATGGAGGTTCCCTCAAAACTTGCAACTTAAATTACCATATGATTTAGCAGTTCCCCTTGTGGGTAAATATTGAAGAAAACAAAATCAATATGCTGAAGAGATATCTGCACTCCTATGTTCACTGCAGGATATACACATTGCACCAAGCTATGGAAACAATCTAAATGTGCATGAGCCCATCTGTAAACAAGTGGGAAAAAAATTGTGACAAACACATACAGAGAGAGAGAGAGTGAGAGAGAGAGAGAAAAGAATATTATACAAACTTAGAAGAAATTGCAGTTTGGGAACAACATGGATGAACCTGGAGGATATTATGCAAAATAAACCAGATACAGAAAAATAAACACTGCATGACCTCTTTTGTATTAAGAAATACAAATTGAAATAGAGAACAGGATAAAGGTTGCCAGGAGTAGATTGGAGGGGTACTAAGCGGGAGAGGCTTGTAAAAACATAAAAGTTCTAGTTCTGTAAGATGAACAAGTCCTGGACACCTAACAGTCCTGGTGACCAGACTTCACAAAACAGTACTTGAAATTTACTAGGAGAATAAATCTGTGTGCCCTCACAAAGGCAGAGGGAGAGGACAGCAGATAGGTGGGGGTGGTTAACACATAAAGAGATGGATATATTAATTAGCTTGATCACATTTCATCAAAACATCGTTTGCATCTTAAATATGTGTAATTTTATTTGTGAATTATGTCTTTATAAAGCTAAAACAGAGAAAAAGAAAGACTAGAAATGGAAAGTTTTTACCAATGATTCCTTCTAAGCATCTAGTGTTACAGGTGAGTGATGGTTATTTCTGATGGTTATTTGTGGAAATCTTAAGGCAGTGGTTGGTTGAGGATTGAGTAGGCTGCTTGTTTCTAGAGAGGACTCTCTTCTCCTCTGCACTCCACTTAGACTTTGGAAGCAGGCTGCTGGGGTCTGAATTATGTAATCTCCTAACACTAGGCAAATAAATTACTTCTTTGAGCCTCCAGTTCCCATCCTTAAATGGGATTAGAGTAGAAGCTGTCACAAAGAGTTGGGAGGACCAAGTGGCTTAATAGGGTTATAAAGCTTTAGGCATTTATATAATATTTGGCATATATCAAACTAGCTTAGTAGATCCATTCTTTTTGATATTTGTTTTACAATAAATTCCAGTTGGATTCTGTTTTGGAGTATCCCTCAATACTCTGTAACACTCTGCTCACTTGCAGTAAAGAAGGTTCACTTCTTGAATACATTATCTCCTTTTGGAAACTTCTTGCTTCTATAGTTCCTTTGTTTGCCCTTAATAGTAATAATAATAATAACAGTAATAATAATGATGATGATGATGCTGGTTGAGATGAAACTGTGAATGTAATAATTCTGTGCTGTGTACAGAAGTGAAATACAATCTCCATTTTCCTTTGACTGAAGTGTAGTCCAGTGCCTTTTTGTAAATCCAAAGAAGCATGTTGAACTTGTTTTGTTGAAGCTCAAGTTAATCCTTTCATCAGTCAGTTTGTCTGGGTCAACTGTTCTTGCCCACTTATTCTGGACATCTAAAAGACAGGACTCTCCAATATTACAGCACTAGTTCATTTTGTTATTCTAAAATGATATTCTAAAATCAGGCCATTCGAATGCAATTATTTGGTAGCAAAGCACTATCTGCCATCAGAGCACTTGAAAGGCTTGAAAGTCAGTTCCCCAGAGCCTGTAAACAAGAACAATAGGACCATATTTACATGGCATTGCAAGGTTTACTACGAACATTTACTTTCACTTTCACTTTTGAGCCTCACAATACAGATCTGTGGGGGAGGTAAAGATTATAAATTCTTCTTTAAGAAGAGGAAATTAAGGCCCAGAGAGGATACATCACTTGAAACTCTAAATTCTAAGGGAGAACAAGAGGCAAATACAAATCTTTTAAATATTCAATTTTTTCCTTGCGCTTTTCTCTCCTTTCCCATTGCTATGGTTTGTGTTTAGATGTCTCCCCAAAGCCTCATGCCATCACAGGTGGGGCTTTTTCAGAGGTGGCTGGATCTAGAATGTGCCACTGACTCATGGTACATTGTTAGGAGTAAGGGTACTATAAAAGAGACAGAAAGAGGCTTTCTGCTCCGCCTGGCATGAGCTGTCTCTTCTCTGTGTCGACCCTCCGCCATCCACCCTGCCTCGGAGGAAGGGTGAACTGCCTGAAAACTCTAAAAACTGTGAGACAAATAAACCTATCTTCCTTTAACTTTGAGTGTCAGGTATTTGCGTCCCAGCAAGGAGAAAAGTAGTGAAGAAATCCATGTACTTTGTTGTGTAAAACAGCTGTTATTGTTTAGAAATCATTTGCACCCCCCCCCACCCAGTTCACTTGCTGTGTGTGGTCCCCAGAGTGGTGGTACTAAGATGGGAAACCTTAACAGGTAGGGTCTAGTGGAAAGTACATTAATTAGGCTATGGGGGCTTAACCTGGGAAGGGATTCATGCTGGTCTCCGGAAGTTAAGCACTGAGTAAGAAAATGGAAAGTTTGGTTCTCTTGGCACTCTCTTCCTGTCTCCACTTAACACCAATCTTCCTTATATTCTGCCCCCACCCAAAGGTACTCCCTGGATGCCTTATACATGTGATGTAAACAGAAGGCTCTCCTAGAGCAAAAGAGATGCAAGCACGATCTTCTTGGACCTCCCAAATTGTGAGTTAAATAAACTTATTTTCTGTATAAATATCTAACTTCAAGTATTTCGTTACAGCAACAGAAAACAGACTAATGTAATAACTAACTTAAATAACTTACTGAATATTCAAGTGCTCATGTTTATTGAGCACTTAGACACATGACCATGTCTTCACTCTAAATCCTGTCTTGCTTCCATGTCCCAAGCATCAAATGCCTTTCCAACTCAATGAAAATCAGTGACATTCACCTCACCATCTTTCTGATCCCAGCTTCCTCTCTTGGTTACTCCAGAATTTGACATCTCCCCCTATTCTGACTCTGACAAACATCCCAGTCTCTGTCACAGCAACTTCTCTCCCACAGCTTCAAGACCTCCGAGTCCATGACCATCTCTTTTCCCTTTATTTAGTAACCACTGTCTTTATGCAACTGAGATGGAAAACAGCTCTCCGTATATTTATTTCATCCAGTACTCATTTTTGGAACTATAATTTATTAATTTAGCTGACAAGTGTACAATCTAACATTTTGAGACTGCAGAATGGTTGCTCTAATTCACAAGTGCATTACCTAACATATTTATTTTATTTAAAATCCCTCAGTTATTTTACATTGCTGTTAACTATATTCACAGTACTGAATGAGAGAACTCTGGATTTATTGCTTTTACTTAATTGAACACCTGTATCCCTTGCAAACAACTCTCCAAGTTCTCTACCCACTTAGCTCCTGGTAATTACTATTCTGCTTCCTCCCTTGAAAAGTTTGACTTTTTCTGATTTCACACATAAGTGAGAACATGTCACATTTTTCTTGCTGTGCCTGGCTTATTTCACTTAACAGAGTCTACTTCAGATTCGTCCACATTGTCACAAATGACAGGATTTCATTCTTTTAAAATGTTAAATAGTATCTCATTTTGTGTATGCATTATATATTCTTTATCTGCTCGTCTGCTGATGGACAGTTAATTCCACACTAAAGCTGTTATGGATAGTGTTATGGTGGATACTGGTATGCAGATATTTGACAAACTGAATGTTATGGATACAATTAGTAGTGGGATTTCTGGATCATATGGTAGTTCTAGTTTCCACTTTTGCTTATACTGTTAAGCATTTGGCCTGATTGTCTTTTCTTCTTATCAGTTTGCACTTCTACTGCCTATGCTGTTATCTTAGTTATACTGAGAATAATGTCAGGTATTTATGGACTGCAGCCATAAAACAGTAAATTGGTGATCACCTCCCTTATCAAAGCCCTGCTTCCCTTTAGATCTTTTATAAATCCTTTAATAATAACCTTCTCTCATCCTGTAGATAAACAAATTCCATGTTTTTCCAAATGCTACATTTTGACATTACCCCACACTCCCTCCTGAGACACTAGCCCCACATCCTACTTTACAAAGAGAACAGAAGCCATCAAATGTCCCTTCAAGCCTCCACAAGTGAAATCTATAGACTTATCTGCATCTGCAATTCTCTTTTACTTCTTTCTTCCCTTTTCAATTGAACAGTGCCTCTCCTTTTACCTCCACCTGTGCTCCTATTCTTTTCCTTCCCACGCCCCCAGGAACTCCATCAAACATAACTCCGCCTTGAGCCACAGCCTCTGCCTCTGTCTCTCCCTCTCTTTACTGTCCTCTCCACTCTAAAGCCAACAAAAATAAAACATTTCATTGCTCATCTCTACTCCCATTTATAGTCCTGATTCTCTTAAATAAAAAATGTCTACACCATTTGTTCTCATTTCTGAACACACTCCAATCGAGCTTTTGTGGCTCACACTCTATTTAAAGAATGCCTGATAAGATCAAGATTTTAAGTGTTTGTTTTCAGTTCATACGTTATGTGCTGTATCAGAAACTATGGCCCTTGATCACCTACTTTTCTCCTTCAAGCATTCATTCATTTTTACCTTCCATGACAGCAAATAACCATTTTTCTGGATATTTGGCCAATATCAATAATTCTCAATTTTTTTCTCTGAAAATGCTAGACTTCTTCAAAAGTGACATAGCATCAGGGCCACTGTTAGTATCCTGATGATTCTGAATATTTTATTTTTTAACACAAGCTCTTTCTTAAGGGTCAGAACTATTTATACAACTGCCCACCCAGTTTCTATTTAGATGATTTCTGTGATGTAAATTCAACATTTTCAAAGCTGAGTCATCATGTTCAACCATATATAACTTCAAAAAGTTGCTTTGCCTTCCAGGACTTTCTACCTCAATGAAAAACATCCTGACCCTCTCAGTTGACCAAATCAAAAATACTTATCTCTTTGTCCTATTTAATCTATAGTCAGTGATTCATCACTTGCCCTTTCCCCTCTTAATTTTTTCTTCCCTTTCAATCTTCATATTCAAACAGTAATCAAACACTATGTCCTTAAAGTATTTCACATCATGATATTATTTATGTACCATTCTTGAATGACAAAATCCAAGAGATGAAGAATGAAAAAGCAGTGATTGTCAGGGTTTAGTAATGGTATGGGTAAGAGAAAAGCTTGACCATGTGTTGGTTACTTTTTTCTCATTGTTGGGACAAAACACCTGATATCCAAAGTTAAGGAAGGAAAGGTTTATTTAGCTCACAGTTTGTGAAAGTTTCAGTCGATAGTTAGCGGGGTTCAAAGCAAGGTGTCATGTCAAAAGGGCAACAGTTTGTGGTGGTACAAAACAGCAAAGGAACAAGAACAAAAAGAGAAGAGCAGAAAAGAAAACTTTTTCTGTTTCTTATATTGTATGCAGGTCACACCCACTTGGGTATAGCACTTACACCCATAATCCCAGCATAGGACGACAAATTATTCACAAATTCTAGATGCCTTCCCTTATGATTGCATGAGGTTTTGGGGGGACATCTACAGACAAACCATAATTGACCATAAGGAGATTTTTCATTGATGAAATATTCTGTATCTCAATTATGGTGGTAGTTGCAAAAATTTACCCATGTGATAAAATGCCATAGAAAAACAAGTATATTATAACAATGTTAATCTCTTGGTTTGAAATTTACTGTAAATATATCTAATGTAAACATAGAGGGAAACGGGGTTAAAGTTACATGGAAGTTCTCTGTATAATTTTTGTGACTTTTTGTAATTTCATGATTATTTCAGTATAAAAACTTAAAAAAATATATCTCAAATATCCACTGATGCTACTTTCATCTGTGATACTCTATCTTCTCAGCAAGGTCTTTATGATAGCATTTGATTGTCTTGTCATGTGTTTTGCACTTACTCTAAAATTTCCACCATGAAACTATTTTCTCCATTTAGTAAGAGTGATCTAAGATGACAACAGGCACATGCTTCACATTTGACCAAAATCCTCTGAAGAGCTACCTATTGCTTTTAAGATGTGGTTTGAAAATTATATATGGAGATGCTAAGGAGAGTCAACATGCCAGAGCACAGTAGCATATTTCAGATGTTCGGCAGAAAACAGGGGTATTTGTCCTTCACTGGGCACCATAAGAACTACTAGTTTGTGGACATTCATAGTTTCAGAATGGGTACACATTGCATTCGGTTCTGTGCAAAGATGGAACATCTTTGTAAAGATGTATTTTTGACACTTTGTGCCATTGAAAAGTACTGTTCAAAAATTAAATGAGTTACATGAAATGATGGTATTTGTATCTGAGTGCAAAGCTTGAGAAGTAGTAGGTAACTGTACTTATTTAAAAATAAAATTAAAATATCATTTTTCTTCAGATTTTGCATGTATTTTGTTCTCTCAAATGGTCACTAAGCTTGTTAGGCCATAAATATTTCATTACATTGTTTGAATATTACCAATTAATAAACAGAATTATTAGTATTTCTTTGGCTCAGGGAACAATAACAAAATCACTGAAACATTAAACATATGTTGAAATACTAAAGTGTGGGAGCTGCTGTCTTAAGACAAGGTTCAAAGCCTTTCATATAACATGCATAGGGCTTGACGACCTGGCCCTGCTATGGCTTTGCTGGCTCACTTGCTTACACTTTCTTCAGCCTATTACCTATTCCACAGTATGTGCAAGTCCCAGATATATTCTTTCCTATCTAGATATTACATCAAAATACACAGGCACATATCTGCACACACACACGCATACATGCACACGCACACCACTTAAATCTCTTCTTGAAAGCTTTAATTTTGCAAGACTAATTTTAGTGTCCCCTCTTTGTATTACTACTCCACTTTATACATCTTTCTCTTTACTCCTGATGATAGGTGTCAATCTGGCTGCTTTAGTCGCTTCCCAGCTACCTTCCAGTGCTCATGAAAGGCAAAGATCAGTATTGCTTTGGTGTTATCAGAGACTGGTACAGAGACTACCATGGTAGAGACTCAACAAATATTTATGAAATGAGTCCACATGTATAGCCTTCCTTCCATAAAGCCAGACAACCTGAAACCACATAGCACAGCTTTGATATCATTTGTATTCACATTTTTTCTAAGAATATATTCCTTTTCACTTCAAAATAGAGCCAGAGCCACACTAGAAGCACAGAGCTCAGGGAAGGGGCTTGCACTTTTCTGGACACTTTTGAAAATTTAATGTTCAGTTCTCAGAAAACTCAAGATATGCCCCAACTTGCACACATGTGCATGTACACACACACACACACACACACACACACACACCCTACCCTGAAATGCTGCTGATTGCCGTGAAGACACTTAGGTAAGAAATTATCCCTGGAGTACCAATGTCACCTGAGTAATGCACATCAAAGACAACCTTGCAGGCACTGTGCAGCAATAACTGGCAGATAAGACATCACATACTGCTCCCTTCACCTGGGTTGATTAATAAATTAGAAGCTTACAAATCATGGGACGTGTACTGTATACATGAATCACTGCATGCTGATAGTTTAAGAACACATTGCCAGTATTCTGGCCTCAGGATTTCTGCCAGGTGTGCCTCAGCATATAGAAAATCTTCCTCTCTCTGGTCCTCTTCCTCTTGCTTCCTCTTAGAAATGTCCTCTTGGACTAAGAATGAAGCAAATGCTTGCTTGACAGAGTGCTCTCCAAACCATCCAGCAGCATAGAGTCAGAACATACAGGCCAATCCAATCTCCTGTTGTTGAAGATTTCTGTAAGACTCCTCAGAATCCCTGTAGCTGAATTTCCAGGGATTGGTGCTTCTGATGTTTGTTTTAGCTACTAGTCCTTAAACAGTTGTTCTGTGCCAAATGCTTTCATACATTCTCTTCTTAATACTTTGTAAGAGACTTGGGATTTATCCTGTTTTGTGGATGAAGAAATCAAATCTCAAAGAATTTAAGCCATGTATTTAAGATTGCACGGGTGGGAAGTGGCAGAGCTACAATTCAAATCAAGATTGGCCTAAGTCTAAATACTTACTAAAGCCACAGAGACCCATTTCAGAGCTCACATAAGCTTAACACACTGACTTGCAGCTGGAAGTTTCCTTCAAGGTGAGCAAAGACGAGTCAAGTAGAGATAAAGGGTAGAATTCAAAGCGCTTCTCTGAGACTGTCTCAAAATCCACTGCTAATGAGACCCAGTAATTCCTGTGCCCAGAAGGAAAGCCTTGAGAAATAAAGAAACTGCCTGGAGGTAGAATCCTGGGCATTGTGGGTCCCTTCATTCGCTGCACAAAGGTATCCAGCAGCAGTAGAAGACCACATAAAAGAACGCATGCTGCCAAGGGTTCAGAGTATGGATCTGGGACAGCTGAGTCCGGGTGCAGCACAGGAAGATGCTGCTTGAACAGGAGTTCTGCAGTAGGGGTTGGTGACAGGCACTGAGTGGTACTTAAGCTTTAATGAACTTCGTCTTCAGCTGCTTTTGTCTTGGCTCCCATGTTCCCTTTCTCTCTGAATTACAGCCATAGCTTCCTAACCCTTCTCTTTTCTCCTCTCCACCTGTTCTTCATGCTGCAGTCAGAGCAACATTTCTAAAGGTCTATGAGTCTCACCACTCTGGCTCTTCACTCTTCCTGTTGCCCACATTGGGCAAGGCACGGATTCTAACCTACATACTCTGAACTCACTGAAAACTGTGTCCAACAAGCATGGCACAATTTTCCCATGAGCTGATATACGACCACCAGATAGACACAAAAGCAGCATTTTTCAAACTGCAAGACTTTTTCTGACTAATAAAGGCTGAAATCAATGTTGTTGGCAAGCACCAGTTTTGCGTTATTTTTTTAACATAAATGCATCAAAAAGGAACAGATTACATTTGAGTTGAACAGAATAGAAAAATATCAAAATGCATCTCATGTAGAAAGGTAAAAAGGTTAGGTTTTCTTTGGTGAATTTTCATTTATTTATGTCTCTGGCTACCTCTGTTTAGAGTCAAAGTAAAATATAATTCTCTCTATGGACTAGGATCCAAAATGTAGAAACAACAGAACACCATTATTAATAGCTATCTAGTAACAGTCTGTTAACTAACTAAAATTTGAAGGTTGGTTGTAATAAACTTCTCGTCTGAAATGCCTTTCATTGTTGGCTCCACGCTGCCCTCCAGCTTTGTGATCTCTCATCTGTATTATTCAAAGTATGCAACACTGAGCACTTCCGGTCCCGGGCTTTCTGCTGTCACAGTCCTTGCAGGTGGTACTTCATCTGTATGAGATGCCACTCTCCTCACCGCCTTCCCTTGAAATCCTTCAAGCCCACGTTCAGTGTCTCTCCCTGTAGCACGCCTCCTCAGACTGGTCTTTTCCTCCCCCTCCTTCCCACCTTCGCCACCCCAGTGCTATGGAAAACGCTAATCTGCCCCAACATAACACCCATGGCATTGATCAAATAGGAAACAGCATATGGCGTGGTGAAAATTTTCCTTTCAGTCAGATTTTCCCCAAGATGCCCTTCATTCCTTAAGGATAAAGATCAATGTTTTCATCCCTTAGTCCCCAGAAAACAGCACAGGGCCTGGCCAGCAAGAGTTTGGAGGTCATCAAAAATTTTTAAATGAATGAGTGAGTTGCAGGTACTCTAGGTAACAGATCTAACCCTTTTCTCTCTTCCTTGGTGAAGATTGACCTTCACACACTGAAGTCCTAAATTCTTAGTTCCATTTCTCCTCCCAGTCTCTCGTCAGAGTGGTAGCCATCCTTGGTGCAGCTCTAAAGACCCTGTGTCATTCTGTCCCACTGAGGGGTCAAATAAGCTGCTCCATTTTTAGACACTGCTCCTGACTAACTGGACAATTGCTCTGCAGTGATTGCAGCAAACTCTTGTTTGCAACTCACAGATGTCAGTTCTATAATAACATGGGAGCAAAGAGATAAAATATCGCAAGGGGACCAATTTGGCAGCAATAAAGCTATCTTCTTGGAAATGGGAGATCAATTTTAAATAATCAACACTGAGGATTATCTTTGAATTGACACCAAGCAGCTTGAGAGAAATTTGCTGGTTATGCTTCTCTACTCCCCTCTATTCAGAGAGACTTTGATCTGAAATTTAAATTAAATTGAGAGATAGTGAGGTGGGTAGAGTAGTTTGCTGCCCATCTTTAAAGTGGTTGAAACTGACAGATATGAATAGGTGACACGCTCCTGTTCTTATCTGCTTCTGAGCCTCCCGGGCATGCTCTAAGAGGAGACACTGTTATTATGCGTGTTCTAAGCTAGTTGTTAATGACATAGGACATGTGTATGTGGACCTCATGATGACACCTAAACATTTTACTTCCTAAAGAATACTAAAATCAGGGTAGAAGCCCTACCCACCCCCAGAATCTCCAGAAGAGAAACTTTCTGGAGTGGAGGGTGAGTTTCCCTTAAACAGTTGGTCTGCAGCAGAAATAAAAATAGGCCCACTCTTTTGATACATCACCTGCCACCTGAGCTGAAGCCATGTTGAACTGGAAAATCCCTTCCCTCACTGGATCCTCCAGCTAAACACCTCAGGAGTCTAACCAGTACCTAAATGTAAATCACTACAACTGAATCTCATAAAGACTAGAGTCTAAGATAATTTATTCTAATATTTTTCTCATTATCTCTTTTTTTCCAAAAATACAAGAGTTGAGTCTCTGAAACTCTGCACACCTGACACTGTATTCCACATGACCCTTACTGTACAGGGCTGCCCTGTGCACTGTAGCGTGTTTAGCACTACCCCTGACTCCTAGCTCCCACCCACTGGATGCCAGTAGCACCCCACCTCTACCACCATTTGGACAGCAATGATGTCCCTGAATTATCCCTTTAGGTAATAAAATCACCCCTAACTACAGACATGATTCTACTTTTTGTCTATCCTACATGATTAAATAAAAATATGTGAGTGAAGGACCAATGCATTTGGGATTTTTAAGAGTTCTTCAGACAATCCTAATGCCTAACCATTTTTTAAGAACGTATTAAACCTTACGACTGGGGATATAGCTCTGTGGCACAAGCAGCTGCCTCTGAGTTCAATTCCTGGTACAAAAAAAAAAAAAGAATATACTAAACCAAAATTTTCCTAAGCACCCAGCTATGGCCCTGCCCTCCATTAATTTCATGTGCTAAACCAGAGGGTAGAATACCAAGTTTAGAAATAGTAAATGTAAAGCGGAACTACTTTTTAAAAAAAGATTAATACTGTGACAGGAAAACTGAAGGTGCTAATTCCATTACCTTCAATCATGAAGCAGAAGATTTAGACCAAAGTTCTCACAGCTGAAGCTCCATGGAATGCGTGACTGCCTCAGCAAGGGACCCTTGCTGAAGAAGTGCCCATTTTACAGTGCTTGGATATATACTGCAGCCCAAAGAAGAAAATCCAAGCTGTCACAGCCAGACAAATCCCCAGTTACCAACCCTGCTCAACCTGAAGGTTATGTGGCTAAAGAAGTGTGATAAAATATTATCACACCGTTTAATAATAATCAAAGCTCTATGATAAGGAGGCCTGTATTACCTTCAAATTTCCATATGTGTATTTACATAATTGGGAAGTAGTATTAAACGGTCAAGGATGCAGGTTCTGGACTCAAACTTGCCTTGACAGATTCTACTCCACCAGGGATTAACTCTTGCTTTGTGCAAATCATGTAAATGGAAACAATGGCAATACCAACTACACGGAGTTACTATAAACATGTCAGAATGATTTCTATACTGATAACAGTGCAATACTAAGCAGTTAAGATTTCAACTGCAACAACTGGCAATGTTGTTATTATTACTACTTATTGGATTATCAGCTACTTTTCTTTCCCAGAAAACATCTTTTAGCATCATTTTGAGTCAGAGATCTACACCGTATATGTTTGGAAATCCTGGCTATTGATTTGAGTCACACTAATGGAAATACCTCTTCATGTTGAGATTCTACCTGAAATCAAGGGACTGAAGACCTTTTTCAAGTTTGACCACCAATCCCAGTGGCGGGCTCCTCTCTCACCCTCATCTCCCTGTGAGCTCCTTGAGGGTAGCTCTGTATCTACCTACCACATCATGAACTCTCCAGTGCACAGCACCTTGAATATTGAGATGTCAATGTATATAGTGTGAGTGACTGGTAAGAACCACACCTCACTGATCTTAGTAGAAACATTTCCATATCACCCAGCCTCATTCAATTAGTCAAAAGGCTTTACCACAAAACCTGTGACAAGTACTTTTTGGGTAACACATACAAGAATATCAGGACTGTACATTAGAATTGAAATTCATACTAGTCTGAAATAAATATGCAAGGCATCTGGGCAATTAGAATTGATTTAGCAAGCTGTGATTTACATTCAACTTTCAGGTGCATATTTAAGAGTTCAGAGGGAGGTGCTACATAAGCCACAAACCACTCGCTCTACAATCTACAGGGAAAATCACTCAATAAGAAACCACTTGTTGAGAAATAGTGAGTCTGTACCAGTTTCTCTCCCATGCCCTACCTTTCTAGACAAAGCCTCAAATTGGTCCCACAATTCTTCTATTAAATTCACCTTTGAAATAACTGCTCAACTGATAGCAACTCTTGATGATCTTGAAGTCAAAAAAATTGACAGAAATAAAACTCAAACTACAATAAGGATGAAGCAAACACTGTCAGATCAAACTAACCTTTACATTATCATGAAAAGAATAGAAATGATTTCTAGTAATGCTTCTGTAACAGGGGAGAAAACTTGTATTTATGAAGCTCCTATAAAATTCCAAGGTCTGTATAATTAATACACACATTATTTCTCACCACAACACCAGGCACTTAATATCATCTTCATCTTACAAATGGGAAAAAACTGAGTCTTAGAGAGGGAGCAACTTACCCATAGCCAGAGAAGTCTCTCAGTATTTAGAAGTAAATCAGGCAGCTAAGAAACAGGGAAAATCATAATAGCAAATGAAGGACTCATGTGATAGAGTTTCAGCTGCCTGCTTTTGAGTCCCAGTTCTGCCACTCTTTAGTTACATGACACAGACAATTTGCTTAACCTCTGAGTGCCTTAATGTTTCATTCATAACATGGAACAATAATAGTACTTCCCTCATGTAATGGCTGTAAGTAGTTAATGACTAATGTATATATGTGGTCTTATCATAGAGTACAAAAAATTAAATTATTTTATTTGAATGATGATTTAGAGCTTTAATGAAATATTTTGACACATAAGATAATTTAAATTTTATGAAGTATTCTCACAGAAACTGTCTGTCATTTGACCTAGTATATAGGACAAACATCATTATCCTTTTCTACAGAGAAGAAAATTGAGTATCTGAGGGTCATCTCTTTTCATAATTGTTATTTTATTAGTCTTCACCCCTTTTTTCCTTCACTCTCAATACTGAGCTCAGCAGAAAGAGGTATGTGGTGGTGGTGGTGGAGGTGGTGGTGGAGGTGATGGTGGAGGCAGTGATGGTGGTGGTGGTGGAGGTAGCAGTGGTGCTGGTAGTGGTGGAGGCGGTGATGGTGGCAGTGGCAGCGGTG